>CM019711.1:10681514-11414750 GCA_009760885.1 Achatina immaculata
CTGAAAGAAACACAGCTTCAACGTCAGCAAGCGTATGAGAGAGAGAGAGAGAGAGAGTGAGAGAGAGGGAGGGAGAGAGGGAGGGAGAGAGGGAGAGAGAGGGGAGAGAGGGAGAGAGAGGAGAGTAGTAGTAGTAGTAGAAGTAGTAGTAGTAGTAGTAGAAGTAGTAGTAGTAGTAGTAGTAGTAATAGTAGTAGTACCAGTAGTAGTAGTAGTAGTAGTAGTAGTAGTAGTAGTAGATGTAGTAGTAGTAGTAGTAGTAGTAGTACCAGTAGTAGTAGTAGTAGTAGTAGTAGATGTAGTAGTAGTAGTAGTAGTAGTAGTACCAGTAGTAGTAGTAGTAGTAGTAGTAGTAGTAGTAGAAGTAGTAGTAGTAGTAGTACCAGTAGTAGTAGTAGTAGTGGTAATAGTAGCAGTAGTAGCAGTGGTAGGAGCAGCAGCAGTTTTAGTATCAATAACAGAAGTAGTCTTAGTACCAAGAACAGCTGTGTTATAAGTAATTATTGTTAATACTATTAACATTAGAATTATTTAAAAACAGATTAAGAACATAAAGAACAGCAATCACGAAACAAGTAAGGAAAAAAAAAGTATTAAAGGGAGATAATGTTGCTATTTGCAGTGTAAGGGAATTAATAAAAATTATACTTAAGTCTGATATAATAGCAAAGTATTTTAAAATGGAGCTTACTAGACAATTTATTTATTTAATAATTACTATTGTCGATATTATAAAGGGACATTTTTGGGACATATATAACATAGCTTTAGAAAGAAATGTCGTCTATATTCGGACGAGAAATTTATTAAAAGCAGTAAAAACAAACGTGCTCGAAATATGGCATTTTTTGGGGTATCGATAAAGTACAGTTTAAGAACACTTCTCTTAGTTTATGTTTTTTTTGCAGGATGACACCCAACAGACAGGCTAAGATCAAAGAAATCACACAGCATCTTATGGTCATACAGTATCGCTTCTCGGCCTTTTGGCTATTTTAATCAAGAAGCCCTCAACATACACGTGGTAAAATTATCTAGCAAGCCCATGAGGGCACTAATAAAAAAAAAAAGGCTAAGATCAAAGTGTAGTTCTGCGCTCTGTAGAATGTACACTTTGTTATTTGGAACATACGAGATGTTTGAGGCCTGCCCTGAACATTGAATGCCGGGGGGTAAGGTCCACATCTCGTTACGGGTGGACCCGGTTTGCAGTACCACCGGGTCACGACCTGTTGTTTTCGTCGTCTTAAAAAAACAAAACAAAACAGATTCAGAGAGACAACACCATGTCAACTATGCAGAAAGAAAATACAAGAAACAGAAGAGCACATATTTTATGAGTGCAGTATAATCACACCCAGTATAGCAACACTAAGGAACATAATAGAAAAACACACACACACAGCGCAAAAGATAGACATACACAAAGCTGTTATGCTAAATATTATCCCTGTAACTCAGTCGGACAAAACACACACACACACACACACACACACACACACACACACACGCACGCACGCACGCACGCACGCACGCACGCACACTCACACCCACACACACACACATATACACATCAAGCTACTGGCCCTGCTGGCAGAGTTCAGGTTCTTGGTGTGGATGTGCAGAAACAAAGCTAGATTTAGTTCCTGCAAGTTTAGTCCTAGAACGTTCTCAGATCTGTTTCGAAAATTATGACTTGATGAATTATGACCTGAAAGAAACACAGCTTCAACGTCAGCAAGCGTATGAGAGAGAGAGAGAGAGAGAGAGTGAAAGAGAGGGAGAGAGAGTGAGAGCGAGAGAGAGGGTGAGAGAGAGAAAGAGAGAGGGAGAGAGAGTGAGAGTGTGAGAGAGATTGAGAGAGAGTGAGTGAGAAAGAGATTGAGAGAGAGTGAGTGAGAAAGAGAGTGAGAGAGAATGAGAGAGAGTGAGAGAGAGTGAGTGAGACAGAGTGAGAGAGAGAGGGAGAGAGTGAGAGTGTGAGAGAGAGTGAGAGAGTGAGAGAGAGGGAGAGAGAGTGTGAGAGAGAGTGAGTGAGAAAGAGTGTGAGAGAGAGAGAGAGTGAGAGAGAGTGTGAGAGAGAGTGAGAGTGAGAGAGAGAGAGAGAGAGAGGAGAAGTTTGTGTAACTCCCCCTTGTCAAAAAGTAACAAATCATGACTAAATTTACTACCTTCATTATACGAATCACTATCATCTCATGATTTGTAAAAGCCCACCATTTCATTATTTCATATCAGGGGTAATAATCCCCAGTTCACATCATATCACATCACATCACATCACATCACATCACATCACATCACTGGACTTTGTAACTGTTACTTTTCTTTTCTTACATCCTTCCCGTGCCGTTAAACATCACATAGGGCCAGCATAGTAGTTCGCCAAGATTTCCTGTCTTCAGCGAACTTTTCAACCTTTTATGCCCACTAAACCGGCCTATCATAACAACGTCCTCTTTAGAGTTTCACATGGTCGACCTCTTTTTCTTTGGCCATTTGTGTTCCACTTGACAGCTTGTTTTGGGATTCTCTGATTGTTTTTTATCAGCACATGACCGACATATGTCCATCTTCTTTTATTTTGTTGAATGGAAATAAACTTTAAAAAAAAATGGATGTCCCAGCGTTGATGGATTTGTCACAGGCTACAAGAAGAAAGTACATAACAGTTCAGCGAGAAACCGGACACGTATGTTATTATACATGACACGTATGTTATTATACATGACACGTATGTTATTATACAGGACACGCATGTTATTATACATGACACGCATGTTATTATACAGGACACGTATGTTATTATACAGGACACGCATGTTATTATACAAGACACGCATGTTATTATACAGGACACGTATGTTATTATACATGACACGCATGTTATTATACAGGACACGCATGTTATTATACAGGACACGTATGCTATTATACAGGACACGTATGCTATTATACAGGACACGTATGCTATTATACAAGACATGCATGTTATTATACAGGACACGTATGTTATTATACAGGAAACGTATGCTATTATATTCTTTTAACTCCACGGAACTGTTTGCAGAATATTCCTTTGCGACTGATGCTATGAGAGTGTTGAGGCACAGCATCGTGTCGAGTACAAGCTAACCATCTGCTCCAATTCTGTTTATACGCAGCCGAGACACGCATAAACATTTGGAGAATGGAAAGCAGATTAAGAAGATTTGAAGGAAGATGCTTGAGGAAAATTCAGTTCTAAGAATACACTGAGAAGAACGAGTGACAAACGAGGAAGTAGCTAAACGAACAGGCAGTGAGAAGATCACTGAAGAGGTCAAAAGGCGAAGGTCGAAATGGCTGGGTCACGTACTACGAATGAAAAGAGCAAGACACCCCTGCACTGTCTTGACTTGGACACCCCTACACTGTCTTGACTTGGACACCCCTACACTGTCTTGACTTGGACACCTCCAGGGAAAAGAAGGAGGGGGCAGGACATCTAGGACGTGGAGACGCACAATGCCGGAAGAACTAAAGGAAGAGGGAAGACATGTTTTGTGATGTCCCGCGACAGGATTGGCTGGGAAACCTTTGTTGATGCTTTATGCTCCATTGGGAGTACAGAGAACTGATGATGATGATGATGTTCTAGGAAAAAAAGGGAAGGAAGTGTCTCCTCTGCTTCTCTAAGTTGTTGGATCTTTATTCTTCCCGTTTCTGAAGTTGAAGGGCCATCTCCGGAGTTACACATAATCTTTAAACGTCACGCCATGTCACGTCACATCACACTTTCAAATTTTCAAGTTTCTACCTGGAGATAAAAGACCATCTAATTACAGTTATCAAATACAACATCTCTCGGCACGGAACATGATGATATTTGATATCTACTTTGTGAGAGAAAAAAAACTACATGGAAAATCGATTTCCAGGGAAAGGGAAAACCGATACCTATTACCAAACATTCGATTCTGAACCATCGTATCAGTGAAGACATGCGTGCGCATGCAAAATTAACAGTCCAAGTGAAAGATTGATAATCGATACCATAATCAGGGCCGCCGAGTACAGGTTAAACTGAACGTTCGTTGTCAATAAAGCACTTAGCCACATCTAGAAAGACCTAAATGGCTAAATGAGTTTTTTGTTTTTTTTCCAATTCACAAAGACACATAACATGGAACGGAGAACTGGTTTAAAGAACTCCACAGGAGAATTAAACCAGCAAAGTGCCAACAAGACGGAAAGGTCAAAGGTGAACCAAGATGGCGACAAACAAGATTGTTTAAGAAAATAACAAAAAGTTGTAACAGAAAGTTACAGCTTAATCTTTATTTCCTGTAACGTGCTGTAACCAGGGTGTCTAAGTTAAATGAACTCAAGGGCCATAACTGTACGTGGAAAGTGCATGGCGGGCCGTATATAATTCAACTAGTTCTTGTTATCTGAAGCAACCAACAAAAAAAAAAAAAAAGAGAGAGAGAAATGGGGCCAGTTATGAAGCAGAGGTAAAATGTTTGTATTTAATTAACCTTTCAAGGTCTTTAAAAATGTTTTTGATAAACATATTCTGAAGAAAAGAAATTTATGCAAGTGCACTTCTTTAAAGTTACAGATTTTTAATATATCTTGTATTTTGCGGGCCACATAAAGACATCCGGGGGGCTGCATGCTACCCTAGGACCGTCATTTGAACACCGCTGTGCAATAAGGATTAGAGTAGTTTAAGGTAGGAGTTTTTACATAAACGAGTGGGCCTGTAAATAGCAGTAGTGGAGTTAAGCAGAAGCTGAACATGCTACAACTTAGGGGGCTCACAAAATGTCAGATTTTGTTTGTATTTTTTTAATTTCTCCTACCAGAAATAAAAAAAGATACACCAGCACAGATGTAGATGTGAGCCCTGTGATCATTTCCCGACTGTTATAAAGTCAAATAATCGAGGCAATATTGCCTTTAAAAAGTTTAATACCACACGAACATGCTAACCTGGCAGGGAAGGTAGCATGATCAACAAGATGGTCCTTCCAGCCCTTTTGGCTAAGATTTTAATCCAAAAACCTCCACCACAGTGAGGTGGTACATCTATCTAGCAGATACCGTTGTGGTGGTACATCTATCTAGCAGATACCGTTGAGGTGGTATATCTATCTAGCAGATAGCGTTGAGGTGGTATATCTATCTAGCAGATAGCGTTGAGGTGGTATATCTATCTAGCAGATAGCGTTGAGGTGGTATATCTATCTAGCAGATAGCGTTGAGGTGGTACATCTATCTAGCAGATAGCGTTGAGGTGGTATATCTATCTAGCAGATAGCGTTGAGGTGGTACATCTATCTAGCAGATAGCGTTGAGGTGGTATATCTATCTAGCAGATAGCGTTGAGGTGGTACATCTATCTAGCAGATAGCGTTGAGGTGGTACATCTATCTAGCAGATAGCGTTGAGGTGGTATATCTATCTAGCAGATAGCGTTGAGGTGGTATATCTATCTAGCAGATACCGTTGAGGTGGTATATCTATCTAGCAGATACCGTTGAGGTGGTATATCTATCTAGCAGATAGCGTTGAGGTGGTATATCTATCTAGCAGATAGCGTTGAGGTGGTACATCTATCTAGCAGATAGCGTTGAGGTGGTACATCTATCTAGCAGGTACCGTTGAGGTGGTATATCTATCTAGCAGATACCGTTGAGGTGGTATATCTATCTAGCAGATACCGTTGAGGTGGTATATCTATCTAGCAGATACCGTTGAGGTGGTATATCTATCTAGCAGATACCGTTGAGGTGGTATATCTATCTAGCAGATACCGTTGAGGTGGTATATCTATCTAGCAGATACCGTTGAGGTGGTATATCTATCTAGCAGATAGCGTTGTGGTGGTATATCTATCCAGCAGATACCGTTGTGGTGGTATATCTATTTAGCAGATACCGTTGAGGTGGTATATCTATTTAGCAGATACCGTTGAGGTGGTACATCTATCTAGCAGATACCGTTGAGGTGGTATATCTATCTAGCAGATACCGTTGAGGTGGTATATCTATCTAGCAGATACCGTTGAGGTGGTATATCTATTTAGCAGATACCGTTGTGGTGGTATATCTATCTAGCAGATACCGTTGTGGTGGTATATCTATTTAGCAGATACCGTTGTGGTGGTATATCTATTTAGCAGATACCGTTGAGGTGGTATATCTATTTAGCAGATACCGTTGAGGTGGTATATCTATCTAGCAGATACCGTTGTGGTGGTATATCTATTTAGCAGATACCGTTGAGGTGGTATATCTATCTAGCAGATAGCGTTGTGGTGGTATATCTATCTAGCAGATAGCGTTGAGGTGGTATATCTATCTAGCAGATAGCGTTGTGGTGGTATATCTATCTAGCAGATAGCGTTGAGGTGGTATATCTATCTAGCAGATAGCGTTGTGGTGGTATATCTATCTAGCAGATAGCGTTGTGGTGGTATATCTATCTAGCAGATAGCGTTGTGGTGGTATATCTATCCAGCAGATAGCGTTGTGGTGGTATATCTATCTAGCAGATAGCGTTGTGGTGGTATATCTATCTAGCAGATAGCGTTGTGGTGGTATATCTATCCAGCAGATAGCGTTGTGGTGGTATATCTATCTAGCAGATAGCGTTGTGGTGGTATATCTATTTAGCAGATACCATTGTGGTGGTACATCTATCTAGCAGGCACCCTTGTGGTGGTATATCTATTTAGCAGATACCATTGTGGTGGTACATCTATCTAGCAGGCACCCTTGTGGTGGTATATCTATTTAGCAGATACCATTGTGGTGGTACATCTATCTAGCAGGCACCATTGTGGTGGTATATCTATTTAGCAGATACCATTGTGGTGGTACATCTATCTAGCAGGCACCCTTGTGGTGGTACATCTATCTAGCAGGCACCCTTGTTGTGGTATATCTGTCTAGCAGGTACCCTTGTGGTGGTACATCTATCTAGCAGGCACCCTTGTGGTGGTACATCTATCTAGCAGGCACCCTTGTGGTGGTATATCTATCTAGCAGGCATCCTTACGGTAGTACATCTATCTAGCAGGCATCCTTGAGGTGGTATATCTATCTAGCAGGCACCCTTGTGGTGGTACATCTATCTAGCAGACACCCTTAAGGTGGTATATCTGTCTAGCAGGCATCCTTGTGGTGGTACATCTATCTAGCAGGCACCCTTGTGGTGGTACATCTATCTAGCAGGCATCCTTGAGGTGGTACATCTATCTAGCAGGCATCCTTGTGGTGGTACATCTATCTAGCAGGCATCCTTGAGGTGGTACATCTATCTAGCAGGCATCCTTGTGGTGGTACATCTATCTAGCAGGCATCCTTGAGGTGGTACATCTATCTAGCAGGCACCCTTGAGGTGGTACATCTATCTAGCAGGCACCCTTGAGGTGGTACATCTATCTAGCAGACACCCTTAAGGTGGTATATCTATTAGCAGATACCATTGTGGTGGTACATCTATCTAGCAGACACCCTTAAGGTGGTATATCTATTTAGCAGATACCGTTGAGGTGGTACATCTATCTAGCAGGCATCCTTACGGTAGTACATCTATCTAGCAGGCACCATTGTGGTGGTACATCTATCTAGCAGATAGCGTTGTGGTGGTACATCTATCTAGCAGGCATCCTTGAGGTGGTACATCTGTCTAGCAGGCACCTTGTGGTGGTACATCTATCTAGCAGGCATCCTTACGGTAGTACATCTATCTAGCAGATAGCGTTGTGGTGGTATCTATCTAGCAGATAGCGTTGTGGTGGTATATCTATTTAGCAGATACCATTGTGGTGGTACATCTATCTAGCAGGCATCCTTGAGGTGGTATATCTATTTAGCAGATACCATTGTGGTGGTATATCTATCCAGCAGATAGCGTTGAGGTGGTATATCTATCTAGCAGACACCCTTAAGGTGGTATATCTATTTAGCAGATACCGTTGTGGTGGTACATCTATCTAGCAGGCACCCTTGTGGTGGTACATCTATCTAGCAGGCATCCTTGAGGTGGTATATCTGTCTAGCAGGCACCCTTGTTGTGGTATATCTATTTAGCAGATACCGTTGTGGTGGTATCTATCTAGCAGGCATCCTTGAGGTGGTATATCTGTCTAGCAGGCACCCTTGTTGTGGTATATCTGTCTAGCAGGCACCATTGTGGTGGTATATCTATCTAGCATACCGTTGAGGTGGTACATCTATCTAGCAGACACCCTTAAGGTGGTATATCTATTTAGCAGATACCGTTGTGGTGGTATCTATCTAGCATACCGTTGAGGTGGTATCTATCTAGCAGGCATCCTTGAGGTGGTATATCTATTTAGCAGATACCGTTGAGGTGGTATATCTATCCAGCAGATACCGTTGAGGTGGTATATCTGTCTAGCAGACGCCTTTATGGTGGTACATCTATCTAGCAGGTACCGTTGAGGTGGTATCTATCTAGCAGGCACCCTTGTTGTGGTATATCTGTCTAGCAGGCACCTTGTGGTGGTATATCTATTAGCAGATACCGTTGTGGTGGTATATCTATTTAGCAGATACCGTTGAGGTGGTATCTATCTAGCAGATAGCGTTGTGGTGGTATCTATCTAGCAGGCACCTGGAGATAAAAGACCATCTAACTACAGTTATGAAATACAACATCTCTCGGCATGGAACATGATGATATTTGATATCTACTTTGTGAGAGAAAAAAAACTACATGGAAAATCGATTTCCAGGGAAAGGGAAAACCGATACCTATTACCAAACATTCGATTCTGAACCATCGTATCAGTGAAGACATGCGTGCGCATGCAAAATTAACAGTCCAAGTGAAAGATTGATAATCGATACCATAATCAGGGCCGCCGAGTACAGGTTAAACTGAACGTTCGTTGTCAATAAAGCACTTAGCCACGTCTAGAAAGACCTAAATGGCTAAATGAGTTTTGTTTTTTTTTTCCAATTCACAAAGACACATAACATGGAACGGAGAACTGGTTTAAAGAACTCCACAGGAGAATTAAACCAGCAAAGTGCCAACAAGACGGAAAGGTCAAAGGTGAACCAAGATGGCGACAAACAAGATTGTTTAAGAAAATAACAAAAAGTTGTAACAGAAAGTTACAGCTTAATCTTTATTTCCTGTAACGTGCTGTAACCAGGGTGTCTAAGTTAAATGAACTCAAGGGCCATAACTGTACGTGGAAAGTGCATGGCGGGCCGCATATAATTCAACTAGTTCTGTACTTGTTAAGCAATCAAAAAAAAAAAAAAGAGAGAGAAATGGGGCCAGTTATGAAGCAGAGGTAAAATGTTTGTATTTAATTAACCTTTCAAGGTCTTTAAAAATCTTTTTGATAAACATATTCTGAAGAAAAGAAATTTACGCAAGTGCGCTTCTTTAAAGTTACAGATTTTTAATATATCTTGTATTTTGCGGGCCACATAAAGACATCCGGGGGGCTGCATGCTACCCTAGGACCGTCATTTGAACACCGCTGTGCAATAAGGATTAGAGTAGTTTAAGGTAGGAGTTTTTACATAAACGAGTGGGCCTGTAAATAGCAGTAGTGGAGTTAAGCAGAAACTGAACATGCTACAACTTAGGGGGCTCACAAAATGTCAGATTTTGTTTGTATTTTTTAATTTCTCCTACCAGAAATAAAAGACGGTACACCAGCACAGATGTAGATGTGAGCCCTATGATCATTTCCCGACTGTTATAAAGTCAAATAATCGAGGCAATATTGCCTTTAAAAAGTTTAATACCACACGAACATGCTAACCTGCCACGAAAGGTACCATGATCAACAAGATGGTCCTTCCAGCCCTTTTGGCTAAGATTTTAATCCAAAAACCTCCACCACAGTGAGGTGGTACATCTATCTAGCAGATACCGTTGTGGTGGTACATCTATCTAGCAGATACCGTTGTGATGGTACATCTATCTAGCAGGCATCCTTGAGGTGGTATATCTATCTAGCAGGCACCCTTGTGGTGGTACGTCTATCTAGCAGACACCCTTGTGGTGGTACATCTATCTAGCAGGCACCCTTGTGGTGGTACATCTATCTAGCAGACACCCTTAAGGTGGTATATCTGTCTAGCAGGCACCCTTGAGGTGGTACATCTGTCTAGCAGACGCCTTTATGGTGGTACATCTATCTAGCAGGCACCCTTGTGGTGGTACATCTATCTAGCAGGTATCCTTGATGTGGTACATCTATCTACCAGGTACCCTTGATGTGGTACATCTATCTAGCAGGCATCCTTGAGGTGGTATATCTATTTAGCATGCACCCTTGTGATGGTACATCTATCTAGCAGGTACCCTTGATGTGATACATCTATCTACCAGGTACCCTTGATGTGGTACATCTATCTAGCAGGCATCCTTGAGGTGGTATATCTATCTAGCAGGCACCCTTGAGGTGGTATATCTATCTAGCAGGCACCCTTGATGTGGTACATCTATCTAGCAGGCATCCTTGAGGTGGTACATCTATCTAGCAGGCACCCTTGATGTGGTACATCTATCTAGCAGGCACCCTCGTGGTGGTACATCTATCTAGCAGGCATCCTTGATGTGGTACATCTATCTAGCAGGCACCCTTGATGTGGTACATCTATCTAGCAGGCACCCTTGTGGTGGTACATCTATCTAGCAGGCATCCTTGATGTGGTACATCTATCTAGCAGGTACCCTTGATGTGGTACATCTATCTAGCAGGCACCCTTGTGGTGGTATATCTATCTAGCAGGCATCCTTGAGGTGGTATATCTATCTAGCAGGCATCCTTGAGGTGGTATATCTATCTAGCAGGCATCCTTGAGGTGGTATATCTATCTAGCAGGCATCCTTGAGGTGGTATATCTATCTAGCAGGCATCCTTGAGGTGGTATATCTATCTAGCAGGCATCCTTGTGGTGGTACATCTATCTAGCAGGCATCCTTGATGTGGTACATCTATCTAGCAGGCACCCTTGATGTGGTACATCTATCTAGCAGGCACCCTTGTGGTGGTACATCTATCTAGCAGGCATCCTTGATGTGGTACATCTATCTAGCAGGTACCCTTGATGTGGTACATCTATCTAGCAGGCACCCTTGTGGTGGTATATCTATCTAGCAGGCATCCTTGAGGTGGTATATCTATCTAGCAGGCATCCTTGAGGTGGTATATCTATCTAGCAGGCATCCTTGAGGTGGTATATCTATCTAGCAGGCATCCTTGAGGTGGTATATCTATCTAGCAGGCATCCTTGAGGTGGTATATCTATCTAGCAGGCATCCTTGTGGTGGTACATCTATCTAGCAGGCACCTTTGTGGTGGTACATCTATCTAGCAGGCATACTTGAGGTGGTACATCTATCTAGCAGGCACCCTTGTGTTGTATTAAAAAAAGAAAAAAAAATTCTGGTAGGAGAAAACTCTCCTCACACAACGAATGTAATTTAAAGATCATTAGAGTTGGCACAAGGCAGCAGTCTATCCCCTGGTAGTTCTTCATCTTCAGACAAGAACTTCCATTGCTCTTCGTCAGTGAGAGAGTTGTTTCTAACGCCAGCCAGTCAGTCATTTGCATGTCCCTTGCAGAACTTTGCCTCCCTATCAGATCTCTCCCGTAGACCTATCTGTTGTAAGCAAGATGCCCTGCTGCTAATGCATCCATTTGCAGATTATCAACAATGTCTTGTAGCCATCTTCGCCTTGGTCTTCCTCTCTTTCTTTTTCCCATTATGTATCCCTCCAAGACTGATTTCTCTAAATCATCATGACGTTTAATGTGTCCAAAATATTTAAGTTTTCTGTTTAATCTTCTTTACTAGCCAGCCTTCTTCAACATTAAGTTCTTGTAGTATGGATATATTTGTTCTTTTTTTGTGTGTCCATGATATTTGAAGAACTCTTCTGTAGTATTTACATTCAAAGGCATTTAAGTGTTTCTCGGCTGTTTTGTTAAGTGTCCATGTCTCACAGGCATATGTTGCGATGGGAAAGATGCACACCCTTAAAAATCTTATTTTTGTAGTTCTGTCTGTTTCTCTCCACAGGTTCTTTAGTTTTTTTTTTTCAAGAAGTGATAGATGGTTTCCAACACGTATATTAATCATGTTCCAGCTTTCACTTCCAGTCCAGACTTGCAGGCTTCGTAATCACAGGCTGCTCGTGTTCTGCTCGAACATATCAATTAGTTCACGTTGTAGTCCCCACTTTTGCAATATGGAGGGTCAGATAGAAAAAGATCTGGTGGTGACCCCCCCAGGCCAGATAGATCTAATTTTAACACTGGGGAAGAGTGTGAGACAGAGGTCAATACTAGCAATTGTGATGACGGACAAAATCCTGATGGTGTTACCAAGGAAAACTCCTGCATCAAACTAAGAAGAAAAAGAAGAGTAGGAATATGGAATGTAAGAAGTATGTATGAGGGGAAGTATCAAATAATAAGTGGCGAGATGAAAAGAACGGGGATACACATTTTGGGAATCTGCGAACATCGATGGAAAGGATCAGGACACTTCAAGAGCGAGAATGATGATATCTTTATATACTCTGGTGGAGAAGTAGGAGGAAAGAATGGAGTGGCTTTTTACTTGGACAAATCAACATCAAAGGCATTACTAGGCTACAATCCAGTAAGTGATAGAATCTTCACAATCAGACTTAAGGGCACTCCTAGAAATGAAACAACCATCCAGATATATGCACCTGCATCAGCAGCAGAAGAAGAGGAAGTAGAAGACTTTTATAACACACTGCAAACCAGTGATAGACCAGAATGATTTTAATGCAAAGATTGTTACAGAAAGAGCAGATGACGAAGGATATGTTGTGGGGAAATTTAGCATAGGACATAGAAATGAGGCAGGTGACAATCACGTGGCTTGTTTCATGGAAAATGAACAATGGTCGCTAACACACATTTTAGACAACATCGACTTTACACATCGGCATCACCTGATGGGAAAACCAAGAATCAGTTAGATTACATTTTAGTGCAAAGAAGGTGGAGATCAAGTATAACATCAGCAAAAACTCTACCAGGTGCTGATTGTGACACGGACCATGAGTTATTAATAGCAGACATGAAGATAAAGATAAACAAGACAGTTAGGGAATCAAGACCATTCCACTTTGATCTTACAAAAATATCAGAACAATACGGTGTAGAAGTGAAGATAAAGTAGTATGTGCCTTATCGGCACCACTAAATAACTATTTCACTATTGTGAAAACCGCTGATACAGGTTGCAACTGAATTAATTTCTTTCAAAATCTACACTGCTTTTATATTAGGATTAGTAATATAACAAGAAAGGGGCAATCACACTGAACATCGTGAGAACCACTGAATATCCATTTGTGTAATAACAATAACACATGTTTATTATGGAGAAAATGGGTGGTGATAAGTCTGGTTGAGAAAATATAGCATATAAGAAATGAGCAGACAGCGCCACTCCCTAGACAAGAGCTACGTTTGCCGTATAGGGAGGGAGCGTATCACTCTCACTCAGAAACAGATCAGCAAAACATTCAACATGATATAACAAAGACTTCACTTACTGAAATGTCTCCATGGATCGGCACAAAAAAATCATAATACAATTATCAGACCTACAGGTCTTAGCGACATCTCAAAAGAAGAACTATTTCACATTCTACAGTTCTACATGTCTACTTCACACAAATATGGACATCATACCTACAGGTCTTAGTGACAGCTCAAAAGAAGAATTATTTCACACTCTGCACTTCTACATGTCTACTTCACACAAATATGAACATCATACCTACAGGTCTTAGCGACATCTCAAAAGAAGAACTATTTCATATTCTGCAGTTCTACATGTCTACTTCACACAAATAAGAACAACATCAGGAGCGATTCACGGATCCAAGGAAAAGATTACAACTAGATCATATTCTGTTCGACGATAACTCATCTTCAGTTACCAACTCGCACTATCTGATCTATTCCAACAATCAAAATATAGTCCGTGATCCATGATCCATGGTGCCTTCAGAGTTTCACGCGGTCTGCCTCTTTTTCTTCTGCCTGTTGTGTTCCACTTGATAGCTTGTTTTGGGATTCTCTGATCATTTCTTCTCATCAAGTGACCAACATATGTCCATCTCCTTTTCCTGATCACCCATGAGACTGGTTGTTGTTCAGTCATCTGTCTTATCTCTGCATTGTTCTTGAATTCATTCCACTTGATGCTGAGTATTTTCCTTTGGCATTTGTTTTCAAAAGAGTAATTTCTTTTCTATTTCTTTAGTTGTTTTCCAGCTTTCACATGCATAGATGAGGGTGGATATTACATTTGAATTGAATAGTATTAACTTGGTTTTTGTGCTTATAACTTTTGAATGCCATATGTTCTCAAGATTCTTGAAGACTGATGCTGCTTTTGCAATTCGAATCCTAACTTCCTTTCTAGTGTCACCATCCTGGTCTATGTAGCTGCCAAGGTATGCAAATTGATTGACTTCTTCAATATCTGTCCCTTCTATGTGTATTTTTCCATTTTGATTAATGGGAATTTTCATTATTTTTGTTTTGTCCTTGTTAATTTCAAGTCCTATTTTGCTATCCATTGAAGACAGGCTATCTGTTTTTTCTTGCATGGAATTCACATTATTACTGATAAGAGTTATGTCATCAGCAAAATCAAAATCTTCTAGTTGGGTCCCATGTACCCAGTCAATACCTGTGTTACCTGTGCAGCATTTTTTCCATTATGAAGTCTACTGTAATCCCGAAAAGTAAAGGAATTGGCTATACAGGCCAGAGATATCTTAATAACAGCAGCTAAAGACCTGGTTCCAGTAAAGAAAACACAAAAGAGTGGATGGATTACAGCAGGCACACTAGAACTGATAAAACAATGTTGAGAAATGAAGACAAATGGGAAAGTGTCAAACAACAACAAATAGGAATATAAATCTTTAACAAAAGAAGTACAAAGAAACATAAGAAAAGACAAAAAAAACCATACATACAAGATTGTTCTGAAAGAATAAGAAGGACATCAAGAGTGTGGAAGAGATAGTGAAATGTTTAAAGAAATGAAGACATTGACGAGAACTGTCACACCTAAACTAAATGTAATTTGTGACAAGATGGGGAATACCTTGACAGAGACAGAGGAAATTCTAGAAAGATGGAAGGAATACTGCAGAGGAATGTATGAAACAACCGACTGTGAAAGCAGAAATCAACAGTGTGAATTATTATTGGAGGAGAAAGAACCCAAACCGACAATAGAAGAAGTTTTATGGGCAATAAAGAATCTGAAAAATGATAAATCACCAGGATGTGATGAGATAACAGCTGAACTTATTAAAGCAGGAGGAAAGGAGTGTGCAACAATCTATCATGCACTATATAAAAAGATATGGCATTCTGGTATTTGGCCAAAAGAATGGAAAAGAACTGTATTCATACCACTGCCAAAAAAGGGTAACCTGAAATTATGCACAAACTACAGAAATGTTGCCCTGATTAGTCATGCCAGTAAAATTCTGTTAAAAATCATAATGATGGGTAAACTTCGTAAGAAAATAGAAGAAGAAGTCAATATGGTCCAAGCTGGCTTCAGGCAAGGAAGAGGATCAAGAGATCATATATTCAATATAAGATTAATAATAGAGAAATGCAGAGAATTTAATGTTTATCTATATTTATCTTTTATAGACTATTCAAAGGCATTTGATTGTGTACAGCACCAGAAACTATGGGAAATAATGGAAAAAATGGGATTTCAAACACATGTGACACAATTAATGTCACTGCTGTATCTAGTACTTTCCATATTTCTTAATGGCCGAAGAAAAAGAGGTCAACCACGTGGAACTCTAAAGATGATATTGTTAAGAGAGGCCAGTTTAGTGGGCATAACATCCCTTGATGAGGTTGAAAAGCTCGTCAAGAACAGGAAAACTTGGTAAACTACCATGCGAGTCCTGTGTGACGTTTAACGGCACGGGACAGATGTAAGTAACATGTATCTAGACCAACAGGCAGAATAAATGGTGAAACAACAACTTGGTTTGACATAAAAAGGGGTCCGTCAGGGGTGCATGTTGTTGCATTAAACTTGTATGCTGAAAATATCACGAGGAATGTTAGAGAATATGTAGACAAAGAATATTATGATGCCATAAAAATTGGAGGGTTTGAAATATTAGAGACTAGATATGCTGATGACACAGTACTACTGTCCACAACACAAAAAGGAATGGAAAAACTAATTATGTCAGTCTGTAAGAATAGTGAAGAGCAAAACCTCTATTTTAATGTGAAGAAAACTAAATTGATAAAACAAATAAGGCAGCTGAAATATATATCAGAGAGGAAAAACTGGAAGAAGTGGAGAGTTTTGAATATCTTGAATCAATACTAACTAATAATGGAGATACAATGAGGAAAATTAAAAGGAGGACATCTATCGCTCTTCAAAAAGTAAAACAACTAAAGAAGCTGTGGAAACAGACAGAACTATAAAAATAAGATTTTTAAGGGCATGCATCTTTCCCGTCACAACATATGCCTGTGTGACCTGGACACTTAACAAAACAGCTGAGAAACACATAAATGCCTTTGAATGTGCATGCTACAGAAGAGTTCTTCATATATTATGGACAAAAAAAAAAGAACAAATATATCCATACTACAGGAACTTAATATTGAAGATGGCGGGCTAGTAAAGAGGATGGCTGAAAGACATCGTTGACGATCTGCGAATGGATGCATCAGCAGCAGGGCATCTTGCTTACAACCAAAAGGCCTACAGGAGAGAGCTGCTAGAGAGGCAAAGTTCCGCAGGGGACATGCAAATGACTGACCCCAACCACACTTATTGTTACACCCACCTTTTTCTTGGCTTACCATTTTATCCCTCTCTCTTTTTCACTTTCCCTACCTCCTGATTTACTATCAACACATCCCAAATCTTCATTTAAACACTCCAGGAACCTATTCCATGAGTACTTACTAAGCGTGTGCCCCAAAGATTCAGTTCCTACAAAAAAAACAGAATATTGTCCGGTTGTAGTGAGAGATTCTCACACTACTGTGTGAACCACATCAGTGGTTCCCAATTAACAAAACTCCGCAGACCCTCTGCTGTTTCAAAATCCAGGCCACACCCCCCCCCCACCCCAATACTTTGGAAAAGTTTCATATCTGTATGCTTGCTAGCTAAGTGCTTTATATGGAAAAGATTTTTTTTTTCACACAATAGTGGTAACCTTTAATAGGCAAACGCTATAGTTAACTAAGAAAACAGTACAAATGTTGTGAACTTTCTGAATGACAATAATGTAGTTAAGCAAAAATAGACAGCAATTAACATTCTCGTAACTGACCGACTGTAGGGGGCGCCGTCATAATTAGTCTGTCACAGAGGCTGCAAAAACCGCGGGGCATCAGAAAAAAAAGTTTTGAACAAAGTTCTTTCATCCACACGGGATTCACCGAAACATCGGTTGTTAAACATTTCGCAGTGAAAATAATAATAATAGTTGAAAAAGGACCTTGAGGTTGTTTTTTTTCACTGATCCTCCATGGACCAGCAGTTGGGATCATCAACAATGTTTGCGGCCATCTTCGCCTTGGTCTTCCTCTCTTTTTCCCATTATGTACCCTTCCAAGACGGTCTTCTCTAAATTCTCATGACATTTAATATGTCCAAAATATTCAAGAGTTTTTTGTTTAATCCTCTTTACTAGTCAGCCCTCTTCAATATTAAGTTCTTGTAGTATGGATATATTTGTTCTTTTTTTGTGTCCATGGTATTTGAAGAAGTCTTCTGAAGCATTTACATTCTTCAGTGATAATATTTTGATATGACTGTTTCATGGTCTGAATTAGATTTACACTTATACTGAATACTGTCATAACATTTTACAGCTTTCTGTGAACTCCACCAAGTTTCCTAGTAGTGTTTAATAAACATAACATCATGTCTAATCTAACAACACTTTTGTTTTCAGCATTTGTTCAGAGTTCCATACCCTCATCATTTTATCCCAGTACCCCCATACCACAAGCTGAGAACCCTTGTCTCAGACAGAAAGTTGATATGAAACATTATTATACCCAAAAAAAATCATACAGAAACAAAAAAAATTTTATTTAAGATAATTTATTACTTCAATAAAAAAATCATTTCTTTTATAATTTCACATATTACAAGAATACAGGGGACAGACTAAATTAAATACATGATCCCAATAAAACTATACATAAATTAGACATTTTTTTTTGGTTTCTTTTTCTTTTCTTTAACGTACATGAAATGGTTAATAACAAAGGATAAGAAAAAAGCAGCCCCAAGTTATCCAATCATGGACCTTCTTTTCTCAATATTCAACAAATGTTATGTAAGAAAACAAAAGAAATCTGACACTATTCTGTGGCAATGATAGTGAAGACAACCTGAAAAGAACTGAGATAACTGGCCCTAGACCGAGATCTAAACGGTGTATGTTCATTCTGAGCCTTAGATTTTCCAACAAATATTAAACATTCAGAAAAAAAAAAAAACTATCACATGCACGTGGTGCACATGTGATACCATCCTTTGATTAAAAAAAAACAGTTTTTAACAAGAAAACTTTTAGTTTGGTACTGAGCTCAAAGTGTTTCTTGTTTTATGTTTCTTTGTTAAATTAAATTATAATAACGTCTAAACAGCAACAAACCTAATTTAGAGAAACATATGAAGATCAAATTTATAACAATTTGTGAAGAAAAAAAAAATCAAATTAGAACAACATATGAAGACAGAAACAAATCCAGTTATAGTGCTCCAAAGAAATAAATGTAGCTACAGAGAAGATCAACAAACGGACCAAAATATCAGATAAAAACAACTGGAGCGACATTATCAGATAAGAACAAACGGACCAACATATCAGATAAAAACAACTGGAGCGACATTATCAGATAAGAACAAACGGACCAACATATCAGATAAAAACAACTGGAGCGACATTATCAGATAAGAACAAACGGACCAACATATCAGATAAAAACAACTGGAGCGACATTATCAGATAAGAACAAACGGACCAACATATCAGATAAAAACAACTGGAGCGACATTATCAGATAAGAACAAACGGACCAACATATCAGATAAAAACAACTGGAGCGACATTATCAGATAAGAACAAACGGACCAACATATCAGATAAAAACAACTGGAGCGACATTATCAGATAAGAACAAACGGACCAAAATATCAGATAAAAACAATTGGAGCGACATTATCAGATAAGAACAAACGGACCAACATATCAGATAAAAACAATTGGAGCGACATTATCAGATAAGAACAAACGGACCAACATATCAGATAAAAACAACTGGAGCGACATTATCAGATAAGAACAAACGGACCAACATATCAGATAAAAACAAATGGAGCGACATTATCAGATAAGAACAAACGGACCAACATATCATAAAAACAACTGGAGCGACATTATCAGATAAGAACAAACGGACCAACATATCAGATAAAAACAATTGGAGCGACATTATCAGATAAGAACAAACGGACCAACATATCAGATAAAAACAACTGGAGCGACATTATCAGATAAACAACAATCATAAAACTAAAACTGGACCAGCATGCGAAAAGAAAGATAAGATGAACTGATGAAAAGAACACACAAACTGGAATTTATTTAAATCCTGATGTACGAGCAACAAGAATAACAACAAGGATAACACCAAGGATAACACCAAGGATAACACCAAGGATAACAACAAGAATAACAACAAGGATAACACCAGAGTGTTTATATACATGATATGGAACCATTTTGTTTCAGAGTCACACAAAATGAATGAATTATTTTACAAGAAGGTAAAAAGAAGATAAAAAGACACAAGACAAGCTAGGAAAATAAAGTCAGGGGTGTATTACTGGTACTTAACAAAAGCTACGATGAAATGTAGGCTTAACAAAAGCTATGATGAAGTGTGGGCTTAACAAAAGCTATGATGAACTGTGGGCTTAACAAAATCTATGATGAAATGTGGGCTTAGCAAAAGCTATGATGAAATGTAGGCTTAGCAAAAGTCATGATGAAGGGCAGGCTTAACAAAAACTACAATGAAATGTGGGCTTAACAAAAGCTATGATGAAGTGTGGGTTTAAACAAACCCTATGATGGATAAGTGTGGGCTTAAACAAGCCCTATGATGGATAAGTGTGGGCTTAAATAAACCCTATGATGAAGTGTGGGCTTAAACAAACCCTACGATGAAATGTGGGCTTAAACAAAACTTATGATGAAGTGTGGGCTTAAACAAACCCTACGATGAAGTGTGGGCTTAAGCAAAACTTATGATGAAGTGTGGGCTTAAACAAACCCTATGATGAAGTGTGGGCTTAAACAAACCCTATGATGAAGTGTGGGCTTAAACAAACCCTATGATGAAGTGTGGGCTTAAACAAACCCTATGATGAAGTATGAGCTTAAACAAACCCTATGATGAAGTGTGGGCTTAAACAAACCACTATGATGAAGTGTGGGCTTAAACAAACCCTATGATGAAGTGTGGGCTTAAACAAACCCTATGATGAAGTATGAGCTTAAACAAACCCTATGATGAAGTGTGGGCTTAAACAAACCCTATGATGAAGTGTGAGCTTAAACAAACCCTATGATGAAGTGTGGGCTTAAACAAACCCTATGATGAAGTATGAGCTTAAACAAACCCTATGATGAAGTATGAGCTTAAACAAACCCTATGATGAAGTGTGGGCTTAAACAAACCCTATGATGAAGTGTGGGCTTAAACAAACCCTATGATGAAGAGTCCTGATAAAGGATGGACTTCACAAAACGCCCTGGCAAAGTGTGGAAAAAGCCAAAGTAGAGGACCCCTTACACAAAAAAATGCATGCGGAGTATAAGAAAATAGTGGGAGGGGGAAAGGGAAACTGCTGTTCAAAGAGTGGCACATAGTCCAATCTTGTATTCTAGAATGTGGACAAATACATCAAGACAAATAAAAGATGCCAAGTGCCATCAAAGACCCCACTATAAAGATAAACTAACACAACAAACTACAATTTTCTGGCTCCAAACAGGACACTGTAAATTACAGATCCATCTACACACAATGAAGGTTGTTCAGGTTCTATTCTGCACATGCAGAAATCATTTGCAGACTTCCAGCACATCCTGTAAACCAGTATTTTGTGAAGAAGTGCCAAGAACCAAATCTAGGGCCTAGTGAAAAATAAAGACATAGAAGGAAAACTGTAGGCCACACATATAGTGCTCCTGCTGATAATGGGAGTCACGGGCACAGCTCATCTCTTTATCTTGATGCCAAGTATATGAAGCTGAATGCAGAATAAGAAGAAAAACTCTCAATCAGCACACATACATGCACACATACATGCACACATACATGCACACATATATACACCCATATATACATACACACATACATACATACACACATCTGCCCGAAAAATGTGGAGTCTGAAATTCAGACCCAACTTTTCTTCCTCTCACGTCAGAGAGCATCATTTACATTTCTGCTCAGTTCTCCATCCCTAGTTCACTTTTTTTTTTTTTCATATTTAAACTTTGAGTAAACATCCATGAATTACACTAAAACAATGATTTACACTAAAACAATGATTTATATCAAAACGATTTACACTAAAACAATGATTTATATCAAAACGATTTACACTAAAACAATGATTTATACTAAAACAATGATTTACACTAAAACAATGATTTACACAAAAACAATGATTTACACTAAAACAATGAATTACACTAAAACAATGATTTACACTAAAATAATGAATTACACTAAAACAATGATTTACACTAAAACAAGAATTACACTAAAACACTGATTTATATCAAAATAATTTACACTAAAACAATGATTTACACTACAACGATTTACATTAAAAAACAATTTACAATAAAACAATGATTTACACTACAACGATTTACATTAAAAAATTATTTACACTAAAACAATGATTTACACTACAATGATTTACATTAAAAAATGATTTACACTAAAACAATGATTTACACTACAACGATTTACATTAAAAAATGATTTACACTAAAACAGTCTGTAACAAACAAGCAGTCTCATTACACATCTATTCCTAAAATTAATGTTGGTCCCTGAATACATGCTGGTGCCGCCATTGTTGCTATTCTGAATTTCAAAAATCTATGAACAGCTCTTGACAGCTTGCAGATGCTGTTTATGGTTAAGATTTTCTAACAGAGATGTTAAACTGGCTGAGCAGTGAAGTAACTGTGAGCAATGAAGTAACTGTGAGCAGTGAAGTAACTGTGAGCAGTGAAGTAACTGTGAACCGCGGGACCTAACGAGGACCACAGGCGTAAATTCAGTAGGATCACAGTGCAGTTTTGGTGGTAGAAGCGAACAAAGAAGAAGAAGTAACTATGAGCAGTGAAGTAATTGTGAGCAGTGAAGTAATTGTGAGCAGTGAAGTAAGTGTGAGCAGTGAAGTAATTGTGAGCAGTGAAGTAAGTGTGAGCAGTGAAGTAACTGTGAGCAATGAAGTACCTGTGAGCAAGTAACTGTGAGCAATGAAGTACCTGTGAGCAAGTAACTGTGAGCAGTGAAGTAACTGTGAGCAATGAAGTACCTGTGAGCAAGTAACTGTGAGCAAGTAACTGTGAGCAATGAAGTACCTGTGAGCAAGTAAGTGTGAGCAGTGAAGTACCTGTGAGCAAGTAAGTGTGAGCAGTGAAGTACCTGTGAGCAAGTAACTATGAGCAGTGAAGTACCTGATGCCTGACAGACAGTTACTTTGAACAAAAAAAAACAAAACAACCAGTCTTACAAACTAAACACTACAGATTTAAAACTCATCTCCATAAGTCTGCATCAACAGCCCGATGCATGTGTCAAAATGGGCCCCAGACTTAAGAAAACATGCTACAGACCTGCACCATATACAGAGAACTCAGAGCACAGGGTTTGGCCCCCAAGAGAGAAGCATGGGGGAGAAACTCTGGGGTTCTTACGAAGAAATCTTGCTGGCAACTGGATTCATGGAGGTGATCCAGCTCCTTGTTTAGAATGTTAAGCTTATAAAACTAAATGCTGAAGAAGAAGAATGAAAAAAAAAATAAACAAGAAAAATAAAAAAAAAAATTTTTTTAAAAATCAGATTATAAAGAATCAGCCCAGACTTGTCAATATTTCAGAATGACCATCACAAATTTTACCGAAATACCGACTGGTGTAAGATCCATCAAGATAACTGCTATGAGTGAAAATGGTGTAAGATCCATCAAGATAACTGCTATCAGTGAAAACTTATTAATATGTGATGGGCTAATACAGGACTTGGCTGATTTTCAGGGAGGTCACAAATGACCACAAGAGTGCCCTGACCTCCTGATGAACTCGAAGATGCTGGGTCAAACGGCACTGGGAGCACACCTGACCCAGAGGATGGGGTAGGGGAGGGAGCGGGCCAAAACACCCGCCCCACTTCTCCGCAGATACCCCCCCCCCCCCCCAGTATCAGGGGTAGTCAGTAGTCAGGCTAATGGGGTCAAGGATTGCCAGAGTCTTCATTGTGGCTGCTAAAGAAGCACTGCATGTTCCGGTTTGTTTCATTCATTCATTCTATCATTCATTCATTCGAATGTCCCTTGCGGAACTTTGCCTCCCTAACAGCACTCTTGTAGGCCTCTCAGTTGTGAGCAAGATGGCCTGCTGCTGATGCATCCATTTGCAGATCATCAAAGATGTCTTGCAGCCATCTTCGCCTTAGTCTTCCTCTCTTTCTTTTCTCCATTATGTACCCTTCCAAGATGGTCTTCGCTAAATTATCATGACGTTTAATGTGTCCAAAATATTTAAGTTTTCTCTGTTTAATCCTCTTTACTAGCCAGCCTTCTTCAATATTAAGTTCTTGTAGTACAGATATATTTGTTATTTTTTGTGTCCATGATATTTGAAGAACTCTTCTGTAGCATTTACATTCAAAGGCATTTATTGGTCTCAGCTGTTTTGTTAAGTGTCCAGGTCTCACAGGCATATGTTGCGATGGGAAAGATGCATGCCCTTAAAAATCTTATTTTTGTAGTTCTGTCTGCTCCTCTCCACAGATTCTTTAGTTGTTTTACTTTCTGAAGAGCGATAGATGTCCTTCTTTTAATTTCTCTCATTGTATCTCCATTATTAGTTAGCAGTGATCCAAGATATTCAAAACTCTCCACTTCTTCCAGTTTTTCCTCATTGATACATATTTCAGCTGCCTTATTTGTTTTGTCAGTTGTCATCAATTTAGTTTTCTTTGCATTAAGATAGAGGTTTTGCTCTTCGTTGTTCTTACGGACTGACATAATTAGTTTTTCCATTCCTTTTTGTGTTGTGGACAGTAATACTGTGTCATCAGCATATCTAATCTGTGGTATTTCATAACCTCCAATTGTTATGGCATCGTAATATTCTTTGTCTACATCTTCTCTAACATTCCTCATTATGTTTTCAGCATACAAGTTAAATAAGTAAGGTGACAGTATGCACCCCTGACGGACCCCTTACTCCACCCAAGGACTGAAAAAAAAAAAAAAAGCCACATAACTTTGTCTCCAGTTCATCATGACACAATACCTCAACATCTTCACTGCATTGGCTGCAAAGAACACCATCTCACAGTTCTATGGAAGACAGACAAAGAAGAAGAAGAAACAGCCCTGTCTTTCCCCTATTTCGTTATTTAAGACAAGCTTCAGGAAGTAAACAGCCTTACCACAGACCTCATAGGGAGACCTGACAATGTCACAGATTTGCTTTTTGTCATGTTAAATTATCTTTTTTTTTGTATTAAATACTAAACTTACATTACAAACCATATATAAATATCTACTTCTTGTTTATTTTACATGTAAACCAGAACAGCATGTACAAAAAAAAAACTACTGCTAGCAACTGTGGTACTGTTTCCCAGCAGCTTTTGATATTTTGAGGACAGCGCCATTTTTATTCTGGTCATCAACGAGCTCAAACAGGGCCTCTGCCACGGTTTCTGGTCTGTGGATGATAAAGATGATGATGATGATGATAATTTTTTTACTTGTCATCACTATTATCATTTCAAAATATCATCAGGTTCAAGTTTACCAAACTGGACTGCTTATCCTACCAGAGTCTGTGGTTAGAGTCATGGTTATAGTTATGGTTAGAGTCACAGAAGAGTCATAGTAGAGTCATGGTTAGAGTCACAGTTATGGTTAGAGTAACAGAATAGTCACATTAGAGTCATGGTTAGCACCTCAGTTCATCTGTATCCCATAGGGGTGTGTAGTGTTAGTGCTTTCACATCTCTAGGCCACTACACCAGACACCTGTCCTCACTGCCTTTGTTTTCCCTAAGGAAACCCGAGGTACCCATTTTTTTTGGCTGGGTGGACCTCGATGCTGGTTGGTCTGAAAAGATTCCACCCGAGTGTGAAAATCGAACCAGAGACCCTCTGATTGGCAGGTGCACTACCCATTACACCATTATGCCACCTAACAGGGTGGACACAAAAGAGTTTTTCCTTTCTGCAAATGAGGAAGTTGCCTTTCTTTCTAATTATGGAGCTATTTCTATCTGTAAGTAAGTTCTTGTTTTTCTGATGACAAGCTGATCTGTATTATTAATGAGCAGATTGTCTCTCTTGTTCTGTGAATAAGCTGTATCGCAGCTAATGACTAAATTATCTTCCCTGATAGAATCTAAGTTATCTCTCCTGCCAGTAACTAGATTACATTTCCTCTTATCTACTCTGTTAGTAGCCGAGTTTACCTTGGCTTGTAAATAAGTTGTTGTGTGTCCCCCACCCACCCCCCCCCCCGCCAATGTTTTAAGTTATTGTTCCTGCTAGTAACTAGGTCACACATCATCCTTGCTAGTGATCAGGTTGTCTCCCCTATAAGGATGACACTTGTCTTTCCAGCTTAATGGTCTGTACATCCTTCCATAAGGAGGGACTTACTTCAGTTTCTGACCTTGGAAATTTATAGCAGTATTCCAACCCTGGCAACTTACTTTAGTATTCCAACCGTAGCAACTTACTTTAATATTCCAACCTTGGCAACTTACTTTAGTATTTCAACCTTGCCAACTTACTTTAGTATTCCAACCTTGCCAACTTACTTCAGTATTCCAACCGTAGCAACTTACTTTAGTATTCCAACCTTGCCAACTTACTTTAGTATTCCAACCTTGCCAACTTACTTCAGTATTCCAACCTTGGCAACTTACTTTAGTATTCCAACCTTGGCAACTTACTTTAGTATTCCAACCATGGCAACTTACTTCAGTATTCCAACCTTGCCAACTTACTTCAGTATTCCAACCTTGCCAACTTACTTCAGTATTCCAACCTTGCCAACTTACTTCAGTATTCCAACCTTGCCAACTTACTTCATTATTCCAACCTTGGCAATTAACATTTCCGCATAAGCTTGATCATGGTTTGTTGAAGAGTTCCTCAAATTGTCCAGCAGAGGTGTGTCTACAAAAGCTGGTGCTAGGGCGTTGAGCCGCACTCCATTAGCGGCCAGTTCTTGGTTTTTCTACATGAATATAAAAAAAACAAGAATCTTGAGAACATACGGCACTCAAAAGTTATAAGCACTAAAAACCAAGTTAAGATTATTCAATTCAGATGTAATATCCGCCCTCATTTATGCATGCGAAAGCTGGAAAACAACTAAAGAAACAGACAAGAAATTAGACTCTTCTGAAAACAACTGCCCGAGGGAAAATACTTGGTATAAAGTGGAACAAATTCAAGAACAATGCTGAGATAAGGCAGATGAGTGAACAACAACCTGTCTCATGGGTGATAAGAAAAAAGGAGATGGACATATGTCGGTCACGCGATGAGAATAAACAGTCAGAGAATCCCAAAACAAGCTATCAAGTGGAACACAACAGGCCAAAGAATAAGAGGTTGACTGCATGAAACTTTAAAGAGGACACTGTTAAAAGAGACCAAATTAGTAGGCATAAAATCCCTTGATGAGGTTGAAAAGCTCACCGAAAACAGGAAAACTTGGCAAACTACCATGACATTTAACAGCACGGGAAAGATGTATAATGTAAGAAGATTATAAACAAAGTAAAACATAAACAAGATGTATAACTGTATGAAAAATATCATGCACGTAGAATTTCTGTAAAGATTTCATGCATATAACACAGGTTTTTTCTTGGCAAAGAATTTTAGAGCAATATTTCAGAAGAAAGGATTCATTATAGATGATAAGGATCTTCTGAAGGACAAGACAACAAAGAAAGAGATCTTGCTCTGCCAAGGTCTTCGATGATGTCTTCTGAGAGTGTCCGAAGTTATATAAAAGGGTATGAGACGAAGAATGTTGTCCTTATAACCAAGTGAAGATACTGGTAAGGATTTTCATGGTTTTGTCAGTGGGTCAGAAATCAATCTGTCCACCAGGGCGGTGGATCTCACACTGAAGTTCTACTTCAAAAAAAAAAAAAACAGTAAAAAGTAACTATTCCAGTACACTACCAACCTCTTATGATGCCTTAACTGCAAAAGCATCACCATGGCAACAGCCACTATGAACTCATGTTCATGTTTATAAAGAAACCTGGTCAAAATCTCAGGAATGTCTTAGTTATAAATTACCACTAAATACATGAACCGCTGCTTAACTCTCCACTCCCCAGTGTCTTACGATAATGTGCCAGTATTTTTCCTGTAAATGTCAGTCAATCAGTCATTTGCATGTCTCTTGCAGAACTTTGACCCCCGCCCCCCCCACCCCCCCAACAGCTCTCCTGTAGGCCTCTCCCATAACTGTACACATTCTAATATGGTAAACAGATACAGCATATCACACGTAGCATTTTAATATCAAGTCCCAGCAGCAGGATTTTTTTCTGGTACCACCACACCCAAAAAATGGCCCTGGGTACCAAAGAAATCTGGCAAAGTAAATGCGGCCACACGTGATACTGACTACATCACTCTTTCACGTGCCGAAGGTCTCGGAAATAAAGGCCCTAACATGTATCCCCAATATGCCTTAATGGCATGGAAACGGGGATTTGACCTTTTACCTTTACCTTATTAATAAGATACCAGTAATATTTATGCACTACACTCTTATATGGTATCCTCACACTCACCGCCCACGCCAGAGTGAACATAATGATGGCACTTTTTGTTGCTCCGTATATTGGTCCTCCAGGGTTAGGATTGATTCCTGAGAGAGAGAGAAAGAGAGATACAGAGTTATAATGTGATAAGTTAATTACACAACAATGCAACGTTACAATGTGATAAGTTAATTACACAACAATGCAACGTTACAATGTGATAAGTTAATTACACAACAATACAACAACCTGGACTTGGAAAGAGACATGGTGTCTTGGCATGGCATGGGTTCTGTCAGTCAATCAGTCAACGTCTCCAGCCCCCCTCCTCCAGAACATAAAGGTTTTCCGGTCACTTCTGTCTTTGATCTTGTTCTCCAAGTTACCGTCGCACTGTAATATCCAAGAAAACAAGAGGGCTGACACATCGACAAAGAGAGGGAGAGGAGCTTCCCAAGATTGACATGAGCCCATCACATGATAAGGCCAAAATACCAATAAAAGCCAAATGCAAAAAAAAATGGGAAAAAAGAATACTCTGGACACCACAAGAATGATGCCTACTACCAACTCAGCAGAGAAGAAAAAGTCAAGATCTTTAGATTCAGAACATGCCACAGCAGATTGTGATGCCACATGTTTAACAGGCCCAAGACAGGCACAACTGATGAATGCATCTGTGGTACCAACTAAATGACAAGACAGGACTTGTTACAGGACTGTCAATCTCTTGACGAGCCGAGAGGGCGGTTCTGGCGCTCACTTGGGCCAAACCATGACAAGCCGTCTGGTGGTCTTGACAGCTGAAGACAAACGGCAGCATTCTTCGGAGATATCGAAGCTGAAAGTGCCTGAATAAGAAGAAAGTTCTCCACGTTGCTCTGTGTGACTCCTTCAGCTTTTAGAACCTTCGTTACCTCTCTTGTCCATGTATTCTTTGGCCGTACCTGTTTTCATTTCCCTTGAGAGTTTCATGTCAAAGCCCATGCTTCACTACACAGTCTCTCTGCTTTCCCATTGTGCACAGAAGAGTGGCACAGCATCCCATTGTGTACAGAAGAGTGGCACAGCATCCCATTGTGTACAGAAGAGTGGCACAGCATCCCATCATGCACAGAATAGTGACACAGCATCCCATCATGCACAGAATAGTGGCACAGCATCCCATCGTGCACAGAAGAGTGGCACAGCATCCCATCGTGCACAGAATAGTGGCACAGCATCCCATCATGCACAGAATAGTGACACAGCATCCCATCATGCACAGAATAGTGGCACAGCATCCCATCATGCACAGAATAGTGGCACAGCATCCCATCATGCACAGAATAGTGGCACAGCATCCCATCATGCACAGAATAGTGACACAGCATCCCATCATGCACAGAATAGTGGCACAGCATCCCATCATGCACAGAATAGTGGCACAGCATCCCATCATGCACAGAATAGTGGCACAGCATCCCATCGTGCACAGAATAGTGACACAGCATCCCATCGTGCACAGAATAGTGGCACAGCATCCCATCGTGCACAGAATAGTGGCACAGCATCCCATCATGCACAGAATAGTGGCACAGCATCCCATCATGCACAGAATAGTGGCACAGCATCCCATCGTGCACAGAATAGTGACACAGCATCCCATCATGCACAGAATAGTGGCACAGCATGGTTATTGAAAACATGGTTATTGTAGCATGGTCAGATGTAAAGTACAAATTTCTATACAGGGAAATTTCTATTTCTAATTAGAAGGAAATAACAACCAGGGCTACTAGATTTGTGCTGCCATGGAGGTAGGTTGGCTACACACTAAAGAAGCCAGACACCAGAAATAACAAGGCAGGCACTGACACGAAACCCCCCAGGGAAAATAGAAATCAAGGAAGGTCCAGAACTGCTTGTGGAAGGGAAACTGAGAAACTGCTCAGAGACGAGGGATACACATGGAAGGCAGCAGAGAACCAGTCTGACTGAAGAAACTTCATGCGTGGCCTATGCTCCCAAGGAAGCGATGGACAATGATGATCATGACGTACACCCATGCTAGCCAAAGTGTCAGACAGATGTGTAACTGACACAGCGTCAGTCTACATCATACAAAATGTGCATAAAATAAGCTACTTCATCAATTTTCAAAGAACTAAGCGTTGTAACTTGAAAGTTTGATTATTTATAAAACTACAATCATTTTATGAATCACTGTGAATTCATCACGGTGGTAGATAAAGGTAAGTTTGAATTTTTCATACTTACTGAGTTTTTCATACTTACATCTTACATCCTTTCCGTGACCATTAAACGTCACATAGGGCTCGCATGGTAGTTAGCCTAGTTTTTTCAGCGAGCTTTTCAGCCTCATCAAGGGACTCTATGCCCACTAATTTGTCCTCTCTTAACAATGTCCTCTTTAGAGTTTCACATGGCCGACCTCTGTTTTTTCTTTGGCCTGTTGTGTTCCACTTGATAGCTTGTTTTCTGATTTTCTAGCTGTTTCTTCTCATCATGTGACAGATATATGTTCCACCTCCTTTTTCTGATCACCCATGAGACAGATTGTTGTTTGCTCATCTGCTTTATCTCTGAGTTGCTCTTGAATTTCTTCCACTTTATACTGAATATTCTCCTTAGGCATTTGTTTTCAAAAGAGTCTAATTTTTCATTTACTAAAACAAATTTTTTTTTAGTTACTGTTCTACAAACAGTAAAATATTTCATTCCAGATATAAATTTTGCATCCTGAAATACTTCACCTAATTTCTTGATTCTTTCCCTTTGATCTGATTATTTTACAGTTAAATAATTAAAAGAAAGACAGGACAGGACACCCCTTTCATGAATTGAGTCATCAAGAATCAATTACAATGGAAGAGGGAAATCAATTACAGAATAAAAAAGTTAAAAATATGTCTCGATGTTATTTTTTTATTTTTATTTGTAAAGTGCTCGAAATATATGGACTCTTCTCCCCCAAGCTTTTGTGACTGAATTATCTGAGTCAATCATGTTTCAGAGAATCATGGGATGGGTACTTTCCCTATTTCACAAACCCAAAAGAAGCAGGAGACACATCCATGTTTCAGTAACGATAAAGGAAAAAGCTACACAGATATAACTAGACCCAACTATAAACTGGCTAGCTATCTTCAACATGACATTTGAATCAAATGACAAGTTTGTGGTCTGACATTTCAGCACTCACCTGCCATTGAGGAAACATTGACAATGACACCTCCGTTCCCCCCTCTGTCTCGTCTCATGTGCTCTATAGCCAGCAGTGTGCCTCGTATTGTCCCTTTCTGTGAAGCGATCGACGTTAGATTATGTGTTTGTTACATATTATGACATACGTGACTTTATTATGTGTGGTATGTCTCCATGTGTGCATATTTGCTGTTACAAGGTCTGCCAATAACTGTGAACTTGATATGAGTGTCTACTAATAACTGTGAACTTGATATGAGTGTCTGCAAATAACTCTAACATGATAGAAGTGTCTGCCAATAACTGTGAACTTGACAGAAGTGTCTACCAATAACTATGAACTTGACAGAAGTGTCTACCAATAACTATGAACTTGACAGAAGTGACTACCAATAACTATGAACTTGACAGAAGTGTCTACCAATAACTATGAACTTGACAGAAGTGTCTGCAAATAACTATAACATGATAGAAGTGTCTGCCAATAACTGTGAACTTGACAGAAGCGTCTACCAATAACTATGAACTTGACAGAAGCGTCTACCAATAACTATGAACTTGACAGAAGCGTCTACCAATAACTATGAACTTGACAGAAGCGTCTACCAATAACTATGAACTTGACAGAAGCGTCTACCAATAACTATGAACTTGACAGAAGTGTCTACCAATAACTATGAACTACATACAAATAACTGTGATATGGTTATTTTGGAAGGATGTAAGATGTAAGAAGGTTATTTTGGCTGCTGATTCTGTAGTGAAGATTTTGCAAAAAACTATATGAGGCTTAAGGTTATATTTCCCTTTATTACTTGTGAGAGTGGAGTTAAAAGAAAGGATTACAACAGCCCACACACTTACTGAAGTGTATATCAGTCATCACCGCCTCGTGGACAGCCCATAGCAGCATCATCATCAACAGTTATTAAACAACACTATTTGGTTGTAAAACAAGGGCTTGCCCATCTGCTGTCTCCTTACATCCTTCCCGTGCCGTTAAACGTCATCACACAGGTAGTTCGCCAAGTTTTCCTGTCTTCCGTCAGCTTTTCAACCTCATCAAAGGATTTTATGCCTACTAGTTTGGCCTCTCTTAAAATTGTCCTCTTTAGAGTTTCACGTGGCTGACCTCTTTTTCTTCGGCCTGTTGTGTTGCACTTGGTATCTTGTTTTTGGGATTCTTTGACAGTTTCCTCTCATCATGTGACCGATATACGTATGTCCATCTCCTTTTCCTGATCACCCATGAGACAGGTTGTTGTTCGCTCATCTGCCTTATTTCTGCATTGTTTTTTTAATTCATTCCACTTTATGGTGAGTATTTTCCTCAGGCATTTGTTTTCAAAACAAATCTGCTGTCTACTGGCCAACTATTGAAAGAGAAAATAAATGTAAAAGAGCCCCAATTATGCCACGGGGGAAGCTGGGCATATGTTAGTGCCCATATTTTCCTTGGCCTGTCAGCACATTAGAGGGTGATGTGACCTGCGTCACGCTTGGCCGCCTTTCCTTTCCCCAGTTCCAACAGCAGGGTGACCATAGGCCCTTCAGCACATTCGAACCACAGACTTTTGCTGTGAGAGACTAGTGCACTAACAACTCTGCCACTCAGCTGGACAGGCTGTGATCCACACATTCTAGGAATGGAAGACTACTATGAGATTGGCATCATATAGCACAGCCAGGACGGGGGTGATTAGCACAGCTGGGACAAGGGTATTAGCACAGCTGGGACATGAGGGTGATTAGCACAGCTGGGACAAGGGTGATTAGCACAGCTGGGACATGGGGGTGATTAGCACAGCTGGGACAAGGGTATTAGCACAGCTGGGACATGAGGGTGATTAGCACAGCTGGGACAAGGGTGATTAGCACAGCTGGGACATGAGGGTGCAGCTAGGACAAGGGTGATTAACACAGTTGGGACATGAGGGTGCAGATGGGACAAGGGTGATTAGCACAGCTGGGACAAGGGTATTAGCACAGTTGGGACATGAGGGTGACATTGCTAAAGCCTTACTGGAAAGAATGCAGGAAAATGAAGAGCAGGAATGAAAGAACAATATAATTGCAAAGATTACTGGAGCTAGGACAAATTCAAGATGCTGGCAGGAAATCTGAACTGCATGGCAGAAAACACTTAGTAAAGAACCAATGCTTGGTGGGAACTATTACCAAACATACTCTTGGATGGATGCTGTGGCATGCGAGGAGCATACATGGGCCTTTCCTCAATGCAACGATGCCAGGGTCTGATTTTGAACCTTAGGGGCACCATGTAAATATTCATCATCATCAGGTGCCGTGCCGACTGGTGTTGGCTATTATGCTTCTCCAGAGTACATGATCCTTCATGCAGGCCATCAGCTCAGTTGGTGATCTCCTCTCACACCATCCCGTCAGACTGTCCAGTATAATTTCTCTTGGTCTTCCTCTTGATCTTCTTCCTTCTATTTTTCCTGTTGTTATAGTATTTTCTATGCCCCCTCTTCTCATTGCATGTCCTATGAAAGTACATTGTCTCTCTCTTATCTTTTTGACAATGTTTTTTTGTTTCTCCAGCTCTTCTCATACATTCTTCATTAGTTATTTTTGCTGTCCAGGGGATTCGCAACATTCTTCTAATAAACCACATTTCTGCTGCTTCCAATGATTTTTGTGCAGACTTGCCTATTGTCCATAATTCACTTCCATATAACAAGATAGGTTCAATATAGCATTTTAGGACTCGTTTTCTAACATTCATTGATAAAGATGTGTTAGCTAATATGTTTCTCATTCTCTGAAATGCAGTCTTTGCTTGGCCTATTCTGTTCCTAATTTCTGTTCTGCATTTCCCATCTGAAGTTATTACTGCTCCAAGGTATTTGAATTTCTGCACCTGCTTTAGAATAGTTCCATTTAATTTAATACTGCATTTTGTTGAATTCTGTTTCTTAGATATAACCATCTCTCTCTCTCTGAACCTTAAGTGCCCAGGGCACATGGGGCTTCCGCAAGGGTTTTCCACAAATGCCTGTCTTTCGCCTTTTTTTCTGCTCTTGCCCAGGTGAGCCCTCTATTGCTCAACATCCTTTCTGTTGTTCTTCTCCATGTCTCTTTTGGTCTACCCTTACTTCTGCTCCCCTGTGGTGTCCATCTTAGTGCTATTTTTGGTAGTGAGTTGTCAGTCATTCGGAGCACATGTCCCAACCATCGCCAGCGTCTCTCCTCAATAATTGTTGTCAGTGGTTTCATCTGCATTTCTGCCAATAAGATGTTATTTCTTATGGTGTTTGGCCAAAATATTTTTTAATTCTACGTAAACATTTAGTCTGGAAAGAATTCAACTTGTTTTCTATGGTTTTGGTGATTTTCCAGCATTCACTTCCATAGAGTAGTACAGTTAGAACATTACTCTTAAATATCCTGATTTTCATATTTATGCTTAGTTTATTTGATTTCCATATATTCTGTAGCATTGCAAAAGCCTGGTTTGCTCTAGTAAGTCTGCTGTTGATGTCCTCTGTGCTGTCTCCATTTTCTACTACTCTGCTGCCAAGGTATACAAATTCGTTGACCTCCTCCACTAACTTGTTATCTACTCTGAGTACATTTCTGTTGTTCACATTTTGCTTCATTAACTTTGTCTTTCCTACGTTGATCTTTAGTCCTATGTTGTTTGCATTCTGGGTTAACTTGTTTATTTTATCTTGCATATCTTTGTGACTGCTTGATAATAGACAAATGTCGTCCGCAAAGTCAAGGTCCTCCAGCACTGTGTTAAGGGTCCATTGTAATCCTCTGCGTTTGTCTGATGTTGTCTCCTTCATTAACCAGTCTACTGCCAAGATAAATAATGTTGGTGATAGTACACATCCCTGTTTCACTCCTGTTTGTACCCTAAAGCTGCTGGAGGTATGTTCTCCACAGATAACTTTGCACTGAAAACCCTCGTATAGGGCTTTGATTACATTAACTATTTTATGGGGGAGGCCATGCCATCTTAGGATTTTCCACAGTGCATCTCTGTTGACACTGTCAAAGGCTTTCTCAAAATCTATGAATAATGCATATGTTGTGCTATGCCATTCATTTGCCTGTTCTAATATTTGTCTAAGTACAAATATATGGTCTATGCATGATCTTCCTTTCCTAAATCCTGCCTGCTCTTTCCGAAGTTTTTCCTCAAGTGTTGGTACAATTCTGTTGATGATTATTCTGCAAAATACTTTACTAGTGAGTGGCAGTAGGGTAATGCCTCTCCAGTTCCCGCAATCTCTGAGGTCACCCTTCTTTGGTAGTTTTACTATAAGACCAGTTTTCCACTCCTCTGGGGCTTTTTCTAAATCCCAAATTTGTTGTAATATCCGGCAAAGTTGTTTTGGTGTTTCTGTTTCTTCTGCTTTCAACATCTCAGCAGTCACTTCATCTTCACCTGGTGCCCTGTCTGATTTTAGCATCTTTATCGCCTCTTTTACTTCATTTATTGTTATTGGTCCTGTATTGATTTTTAGTTCCGCTTTTGCTTCAGGTATATCTATTGCTTGTGCTGCTTGTGTTCTGTTTAGTAGGGTGTTAAAGTGTTCCCTCCATCTTTCAATTTTTTCTCTTTCTCCACTGACCAGTTGTCCATTTTGTGTTCTTACTGCACTTTCACATCTTGTATTGAAGTTACCTGTCATCTGCTTTGTGATTTTATATATGGTTTTCATGTCATTTGTATATGCTGCTTTCTCTGCTGTCTCTGCTAAGTTGTCATAATACTGACGTTTATCTTGACGGCATGATTCCTTCACTTCTTTGTCTTTTTGTGCATAATTACTTAAAACTCGTTCTTTAAGCCGTTGTGATTTGGTGTTCAGTAATTTTTTCTTGATTTCTTTTCTTTGCTCTATCTTTTCCCATGTGGTCTCACTTATCCATTCCTCTTTTCTCCTTTTCCGATATCCCAGCACCTCTTTTGCTGTTTCCTGTAGTGTTTTATTGAACTCTAATATGGACATTTCTGCTTCGTCTTGTAGGACACTGAAGCGGTTCTTAAGTATTATTGAGAATTCATTTCTTGTTTGCTGGTCTATCAGTTTTCTTGTATCAAAATGTATCTTTCTGTGTTCTCCGATTCTGGCTTTCCTTAATTTTAGTTTTACTTTTGCTACCAGAAGGTTGTGATCACTTCCTATATCTGCTCCTTTCCTTGCTCGCACATCTTGTAGTGACCGTTTCCACTTGTTGTTTATTAGTATGTGATCGATTTGGTTTTCTGTGGTTTTATCTGGTGACCTCCAAGTCACCTTATGGATGTTTTTGTGTTGGAAAATTGTCCCTCCGATGGTCATCATGTTTTCTTCACAGAAACTGCACAGTCTTTCTCCATTTTCATTTATTTCTCCGATTCCTTCTCTTCCCATGATTCTTCTTCTATCTTCATTTCCTTCACCTACTTTTGCATTGAAGTCGCCCAAGATGAGTAGCATATCATGCTTGGGTATTGTTTCTACTGTGGCTTGGAGGCTGTTGTAAAAATCTTCTTTTAATTCCTCTTCAGCTGCTTCTGTTGGTGCATAACAAACTATAATAGACAGCTTCGTGAATCTTGAGTTGAACCGTGCATATAATAATCTCTCATTTATTGGGGTCCATTTCAGCAATGCTCTTGATGCTTCTTTTGTTATAATCAATGCTACTCCTCCTTCATGAAGATCTTCTTTACCTGACCATATTATTGTATCTTCTGTGTGCTGTGTTGTTAATTTCCTTCTGCCTTGTCCTGTCCATCTTGCTTCTTGTATTCCTAGTATGTCTAGTTTGTATCTGTGCATTTCCTTGATGGTTTGTGCTAGTTTTCCAGTCTGGTTTAGTGTTCTTACATTCCAGCTGCCTATATGCATCTTTTGTTTAGGTTCCAGGAGGTCTGCAGTCGGGCTGGGGACTTCCAGTGGCTGGCTTTCATCCACAACCTTCATGGGCTCAGTTTCCTGATACGCATTTCTCCTTCCACCTGCATTTGCTTTTTCCCTTGCTTCTGTTTCTGTAGCAGTCTGATAGTTTTTTACCAGATAGGGTTGCTGGCCCTATGCTGAACCCTCCTTAGTCGCCTTTTACGATCATGCATGGTAGGGTACAGTGGTCCTATTCTTTGCAGATCCCGGGTACCACACGGGGGAGATATAACCATAGTCTCTGTCTTTTTCTTTCTGTTCACTTTCTTTGGCCACTTTATCCAAGAGATTTTGCAGGTCTTGTTGGTTCTCAGTAAAACAAATAAAGAATCTGTGGAGAGGAGCAGACAGAACCACAAAAATAAGATTTTTAAGGGCATGCATCTTTCCCATCGCAACATATGCCTGTGAGACCTGGACACTTAACAAAATAGCTGAGAAACACATAAATGCCTTTGAATGTAAATGCTACAGAAGAGTTCTCCAAATATCGTGGACACAAAAAAGAACAAATATATCCATACTACAAGAGCTTAATATTGAAGAAGGCTGGCTAGTGAAGAGGATTAAAGAGAGAAAACTGAAATATTTTGGACACGTTAAACGTCATGATAATTTAGAGAAGACCGTATTGGAAGGATACATAATGGGAAAAAGAAAAAGAGGAAGACCAAGACGAAGATGGCTGCAAGACATCGTTGACGATCTGGAAATGGATGCAACAGCAGCAGGCCACCTTGCTCACAACCGAGAGGCCTACAGGAGTGCTGTTTGGGAGGCAAAGTTCCGCAAGGGACATGCAAATGAATGAATGAATGTTGGTTCTCAGCTATCAGTACTATGTCGTCAGCATACCAAAAGTTGTTAATACAACTGAAGGTTGTTTAAATACAACTTAAAAAAACAAACACTGATGTGTTCCCTTGGCGGTGTAAGAGGAGCAGATAACTCTAGACTTATGTCTTTTCTTCTCTACAGTAGCTTCTCACTCAGCAAATTATAATCCCAGAATCAGCACCGCCTCTAGCTCAGACCTACAGTCTTCTCCCACACTTAATACTTACAAGATTAACATCCACGGTCTTCTCCCACATTTAATACTTACAAGATTAACATCCACGGTCTTCTCCCACACTTAATACTTACAAGATTAACATCCACGGTCTTCTCCCACACTTAATACTTACAAGATTAACATCCACGGTCTTCTCCCACATTTAATACTTACAAGATTAACATCCATGGTTTTCTCCCACACTTAATACTTACAAGATTAACATCCACGGTCTTCTCCCACACTTAATACTTACAAGATTAACATCCACGGTCTTCTCCCACATTTAATACTTACAAGATTAACATCCACGGTCTTCTCCCACACTTAATACTTACAAGATTAACATCCACGGTCTTCTCCCACATTTAATACTTACAAGATTAACATCCACGGCCTTCTCCCACATTTAATACTTACAAGATTAACATCCACGGCCTTCTCCCACATTTAATACTTACAAGATTAACATCCACGGCCTTCTCCCACATTTAATACTTACAAGATTAACATCCACGGCCTTCTCCCACATTTAATACTTACAAGATTAACATCCACGGCCTTCTCCCACATTTAATACTTACAAGATTAACATCCACGGTCTTCTCCCACATTTAATACTTACAAGATTAACATCCACGGTCTTCTCCCACATTTAATACTTACAAGATTAACATCCACGGTCTTCTCCCACATTTAATACTTACAAGATTAACATCCACAGTCTTCTCCCACACTTCGGCCACCTCTCCACCAATCCCGGCATTGTTCACCACAATATCAAGCCCTCCAAGTCTTTCTTTCACCGTCTCAAAAACCACTGAAAAACAGATGTTCAGATGATGGACTTAAAAAACTCAAGCAGGCAAAAAAGAGTTAAAAACACTGGATTAAAAGAGTTAAAAACATTGGATTAAAGAGTTAAAAATGTTGGATTAAGAAAAAAAAGTGTTACAAATCCCGAAAATTACTTCAGTATTCACTTTGACTTCTTTGTTACAATGTACAAAGTACTAATTTTTAAAAGTATTACACAGTGAATAGAAAAAAAAAGAGTTTAAAAATACTATTTGGAATCATCATCATCATCACCATCGCCTTTCACTCCCTTGAGAACACAGGCCATGGATAAAGGCTCTCCAGTCATCTCTGTTCTTGGAATTATTCTCTGCATCCTTCCATGTGTATCCCTTGCCTCTGAGCACTGTCATAATTTCTCTTCTCCAAGTAAGTCTAGGTCTTCCTCGTTGTCTATTTCCCTGGGGACTCCCATGTCGGTGCCTGTAAATTCTACATGGAAAACTATAAATAAACCCTAACCTACACGCAGAATGGAATCTTACTTTAGTTACTACAAACAGACAGCAAATTCTTTGGTCTCGCTTCTACTGTACATAACGTAAACACGGCTAAACCTAGAGTCGGTTAATACAAATACATTTACCTAACATACCATACATGCCCCCCCAACCCCCACCCCCAAAAAAGTCATATGTTCTCTCTCTGCCTCTGTGTTTTGTCTGTGATCCTCATGGCAGCCTATATGCATCTTACATTCTTTCCATGGCCGTTAAACGTCACACAGGGCTCGCATGGTAGTTCGCCAAGTTTTCCTGTCTTCGGCGAGCTTTTCAACCTCATAAAGGGATTTTATGCCTATTAATTTGGCCTCTCTTAACAATGTCCTCTTTAGAGTTTCACGTGGTCGAACTCTTTTTCTTCGGCCTGTTGTGTTTCACTCGATAGCTTGTTTTGGGATTCTCTGACTGGTTCTTCTCATCACGTAACTGATATATGTCCATCTCCTTTTCTTGATCAACCATGAGATGGGTTGTTGTTCGCTCATCTGCCTTATCTCTGTGTTGTTCTTGAATTCGTTCCACTTTATACGGAATAGTTTCCTTAGTCATGTGTTTTCAAAAGAGTCTAATTTGTTTACAATTTCTTTAATTGTTTTCCAGCTTTCGCATGCATAAATGAGGGTGGATATGACATTTGAATTGAATAATCTTAGCTTAGTACGTATGCCTATTCATATTTTGGACTTTGGGTAGCCACATTTTGTCTTGACAGTGCAAGATTAAATATGTACAGGGGGGTATGTCTATATAACATCATTGTAATGGTTATGGTTTGGATCATCATCATTGCACACCGGGCATGTCCATAAGCGGTCAGATCTCTGCCTTCAACATATCCATCAGCGTCCTGCAGCTGACAGTGCCTGTCCTGTGTTGGTTGACAAGTCCTCTCCTGTGTCCTGTACGTCTCTCGTTCCTGGCCGTGGCAGTCTGTACTCCCGGCTCTCTCACTATAACCAGCGATGTGGACTGACCGCTTTCGAAGTGCTCCACTCTGCCTATCTCTCTGAGCTCGCTAGTATTTTTGTAAAAACCAGCGAAAGTGAGCATTATAAAGCAGTCAGTAAAGTTGTGAGCTGTATCATTTTGGTTTTATAAACAATGTCGAGTTATACACCGCAGTGTCATATTTCTGTCGAGTTATGCACCGCAGTGTCGTATTTCTGTCGAGTTATGCACCGCAGTGTCGTATTTCTGTCGAGTTATGCACCGCAGTGTCGTATTTCTGTCGAGTTATGCACCGCAGTGTCGTATTTCTATCGAGTTATGCACCGCAGTGTCGTATTTATGTCGAGTTATGCACCGCAGTGTTGTATTTCTGTCGAGTTATGCACCGCAGTGTCGTATTTCTGTCGAGTTATACACTGCAATGTCATATTTCTGGTTCAAACTCAATGTTAAGCAATTGTTATCTGGCTACAGGACGAAGAAAATGAGGTGGACCACGTGAAACTCTAAAGAGGACATCGTTAAGAGAGGCCAAATTAGTAGGCATAAAATCCCTTGATGAGGTTCGCCGAAAACAGGAAAAGCTTGGCGAACTACAATGCGAGCCGTACGTGACGTTTAACGGCCACGGGAAAGATGTAAGATCTAGCTACTGCTCGTCTTAATGCTTGTCATGTACTTCTTTGTCTTTTGTCTGTCTTAATGTTTGGTCTTTACTTCTTTGTATATTGTCTGTCTTAATGTATGGTCTGTACTTCTTTGTCTACTGTCTGCCTCATGTATGACTTATGCTTTTTCTGTCCGCTGTCTGTTTCAGCTTTTGGCCTACACTTTTCTATTATTTGTCTCCAAGTTGGCCTATTCTTTTCTTGGAATTATTCTCTGCATCCTTCCATGTGTATCCCTTGCCTCTGAGCACTGTCATAATTTCTCTTCTCCAAGTAAGTCTAGGTCTTCCTCGTTGTCTATTTCCCTGGGGACTCCCATGTCGGTGCCTGTAAATTCTACATGGAAAACTATAAATAAACCCTAACCTACACGCAGAATGGAATCTTACTTTAGTTACTACAAACAGACAGCAAATTCTTTGGTCTCGCTTCTACTGTACATAACGTAAACACGGCTAAACCTAGAGTCGGTTAATACAAATACATTTACCTAACATACCATACATGCCCCCCCAACCCCCACCCCCAAAAAAGTCATATGTTCTCTCTCTGCCTCTGTGTTTTGTCTGTGATCCTCATGGCAGCCTATATGCATCTTACATTCTTTCCATGGCCGTTAAACGTCACACAGGGCTCGCATGGTAGTTCGCCAAGTTTTCCTGTCTTCGGCAAGCTTTTCAACCTCATAAAGGGATTTTATGCCTATTAATTTGGCCTCTCTTAACAATGTCCTCTTTAGAGTTTCACGTGGTCGAACTCTTTTTCTTCGGCCTGTTGTGTTTCACTCGATAGCTTGTTTTGGGATTCTCTGACTGGTTCTTCTCATCACGTAACTGATATATGTCCATCTCCTTTTCTTGATCAACCATGAGATGGGTTGTTGTTCGCTCATCTGCCTTATCTCTGTGTTGTTCTTGAATTCGTTCCACTTTATACGGAATAGTTTCCTTAGTCATGTGTTTTCAAAAGAGTCTAATTTGTTTACAATTTCTTTAATTGTTTTCCAGCTTTCGCATGCATAAATGAGGGTGGATATGACATTTGAATTGAATAATCTTAGCTTAGTACGTATGCCTATTCATATTTTGGACTTTGGGTAGCCACATTTTGTCTTGACAGTGCAAGATTAAATATGTACAGGGGGGTATGTCTATATAACATCATTGTAATGGTTATGGTTTGGATCATCATCATTGCACACCGGGCATGTCCATAAGCGGTCAGATCTCTGCCTTCAACATATCCATCAGCGTCCTGCAGCTGACAGTGCCTGTCCTGTGTTGGTTGACAAGTCCTCTCCTGTGTCCTGTACGTCTCTCGTTCCTGGCCGTGGCAGTCTGTACTCCCGGCTCTCTCACTATAACCAGCGATGTGGACTGACCGCTTTCGAAGTGCTCCACTCTGCCTATCTCTCTGAGCTCGCTAGTATTTTTGTAAAAACCAGCGAAAGTGAGCATTATAAAGCAGTCAGTAAAGTTGTGAGCTGTATCATTTTGGTTTTATAAACAATGTCGAGTTATACACCGCAGTGTCATATTTCTGTCGAGTTATGCACCGCAGTGTCGTATTTCTGTCGAGTTATGCACCGCAGTGTCGTATTTCTGTCGAGTTATGCACCGCAGTGTCGTATTTCTGTCGAGTTATGCACCGCAGTGTCGTATTTCTGTCGAGTTATGCACCGCAGTGTCGTATTTATGTCGAGTTATGCACCGCAGTGTCGTATTTCTGTCGAGTTATGCACCGCAGTGTCGTATTTCTGTCGAGTTATACACTGCAATGTCATATTTCTGGTTCAAACTCAATGTTAAGCAATTGTTATCTGGCTACAGGACGAAGAAAATGAGGTGGACCACGTGAAACTCTAAAGAGGACATCGTTAAGAGAGGCCAAATTAGTAGGCATAAAATCCCTTGATGAGGTTCGCCGAAAACAGGAAAAGCTTGGCGAACTACAATGCGAGCCGTACGTGACGTTTAACGGCCACGGGAAAGATGTAAGATCTAGCTACTGCTCGTCTTAATGCTTGTCATGTACTTCTTTGTCTTTTGTCTGTCTTAATGTTTGGTCTTTACTTCTTTGTATATTGTCTGTCTTAATGTATGGTCTGTACTTCTTTGTCTACTGTCTGCCTCATGTATGACTTATGCTTTTTCTGTCCGCTGTCTGTTTCAGCTTTTGGCCTACACTTTTCTATTATTTGTCTCCAAGTTGGCCTATTCTTTTCTTTTATCTCTCTCAATGTTTTTGACCTATATTTTTCTGCCTATTGTCTGTCTCAATGTTTGGCCTATACTTTTCTGCCTATTGTCTTTCTCAATGTCTGGCCTATCATTTTCTGCATACTGCCTGTCTCAATGCTTGGCTTATACTTTTCTATTACTTGTCTCAATGTTTTGCCTATACTTTCTGCCTATTGTCTGTCTCAATGTTTTGCCTATACTTTTCTGCCTGTTGTCTGTCTCAATGTTTTGCCTATACTTTTCTGCATATTGTCTGTCTCAATGTTTTGCCTATACTTTTCTGCATATTGTCTGTCTCAGTGTTTTGCCTATCCTTTTCTGCCTATTGCCTGTCTCAGTGTTTGACCTATACTTCACCTACTAACCATCTCAGTGATTAGGATGGGCTCAAACTACTTTTATTTTACCAGAGAAGGTATACATTTCTAAAATATGGTTTACGAGAGGAATAAAAAACTTGAGAGGGAGGTCTTCGGCGTAGTATCCTCAAGCCACGCCCCCATTTTTTATTGGAAGAAACCATACCAGCAGGCCCTTCCCTCACCTGCTCACTTCAGTCTATCTTGGGCTGTCCAAATGTGCGTTTATCCCCGCCCTCTTCCCCGCCCCCAACATATCTGTACATATTGTCTTTCTTGACCCACTCTCTGCACAGAGAAGTTTCTAAAGTGTCAGCTTTGTCTGTCTGTCTGTCATGTCTGCCTAATATGCCTGTCTACATGAATGCTTCGCGTCTTCTTTGCCTGCTCTGTTCTGGTAGTCTACGAGAGAAGATGTGAACTGTTGTGAGCAAAAGCTCTACTTCGTGAGCCAAACGAGGTACTAGCACTAAAGCCATGCGTGAGTCAATGATAAATGTCGTCGCTACATAACGTGGTAGTGGGCGTGAATACGCTGTCCGAGCTGGCAATCAGTGACCCATAGCTGACAAAACAGTGTCAGGGTTAGCCAACCATAGCCGACCGCTCTGTAGCTACACCCCTGTAATAAGCCCAGCCTGGCTAACGGGGTAGGGGATCGGCATAGTCCGCCTGGTGGTGGAGTCTGTTAAAGAAGTATGACACCCCCCTCTCTGCTGTTTAGTTCCACTCAGGAACTCAAAAAACAGCCGACTATGACTATCATTCACTACTCTACCAATCACCATTCTATCATTCATTACTCTTTTTCACTACTCTTATTCATTACTCTATCATTCACTACTCTATCATTCACTACTCTATCATTCACTACTCTTATTCACTACTCTACCAATCACCACTCTATCATTCACTACTCTTATTCACTACTCTATCATTCACTACTCTTATTCACTACTCTTATTCACTACTCTTATTCACTACTCTATCATTCACTACTCTTATTCACTACTCTATCATTCACTACTCTATCATTCACTACTCTTATTCACTACTCTACCAATCACCACTCTATCATTCACTACTCTTATTCACTACTCTATCATTCACTACTCTTATTCACTACTCTACCAATCACCACTCTATCATTCACTACTCTTATTCACTACTCTATCATTCACTACTCTTATTCACTACTCTATCATTCACTACTCTTATTCACTACTCTACCAATCACTACTCTTATTCACTACTCTATCATTCACTACTCTACCATTCACTACTATTATTCACTACTCTATCATTCACTACTCTACCATTCACTACTATTATTCACTACTCTATCATTCACTACTCTTATTCGCTACTCTATCATTCACTACTCTAACATTCGGTACTCTTATTCACTACTCTACTATTCACTACTCTTATTCACTACTCTATCATTCACTACTCTAACATTCGGTACTCTTATTCACTACTCTTATTCACTACTCTATCATTCACTACTCTTATTCACTACTCTACTATTCACTACTCTTATTCACTACTCTACTATTCACTACTCTTATTTACTACTCTATCATTCACTACTCTTATTCACTGCTCTATCATTCACTACTCTTATTCACTACTCTACTATTCACTACTCTTATTCACTGCTCTATCATTCACTACTCTTATTCACTACTCTACTATTCACTACTCTATCATTCACTACTCTTATTCACTGCTCTATCATTCACTACTCTTATTCACTACTCTACTATTCACTACTCTTATTCACTGCTCTATCATTCACTACTCTTATTCACTACTCTACTATTCACTACTCTATCATTCACTACTCTTATTCACTACTCTACTATTCACTACTCTACCGTTTGTTACTCAACTACTCATCTCTTCCTGGTTTGTGACGTCAACCTTCATAAAAATGACCTTGTTCTGGCCGTACTGTGTCTGGAGCTCTGACGTGGTGGCCATGCCCTGCTCGTTGTTCATGTCTGTCAGAAGAACCTGGAAGATGATGTAATAACAAAAATAACAGCCAGTAATCCCGTGAACTGGCAATTACCGGTAAATTACACAGAGAGAGACAGAGAGAGAGAGAGAGAGGGAGAGAGAGAGAGAGAAAACCCTAAACTTTTAGAAGTCGTCAGTTACCGTAGCCGATTTATATTATCAGAAGCCTAGTAAAAAAGCGAAATATTGGCGAACTACTTTGCGAGCCCTATGTGACGTCTAACGGCACGGGAAGGATATAAGATATAAGATAAGTAAAAAGCGACCGGCAAAACAGGCCGGACGATAATCAGGGCCAGTAGACTGATGATGCTCAATTTATATGGAGGAGAATCAGCCAGTTTTCACTTTGGTTCAGCATGTGAGAATTTTGTAAAGATTAAATCTCACCACAAATAAGGTAAGAAAAGATAACCACACGTACATTTAATTCTTGCTGTTATTTGTTATTAAAAAAGGGTATAAAGTACCGGATGTTATATTGACGAAACCGGTATTTCGAAAAGTACTTCATGCAAGGTGAAGGACAGGGATAGATGTAACGTTTTCAACAACAACAACAACAAAAATCCTAAAGGGATCACTAGCTAGGTGGTAGTGGTACGTAATGACGGATGCAATGTTTACGACAGATTGTCGTAGAGGTAGCAGCTGTGCTAACAGATGCAGTAACAGTAATTGTAGTAGCAGTTGTAGTAGTAGTAGTAGTAGTAGTAGTAGTAGTAGTAGTAGTAGTAGTAGCAGTAGTAGTAGTAGTAGCAGTGACAGTAGTTTTACATACAGCAGCAGTGGTAGTAGCTGTAGATATAGCAGCAGTGGTAGTAGTTGTAGATATAACAGCAGTGGTAGTAGATGTAGATATAACAGCAGTGGTAGTAGTTGTAGATATAACAGCTGTGGTAGTAGTTGTAGATAAAACAGCAGTGGTAGTAGATGTAGATATAGCAGCAGTGGTAGTCATTCATTCATTTGCATGCCCCTTGCGGAACTTTGCCTCCCAAACAGCACTCCTGTAGGCCTCTCGGTTGTGAGCAAGATGGCCTGCTGCTGTTGCATCCATTTCCAGATCGTCAACGATGTCTTGCAGCCATCTTCGTCTTCCTCTTTTTCTTTTTCCCATTATGTATCCTTCCAATACGGTCTTCTCTAAATTATCATGACGTTTAATGTGTCCAACATATTTAAGTTTTCTCTCTTTAATCCTCTTCACTAGCCAGCCTTCTTCAATATTAAGCTCTTGTAGTATAGATATATTTGTATAGCAGTGGTAGATAAAACAGCAGTGGTAGTAGATGTAGATATAACAGCAGTGGTAGTAGATGTAGATATAACAGCAGTGGTAGTAGTTGTAGATATAGCAGCAGTGGTAGTAGTTCTAGATAAAACAGCAGTGGTAGTAGTTGTAGATATAGCAGCAGTGGTAGTAGATGTAGATATAACAGCAGTGATAGTAGATGTAGATATAACAGCAGTGGTAGCAGATGTAGATAAAACAGCAGTGGTAGTAGATGTAGATATAACAGCAGTGGTAGTAGATGTAGATATAACAGCAGTGGTAGCAGATGTAGATAAAACAGCAGTGGTAGTAGATGTAGATATAACAGCAGTGGTATCAGATTGAAGTCACAGCAGCTGCAGTAGCAGCGGTAGTAATGATGGCCAATGTTGTATTAGTAACGGTGGTAGTGGCAAAAATAGTTGTAGTAGTAGTGATGGTGGTGGTGGTAGTAGTAGTAGTAATAGTAGTAGTAGTAGTAGTAGTAATAATAGAAGTAGTAGCAGTAGTAATAGTAGTAGCAGTAGTAATAGTAGTAGTAGCAGTAGTAATAGTAGTAGAAGTAGTAGTAATAGTAGTAGTAATAGTAATAGTAGTAGTAGTAGTGGTGGTGGTGGTAGTAGTAGTAGTAGTAGTAGTAGTAGTAGTAGTAGTAGTAGTAGTAGTAGTTATACTAGCACAAGAAACAAAAGATAAACTATAAAATCCAGTACTTCAGTGTTATTCTAGCAAACGTCTAAAAATACAATAAGTTTGCAATTGCTTCTTTCTCCATCATTTGTTTTAGGATTCTTTTCTGTTGTTTCTTGCTGACTTCCACGATCTTACTTTTTTATTGTTTATTTCCGCTCCATAAGTTCTGGCTGTTGTTGTTTTTTTTCCCGTTTGTGATAGAAGATTCTGCATGAATTTATTGGTTTGTTGCTGTGTAGTCTGTTTAACTGATAAGATGCATTTTTTCTGCTCTGGTAATTGTTAACTTCGGCATATAACTAAGATCTTGAATGACTGATTTTTTCCTGGATGGATGTTCAACAAGCAGAAAAACAACCATATGCTTGGCTCTCTCTCTCTCTCTCTCTGAATCTTAAGCCCCCAAGGCACATGGGGCTTCCGCAAGGGTTTTCCACAAACGCCTGTCCTTTGCCCTTTTTTCTGCTCTTGCCCAGGTGAGCCCTCTATTGCTCAACATCCTCTCTGTTGTTCTTCTCCATGTCTCTTTTGGTCTACCCTTGCTTCTGTTCCCCTGTGGTGTCCATCTTAGTCCTGTTTTTGGTAGTGAGTTGTCAGTCACTCGGAGCACATGTCCCAACCATCGCCAGCGTCTTTCCTCAATAACTGCTGTCAGTGGCTTCATCTGCATTTCTGCCAACAAGATGTTATTTCTTACGATGTTTGGCCAAAATATTTTTCTAATTCTTCGTAAACATTTAGTCTGGAAAGAATTCAGCTTCTTTTCTGTGGTTTTGGTGGTTTTCCAGCATTCACCTTCATATAGTACTCCTCCAAGACTGTCTTCTCTAAATTCTCATGACGTTTAATGTGTCCAAAATATTTACGTTTTCTCTGTTTAATCCTCTTTACTAGCCAGCCTTCTTCAATATTAAGTTCTTGTAGTATGGATATATGTGGTCTTTTTTGTGTTCGTGATATACGAAGAACCCTTCTGTAGCATTTACACTGTAAATGACTAGGACAAGAGAAAAGAAAGTGGGGCAGGCCATTAGGAACACGGAGACGCACAATACAGGAAGAACCACAGGAAGCGAGACAGACATGGTTTGATGTACCCCGACTTGATCAATGCAGGAGTGGACGGGGAACCTTTGTTGATGTCTTACGCTCCCATTGGGCGTACAGAGGTCTGCTGATGATAATAGATTGTTTATCTTCCGTCTCTGTCATTAAATCTCTCGCAGGCAGCTAGGGTTAGGGTTAGAGTTAGTTTTGTTAGATCCCATATCCAAATTTATAAATTTCGCTTCTAAAAGGAAAATACGCATTTTCAACGCCACAAGCCCCAGCCTCTTCAACACAACAAGCCCCAGCTTCTTCAACGCCATAAGCCCCAGACTCTTCCCCAGCCTCGTCAACACCACAAGCCCCAGCCTCGTCAACACCACAAGCCCCAGCCTCTTCAACACCACAAGCCCCAGCCTCTTCAATACCACAAACCCCAGCCTCTTCAACACCACAAACCCCAGCCTCTTCAACACCACAAACCCCAGCCTCTTCCCCAGCCTCGTCAACACCACAAGCCCCAGCCTCTTCAACACCACAAACCCCAGCCTCTTCCCCAGCCTCGTCAACACCACAAGCCCCAGCCTCTTCAACATCACAAACCACAGCCTCTTCCCCAGCCTCGTCAACACCACAAGCCCCAGCCTCGTCAACACCACAAGCCCAGCCTCTTCAACACCACAAACCCCAGCCTCTTCAACACCACAAACCCCAACCTCTTCAACGCCACAAACCCCAGCCTCTTCAACACCACAAACCCCAGCCTCTTCAACACCACAAGCCCCAGCCTCTTCAACACCACAAGCCCCAGCCTCTTCAACGCCACAAACCCCAGCCTCTTCAAAGCTATAAACCCCAGCCTCTTCAACGCCACAAGCCCCAGCCTCTTCAAAGCTATAAACCCCAGCCTCTTCAACGCCACAAGCCCCATACTCTTCAACATCACAAGCCCCAGTTTTTTTCAACGCCACAAGCCCCAGCCTCTTCAACACCATAAGCCCCAGCCTCTTCAACACCATAAGCCCCAGCCTCGTCAACACCACAAACCCCAGCCTCTTCAACACCACAAACCCCAGCCTCTTCAACACCACAAGCCCCAGCCTCTTCAACGCCACAAACCCCAGCCTCTTCAACACCACAAGCCCCAGCCTCTTCAACGCCACAAACCCCAGCCTCTTCAACACCATAAGCCCCAGCCTCTTCAACACCACAAGCCCCAGCCTCTTCAACACCATAAGCCCCAGCCTCTTCAACACCATAAACCCCAGCCTCTTCAACACCATAAGCCCCAGCCTGTTCAACACCAGAAGCCTCAGCCTCTTCAACGCCACAAACCCCAGCCTCTTCATCACCACACGCCCCAGAGGTACAACCCCCCCCCCCCCCCAACTGGTCTGTCTTGCTCTCAGACACTCAGTCTTTATATGTAGAACCCTGTAAAAATCCTTTATTCAAAGATGCAACCATCGATTTAATGAGAAATGAAACTGCCCGCCTGAGACAGGCTGTATATCTATTTCACACGATATCAAAATGTCAGCAGTCTCACAGCATTAACTTTACGTTCGACAGTTAGCTCGTGAGACTAAACTGAGAGTTACGGCTTTTTTTTAGGCCATTTTCGTGTAAACATTCCTTCATCTCTTATTTACAAGCGTTTGTTCACACTTTGTGTTGTACTGTTTCTGTTGGCAGTTTTTGTTCTTTGTTTTAAACCTATAGCCTGTAAGTCTTTGGTCTATTCATGTCTACTGTCTTGTCTCAGCGTTTGGCTCATACTTTTCTGTCTGTGCCAGTATGTGGCCTATAATCTTCTATTGTCTGCCCAAGTATGAGACCTATACTCTTCTACTGTTTGTCCCAGTATGTGGCCTATATTGTCTGTCACAGTGTGTGGCCTATACTTTTGTCTGCCTCAGTGTATGGCCTATACATTTCTATTGTCTGTCTCAGTGTTTGGCCTATACTTTTCTATTGTCTGTCACAGTGTTTGGCCTATACTTTTCTATTGTCTGTCACAGTGTTTGGCCTATATTTTTCTATTGTTAGTCCCAGTGTTTAGCCTATACTCGTCTATTGTCTGTCCCAGTGTTTGGCCTATTTTTTCTATTGTCTGTCCCAGTTGGTGGTTGTTGGGTGGAGGGGATGGGGTGGGTGGGGGTGGGGGAGTACTCAAGTAGGGTGAGATGGGTACAGTCCACTGAAAGAGAGGAATATAGAAGAGAAGGTAACAGCTGCTAAAACAATGGTCACGGGACGAACATTTACGTGCCCGGCTTGAACTAAATGAGACAGTTTACTGTTGTAGATGACTTTCTTGTTTGCCGACCTACTTATTTTATAATCATGTTATGTATAATCAACATATTTTATAATCATGTTATGTATAATCAATATATTTTATAATCAGCCTATGTTATGATCAACTTGACAGAGAACTCTTGGACTTTTACGACAGTGAGAAAAGACAACTAGACAGACGTCTGACAGAAATTTTCCACAGACTTCTATAAACAGACAGATAAGGGCATTTATAAGCGATCATAAAGGAGCCCTTGGAACAGTCAGATAAGGATTTCGGTACGCAATCAGGTAAGGATTTCTGTAATCTGTAAGTAATCAGATAACTATCTGAGTAAGCAATCAAAGAATGATTTGTGCAACCGATTAAAGACTCGGAACTATGCAGCGATGGATGAATCCGGGTGTAAGGGCCCCCACCCCTCCCCCCCCCCCCCCCCGCTTCTCGGGCCTCTGCTATTCATCACGTGGTATATGACCTGATTCCCCTCCAGTTTCGATCTGTGAAGTTACTACATAACTTTGTATCAGATAGGCCAGGCACAATCAGGCTTTTACTTGCCAGCAAACCTTCTTCTTCTTCCTCTTGTGCCATCAGCGTCGCAGGCACCTTCAGGCATCGGTCCAGAGCAAAGTGAGAGGCCTAGGTAGCTTTTTCTTTTTTTCACTTCCCTGTAAACCAAGCTTATATCTTGGTTGTGGTGAGGTTTTTTAGTTTGTCGTTCTTGAAGCCACGCCCTGTGGCCTCTGTTTTGCTGAGTTTTATTTTCTGTTTTCTTGAAGCCACGCCCTAGCCGTCTCTCTCAGGTAACCTTGTCTGTGGGAATATGACCTTCTACTGTACTTGTTAGCAAAACAACGGAGGTATTTGCTTTCTGATGTTTTTTTTTCCCTCTCTCTGTTACAAGCTGGCACCGTTCTTGTGGCAAAATAGCAAGAAGTCAAGGGCCACGTCTTTGTCGCAACAAAGTAAGAAGTCAAGGGCCACGTCTTTGTCGCAACAAAGTAAGAAGTCAAAAGCCACGTCTTTGTCGCAACAAAGTAAGAAGTCAAAAGCCACGTCTTTGTCGCAAAAACAGCAAGAAGTCAAGGGCCACGTCTTTGTCGCAACAAAGTAAGAAGTCAAGGGCCACTTCTTTATCGCAACAAAATAGGAAGTCAAGGGCCACGTCTTTGTCGTAACAAAGTAAGAAGTCAAAAGCCACGTCTTTGTCGCAAAAACAGCAAGAAGTCAAGGGCCACGTCTTTGTCGCAACAAAGTAAGAAGTCAAAAGCCACGTCTTTGTCGCAAAAACAGCAAGAAGTCAAGGGCCACGTCTTTGTCGCAAACACAGCAAGAAGTCAAGGGCCACATCTTTGTCGCAAACACAGCAAGAAGTCAAGGGCCCCGTCTTTATCGCACACACAGCAAGAAGTCACGGGCCACATCTTTGTCGCAAACACAGCAAGAAGTCAAGGGCTCCGTCTTTGTCGCACACACAGCAAGATATCGCGTACCTCCAGACTGTTCAGAACTGGAGTCCTTTCTATAGAACAACGATGCAGTTGCCTACAAGCTAGAACGTAAATACTCGTCTATTGTCTGTCCCAGTGTTTGGCCTATTTTTTCTATTGTCTGTCCCAGTTGGTGGTTGTTGGGTGGAGGGGATGGGTGGGTGGGGGTGGGGGGGGTACTCAAGTAGGGTGAGATGGGTAGAGTCCACTGAAAGAGAGGAATATAGAAGAGAAGGTAACAGCTCCTAAAACAATGGTCATGGGACGAACATTTACGTGCCCGGCTTGAACTAAATGAGACAGTTTACTGTTGTAGATGACTTTCTTGTTTGCCGACCTACTTATTTTATAATCATGTTATGTATAATCAACATATTTTATAATCATGTTATATATAATCAATATATTTTATAATCAGCCTATGTTATGATCAACTTGACAGAGAACTCTTGGACTTTTACGACAGTGAAAAAGACAACTAGACAGACGTCTGACAGAAATTTTCCACAGACTTCTATAAACAGACAGATAAGGGCATTTACAAGCGATCATAAAGGAGCCCTTGGAACAGTCAGATAAGGATTTCGGTACGCAATCAGGTAAGGATTTCTGTAATCTGTAAGTAATCAGATAACTATCTGAGTAAGCAATCAAAGAATGATTTGTGCAACCGATTAAAGACTCGGAACTATGCAGCGATGGATGAATCCGGGTGTAAGGGCCCCCACCCCTCCCCCCCCCCCCCCCCGCTTCTCGGGCCTCTACTATTCATCACGTGGTATATGACCTGATTCCCCTCCAGTTTTGATCTGTGAAGTTACTACCTAACTTTGCATTAGATAGGCCAGGCACAATCAGGCTTTTACTTGCCAGCAAACCTTCTTCTTCTTCCTCTTGTGCCATCAGCGTCGCAGGCACCTTCAGGCATCGGTCCAGAGCAAAGTGAGAGGCCTAGGTAGCTTTTTCTTTTTTTCACTTCCCTGTAAACCAAGCTTATATCTTGGTTGTGGTGAGGTTTTTTAGTTTGTCGTTCTTGAAGCCACGCCCTGTGGCCTCTGTTTTGCTGAGTTTTATTTTCTGTTTTCTTGAAGCCACGCCCTAGCCGTCTCTCTCAGGTAACCTTGTCTGTGGGAATATGACCTTCTACTGTACTTGTTAGCAAAACAACGGAGGTATTTGCTTTCTGATGTTTTTTTTTCCCTCTCTCTGTTACAAGCTGGCACCGTTCTTGTGGCAAAATAGCAAGAAGTCAAGGGCCACGTCTTTGTCGCAACAAAGTAAGAAGTCAAAAGCCACGTCTTTGTTGCAACAAAGTAAGAAGTCAAGGGCCACGTCTTTGTCACAACATAGAAAGAAGTCAAGGGCCACGTCTTTGTCACAACAAAGTTAGAAGTCAAGGGCCACGTCTCTGTCGCAACAAAGTAAGAAGTCAAGGGCCACTTCTTTATCGCAACAAAATAAGAAGTCAAGGGCCACGTCTTTGTCGCAACAAAGTAAGAAGTCAAAAGCCACGTCTTTGTCGCAAAAACAGCAAGAAGTCAAGGGCCACGTCTTTGTCGCAACAAAGTAAGAAGTCAAAAGCCACGTCTTTGTCGCAAAAACAGCAAGAAGTCAAGGGCCACGTCTTTGTCGCAAACACAGCAAGAAGTCAAGGGCCACATCTTTGTCGCAAACACAGCAAGAAGTCAAGGGCCCCGTCTTTATCGCACACACAGCAAGAAGTCACGGGCCACATCTTTGTCGCAAACACAGCAAGAAGTCAAGGGCTCCGTCTTTGTCGCACACACAGCAAGATATCGCGTACCTCCAGACTGTTCAGAACTGGAGTCCTTTCTATAGAACAACGATGCAGTTGCCTACAAGCTAGAACGTAAATACTTCTCATACAGACCAAACCAAACCAATAACAACAACAACAACAAAACCATGTTAGTTGTATATAACGTATTCCTCTGTCCTCTCCTGTACCACACAGAACAGTCTCTGATATCTGGTCAGGCTTGCTTATGATCACGTGGCAGCCTCTGACACCCCCTTTTGTTAAAAAAAAAAACGACTAACAAACTTAACCAGGGGTGAACACGTACAGAAAATACCCGGATTAAACCCGAACTGCGCGTTAAGAAACATTAAGGAGGATTTAAAAAAAAACAGTTTACGCAGAATTTGATATGTTCATATCTTCTTTGACACGGATTTTCTTTAGCTCCACCCCCTCCTCCTTCTCCACCCCCGTATCTTTCCACACATACGCTTGTCATTAGCATTTCATTATGCGCATATACAGAAAGAAAAACACATCACTATTACTTGTAGCTGGAATCTGCAGGTAGATGTTTACGTAATGCAGCAAGATACTTACAGATTTCTAATAAATTGTCCCGTGGGCTACCGTACATACATTTGGCAAATCTATAACAAAAGCCCTCGTGGGCTACCATACATACATTTGCCAAACATATAACAAAAGGCCTCGTGGGCTACCATACATACATTTGCCAAACATATAACAAAAGGCCATACATACATTTGCCAAACCGCAGCCCTAACACTGGAAAGAGCTGAGAGGTGTTAAGAGATACTATAACAAGACAAACGAGCTAGCAGGCAGACACAGGACAAATATTTAACAGACTTCATAGCTCTTCTGCATAGACCATAAAGATAACCACATAACCGTTTCCTAAACAGACCGTGGCAACTTCAGATTTTAAACTGCCAAACAACACCCACGACATACGAACATCTTTTATCATCATTTATCACAGACGCCATGTTTTGCCTGAAAAATCATGCCAAGCCTCTGTTTTTTTTAAATTACGTACGGCAGTTTAAAATTATGAAATCTCACTACGGAACAAAACCACATGCTTATAATAATAATAATTTTATTACTTTAATTTACTGCAATTTTAACAGTTCATGGTAGTCCAAGAGTGTATGCAGGAAACTCTCTACCGTAGAGAGCGAAACAACAACAACAACAACAACAATTCCTTCAGATCATCAGATGAAGTACCCCCCCCCCCCAACTGACAGACAAGTGTTTCGGCCCCTTTAAACCCTTGACACTTTAAAAGGAGGGGGGAGGGTTTGTGGGGCCCCTCTGGGTCATGACTCCCAGGGGATCTTATGAGTTGTTGCTTCTCTTCCCCCCCCCCCAACAGATAAGTGTTTCGGCCCTTTTAAACCCTTGACACTCTAAAGGGAGGGGGTGGGTTTGTGGGGCCCCTCTGGGTCATGACTCCCAGGGATCTTGTGAGTTGTTGCTTCTTCCCCCCCCCCCCCTTCCGCCCCCTCGTCCCGGAATAGAACCCGTGATCTTCCACTTTGCACTGCACTTCGAGGTGCATCTTAGCGATTTAGTTACTGGGGAACAATATTAGTTGTGACGAACGACATTATTTAAGTTTGAAGTTTTATTTATCTGCCACAAAGATACAGATGATTTTAAAATATTTCTGTAACACGTTATTTCCCCAGAATGATTTCTAAATTCTGGACTAATCTTCATGTTTCATTACTTTTAATCATTCTTCTAAATAAAACCCTTCACTATTTGTGACTGCATAGCTCTGTAATTAGATCTGTTGCTCTTTCTTTGTCGAAAGATATTTGGATGTATCGTCCAAGTGGGGGTGAAGTCGCTGTTCAATTAGGCAATTAGCGAACCATAGCTGACCAAGACCCCGTCCCACCTTTCCGTTGGTACCCCCAGTAACATGCATAGCCTGGCTAATGGGGCAGGGATCGCCACAGCCCCCATGGTGGTGAGGTCTGCTAAAGAGGCATTGCACCCCCCCCCCCCCCGCTTTTTAGCTGGCACTCCGGGACTGAAAGAGCAGCCCTCACAACCCGCTCCCGTGTCGATACGATGCTGTGGCTCAACATCTCTACAGCGTCGGCTGTAAAGAACATCAGCCTGCAGTTACAGGGAGACAGCACAAGACAAGACAAGACAAGACAAGACAAGACAAGACAAGATATTGTTCAGATAGTTCTCTCTTTGTACCCCTCGGCTTTTTTTTTCTTCAGATTTTGTTTTCTACTGACTGTCAAGATGTGTCCCAGACTTGGGTTGCCTTTTCCTAACGACTGTCAAGATGTGTCCCAGATTTGGGTTGCCTTTTCCTAATGACTGTCAAGATGTGTCCCAGACTTGGGTTGCCTTTTCCTAACGACTCTCAAGATGTGTCCCAAACTTGGGTTGCCTTTTCCTAACGACTGTCAAGATGTGTCCCAGATTTGGGTTACCTTTTCCTAACGACTGTTACTAGTTTATGATTTTCTTTTAAAAGATATATAAGCATTTCTTCATTAATTTCTTATTTCCTTGTATTTCATTCTTCTATTTTTGCCGGCCTGGTTGGCTGAGTGGTTAAGCGCTCTGTTTACTAGTCTGGTGGTACCGGGTTCAAATCCTAGCAGTGGGATTTTATTTTTTCTGGTACCACCACACCAAAAAAAGATCACAGGGTCCACACAGCCTCTAATAATGGGTACCAAAGAAATATGGGAAGGTAAAATCGGCCAGGCCTTCTTAGAAATAGGGACCTAACACAGTAAGCCTAATATGCCTTAATGCCATGGAAACGTTTCTGTTGTTGATGTTGTTGCTTATCTACCCACAGTTATACATGAAAATGAAGAAAAAGGCGGAAAGCGCTGCAAATACATCAACTTTTCAAAATGCAAACAAGAGATAATGCAACAAACACTGGCTGCATATATAATATTGTAAGATTCTGATTATGTTGATGGACTTTGAGTGACGGCGTTTGTCACGTACAGCAGGACACTTTGGCCGTCTAAATGTTATCAACCTAAGGGGACCTTCTTACAGAATTGTTAACACGTTGTGCCCGCAATGATATTATCTTTCTCCATTGTCACTTTCTATTTATGAATGCATTACTACGTCTTCTTTTTTGTGTGTGTGTGTTTACTTTAACGTTTCGGAACGTCACGCTACACGCGATACCGTATGATTCACCACAAGACTGAAATATTAACACACACAGTCACTATAACATTCAGATGGTTCGTTCTTGAATCAAATTCTAGTTCATTTTTAAAGCTCATCAAACGAAATTCACAAGTATCACACTGAGACATTTCCGAAAGAGTTTTACGCAAAGTTCCAGAAATATCACATCTTCCGCATTTTTCACGCAGTACTAATAACATCTTGAAACGCTATCTTCTGTCTGTCCTATATTACTTCTGGTTCTAAACTGCTTCTGTATCTCCAGAATATCTAATGCTCCATGTGTCCATTTGCTCTATCCGTTGTTGCTTTCCTATCCATTTTTCTATTCTTTTTTCTCCAACCTCTGTCTTCCCTTCTCAAAACTGCATGCCTGGCTTATACATCGTAAGTAAGTTGTCTAATAGGACTCTAATAGATCTTTTTATTGGTCAACTGGTTCACTACATACTGACTGGACTTCAGGATAAGTTGGTCCACTCCCTTTGGTCATGTTATTGGTCCGCTGGACTATTCATGTGTGCAAACTGCGCCCTAAGATTACCAAATATGCCTCACCTGTCAGTAAGTCTGTTTCGTCAAATCCGTCTATTCAATTTTCTTGCGTGGGTAAACTCTTCTTATCCAGCATCAGGTGTCTGCAATACCTGATGGAGATTGTTAGTCCAACTTCTGTTTACATGGTGTCCGTTTGCCTGTCTCCATATATACTAATGTTACCTGAGTAAATCCTCTTGGTCTGTATCTGTATTCATGGTCACCGTCTAGTATTTCTAAGTATTTAAGCGCTCTGTTTACTAGTCTGGTGGTACCGGGTTCAAATCCTAGCAGTGGGATTTTATTTTTTCTGGTACCACCACACCAAAAAAAGATCACAGGGTCCACACAGCCTCTAATAATGGGTACCAAAGAAATATGGGAAGGTAAAATCGGCCAGGCCTTCTTAGAAATAGGGACCTAACACAGTAAGCCTAATATGCCTTAATGCCATGGAAACGTTTCTGTTGCTGATGTTGTTGCTTATCTACCCACAGTTATACATGAAAATGAAGAAAAAGGCGGAAAGCGCTGCAAATACATCAACTTTTCAAAATGCAAACAAGAGATAATGCAACAAACACTGGCTGCATATATAATATTGTAAGATTCTGATTATGTTGATGGACTTTGAGTGACGGCGTTTGTCACGTACAGCAGGACACTTTGGCCGTCTAAATGTTATCAACCTAAGGGGACCTTCTTACAGAATTGTTAACACGTTGTGCCCGCAATGATATTATCTTTCTCCATTGTCACTTTCTATTTATGAATGCATTACTACGTCTTCTTTTTTGTGTGTGTGTTTACTTTAACGTTTCGGAAAGTCACGCTACACGCGATACCGTATGATTCACCACAAGACTGAAATATTAACACACACACAGTCACTATAACATTCAGATGGTTCGTTCTTGAATCAAATTCTAGTTCATTTTTAAAGCTCATCAAACGAAATTCACAAGTATCACACTGAGACATTTCCGAAAGAGTTTTACGCAAAGTTCCAGAAATATCACATCTTCCGCATTTTTCACGCAGTACTAATAACATCTTGAAACGCTATCTTCTGTCTGTCCTATATTGCTTCTGGTTCTAAACTGCTTCTGTATCTCCAGAATATCTAATGCTCCATGTGTCCATTTGCTCTATCCGTTGTTGCTTTCCTATCCATTTTTCTATTCTTTTTTCTCCAACCTCTGTCTTCCCTTCTCAAAACTGCATGCCTGGCTTATACATCGTAAGTAAAATAGGACTCTAATAGATCTTTTTATTGGTCAACTGGTTCACTACATACTGACTGGACTTCAGGATAAGTTGGTCCACTCCCTTTGGTCATGTTATTGGTCCGCTGGACTATTCATGTGTGCAAACTGCGCCCTAAGATTACCAAATATGCCTCACCTGTCAGTAAGTCTGTTTCGTCAAATCCGTCTATTCAATTTTCTTGCGTGGGTAAACTCTTCTTATCCAGCATCAGGTGTCTGCAATACCTGATGGAGATTGTTAGTCCAACTTCTGTTTACATGGTGTCCGTCTGCCTGTCTCCATATATACTAATGTTACCTGAGTAAATCCTCTTGGTCTGTATCTGTATTCATGGTCACCGTCTAGTATTTCTAAGTATTTACTTAATTCTGTTGTAATAATACTAATACTGTTTGAGTATTCCTCTCCTACTAGTTCTCAAATTTTCCATCAATTCTTACCTAGTTTCTACTTATCAATAATAACTATAATAAAATGCTAATAGCATTAATAAGAATAACAATAATAATTATTATCACACTATTCTAATAACACTAATATACAAGGCACTGCGTTACACTTATAGACACTATATACTAAGCTTTCTACTGGGTTATGATGAATGATCTTTGTAATGGTCAGAGCAGTTCCACCATGTGAAATAATTCAGTCAATGCCAACAGCTAATTCTCTAACAGACATGAGCATCTATGGCGAAGTCTGAGGGCATACAACACTCACCTTGGCCCCATTCTGCAGCAAAATCTGGCAGAATGCTTTCCCCAGTCCTTGGGCAGCGCCCGTAACTAAGGCAACTTTGCCACTGAGGCTCATTCTAGAAACTTGCCTGGCTCTGTGGAGTTGTAACAAATCAAGTGTAACAAACTACAGCATCAAGTAATCAAGTGTAACAAGCTACAGTATCAAGTAATCAAGTGTAACAAGCTACAGTATCAAGTAATCAAGTGTAACAAGCTACAGTATCAAGTAATCAAGTGTAACAAGCTACAGTATCAAGCAATCAAGTGTAACAAGCTACAGTATCAAGCAATCAAGTGTAACAAGCTACAGTATCAAGCAATCAAGTGTAACAAGCTACAGTATCAAGTAATCAAGTGTAACAAGCTACAGTATCAAGTAATCAAGTGTAACAAGCTACAGTATCAAGTAACCAAGTGTAACAAGCTACAGTATCAAGTAACCAAGTGTAACAAGCTACAGTATCAAGTAATCAAGTGTAACAAGCTACAGTATCAAGTAATCAAGTGTAACAAGCTACAGTATCAAGTAATCAACTACAGCATCAAGTAATCAAGTGTAACAAACAAATAATGTGGTCATCTTTCTTGTACAGGGAAAACTATTAAGTCACAAACCAGCCTTCATCATCTGACTGATCTCTTTGGAGCTTTTTATCATCTACCGATGTCGTGCTTTTATCAAGGAACAGACTGTATGTCAGATGTGGAGTGGATTATGGTTACAGACAGGCGGATAGACAGACGGACGGACAGACAGATGATAGATAGAAAGAGAGACAGAAGTCAAAACAGGACAGACAGACAGACAGAGAGATAGACAGATAGATAGATAGACAGACAGATAGAAGATAAAACAGGGGTAGAAGCTTTAGCGCGTATTATCCACAACCAATGTGTGACTGGTTCCATTAGCTTAAGCTTCATCTGGTGTTGGAATGGAAGGTGGACCGCGTATGGGAATGTCCGTAGTGCAAGGGACACCAGTCTCTGATTAGAGATTACACTACAGCGCAAAATTTCAAATTAGTTTTTGCTGATATTTGTTTCGCCGACTACGTATCTCCGGTGATCGCTCGTGCTCCCAGTGATCGCTCGTGCTGCCTGACTTATTTCCCCTGACTATCTTCTTATATAGGCTATCTTCCTGTTCCAGCCTCAATCATGACTGATCACGCTGATCAGTTACGAGGCATAGTGACCTGCCGGTTGTTTGAAGCCCAGTTTCATTTTGTTTTATGGGAATCAATCACCGTCCTTACCTCTATAAAACTATCTTTGGTGAACCATAGTTTATTCATAGCTGTAAGCAGGAAGCTTTCCATTGTATATAGCGGAAGAACACCACGCAGATCACCAGAGAAAGAAGCCCACCCCCACCCCCCCCCCCCAACCAACCTCAGACAGATGTTTCGGCCTTATTAAACTCTTGACACTCTGTGTCAAGTTATGTACGTCAAGAGACTGATAGTGTTCTGTACGTCAAGAGATTGGTGATGTTCTGTATGTCAAGAGATTGGTAGTGTTATGTATATCACGAGATTGGTGGTGTTCTGTATATCACGAGATTGGTGGTGTTCTGTATGTCAAGAGATTGGTAGTGTTATGTATATCACGAGATCGGTGGTGTTCTGTATATCACGAGATTGGTGATGTTCTGTATGTCAAGAGATTGGTAGTGTTATGTATATCACGAGATTGGTGGTGTTCTGTATATCACGAGATTGGTGATGTTCTGTATGTCAAGAGATTGGTAGTGTTATGTATATCACGAGATTGGTGGTGTTCTGTATATCACGAGATTGGTGGTGTTCTGTATGTCAAAAGACTGCTAGTGTTCTTTATGTCAAAAGACTAGTAGCGTTCTGTTTGTCAAAGGACTAGTAGCGTTCTGTTTGTCAAAAGACTGCTAGTGTTCTGTATGTCAAAAAACTGATAGCGTTCTGTCTGTCAAAAGACTGCTAGTGTTCTGTATGTCAAAAAACTGATAGCGTTCTGTCTGTCAAAAGACTGCTAGTGTTCTGTATGTCAAAAGACTGATAGCGTTCTGTTTGTCAAAAGACTGCTAGTGTTCTGTATGTCAAAAAACTGATAGTGTTCTGCATGTAAACAACTGACAGCGTTCTGCAGCAAAAAGGAACGAGAAGACAGAGAACTTGGCAGGAGAACGTTCCGTCGTATCCAGGGAGCGTTGTATAGAAGCCCACAAACATCAACTTGACGAGCTTTATAACATTTAAGGTCTACCACAAACGACTGTTAGGAGGGATGTTCATACCAGCCTTTACATCCACGGCTAAAAAAGTGCAGACTGTGCAGGCTTAAAAATCAATGTCACGTGACATTTTCATGCCACAGGGAGTGTGAAGTATTAGTGTCTAGGCCACTACAGCATTTGATGCAGGAACGTCAATACCTGACCTCGCTGCCTTTGTTTTCTTAGAGAAACCCCAGGTACCCATCTTTTTTTTTTAGGCTGGGTTGACCCCGGTGCCGGTCGGTCCAGGGAAAAAAAAAACATCAGAAAACAAAATCGAACCAGGGACCTTCTTATCGATAGGCGAGTGCACAAACCACTTCACCACCGCGGCGACATGCTTTAAAGCCGGATGATAAACCTCGCGGTTTCCAATTTGTCGAAGACTCTGTCAGACGTCGAAGCTGACTGAAAATTACCTTAAGATATTTAGTTATGAAGCAACTTTGTACTATTAGGCAGGGCAAATCGTCATAACTGAAGAATATATGGGCCAGAACCCTAACATAATTCGAGAAATCAAAAGAGACAGTGCGAAGCTGAATGCTTGGACGTGCTTTGTCATGTTCGGAAGCTACTTCGACTGGAAGGTCACTAGCTAAATCTGGTGTTACAGCAAGATGCCCCACCTCATAAATTGGGCTTGTATTGTTCGAGAATCTCCTGGATGCCGGGTTGGGCGTAGCGGACCGATTCCGCAACCTCCGCGCTCACCTGATATTACGCCACTTGGTTTTTTTTTGTGGGGATAAAATTAAGGACAATGTTTGCAGGACTCACGTGACCTCCCTCGATGAAATGAAGCACAGAACTTTTGCTGTGATCGAAACAATTACATAGCAAGTGCTGATGAACACGTGGAGGAAAAGTGACTAAGAATTGAACATCTTATATGCCATGAAAGGCACATGTTGAAGCTGTTTACCATCCTGCAGTACTGATTTTATAGGGGGGTATAGAAAGTTCTTTAAAACGATTAAAACTTCACAAAACTACTGATCTTCATAATGTCATTCCATAGAAACAATGAAACGGAAGTTTACTTTCAAATGACATGCGCAGTAATAAGGTAAATTTTAAAAGAACTTGCACCGTTTCTTTAACGAAACAAAGCATCGAACAATATATTGTTGCTAGGCAATGTACGGAAACACCCGACGAGTCCATAGGTATTGATTACCACACGCAGAAACGCAAGATCTGTATCTGTGATGAAAGAGCGCAGAATTAAATATGGCGATGCCAGACTTCAGCGTTATCTAGAACCTGATGTGAACAAATACCCAGGAAACAGAGAGACAGAATAACATGACAGGCTTTTGACACAGAACTCTTCAAGGGAAGCGAAAACAGAGAAGACCAAATAATATCTGAAGAAGGGTAGCCAGATGCCCGACTTTTGATGGGACAGAACAGCTCTTCAGTACACTCCACTGCGGGGCCGGATGTTGATCTACCGCCCTTTTAGAGGTTTGCCAGGATTTCTTGAAATGTGAGACCACTTTTTTATTGGTACATTCAAGTAAATTTGAATAAATAGTTTTGTTGGCACAAACGGGCAAGCGTTTTTAATGTTATTATATATAATGTTATAATATATATATATATATATATATATATATATATATATATATATATATATATATATATATATATAAGAAATAGACAAGAAATTAGACTGCTTTGAAAACAAATGCCTAAGGAAAATACTCGGTATACAGTGGAGCGAATTAGAACAATGCAAAGATAAGACAGATATCTGAACAACAACCTGTCTCATGGGTGATCAGGAAAAGGAGATGGACGTATGTCGGTCACTTGAAGTAAAGAAACAGTCAGAGAATACCAAAACAAGCTATCAAGTGGAACACAACAGTCCGAAGAAAAAAGAGGTTGAACACATGAGACTCTAAAAGAAGACATTGTTAAGAGAAGCCAGTTTAGTGGGTATAAAATCCCTTGATGAGGTTGAAAAGCTCGCCGAAAACAGGAAAACTTGGCAAACAACTATGCGAGCCCTACGTGACGTTTAACGGCACGGGAAGGATGTAAGTTCGATGGTAGAAACTAGCAAGTACAGAAGCCCATCTGACGATAGAGTTGAAAGAAACGGCTGCAGAAGGCAGAATAAACGGGCAGAGGAAAGGAAAGGAAAGAGAAGGAAAGGGAAGAGAAGGAAAAACATACACGAAAAGTTGGTCCCGCGCTCAAAGTAAGAAATGATTTCATGACCCTCATCACGATACTTGACGACCTGGTATCGTTATCTACGATTACCTTCGACCCAAGATGAACAGAAACGTATTTTAATACTACAACGCTTAACGTATGAGGTAAAGAAACACAAAACCTGTTACGAAATAAACGGTCTGTATGTTACTCCGTTCTCACAACACACATCTGAAAAATGCCCGTTAAAATATTTACACGGAGCCAAAAGCTTCTTACATCTTACATCCTTCCCGTACCTTTAAACATCACATAGGGCTTGCATGGTAGTTCGCCAATTTTTCCTGTCTTCGGCGAGCTTTTCAACCTCATCAAGGGATTTTATGCCTACTAATTTGCCATCTCTCAACAATGTCCTCTTTAGAGTTTTCACGTGGTCGACCTCTTTTTTCTTCGGCCTGTTGTGTTCCACCTGGTAGCTTGCTTTGGGATTCTCTGTTTCTTCTCATCACGTGACCGATATATGTCCGTCTTCTTTTTCTGATCACCCATGTTTCATGTTATTGTACATTCATCTGTCTTATCTCTGCCTTGTTCTTGAATTCCTTCCGCTTTATACAGAGTATTAAAAAAAACAAACAAACAAAAATTTACTCGACCAAAAATGTCCTTATTAGGTTGCGATTAGCAACATTTAGATATAAACGTAACAAAAGCTGTACAGTTACCTACCAGATAGACTTACCAGTTTGTTAGACGCTTTCCACAGACGGCTATCGTGCGTACTCCGTACAGTCGAATCAATGTCAGCTTTAGCAACCGTTTGAACCCTGAATTTTAACGCCGAACTGCGTCTACCATGGCCTAGTTTCACGGCTACACGATTGCGTGACCTTTTTTTTTTTTCTCTGTCAGCTAACCTTGTTTCGTAAAACCCCTGACAAAGTCTCTTCACCCGCGGCAGAGGAAAGGCGAGCCAGTGTATAACAGGAATGTGATGCCTAATACTTACCGTGATGATATGAAACAGTGAAGAACCATATACAAACATAGATTACGAAATATATCATCAGAATCTATGGTCGTCCGCTGTGTCATTTTTTATTTTTCCCTGAAGATTTTTTTTTTTGGGGTGGGGGGGGGGGGGGAGAGGAGGAGAAGAAGATGAAAGCAACTTTTCTCAATAATATATCATCAGTTATGTGCCATCTCCTCACTCGAAAATGATTTTCGTTAACTTCAAACCCCACTGTTAATAACTGTACTAATTGTTTAAACAGACACAATTTGCACCTGTCTCTTTTCTTTCTTGTTATCTGTACATTTATCGTCGTAATGTTCTCAGTAAATAAAGACATCAGTTCAGTGACAGCCTAACATACCATCTGACAGTCTAACATACCTTCTGGCAGTCTAACATACCTTCTGGCAGTCTAACATACCTTCTGACAGTCTAACATATTTTCTGACAGTCTAACATATTTTCTAACAGTCTAACATACCTTCTGGCAGTCTAACATACCTTCTGACAGCCTAACATATTTTCTGACAGTCTAACATACCTTCTGACAGTCTTAACATATTTTCTGACAGTTTAACATATCTTATGACAGTCTAACATATTTTCTGACAGTTTAACATACATTCTGACAGTCTAACATATTTTCTGACAGTTTAACATATCTTCTGACAGTGTAACACACCATCTGACAGTCTAACATACAATCTAACAGTCTAACACACCATCTGACGGTCTAACACACCATCTGGCAGTCTAACATATTTTCTGACAGTCTAATATACCTTCTTAAAGTCTAACATACTTTCTGGCAGTCTAACATATTTTCTGACAGTTTAACACACCTTCTGACAGTCTTAACATATTTTCTGACAGTTTAACATATCTTATGACAGTCTAACATATTTTCTGACAGTTTAACATACCTTCTGACAGTCTAACATACTTTCTGGTAGTCTAACATATTTTCTGATAGTCTAATATATATTCTGACAGTGTAACACACCATCTGACAGTCTAACATACAATCTAACAATCTAACACACCATCTGACGGTCTAACACACCATCTGACGGTCTAACACACCATCCAACAGTCTAACACACCATCTGACGGTCTAACACACCATCTGACGGTCTAACACACCGTCTGACAGTCTAACATACCTTCTTAAAGTCTAACATACCTTCTGACAGTCTAACATACCATCTGACAGTCTAATATACCATCTAACAGACCATCTGGCAGTCTAACATACCGTCTGACAGTCTAACATACCTTCTTAAAGTCTAAAATACCTCCTGACAGTCTAACATACCATCTGACAGTCTAACATACCATCTGACATATCATCTGACAGTCTAACATACCACGTAAAGACGGGAGAAGAAATGAAAATATTAATGTACGTACTTCTCCCAAATACATTTCACAACGCAATTCAAGAACATCAATGACTGTGTGAACTGTCATACTAGTCCGTAAACATTCCACGGTAGCCAACTCCCCCCGTGACATGTTCCTGACCTCTGCTCACTAATCTTCCCTGTCATGGGGGTTTAACTCTTGAGGAACAGAACGAAACAATTTACTGGCACACATTCCCCCTTCCTCCAACTCAAAGACCCCTTCCCTCGATGCGCCTCCCCCCCCCCCACCCCCCACCAGCCAATTTACGTCACCTTGGAGCCTACAGCGCGACAGAAAATACTTAGAAGAATATGGGTCGAAGAATGTCGTCCTGAATTACCTAAAAATGGCGCTGTCTTACAGGGGCAATATAATCTCCCTCACTGTCTCTGTCTCTCTCTTCCACACACACACACATACACACACGCACACGCATGGTAATGAGCAAAAAAAAACAGTATTCTCGGAACTATATTTTATATGTTGTCCATGACCTCGCAATGTGTGCTCTCCAACTTGATCTGGGATTACGTCCCTTCCTTCTTCTTTTTTACCTTGACCCTTGTCTGACCTCACTATAATCTTACACTTTTGCACGTTCGACGTTCGTCCATTCCTTCGTCAGCGTATGTATTTCTGTCAAAGAGATTCTTACGCCAAGCTTATGAATATCTGTCCGCCCGCCCATCCGTCCGTCCGTCTGTCTATCTATCTAATTAACAACTTCGAGACAAACAAACGTAACAACCGAAAATATATTTTAAAACAATCAAACACACAAACAAACAAACTACAGACAACCATTCGCACACAACAATATATGATGGCATCTGTAATATTAAAACATAAATCATAACACAGGCCGAAAGAACTGGCAAAACATTCATTAAGCAAAGACCACATACCCGCGGTATTGACAGGTTAAAATGATTCCGCAAGCTAATGAATAACTCATGCTTAAACCCACGAACCACAAAGTGCGTAATATCTATTTTTAGATTTAAAAAAAAACAAACAAAACTGGCTTTAAGTTTCAAATACTGCGAATGTTTTGGCTGTCTTGGTTTGGGTAACAATGCGCTGCTACTTAATAACCTTTCCAAGCTTCAGACTGAATATACTGGAAGTTCAAATCCCTTTCGATGTTAACTTCTGAACACCGTATCATAAGTATGGAAGCCCGTACTTAACATTGTACATTTTTTTAAAACCCCTCATATGTTTCTACAAAACGCTGAACCGACAAGAAGGGTAAGCACTTTTGTTGGGAAGTCAAGAACCGCTGAAACTGGAGGGAATACGGGAATATACTAGATACTCTGACACAGTGAAGTGAAGATGGGCACGTCACGTAGTCTGACACAAACTTTGATACGGGACGTAGGAAGCAACGATGGGCAGGTATGATATGAGGCAAACTTTGATACGGGGCACAGGGAGCAACGACGGGCAGGTCACGTAATACAGGACAAACTTTGATACGGGACGCAGAAATTCTTTCTGTATTACAGTAAAACGAATAGATCCTGTTAAAAAATATAGACTGTAACGCATTACTGCCAGATGTTGGCCATCATATCTTATTCATTCTAAAATGTAAATGTACATGTAAATATCTTATCCGTTTAACTTATCTGTACTACTGCAGTTTGTTATTGTTTCCCCTCCACTTAAAGATCTTGTAGGTCACATAAGAACAGTCTATGGTTCAGAGACATGGGGTGATGGCTAAGTTCGGAGACATGGGGTGACGGCTAAGTTCAGAGACATGGGGTGGCGGCTAAGTTCAGAGACATGGGGTGATGACTAAGTTCAGAGACCTGGGGTGATGGCTAAGTTCAGAGACCTGGGGTGACGGCTAAGTTCAGAGACACGGGGTGATGGCTAAGTTCAGAGACACGGGGTGATGGCTAAGTTCAGAGACATGGGGTGATGGCTAAGTTCAGAGACACGGGGTGACGGCTAAGTTCAGAGACATGGGGTGATGGCTAAGTTCAGAGACCTGGGGTGACGGCTAAGTTCAGAGACACGGGGTGACGGCTAAGTTTAGAGACATGGGGTGATGACTAAGTTCAGAGACCTGGGGTGACGGCTAAGTTCAGAGACACGGGGTGACGGCTAAGTTCAGAGACACGGGGTGACGGCTAAGTTCAGAGACATGGGGTGATGGCTAAGTTCAGAGACATGGGATGACGGCTAAGTTCAGAGACACGGGGTGATGGCTAAGTTTAGAGACATGGGGTGATGGCTAAGTTCAGAGACATGGGATGATGGCTAAGACAATACAACGGCTATTTTGTCAAGCGCCTGAGTGGACTGGGGCTAAAAAAGCCGAGAGTGCGCAATACTTCTTTAGCAGACTCCACCTCCACAGGGAATATGGTGATCCCTGCCCTGTTAGCCAGAGTAGGCCTGTTACTGACGGGGGGGGGGGGGTAACCAACGGAGAGGTGGGACAGGGTCTTGGTTAGCTATGGTTGAAGCCACCAACCCTGACGCTAGCACGTCGGCTAGGGTTGGGGGGGGATTGGGGTCGCTGATCGCCTAAACAGAGATGTTTTGCCATGTTAATTGTGTACGTAGTGTGCATAAAAACAGAAAGACTTGTACCATTCACAATTAACACAGCCAGGTGTACACAGGCATAAACAACACACATACTCGTACAGCCAACTTTGCACAAACATAAATATCTCTTGTGTATGCAGGCCACGTGTGTGTGTTGCCAAGATGATCTCATTCCAATATACAGGACTACCCACAGAGAGACAGAGAGAGAGAGAGACAGAGAGAGAGAGTAACATTTATGAAGCCTGAGGAGGACTTTGAAAACATCGAATGGCAGGACAAGACCAGGAATGAAGGAGTCTTGGAAAAGACCGTACGAACCTACAAATCATGTCTAGGAAATGGATGTGGTTTGGCCCACACGTTGAGGAAACCTGACACCCAGCATAACAAGACAGGCACTGACTCCATGTTCAGGGAAAAAAAAAAAAAGAAATCAAGGAAGACATAGAAATACTTGGAGAAGGGAAATTATGACAGTGCTCAGAGACAAGGGATACACATGGAAGGGAGCAGAGAACAGGGACGCCTGGAGAGCCCTTTATCCGTGGCATACTATACTCTCAAGCGAGTGAAAGGCAGTGATGATGATGAAAAAAACAGTTTGGGAACCGCTGTCCTGTGTCCCTTAAAAACAGGATATGTAGCGAATAAACAAGTATTTTTAAAACCGAAAGGAATAAGTATGAATGAATGAATTTAGTAAAAAGACAGTGGCCTGCACTTTTTTCTGAATGACATATATAAGTGATTAGCATATAGGGTGCGGACTATTTTTAATACTGCGTATGTGTGTATGTGATGAGGTCTGAATACATGTCGTTAGGACCATAAGTTCAGACAGCGTAAACAGAAAAAAAAATTCCCTGGTCACGCTTCAGTGAAAGTCACACGGATCAGTAATAAGGTATATTTATGTCAGATGACTGCGCTATTAAGGGAAAAAAAAAATTAATGGTAAGATTCAGATTCAGCTGAAGTGGCTCGCCAGTTTACAACACAGGCCCTGGTTCAGTTGAAGTACTTCGTCAGATTGTAACACAAGCTCTGGTTCAGTTGAAGTACTTCGCCAGATTGTAACACAAGCCCTGGTTCAGCTGAAGTACTTCGTCAGATTGTAACACAAGCCCTGGTTCAGTTGAAGTACTTCGCCAGATTGTAACACAACCACCTGGTTCAGCTGAAGTACTTCGCCAGATTGTAACACAACCACCTGGTTCAGTTGAAGTACTTCGCCATATTGTAACACACCCACCTGGATCAGTTGAAGTACTTCGCCAGATTGTAACACAACCACCTGGTTCAGTTGAAGTACTTCGCCATATTGCAACACACCCACCTGGATCAGTTGAAGTACTTCGCCATACTGTAACATACCCACCTGGTTCAGTTGAAGTACCTCGCCAGTTTACAACACAGCTCCTGGTTTAGTTGACGTACTTCGCCAGTTTACAACACAGCCCCTGGTTTTGTTGAAGTACTTCGCCAGATTGTAACACAGCTCCTGGTTTTGTTGAAGTACTTCGCCAGTTTACAACACAGCTCCTGGTTTAGTTGAAGTACCTCGCCAGTTTACAACACAGCCTGTTACTGACGGGGGGGGGGGGGTAACCAACGGAGAGGTGGGACAGGGTCTTGGTTAGCTATGGTTGAAGCCACCAACCCTGACGCTAGCACGTCGGCTAGGGTTGGGGGGGATTGGGGTCGCTGATCGCCTAAACAGAGATGTTTTGCCATGTTAATTGTGTACGTAGTGTGCATAAAAACAGAAAGACTTGTACCATTCACAATTAACACAGCCAGGTGTACACAGGCATAAACAACACACATACTCGTACAGCCAACTTTGCACAAACATAAATATCTCTTGTGTATGCAGGCCACGTGTGTGTGTTGCCAAGATGATCTCATTCCAATATACAGGACTACCCACAGAGAGACAGAGAGAGAGAGAGAGAGAGTAACATTTATGAAGCCTGAGGAGGACTTTGAAAACATCGAATGGCAGGACAAGACCAGGAATGAAGGAGTCTTGGAAAAGACCGTACGAACCTACAAATCATGTCTAGGAAATGGATGTGGTTTGGCCCACACGTTGAGGAAACCTGACACCCAGCATAACAAGACAGGCACTGACTCCATGTTCAGGGAAAAAAAAAAAAAGAAATCAAGGAAGACATAGAAATACTTGGAGAAGGGAAATTATGACAGTGCTCAGAGACAAGGGATACACATGGAAGGGAGCAGAGAACAGGGACGCCTGGAGAGCCCTTTATCCGTGGCATACTATACTCTCAAGCGAGTGAAAGGCAGTGATGATGATGAAAAAAACAGTTTGGGAACCGCTGTCCTGTGTCCCTTAAAAACAGGATATGTAGCGAATAAACAAGTATTTTTAAAACCGAAAGGAATAAGTATGAATGAATGAATTTAGTAAAAAGACAGTGGCCTGCACTTTTTTCTGAATGACATATATAAGTGATTAGCATATAGGGTGCGGACTATTTTTAATACTGCGTATGTGTGTATGTGATGAGGTCTGAATACATGTCGTTAGGACCATAAGTTCAGACAGCGTAAACAGAAAAAAAAATTCCCTGGTCACGCTTCAGTGAAAGTCACACGGATCAGTAATAAGGTATATTTATGTCAGATGACTGCGCTATTAAGGGAAAAAAAAAATTAATGGTAAGATTCAGATTCAGCTGAAGTGGCTCGCCAGTTTACAACACAGGCCCTGGTTCAGTTGAAGTACTTCGTCAGATTGTAACACAAGCTCTGGTTCAGTTGAAGTACTTCGCCAGATTGTAACACAAGCCCTGGTTCAGCTGAAGTACTTCGTCAGATTGTAACACAAGCCCTGGTTCAGTTGAAGTACTTCGCCAGATTGTAACACAACCACCTGGTTCAGCTGAAGTACTTCGCCAGATTGTAACACAACCACCTGGTTCAGTTGAAGTACTTCGCCATATTGTAACACACCCACCTGGATCAGTTGAAGTACTTCGCCAGATTGTAACACAACCACCTGGTTCAGTTGAAGTACTTCGCCATATTGCAACACACCCACCTGGATCAGTTGAAGTACTTCGCCATACTGTAACATACCCACCTGGTTCAGTTGAAGTACCTCGCCAGTTTACAACACAGCTCCTGGTTTAGTTGACGTACTTCGCCAGTTTACAACACAGCCCCTGGTTTTGTTGAAGTACTTCGCCAGATTGTAACACAGCTCCTGGTTTTGTTGAAGTACTTCGCCAGTTTACAACACAGCTCCTGGTTTAGTTGAAGTACCTCGCCAGTTTACAACACAGCTCCTGGTTTAGTTGAAGTACTTCGCCAGTTTACAACACAGCTCCTGGTTTAGTTGAAGTACTTCGCCAGTTTACAACACAGCTCCTGGTTTAGTTGAAGTACCTTGCTAGTTTACAACACAGCTCCTGGTTTAGTTGAAGTGCCTCGCTAGTTTACAACACAGCTCCTGGTTTAGTTGAAGTACATCGCCAGTTTACAACACAGCTCCTGGTTTAGTTGAAGTACCTCGCTAGTTTACAACACAGCTCCTGGTTTAGCTGAAGTACTTTGCCAGTTTACAACACAGCTCCTGGTTTAGTTGAAGTACTTCGCCAGATTGTAACACAAGCTCTGGCTCAGCTGAAGTACCTCGCTAGATTACAACACAGCCCCTGGTTCAGTTGAAGTACTTCGCCAGATTGTAACACAACCACCTGGTTCAGTTGAAGTACTTCGCCAGATTGTAACACACCCATCTGGTTCAGTTGAAGTACTTCGCCAGATTGTAATACAACCACCTGGTTCAGCTGAAATACTTCGCTAGACTGTAACACAACCACCTGGTTCAAGTACCTCGCCAGTTTACAACACAGCCTCCTAGTTCAGATGAAGCACATCGCCATATTTTAACACAGCTACCTAGTTCAGATGAAGCACCTCGCCATATTTTAACACAGATATATAGTTCAGGTGAAGCACCTGGCCATATTTTAACACAGATATATAGTTCAGATGAAGCACCTGGTCACATTTTAACACAGATATATAGTTCAAAGCACCTGGCCACATTTTAACACAGATATATAGTTCAGATGAAGCACCTGGCCACATTTTAACACACATATATAGTTCAGATGAAGCACCTCGCCATATTTTAATACAGATATATAGTTCAGATGAAGCACCTGGCCACATTTTAACACAGATATATAGTTCAGATGAAGCACCCCGCCACATTTTAACACAGCTACCTAGTTCCATTATCAAAGGAAAAGTAAGACGTCTCTTTACCTCCGCCAGTCTACGGGACAACCTTGGGCAAGGTGGAGTACCCGTATAGCCCTTCGATCAGGGTGACGTGAAGCTATGGAAGCAGGTGGTGGATGGAATGGGAGAGCAGCCGACAGATAATGTTGGTTATGGTCACCATTCTATGATGGTAGGCAGATGATCTCAATGTAGGGACAATGGCTACGATCACTGGCTAGTACAGTCACTGCCCGGAAGAAAAGCAATGGTAAACTATCTTCTGGAAATATACCAAGAAACCCAAACAGAAACATGGAAAGTCAAATAGGAAAAAGATCTGGTGGTGAGGCCCCCAGGCCAGATAGATCTAATTTTAACACTGGGGAAGAGTGTGAGACAGAGGTCAGTACTAGTAATTGTGATGACGGACAAAATCCTGACAGTGTTACAAAGGAAAACTCCTGCATCAAACTAAAAAGAAAAATAAGAGTAGGAACATGGAGTGTAAGAAGTATGTATGAGGGAACGTATCAAAGAATAAGTGACGAGATGAAAAGAACGGGGATGCACATTTCTGGAATCTGCGAACATCGATGGAAGGGATCAGGACACTTCAGGAGTGAGAATGATAATATCTTTATATACTCTGGTGGAGAAGTAGGAGGAAAGAATGGAGTGGTTTTTTACTTGGACAAATCAACATCAAAGGCATTACTAGGTTACAATCCAGTAAGTGATAGAATCCTCACAATCAGACTTAAGGGTACTCCTAGAAATGTAACAATCATCCAGATATATGCACCTACATCAGCAGCAGAAGAAGAGGAAGTAGAAGACGTTTATAACACACTGCAAACGACAATAGACCAGGTGCGGAAACATGATATTGTATAAATAATGTTTTTTTTAAATTGAAATAATTGGTACAGAAAGAGCAGAAGATGACGGACATGTTATAGGGAAATTTAGCACAGGACACAGAAATGAGGCAGATGACAATTAATGGCGTTTTGCATGGAAAATGAGCTAATGATTGCTAACATACATTTTAAACAACATCCAAGAAGACTTTACACATGGACATCACCTGATGGGAAAACCAAGAATCAAATAGATTACATTTTAGTGCAAAGAAGGTGGAGATCAAGTATAACATCAGCAAAAACTTTCCCAGGTGCTGATTGTGACACGGACCATGAGTTATTAATAGCAGACATGAAGATAAAGATAAAAAAGACAGTTACGGGATCAAGACCACTCCGCTTTGATCTTACAAAAATACCAGAACAATACGGTATAGAAGTGAAGAACCGTTTCGAAATCCTGATGGCTGTACATTGGCTACGCAGGCCAAAGATATCTTAATAACAACAGCTAAAGACGTGATTCCGGTAAAGAAAACACAAAAGAATGGATGGATTACAGCAGGCACACTAGAACTGATAAAACAACGTAGAGAAATGAAGACGCAATGGAAAGTGACAAACAACAACAAGGAGGAATATAAATCTTTAACAAAAGAAGTACGAAGAAACATAAGAAAAGACAAAAAACAATACATACAAGATTATTGTGAAAGAACAGAAGGACATCAGAAGTGTGGAAGAGATAGTTAAATATTTAAATAAATGAAGATATTGACGAGAAATGTCACACCTAAGCTAAATGTAATGTGTGACGAGATGGAGAATACTTTGACATAGACAGAGAAAATTCTAGAAAGATGGAAGGAATATTGCAGAGGAATGTATGAAACAACTGACTGTGAAAACAGAAATCAACAGTGTGAATTATTATTGGAGGAGAAAGAACCTGAACCGACAATAGAAGAAGTTTTATGGGCAATAAATAATCTGAAAAATGGTAAATCACCAGGATGTGATGAGATAACAGCTGAACTTATTAAAGCAGGAGGAAAGGAATGTGCAACAATCTATCATGCACTATGTAAAAAGATATGGCATTCAGGTATTTGGCCAAAGGAATGGAAAAGAACTGTATTCATACCACTGCCAAAAAAGGGTAACCTGAAATTATGCACGAACTGTTGCCCTGATTAGTAATGCCAGTAAAATTCTGTTAAAAATCATAATGGGTAGACTTCGTAAGAAAATAGAAGAAGAAGTCAATATGGTCCAAGCTGGTTTCAAGCAAGGAAGAGGATCAAGAGATCATATATTTAATATAAGATTAATAATAGAGAAATGCAGAGAGTTTAACGTGAATCTCTATTTATTTTTTATAGACTACTCAAAGGCATTTGATTGTGTTCAACACCAGAAACTTTTGGAAATAACGGAAAAAATGGATTTCCAACACGTTTGGTACAGTTAACATGACTGCTGTATCTAGACCAACAAGCAGCAGTAAGAATAAATAGTGAAACAACTTGGGTTTGACATAAAACAAAGGATCCGTCAGGGGTGCATACTGTCGCCGTACTTATTTAACTTGTATACTGAACATATAATGAGGAATGTTTGAGAAGATGCAGACAAAGAATAATACGATGCCATAACAATTGCAGGTTATGAAATACCGAATTAGATATGGTGATGACACAGTATTAATGTCCACAACACAAAAAGGAATGGAAAAATGAATTATGTTAGTCCGTAAGAACAGCGAAGAGCAAAACCTCTATCTTAATGTGAAGAAAACTACACTGATAACAACTGATAAAACAAACAAGGCAGATGAAATATGTATCAATGAGGAAAAACTGGAAGAAGTGGAGAGTTCTGAATATCTTGGATCAATAACAATAACTAATAATGGAGATACAATGAGAGAAATTAAAAGCAGGACACCTATCGCTCTTCTGAAAATAAAACAACTAAAGAATCTGTGGAGACGGTCTTGGAATGATACATAATGGGAAAAAGAAAGAGAGGAAGACCAAGGCGAAGATGGCTGCAAGACATCGTTGATGATCTGCAAATGGATACATCAGCAGCAGGCCATCTTGGTCACAACCGAGAGGCCTACAGGAGTGCTGTTAGGGAGGCAAAGTTCCGCAAGGGACATGCAAATGAATGAATGAACCTAGTTCAGATGAAGCACCTCGCCATACTTTAACACAGCTACCTAGTTCAGATGAAGCAACCTGCCATATTTTAACACAGCTACCTATTTCAGATGAAGTACCTCGTCATATTTTAACAGAGCTACCTAGTTCAGCTGTACAAACGATCTGAAATGATAGCAAGTAACGACATAATAAATAAGTTAAGCTGATGAAAGGAACAAAATAGAGAGAAATTAATGGGAGAATAATGATGATTTTGTGAAAAAAGTAGTGCAGGTCTAGGGGCCAGCTAACATTTACTGATCAAGACCCTTTTACGTTTTAATATGAAAACGATGACCGTACTAATATGAATGTACAGTTTACCTGAGCCGGCGAAAAACCCTACCCATCTACATGCTAGCGTTTCTTGTACTAAGCTCCGCCCGGCTAATCGGGCGGTGCTTGCATTAATTCGCTCGGTCACGAGGTCTTGGAGCGAAGACGACCATGCTTGAGTGACAGCACAAGCTATCAGGGCCAAAACCCTGTCCCACCTGTCCACTGGTTCGTGCTCCCAGTAGCATGCTTAGCCTGGCCAAGGCAGCAGGATTCGTTGCTGTTTTCCATCGCGACGGAGTATGTTGAGATGCTCGGTTTTAAAGTCCGCCTGGGGCTAATCAAGCAAGTCACCGTAACCCTCTCCCAATCCGACACGATGCTGTGTGACAACATTTTCACGTCATGGGCCTTTAAGGATGTCCTGCTCGTAGTTGGTGATAACTGCAACAACAACAACAACAACAACAAATGGCTTATCTCCTGGTCATGATATTGTCAAGTATCCACCGTGTAAATCCACACAGACGTCAGTTTAAAGACCAGTTAACATTTCCTGTTTCTCCATGCCGAAAATGTGGCATAAATCACATTTTCTTCCTTCTCCCGTCATGTTTGACGGGGTTACAACATTAAATTACAACAACGACAAAAGACAAATATGACGCAAATGTTTATCCATACTAAAATCATTCAAACTGAAATCTGGTGACAGCTGGGAAAACAATAGCGGAGTTGACACAACTAGAAAAGCTAACAAACGCAAACCAAGATAAATGAAAAAAAAAAGATTAGATTATTTCAGAATACAAAACTAACGATTAGGTCAGGCCATGTTAATCGAAAACACCATATCGGTCACGGCCACTACACAAAACATAACCAAAACAGGTAGGTATCTTGTGACAAATCAAGTAATCAGTGGAGGTTATGTAAATCATGATATAATCAGCGGATTAAAGCTGAGCTTTACGAGTTTTTTTTTTTATTTTTATTTTAGGAACCGAATATTTCGGGTACCCGTTTAGTAGGTTTTCATGGAACCGGTACCTGGAACCGATTCCTCGGGTACTTCAGGTTACTGGGTGAGTACGGTAAATTATCTATGGAGGGGATCAGTCAGTCCAGCCATATGCATGTCCCTTAGGGAACTTTGCCTCCCTAGCAGCTCTCTCCTGTAGGCCTCTTGGTTGTAAGCAAGATGGCCTGCTACTGATGCATCCGTTCGAAGATCGTCAACGATGTCTTGGCTTGGATTTGTTTATATCGTTTTAAAACTTTTAAAGCTTATTTTTCTAGATCCACACTGTGCTCTCTTGTTTTACTCTCTATCTCTGTCTGTCTCTCTCTGTGTCTCTCTCTATCTCTCTGTCTCTCTCTGTCTCTCTCTATCTCTCTCTCCGTCTCTCTCTATTTCTCTCTGTCTCTCTTCGTCTCTCTCCCTGTCTCTCTTTATCTCTCTGTCTCTCTCTATCTCTCTCCGTGTCTCTCTGTCTCTCTTCCTGTCTTTCTCTGTCTCTCTTCCTGACTCTCTGTGTCTCTCTTCCTGTCTCTCTCCCTGTCTCTCTTTATCTCTCTCTGTCTCTCTCTATCTCTCTCTCCGTGTCTCTCTCTATATCTTTCTCCCTGTCTCTCTCTGTGTCTCCCTGTCTCTCCTTGTCTCTATATGTGTCTCTCTCTGTCTCTGTGTCTCTCTCCCTGCCTGTCTCTCCCTGTCTCTCTGTCCCTCTCTCTGTCTCTCTCTGTATGTATATGTACATCTGGTTTCAATGTACTAAAACACATACCAAAGTACGTTGTAATTAATGGTGGTAGTGTTAGCAGCAGATGATGCAAGTAGGTCCTAGAAAAAGTGTTGGGGGGGGGGGGAGGGGCTGGGGGTGGAGAGGTGAGTCTAGGCTTAGCGGGCCCGTAGTTAACGAAAACAGATGTGCAAGGAGGGGGTGTGGGGCCTTACAAAATTTCTCTCTGAGGCCCTGGGTACAATAGCAGCAACAATATTGATAGTAGTAGCAGCAACAATATTGATAGTAGTAGCAGCAACAATATTGATAGTAGTAGCATGCTTAGCCTGGCCAAGGCAGCAGGATTCGTTGCTGTTTTCCATCGCGACGGAGTATGTTGAGATGCTCGGTTTTAAAGTCCGCCTGGGGCTAATCAAGCAAGTCACCGTAACCCTCTCCCAATCCGACACGATGCTGTGTGACAACATTTTCACGTCATGGGCCTTTAAGGATGTCCTGCTCGTAGTTGGTGATAACTGCAACAACAACAACAACAACAACAAATGGCTTATCTCCTGGTCATGATATTGTCAAGTATCCACCGTGTAAATCCACACAGACGTCAGTTTAAAGACCAGTTAACATTTCCTGTTTCTCCATGCCGAAAATGTGGCATAAATCACATTTTCTTCCTTCTCCCGTCATGTTTGACGGGGTTACAACATTAAATTACAACAACGACAAAAGACAAATATGACGCAAATGTTTATCCATATTAAAATCATTCAAACTGAAATCTGGTGACAGCTGGGAAAACAATAGCGGAGTTGACACAACTAGAAAAGCTAACAAACGCAAACCATGATAAATGAAAAAAAAAAAGATTAGATTATTTCAGAATACAAAACTAACGATTAGGTCAGGCCATGTTAATCGAAAACACCATATCGGTCACGGCCACTACACAAAACATAACCAAAATAGGTAGGTATCTTGTGACAACTCAAGTAATCAGTGGAGGTTATGTAAATCATGATATAATCAGCGGATTAAAGCTGAGCTTTACGAGTTTTTTTTTAAATTTTTATTTTAGGAACCGAATATTTCGGGTACCCGTTTAGTAGGTTTTCATGGAACCGGTACCTGGAACCGATTCCTCGGGCACTTCAGGTTACTGGGTGAGTACGGTAAATTATCTATGGAGGGGATCAGTCAGTCCAGCCATATGCATGTCCCTTAGGGAACTTTGCCTCCCTAGCAGCTCTCTCCTGTAGGCCTCTTGGTTGTAAGCAAGATGGCCTGCTACTGATGCATCCGTTCGAAGATCGTCAACGATGTCTTGGCTTGGATTTGTTTATATCGTTTTAAAACTTTTAAAGCTTATTTTTCTAGATCCACACTGTGCTCTCTTGTTTTACTCTCTATCTCTGTCTGTCTCTCTCTGTGTCTCTCTCTATCTCTCTGTCTCTCTCTCCGTCTCTCTCTATTTCTCTCTGTCTCTCTCTTCCTGTCTCTCTTCGTCTCTCTCCCTGTCTCTCTTTATCTCTCTGTCTCTCTCTATCTCTCTCCGTGTCTCTCTCTGTCTCTCTTCCTGTCTTTCTCTGTCTCTCTTCCTGACTCTCTGTGTCTCTCTCCCTGTCTCTCTCCCTGTCTCTCTTATCTCTCTCTGTCTCTCTCTATCTCTCTCTCCGTGTCTCTCTCTATATCTTTCTCCCTGTCTCTCTCTGTGTCTCCCTGTCTCTCTCCTTGTCTCTATATGTGTCTCTCTCTGTCTCTGTGTCTCTCTCCTGCCTGTCTCTCCCTGTCTCTCTGTCCCTCTCTCTGTCTCTCTCTGTATGTATATGTACATCTGGTTTCAATGTACTAAAACACATACCAAAGTACGTTGTAATTAATGGTGGTAGTGTTAGCAGCAGATGATGCAAGTAGGTCCTAGAAAAAGTGTTGGGGGGGGGGGGGAGGGGCTGGGGGTGGAGAGGTGAGTCTAGGCTTAGCGGGCCCGTAGTTAACGAAAACAGATGTGCAAGGAGGGGGTGTGGGGCCTTACAAAATTTCTCTCTGAGGCCCTGGGTACAATAGCAGCAACAATATTGATAGTAGTAGCAGCAACATTGATAGTAGTAGCAGCAACAATATTGATAGTAGTAGCAGCAACATATTGATAGTAGCAGCAAATATTGATAGTAGTAGCAGCAACAATATTGATAGTAGTAGCAGCAACAATATTGATAGTAGTAGCAGCAACAATATTGATAGTAGTAGCAGCAACAATATTGATAGTAGTAGCAGCAACAATATTGATAGTAGTAGCAGCAACAATATTGATAGTAGTAGCAGCAACAATATTGATAGTAGTAGCAGCAACAATATTGATAGTAGTAGCAGCAACAATATTGATAGTAGTAGCAGCAACAATATTGATAGTAGTAGCAGCAACAATATTGATAGTAGTAGCAGCAACAATATTGATAGTAGTAGCAGCAACAATAGCGGAGTTGACACAACTAGAAAAGCTAACAAACGCAAACCAAGATAAATGAAAAAAAAAAGATTAGATTATTTCAGAATACAAAACTAACGATTAGGTCAGGCCATGTTAATCGAAAACACCATATCGGTCACGGCCACTACACAAAACATAACCAAAACAGGTAGGTATCTTGTGACAAATCAAGTAATCAGTGGAGGTTATGTAAATCATGATATAATCAGCGGATTAAAGCTGAGCTTTACGAGTTTGTTTTTTTTTTTATTTTTATTTTAGGAACCGAATATTTCGGGTACCCGTTTAGTAGGTTTTCATGGAACCGGTACCTGGAACCGATTCCTCGGGTACTTCAGGTTACTGGGTGAGTACGGTAAATTATCTATGGAGGGGATCAGTCAGTCCAGCCATATGCATGTCCCTTGGGGAACTTTGCCTCCCTAGCAGCTCTCTCCTGTAGGCCTCTTGGTTGTAAGCAAGATGCCCTGCTACTGATGCATCCGTTCGAAGATCGTCAACGATGTCTTGGCTTGGATTTGTTTATATCGTTTTAAAACTTTTAAAGCTTATTTTTCTAGATCCACACTGTGCTCTCTTGTTTTACTCTCTATCTCTGTCTGTCTCTCTCTGTGTCTCTCTCTATCTCTCTGTCTCTCTCTCCGTCTCTCTCTATTTCTCTCTGTGTCTCTCTTCCTGTCTCTCTTCGTCTCTCTCCCTGTCTCTCTTTATCTCTCTGTCTCTCTCTATCTCTCTCCGTGTCTCTCTCTGTCTCTCTTCCTGTCTTTCTCTGTCTCTCTTCCTGACTCTCTGTGTCTCTCTTCCTGTCTCTCTCCCTGTCTCTCTTTATCTCTCTCTGTCTCTCTCTATCTCTCTCTCCGTGTCTCTCTCTATATCTTTCTCCCTGTCTCTCTCTGTGTCTCCCTGTCTCTCTCCTTGTCTCTATATGTGTCTCTCTCTGTCTCTGTGTCTCTCTCCCTGCCTGTCTCTCCCTGTCTCTCTGTCCCTCTCTCTGTCTCTCTCTGTATGTATATGTACATCTGGTTTCAATGTACTAAAACACATACCAAAGTACGTTGTAATTAATGGTGGTAGTGTTAGCAGCAGATGATGCAAGTAGGTCCTAGAAAAAGTGTTGGGGGGGGGGGGAGGGGCTGGGGGTGGAGAGGTGAGTCTAGGCTTAGCGGGCCCGTAGTTAACGAAAACAGATGTGCAAGGAGGGGGTGTGGGGCCTTACAAAATTTCTCTCTGAGGCCCTGGGTACAATAGCAGCAACAATATTGATAGTAGTAGCAGCAACAATATTGATAGTAGTAGCAGCAACAATATTGATAGTAGTAGCAGCAACAATATTGACAGTAGTAGCAGCAACAATATTGATAGTAGTAGCAGCAACAATATTGATAGTAGTAGCAGCAACAATATTGATAGTAGTAGCAGCAGTGGAAGTAGTAGTAGGAGTAGTAGTAGTAGCAGCAATTTACATAGTAGTAGTAGTAGTAGTAGTAGTAGTAGTAGTAGTAGTAGTAGTAGTAATAGTAGTAGTAGGAGTAGTAATAGTAGTAGTAGGAGTAGTAGTAGTAATAGTAGTAGTAGCAGTAGTAGCAGCAGCAGTAGTAGTTGGAGTAGTAGTAGTAGCAATTTACATAGTAGTAGTGGTAGTAGCAATTTACATAGTAGTAGTGGTAGGAGTAGTAGTAGTAGTAGCAATTTACATAGTAGTAGTGGTAGTAGGAGTAGTAGGAGTAGCAATTTACATAGTAGTAGTGGTAGTAGTAGTAGGAGTAGTAGTAGTAGTAGCAATTTACATAGTAGTAGTGGTAGTAGTAGCAGTAGTAGTAGTAGTAGTAGTAGTAGTAGTAGTAGTAGTAGTAGCAGTAGCAGTAGTAATAGCAGTAGTAGTAGCAGCAGCAGTAGTAGTAGTAGTAATATCAGTCGTAACAGCAGTAGCAGTAGCAGCAACAATATTGACAGTAGTAGCAGCAACAATATTGATAGTAGCAGCAGCAACAATATTGACAGTAGCAGCAGCAACAATATTGACAGTAGCAGCAGCAACAATATTGACAGTAGCAGCAACAATATTGATAGTAGCAGCAGTAACAATATTGACAGTAGCAGCAGCAACAATATTGACAGTAGTAGCAGCAACAATATTGATAGTAGCAGCAGCAACAATATTCACAGTAGTAGCAGCAACAATATTGATAGTAGCAGCAGCAACAATATTCACAGTAGTAGCAGCAACAATATTGATAGTAGTAGCAGCAACAATATTCATAGTAGTAGCAGCAACAATATTGATAGTAGTAGCAGCAACAATATTCATAGTAGTAGCAGCAACAATATTGATAGTAGTAGCAGCAACACTATTCATAGTAGTAGCAGCAACAATATTCATAGTAGTAGCAGCAACAATATTGATAGTAGTAGCAGCAACAATATTGACAGTAGTAGCAGCAACAATATTGATAGTAGTAGCAGCAACAATATTGATAGTAGTAGCAGCAACAATATTGATAGTAGTAGCAGCAACAATATTGATAGTAGTAGCAGCAACAATATTGATAGTAGTAGCAGCAACAATATTGATAGTAGTAGCAGCAGTGGAAGTAGTAGTAGGAGTAGTAGTAGTAGCAGCAATTTACATAGTAGTAGTGGTAGTAGTAGTAGTAGTAGTAGTAATAGTAGTAGTAGCAGTAGTAGTAGCAGCAGCAGTAGTAGTGGTAGTAGTAGTAGGAGTAGTAGTAGTAGCAGCAATTTACATAGTAGTAGTGGTAGTAGTAGCAGTAGTAGTAGTAATAATAGTAGTAGCAGAAGTAGTAGTAGTAGTAGTAGCAGTAGTAGTAGTAGTAGTAGCAGTAGTAATAGCAGTAGTAGTAGCAGCAGCAGTAGTAGTAGTAGTAATATCAGTCGTAGCAGCAGTAGTAGTAGTAGTAGTATCGGTCGTAACAACAGTAGCAGCAGTAGTAGTAATAGTAGTAGTAGTAGCAGTCAAATATCTCAAAAGGCTAATCACATATATTTCTCTTCAACACTTTCTATTGCCTCCCCTTGCATTGAACGCGTTCTCAAGCAAAGTGTTAATGTACCGTGTGACCAGAATGATTGCCCTTGTTTCAGCTAACTCTTTAAGTCTAAGAAGTATCTTCTCTTTCACATAAGAGTCAGTTAATTACAATTATATCCAAATGAACGGTTACATTTATATTCACCCCAACGGTTACATTTTTACTCAAATTAATGATTACGTTTATACCAAATTTAAAAGTTTACATTTATACCCTACTGAACGGTTATATTTATATCCGGATTAATAGATACATTTATACCCAATTCAACGATTTCATTTATACACAATTCAATGATATATTTATATCTACATCGGTGGTAGATTTATATATCAAACAACGATAATTTATATCCAACTCAGAGATAATTTACACCGAATTTAGTGATAATTTATACCCCATTCAGTGATAATTTATATACAACCCAACGGTTGGATTTATACCCAAATCAGAGATAAATTATACCCAACGCAGAGATAATTTATGGCCAACTCAGAGATAATTTATACCCAACTTAGCGGTTACATTTATATCCAACTCAGAAATAATTTATACGCAACTTTGTGGTTATATTTATAAAAAACTCAGAGATAATTTATACGCAACTCAACGGTTAGATTTATAAAAAAAAACTCAGAGATAATTTATACGCAACTCAACGGTTAGATTTATACAAAACTCAGAGATAATTTATACGCAACTCAACGGTTAGATTTATACAAAACTCAGAGATAATTTATACGCAACTCAACGGTTAGATTTTAAAAAAAACTCAGAGATAATTTATATGCAACTCAACGGTTAGATTTATACAAAACTCAGAGATATTTATACGCAACTCAACGGTTAGATTTATACAAAACTCAGAGATAATTTATACGCAACTCAACGGTTAGATTTATAAAAAAACTCAAGAGATAATTTATACGCAACTCAACGGTTAGATTTATACAAAACTCAGAGATAATTTATACGCAACTCAACGGTTAGATTTATAAAAAAAAACTCAGAGATAATTTATACGCAACTCAACGGTTAGATTTATACAAAACTCAGAGATAATTTATACGCAACTCAACGGTTAGATTTATACAAAACTCAGAGATAATTTATACGCAACTCAACGGTTAGATTTTAAAAAAAACTCAAGAGATAATTTATATGCAACTCAACGGTTAGATTTATACAAAACTCAGAGATAATTTATACGCAACTCAACGGTTAGATTTATACAAAACTCCGAGATAATTTATACGCAACTCAACGGTTAGATTTATACAAAACTCCGAGATAATTTATACGCAACTCAACGGTTAGATTTATACAAAACTCCGAGATAATTTATACGCAACTCAACGGTTAGATTTACTGGCTGACTGAGAGACTTGGATGTGAGACCACCAACGGGGCGGACCCGAAGAACTCTTTGGAACCCTACCACGTTGGCGCGCTGGTTTAGATTTCAAAGATGTGATTGTATTGCATGCTAAATATTTTTTTGCGCGTGCAAGGACGCATAGTTGCTGTAGTGTAGCTCGGCAGTGGGCGTAAAGTGCAGGACTGTGTTTACGTTAAGATCCAGCAAATAAGAAATGTTAGCTGACAGGGTAATGAAGGGTGTTGAACCTAGCTTCTCTAGTTTGCCCTTGTTATTATCTCGCTCGGCCACTCTCGCAGTATACAGATACATACCTATAAACAGGAATGAAAATGGTATATTTTCTCAATGACTGTCACTCACAATTAATCATATATAAATATTACAAATAAACAGGAATAAAAGTGGTATATTTTCTCAATGACTGTCTCTCCTATAAATTCATATATAAATATATACACATAAACAACAACTAAATAAGCTGTATAGAGGAACTACAAAAATAAGATTTTTAAGGGCATGCATCTTCCCCATCGCAACATATGCCCGTGAGACCTGGACACTTAACACAACATCTGAGAAACACATAAATGCCTTTGAATGTAAATGGTACAGAAGAGTTTTTCAAATATCATGGACACACAAAAAAAGAACAAAAATATCCATACTACAAGAACTTAATACTGAAGAAGGCTGGCTAGTAAAGAAGATTAAACAGAGACCTTAAATATTTTGGATATATTAAAATATTAAACGTCATGAGAATTTAGAGAAGACCGTCTTGGAAATGTACATAATGGGAAAAAGAAAGAGAAGAAGACCAAGACGAAGATGGCAAGACATATTTGATAATCTGCAAATGGACGCATCAGCAGCTGGGCATCTTGCTCACAACCGAGAGGCCTACAGGACAGCTGTTAGGGAGGCAAAGTTCCCCAAGGGACTTGCAAATGACTAACTGGCTGACGCATAAATAGGAATAAAAATGGTATATTTTATCAATTTTCAATGAAGAATAAATACATAAAATATACTTTAGAAATAATACATATGTAACAGTATTTGGTCAAAGGTACGAGACAGTCCTCTCTCGTATCTAACCCTTGATATAACTCTGAATCAATATCTCAGCGGTAAGCCCATGCTGGTTCTATGTTTTGTGGAATCTTCCAGATTGTTTTGTCCACGACTTCAAGTTCACTCTTTGCTCGTGAAAAATCTGTTTTGTGGTCTGGGCCTACGCAAGTTTCAACTCAGATCATTCGGAGTTTGACCTTGAAACGTGGATGTTGTGTTCGTGACGTCGTGCTAGAAATGTTATTGTGCAAGTTAGTGTAAGTTTGAAGTATTTGGATAGATGAAAGTTATATGATTCTCATGGCCCTAGCTTAAACTGTAAAAAAAAACTCAACACTACTGTAGTTGTAATAGACACTAAATTTCAAACTTGTATCACAATTTTATTTTACAGAATTAACGTTTCAATCTTGGCATGAAGAAACCTTAAGACTTTAACAATGAAATGATGTTCATTAAATTTGGTTTGGACTTTTATTCTTTGCGACTGAGGCCTCCGTTTCAGTAAGGTGTATGGCCTCCTCTGGCCCGTATCAGGGAGCAACATCTCCTTGACATGGATCCGATAAGCCGTTGGATCTGTAGTTGTGGGATGGCTGCCCACTCTTCCCGCAGTGCAAGAGACAAATGTCTGAGATTGGTTGGCGCTACGTCTCGCTGGCGGACTTGTCTGTTGAGTTCATCTCATAAGTGTTCTACTGGGTTAATGTCTGATGACATGGATGGCCAAAGAATGGTCTGAACGTTGTTGTCAGCGAGGAACTGGGTGGTGAGTTGTGCCACATGAGGTTGAACATTATCCTGCTGAAAAATCAACCCCAGTGTAGCCAAAGTGGAGGGACGTGAGGACGAAGAATTTCGTGTCGCTGGGCATACAGGCGTCCTTCAATTTTCACCAGATCTCTTCTTCCCATGAAGTTGATCACTCCCCCCCCCCATATCAGTACACCTCCACCACCATGTGAAGGAGCCTCATCCATGCTGTTCTGGGCGTAGCGCTCATGGACTATGCGGTAAACTCTTCTCCGTCTATCGTGTCGCTGAAGCAGAAAGAACGATTCATCACTAAACCAAACCCTTTACCAATCATTCGCACCGGTCCATTGACGTAAAGTGCAGGACTGTGTTTACGTTAAGATCCAGCAAATAAGAAATGTTAGCTGACAGGGTAATGAAGGGTGTTGAACCTAGCTTCTCTAGTTTGCCCTTGTTATTATCTCGCTCGGCCACTCTCGCAGTATACAGATACATACCTATAAACAGGAATGAAAATGGTATATTTTCTCAATGACTGTCACTCACAATTAATCATATATAAATATTACAAATAAACAGGAATAAAAGTGGTATATTTTCTCAATGACTGTCTCTCCTATAAATTCATATATAAATATATACACATAAACAACAACTAAATAAGCTGTATAGAGGAACTACAAAAATAAGATTTTTAAGGGCATGCATCTTCCCCATCGCAACATATGCCCGTGAGACCTGGACACTTAACACAACATCTGAGAAACACATAAATGCCTTTGAATGTAAATGGTACAGAAGAGTTTTTCAAATATCATGGACACAAAAAAAAAGAACAAAAATATCCATACTACAAGAACTTAATACTGAAGAAGGCTGGCTAGTAAAGAAGATTAAACAGAGACCTTAAATATTTTGGATATATTAAAATATTAAACGTCATGAGAATTTAGAGAAGACCGTCTTGGAAATGTACATAATGGGAAAAAGAAAGAGAAGAAGACCAAGACGAAGATGGCAAGACATATTTGATAATCTGCAAATGGACGCATCAGCAGCTGGGCATCTTGCTCACAACCGAGAGGCCTACAGGACAGCTGTTAGGGAGGCAAAGTTCCCCAAGGGACTTGCAAATGACTAACTGGCTGACGCATAAATAGGAATAAAAATGGTATATTTTATCAATTTTCAATGAAGAATAAATACATAAAATATACTTTAGAAATAATACATATGTAACAGTATTTGGTCAAAGGTACGAGACAGTCCTCTCTCGTATCTAACCCTTGATATAACTCTGAATCAATATCTCAGCGGTAAGCCCATGCTGGTTCTATGTTTTGTGGAATCTTCCAGATTGTTTTGTCCACGACTTCAAGTTCACTCTTTGCTCGTGAAAAAGTTTCAACTCAGATCATTCGGAGTTTGACCTTGAAACGTGGATGTTGTGTTCGTGACGTCGTGCTAGAAATGTTATTGTGCAAGTTAGTGTAAGTTTGAAGTATTTGGATAGATGAAAGTTATATGATTCTCATGGCCCTAGCTTAAACTGTTAAAAAAAAACTCAACACTACTGTAGTTGTAATAGACACTAAATTTCAAACTTGTATCACAATTTTATTTTACAGAATTAACGTTTCAATCTTGGCATGAAGAAACCTTAAGACTTTAACAATGAAATGATGTTCATTAAATTTGGTTTGGACTTTTATTCTTTGCGACTGAGGCCTCCGTTTCAGTAAGGTGTATGGCCTCCTCTGGCCCGTATCAGGGAGCAACATCTCCTTGACATGGATCCGATAAGCCGTTGGATCTGTAGTTGTGGGATGGCTGCCCACTCTTCCCGCAGTGCAAGAGACAAATGTCTGAGATTGGTTGGCGCTACGTCTCGCTGGCGGACTTGTCTGTTGAGTTCATCTCATAAGTGTTCTACTGGGTTAATGTCTGATGACATGGATGGCCAAAGAATGGTCTGAACGTTGTTGTCAGCGAGGAACTGGGTGGTGAGTTGTGCCACATGAGGTTGAACATTATCCTGCTGAAAAATCAACCCCAGTGTAGCCAAAGTGGAGGGACGTGAGGACGAAGAATTTCGTGTCGCTGGGCATACAGGCGTCCTTCAATTTTCACCAGATCTCTTCTTCCCATGAAGTTGATCATCCCCCCCCCCATATCAGTACACCTCCACCACCATGTGAAGGAGCCTCATCCATGCTGTTCTGGGCGTAGCGCTCATGGACTATGCGGTAAACTCTTCTCCGTCTATCGTGTCGCTGAAGCAGAAAGAACGATTCATCACTAAACCAAACCCTTTACCAATCATTCGCACCGGTCCATTGACGATGTTGGTGCGCCCACTGCTGTCGGGTCTGGCGATGCCGAACCGTAAGAACAGGACCTCTGTAGGGTCTTCTAGCCCAAAGATCAGCGTCGTGCAGCCGGTTCCTGGCCATTTGATCTGAAATTCGACGAGCTATTGTCATTGACTGGACTGTTGAGGACGCAGATGTAAATCGAATCCTGAGGTGACGCTGCCGTATTAAGCGATTTTCGGCAGGTGTTGTGACTATGGATCTTCCACTGCGCAGCCGGTCTGCAACTGAGCCAGTTTCTTGAAATCGTCTCCAAAGGCGACTAATGGTGCTTCTAACCACGTTAAATTGTCTGGCAACTACACGTTGTGACTGTCCAGTCTGTAAACGTCCAATTATGATGAGTCGTTAATCTGTAGTGAGATGAGCCATACTTGCGCATTGAATTTTCAAATGAATTGATTCGAGGAGCATCAATCTTTTATAGGAATTCACTAACATGGTCAGTGAGTTTTGTGTTCAGTGAGCTTCATGGGATTCTCGTGAACCTGTCATGAGTTATTGTCAAAAATGCTGTTTTGACTAGTGTCGCTTTTCTGTGCTCATGAATCATCTGCTGAGTACAATTCAGGTCAGCACGTGAAGCTGATGTCCAAGTGAACGTTTCAAGCAATCGACCCTTGTCTGATCAGCAAACTTCAGTTTAAATCGCAACATCGTATTTGTTGCGTTTCTTTTTTTCTTTCTTTCTCTCTCTCTCTCTCTCTTTTTTTTTTTTTTGGAACAGTATAGTATTAACTAGCTAGCAACCCAGAATCTTATTTGTGATGGAATTCTGTGTTGTTGGAGACATCATTTGATATATTTTGTTTGTTCGATTCATCCTCATCATCATCATCATGTTCCATGTAATAAACGGTTGTGAGTGCTAAGATAATGCGGTCTTGATTAAGAACCCCATGTGCAAGTTTGTGAACCCCCAGGGGCTGTCCTGTGAAGAGTGCATCATTACAAGGAATGTTCGTTGTGTTGTTGGTGCATATCTGCAACTTAGTCACACCACAATGTGACACAGTCAGCATATGTGTTTAGCACAAGCATTCAATACAGCACAACTTAGTCACACGACAATGTGACACAGTCAGCATATGTGTTTAGCACAAGCATTCAATACAGCACAACTTAGTCACACCACAATGTGACACAGTCAGCATATGTGTTTAGCACAAGCATTCAATACAGCACAACTTAGTCACACCACAATGTGACACAGTCAGCATATTTCTTTAGCATCAGCACTCAGTTAGGAACAGAACAGGCCAAAAAAAAAAACGACTGGATTTCAGAGAATGAGAAACATATTATCCAACACATCCCTATCAATGAATGTTAGAAAACGAGTCTTAAAATGCTATATTGAACCCATCTTGTTATATGGAAGTGAATCATGGACAATAGACAGGACTGCACAAAAATCATTGGAAGCAGCAGAAATATGGTTTATTAGAAGAATCTTGCGAATTCCCTGGGCAGCAAAAATAACTAATGGAGAATGTATGAGAAGAGCTGGAGAGATAGAAGCAATCTTGTCAAAAATAAATAAATAAGAGAGAGTGACAATGTACTTTCATAGGACATACAATGAGAAGAGAAAATATTTGAAAATACTGTAACAACAGGAAAATAGGGGGAAGAAGAGCCAGGGGAAGATCGAGAGAAATGATACTGGACGGTGTGAGAAGAGATCGCCAGCTGAGCTAATGGCCTGCATGAAGGATCGGATACTCTGGAGAAGCATAAAAGCCTCGGTACGCCACCTGATGATGAAGATGATGAGCAACACTCAATACGGCACACGCTGTTTTACATAAATATATGCGGAACACACCTACACATACATTGTAACGCAATCTTACATACCTAAGTATACGCCCACATAAATATGTACACATGTAACGCACTTTCGCGCAATAACCTTTGAATGGACTATGTTCATTCATTTGCATGTCCCTTGCGGAACTTTGCCTCCCAAACAGCACTCCTGTAGCCGGTTCCTGGCCATTTGATCTGAAATTCGACGAGCTATTGTCATTGACTGGACTGTTGAGGACGCAGATGTAAATCGAATCCTGAGGTGACGCTGCCGTATGAAGCGATTTTCGGCAGGTGTTGTGACTATGGATCTTCCACTGCGCAGCCGGTCTGCAACTGAGCCAGTTTCTTGAAATCGTCTCCAAAGGCGACTAATGGTGCTTCTAACCACGTTAAATTGTCTGGCAACTACACGTTGTGACTGTCCAGTCTGTAAACGTCCAATTATGATGAGTCGTTAATCTGTAGTGAGATGAGCCATACTTGCGCATTGAATTTTCAAATGAATTGATTCGAGGAGCGTCAATCTTTTATAGGAATTCACTAACATGGTCAGTGAGTTTTGTGTTCAGTGAGCTTCATGGGATTCTCGTGAACCTGTCATGAGTTATTGTCAAAAATGCTATGTTGACTAGTGTCGCTTTTCTGTGCTCATTAATCATCTGCTGAGTACAATTCAGGTCAGCACGTGAAGCTGATATCCAAGTGAACGTTTCAAGCAATTTGCCCTTGTCTGATTAGCAAACTCCAGTTTAAATCGCAACATCGTATTTGTTGCGTTTCTTTTTTTCTTTCTTTCTCTCTCTCTCTCTCTCTCTCTCTCTCTCTTTTTTTTTTTTTTTGGAACAGTATAGTATTAACTAGCTAGCAACCCAGAATCTTATTTGTGATGGAACTCTGTGTTGTTGGAGACATCATTTGATATATTTTGTTTGTTCGATTCATCCTCATCATCATCATCATGTTCCATGTAATAAACGGTTGTGAGTGCTAAGATAATGCGGTCTTGATTAAGAACCCCATGTGCAAGTTTGTGAACCCCCAGGGACTGTCCTGTGAAGAGTGCATCATTACAAGGAATGTTCGTTGTGTTGTTGGTGCATATCTGCAACTTAGTCACACCACAATGTGACACAGTCAGCATATGTGTTTAGCACAAGCGTTCAATACAGCACAACTTAGTCACACCACAATGTGACACAGTCAGCATATGTGTTTAGCACAAGCATTCAATACAGCACAACTTAGTCACACCACAATGTGACACAGTCAGCATATGTGTTTAGCACAAGCATTCAATACAGCACAACTTAGTCACACCACAATGTGACACAGTCAGCATATTTCTTTAGCATCAGCACTCAGTTAGGAACAGAACAGGCCAAAAAAAAAAACGACTGGATTTCAGAGAATGAGAAACATATTATCCAACACATCCCTATCAATGAATGTTAGAAAACGAGTCTTAAAATGCTATATTGAACCCATCTTGTTATATGGAAGTGAATCATGGACAATAGACAGGACTGCACAAAAATCATTGGAAGCAGCAGAAATATGGTTTATTAGAAGAATCTTGCGAATTCCCTGGGCAGCAAAAATAACTAATGGAGAATGTATGAGAAGAGCTGGAGAGATAGAAGCAATCTTGTCAAAAATAAATAAATAAGAGAGAGTGACAATGTACTTTCATAGGACATACAATGAGAAGAGAAAATATTTGAAAATACTGTAACAACAGGAAAATAGGGGGAAGAAGAGCCAGGGGAAGATCGAGAGAAATGATACTGGACGGTGTGAGAAGAGATCGCCAGCTGAGCTAATGGCCTGCATGAAGGATCGGATACTCTGGAGAAGCATAAAAGCCTCGGTACGCCACCTGATGATGAAGATGATGAGCAACACTCAATACGGCACACGCTGTTTTACATAAATATATGCGGAACACACCTACACATACATTGTAACGCAATCTTACATACCTAAGTATACGCCCACATAAATATGTACACATGTAACGCACTTTCGCGCAATAACCTTTTGAATGGACTATGTTCATTCATTTGCATGTCCCTTGCGGAACTTTGCCTCCCAAACAGCACTCCTGTAGGCCTCTCGGTTGTGAGCAAGATGGCCTGCCGCTGCTGCATCCATTTGCAGATCGTCAACGATGTCTTGCAGCCATCTTCGTCTTGGTCTTCCTCTTTTTCTTTTTCCCATTATGTACCCTTCCAATACGGACTTATCTAAACTATCATGACGTTTAATGTTTCATAACGGTAGTAAAGGAGTAACAGATATATCGTTCAGTTTTACGAAGTGATAGAAAGAATGAGGAAAAGAATGAGGAATCATTTCTTCTATATCCAAAACAGGAACTTCATTGTTCCTGCAATAAAATTTTAAAGTCTGCCTGTATGACCTTTGCACTTTTATTCAGAATAATTCAGGTCGAGTGGGCGTTCCCTTGCAATACAATTATGTAAATGTCACTTGTCAAGTTTCGCCGAAATGTGGAGCAATGGCCGTAGGGGTTGGGCGGGATTTGTAGGCAAAAACGTGAGAAGAATATTTCATCAGTGTTCAAGTGCTAAATCTGGGGCCCTGTTACCTAGATGAAGTCCACGGTGTGGGATTCAAAGTTGTATTTCATGCTAAATGTGGGGCCCCGTTACCTAGATGAAGTCCACGGCGTGGGATTCAAAGTTGTATTTCATGCTAAATGTGGGGCCCCGTTACCTAGATGAAGTCCACGGCGTGGGATTCAAAGTTGTATTTCATGCTAAATGTGGGGCCATGTTACCTAGATGAAGTCCACGGCGTGGGATTCAAAGTTGCATTCCGTGCTAAATCAAGGGCCCCGTTGCGAAGACGAGGTCCACGATTTGGGATTCAAAGTTTTAGGTCATGTTATATCTGGAGCCCCCCGTTACCTGGATGAAGTCCACGGCCGGGACTCTGACAGATCCAAAGATCCTAGCTCTCTTCGCAAAGCTGAGTCACCTCAGATCCTAGTACCACGGCATAGTTCATCATTCCTTACAAAGCCGCCGATCAGGGTACCGCTGGAGATCATGTCCCCCCCCCCCCCCCCCCATCTTGTGCGATCCCTGGTGTTACAGGTTAAGTCACATGCTTTTCCTTCTTCCACGCCACTTGGTCACTCCATTGAAACATTTTCCTCTTGGCCTTCCTCTCTTCCCTTTTTTCCCCCGCGAGTTTTCCCAATCACTGCTAGGTTCTCCCACTTCTGTCTTCTCATGGCATTTAAGAAATTCTGAGCCGTCTTTCAGCGATGATGTAAGTTTGAGAATAACTCAACAGCGCTTCGCTAATGGAGAATGTATGAGAAGAGCTGGAGAGATAGAAGCAATCTTGTCAAAAATAAATAAATAAGAGAGAGACAATGTACTTTCATAGGACATACAATGAGAAGAGAAAATATCTGAAAATACTGTAACAACAGGAAAATAGGGGGAAGAAGAGCCAGGGGAAGGTCGAGAGAAATGATACTGGACAGTCTAATGAGACGGGGTGAGACATGCTAAACAGAAAGGAACAAGTCACCATCTTCCGTCTCCGAACAGGACACAGCCGACTCCGAAGTCACATGTATACAAAGTTTAAGGTTGGTACTACTAATCTATGTACATGTGCCCAGGTGCCCCAAACTGTGGAACATATCCTCCAGAACTGCATCAACTACGAGACACTGAGAAATAATTACTGGCCCAGTGAAACCACTAAAGAAGATAAGCTCTATGGTTCCATACATGAGTTACAAAAACTGTGAAATTTATCCAAGAGACAGGACTGCAGATATAGACAGACAATGCGAACGAAGAAGAAGAAGTCAAAAATAAATAAATAAATAAGAGAGAGACAATGTACTTTCATAGGACATAAAGTGAGAAGAGAAAATATTTGAAAATATTGTAACAACAGGAAAATAGGGGGAAGAAGAGCCAGGGGAAGGTCGAGAGAAATGATACTGGACAGTCTAATGAGACGGTGTGAGAAGAGATCGCCAGGGTGGACATAATTTGTAACACAACAGTTTTGTTTCGAGGAAAGACATTCTATATAACTTTAGATGAAATGAGACGACTGCGGTAAAACTGGTTCTAGTAATGAAAGTAGATAGAGGTGTATGGTTTCCGTTTTACTAAAAGACAGAAAGAGTGAGGAAAGTGAGCAGAAATAAGAATGGCAGAAAGTAAGATAAGCACTCAGAAATGAAGAACATACAACAATCCAATATTTCAGCAAAAGCATTTTTCCCCCAAGGATCACATACAAAAACAACAGAGCAGATAAAAACACGAAAATAATAGAAGAAACATTAAAAACAGCTTTTTTTGGTCTTCTAGTAAGAAACACAGGCAAAAAATGCGCCCAGATGGACGTAGGCAAGAAAAAAGTGGAAGCAAACGATCAGTTGAGAAATGAGGTAAAGGGAGGATGACAAAGGTACCATATGGCAAACAACGTAGCGTTAACTCTAGATGCCCCTCTCCCTCCAGCTTGCTCCCACCACGGAGCAACCTATAGCCACAAGCCAGGTTATCTATAGCCTGCAATAAAAACCGCCCAGATGGTGTGGATGATGAAAGCGAAGAGATAATATGGGGGATAAGTGGATGAAGGAATGTTTTAAAAACAAAACAGAGAATACTGAGAGGACAAGACTATTGTCTAGGATGCTTAGACAAGGAGGATATCAAAGTCTAACAGGGACTACAGAAAAAGAGTAGAAAGGGTTGGAAAATTTACCTCAACAACCTGCGAGAGACTGAATCTAAGCTACGGAATTTCTGTGTCATGACCTCGTTTCTTTCCGGGTGTCACCATCTTCGTTTCTACTGGACGCGTACTAATGACTTCGCTTTCAAACACCCTTTTTTATGGGGGTGCTAGATAGCGTAGTTCGCGGGTACGCTGTTCTCTCGTGGCTAGACGGCTGCTCGACCGGAGTCCGTGGTTCGAATTATTGGGGGCTAAGACAAAGCTGAGGAAGTTTAATCCTGTGATTTCTTCGAGAAAGTTGAGTACGAACAGCAGGAATAGAAATAGGCCGCAGCTAGATGGAAATATAAAGTACTCGTAGCTTTAAAGAAAGGTGAATTTATTTTTAATTCCATTTAGGAAGACTAAGGCGAAGATGGCTGCCAGACATCGTTGATGATCTGTGAATGGATGCATCAGCAGCAGGCCATCTTGCTCACAACCGAAAGGCCTACAGGAGAGCTGTTAGGGAGGCAAAGTTCCGCAAGGGACATGCAAATTAATGAATGAATCCATTTGGGCGAAGACAGAATCCTGAATTTTTCATTACCTGTTTTTTTTTTTTTCACAACTTATTGATGTCTGAAGAGACAAAGTGATCCTCAAGACCACCATAACAAACCTGTCACCAGGTTTAGCTTTTACCATAAAAACTAACATGGCAGCTGCACAGAGTCGAGACCCCAGCACTGACCTTGGAGAAGTTACGCTGTACAGACCGCCAAGCCCTGTCAAGGCGGGTGTGCAAAACATCCTGAGCCAGTACTGCTTGACCTTCAGATTCTAAATAGTTTTCTGCCAGGAATCATGTTATAGAGATACTGGGAAAAGACAGATGTGGAGCACACAAAAACAACAACAACAACAATAACAACAACAAAAGCAGCATAAACAACAACAATAACAGCAGCTACAACAACAGCAGAAGCAACAGCAACAGCAGAAGCAATAGCAACAACAACAACAAAAAACAGCAGCAGCAACAACAACAGCAGAAGCAACAGCAGCAGCAACAACAACAGCAGAAGCAACAGCAGTAGCCACAACAACAGCAACCGTGGTGATGGCCTCTGAAAGCTTGCTCCACAAGATAGAGAGGGATTTCCTACGTCATGAATGTGGGTTCAGTTCTTGGGACAATCCAGTTGCTCCAAGCTGACGTGGATATATATCCAAGCTGACGTGGATATGTTGCTCAGAGCATGCAGGGTTAAGAGCCGATGAGGTAGTCGATCAGGTTACTAGGTATGATTCCTATTGCGCAGGATGGATATAAGTCGGTGGCAGAGGAACTAGAACAGGAAGAGGATATGGCACGTGCTGATAACATATATTTACAGAAGATGAAGGCTAGAGGTGTGGGGGGGGGGGAGGAAAGAAGAGCCGGGTGACAGAATTCGATGTTGCCAGAACCAACAGCTGACTGGCACTGCTATTCTTCGTACTCTTCTGTGGTTGTTGAAACAGAGAGCGGAGCATGTGTGGGTGTGTCCCAAGTGCGATAACACTGATTTATAAATCCAAGATTCAAGATCTTATACGGAGATAACACTGATTTATAAATCCAAGATTCAAGATCTTATACGCAATACTGCAATGCTATAACCACTTATTTGTTTTTATTCAACAGGTGGTGCCATTTTGATAACACAGCCGTGGACCACACTTCGAGGACCACTTGTGGCCCGTAGCCCACATAATGAGAACCAGTGGCCTCATGTGCCTTATTCCAGTCATCTTGCTTTTCATGAGAAGACAACACTTTTTACTGTTGCGCAACTCCTTCGCTCGGTCAACTTGTAAAATATTTTAAACGAACAAGCAAACCTATAAAAACGCTTCGGTCTCAATGCTGAACTAAATCTGCGCAATTAAATCGTTCTTGCCCTACTTGTAAAAGATAAGGTCAACCTCCTCGTGGTCTCATAACATCAAAGCGAGTCTTTTAAAGTGTTCTGTGGGGGAGTTTTGAAGGTTACGGATATATTTTCAGCATTATCTGAAAAGTGAAAGGAAGACTTGTAGGGTTTCCATAGTTCAAACGAGGGGAGATCATCCCAGAAGGAATGCTTTCTGATGATCGCACATGAAACAGGCAAAGATTAATAGCACGGAATGCAATGGATCTTGTCTTGTCTTATATTGTCTTGTCTTATCTTGTCTTGTTTTATCTTATCGTGTCTTGTCTTGTCTTCTGTCTCCCTGTAACTGCGAGACGGTGTTCTCTGCAGCCGATGCTGTGAAGGTGTTGAGACACAGCACCCGTGTCGGACTGGGAGCGGGTTATGGCGGCTATTTTTTTTTTCTAGTCACTGAGTGACGCTAAAACTGCAGGGAGTACTTCTTTAGCAGACTCCACACCCATGGGGACTATGGTGATCCCTGCCCCCGTTAGCACAATAAGCCTGATACTGGAGGTGGCGGGGTGGAGGGGAGGGGGGGGGGTAATTAACAAAAAGGTGAGACAGGGTCTTGGTCAGTTATGGGTCGCTCATTGTCAAAAAAAAAAAAAAAAGGACAGCGTCTTAAACAAAGTCTCGCATGTTTACTACTTTGTACACATAGTGCACATAAACAGAGAAAGAACTTGGTACATTCAGTGCACACAGACATAAGTAATACACTCCTGCAGCCATCTTTGAACAAACATAAATATCTCTTGTGTAGTCAGGCCACGTGTGTGCAGCCAAGATGATCTCATTCCAGTATACAGGAATACCCACAGCGAGAGCACACGTGGGGTACGGGTTCGGGAGGGGAAATGGGGGTTGGTAGTAGTATTACCACTGCCAGTTCTGGCGCACCCGGGTTGCGACTATTCCACCCCCCCCCCCCTAAAAAAAACCAAGTAGTGGACGGGTTGTCTATATTCTCTATGATTAAAAACTTTTTTTTTCCCCAACATAAATTATAGGGGTTGTCTGCGCGCGCGCCCCCCTCGATACACGTAAAAAAGTCAGTGGGAGGAGGTATCCAGCCATGCTGTAGCCCCAAAATCCGATGGTACCGAAGGCTTCCCGGGTGGGCTTAGGGCCCCCTTTATTTTTCGGTGTAGGTACAAAGCAGCCGTCTAATTGCAGCCCCCCCCCCCCCCAAACCAGGTGTCGCGAAGCATCAAATATAATACACCCACCCACTCGTCAGAAGTTGGGCCCCTCATTCCCAGCCCGTCTGGCCAAGAACCGACAGTGCTGATACTACTAGGGTGGGGGGTTGGGTGTTCCGTACTTCTTGCCTGAATTAGTTTTTACCCCCCCCCCCCCCACAATTCAAAGTAAGGTGACCGGCGGGACGTGCCTTCATGGGCAGACACGCTTGACAGATTATGTAGGGCTCTTCTCCTCATCTACAGAACCACTGTATACAGAAAGGGGCAAGGGCCTTTTGTAAGCTGGTGTAAAACTTTTCTCTCCTCCCCTCTTTGTTTTCGGTGGGCTTTTCAACCTCATCGAGGTATGTTATGCCCGCTAAACTGGCTTCTCTTAACAATGTACTCTTTAGAGTTTCACGTAGTCGACCTCTTTTTCTTCAGCTTGTTGTGTCCCATTTAATAGCTTGTTTTGGGATTCTCTGACTATTTGTTCTCATCACGTGACTGACATATGTCCATCTTCTTTTTTCTGATCACCCATGAGACAGGTTGTTGTTTGGTTGTTGTTTGCTCGTCTGTCTTATCTCTGTGTTGTTCTTGAATTCGTTCCACTTTATACAGAGTATTTTTCTTAGGCATTTGTTTTCAAAAGAGTCTAATTTGTTGTGTATTTCTTTAGTTGTTCTCCAGCTTTCGCATGTATAAATGAGAAGGATTATATACCTTCCTAATAAGTACCTGTTTTTGTGCATACTTTATATATAGTATACTTTATAAACAATAGAACAGAGGATAAAAACATTCATGAACTACTGAATGAGGAGGATTTTAAACAGTAAATGGCAGGACAAGATCAAGAATGAGGTCTGGGAAACGGCAGAACAAGAACCACTGAACCTATAAATCATGTCTAGGAAGTGGATGTGGATTTGCCACACTCTGAAAGAAACCAAACACCAGCATAGCAAGACAGGCACTGACATGGAATCCTCAAGGAAAGAGAAAACGAGGAAGACCTAGACTTACTTGCAGAAGAGAAATTATGACAGTGCTCAGAGACAAGGGACACAGATGGAAGGAAGCAGAGAATAATTCCAAAAACAGGGATCTTCTTCTTCTTCTTCGTTCGCTTCTACCACCAAGACCGAGTTCCTACTGAATTTACTCCTATGGTCCTCGATAGGTCCCGTCGTCCTCCTGCAGTCCCCGAGAGGACCACAAGTGATCCCCGAGAGGACCACAAGAGGTTCAGAGTATCGCAGGGCTTGGGCCTGCATTCTCGGTGGGTCGCAGAAGCGGGATTGCGTGACACCGTGGTTTTCGTTGCACCAGTTTAATCTAGAGTTGGACTTTCTCACCGGAAAACCTCGACGTGTTTTGGGATATCCGTGTATCATCGCCGGGTGAGAGGTGGTTGCCCATCCAGTCAAGAGTTGGACTTTCTCACTGGAAAACCTCAGCGTGATTAGGATACGCATACATCCCAGTCGGGTGAGAGGTGGTTGCCCATCTAGACTGCTCTGGTCCAGTGTCTCCGACTTCAGCATTCTGTGGTCGTGGCCGCTACCCTTCCTAGTTGTGACCAGGACAGAGCTTTTGCCCAGGAGGACGAATCCTCGCCACTTGTAAGTTTCACCCCTAGGTTAAGCCAGTTTAGGCGTATTATCCCAGTATGGGCGTGTTTAGGATGTGACTGACCTCTAGAGCGGAGGTACCATGACATGAGTAGTCATCAAGTTTCACTCCGGTTTAAGCAGGTTTAGGCATTTTTCACCAGTATGGGTGTATATCGGACGTGGCCGGCCTCTAGAGCAGAGGTGCCGTGGTATGAGTAGCTCTCGCCGCGAGACTAATGGACATACTGATTAAACTTCACTTTATCATTTCCATCACCTTTTCACAGCGGCGGCGCCCGGCAACCCTAATCGCATTTTCTTCATTGGCCGGGAGAGGTTTAACTCCACGCGCAGCAGCCGAAGAATCTCGCCACCAATGTCTTAATTTAACCCCTGGGTTAAGCCGGTTTAGGCAATCTGCCCCAGTATGGGTGTTTATAGGACGTAGCAGAGGTTCCGTGATTTGAGTAGTCCTGACTTCGAGACTACTGGTTACTTCAGGTAATCCTTTCCTTCACCTTTTCCACGACAGCGCCGCGCGGCAACCCTAATCGCATTTTTCTTCATTGGCCGGGATGAGTTTCACCCCACGGAGGCAGCTGAAGAATCTCGCCAGCATCACCAAGAGCAGGGATGGCTGGAGAGCCTTTATCCGTGGCCTATGATCTCAAGGTAGTGAACGGCGATGATGATGATATTTTATATAAACTTATGATTAGGTGCAGGCATGTATATGTGTGTGCGTATATACCTATATGTGCATGTTAAAAGGTGTATACATATAAGCTAATATGTATGTGTATATGTGTGTTTGTACATACATATGTGTATGTGTACATGTCTTTATGTGTATACATTTGAATGTAGGTGTATATGTATATATGTGGATGTGTTTGTATATATATGGTATGTGTGTGTGTGAACATATGCATCTGTAAGTATTTGCTTGAATGAAAAGTATAGTTGTATGTACTACCAAAGTCTAAATTAGTTTAAAGTACGGCTTGATTGTTGTATTTATTATACTACTGTTCTATACATTTGTTAGTTTATAATGAATGTGAGAATGTAATTAAGTTTATTTCATGTAGTTACATAAAGCAGAATGTGGAGTGTGTGAATTTATTTACTTATTTACTTTTGTTCTTCTTTCGTGCATATTACGTTCAGTAACAAATGCTGAATGTTTGTGACTGGATGAAGGCTGTATGATGAAGCAGGCAGAATGGTAGACGCCCATGAGAACCCAGTTACGGATATAAGAAGAGTAGCAGGGGGACAGAGGTGTAGTGGCATGGAGAGGGATGGGGTGGACACCGTGAGGAGGAGACTGGAACACCTACCTGCTTGTCTGTACTGTAATGATGCTGATGATCCTAACTCTGCAGCAGAATTCAGACTTTCCTGGTCAGGTTCGCGTCACTTAAACAAATACTGACTTTTTTTTTTTTAAACACCTTTCTTCTCTGTGAACCGTTTTTCCTGATGTTCACTGAGGGTTTCATGAGTTCTTAGCCTGGTCCTCCGTTTAAGGCTTGCACGCCCATTTTCATTTAATTGTTTGCATTTCCCATGATCCACAGGTGGAAGATGAAAAGGAGATGGAAGAGCAGTTTCAAATTGACAGTTTGAAATTAAAGTCTGTTCGTTCCTTCCTTCTCACTGGTCTTGCATTGGGACTCACTTGTTTTCTGTGCTCGTTCAATATTAAAAAAAAAAATTTGGGGGGGGGGGGGGGGGTTATGTTGCAACCCGCAAGGGCTCACTAGATAATTTTACCACCTCGCGGTGGTGAGGGTTTGTAGATTAAAATCTACTTAGCTTGGCTGGAAGAACCACCTTGTTGATCACGGTGCCTTCTGTGCCAATGATATCCGCGTTCCTTCTATCTCAGTGCGAGGTATCACCCTAGTCCTGAGCTGCTCGGCGTCGCGAGACCGTATCCGACTCCATTTTTACTGTCTGGATCGTTCTTGTCCCTTTTACAGCTGGATTCCTGCCTACTTGCAAACAGTGCTGTCAGTAAGCTGTCAGCCTTTCATATGCATAAGCAAATTTTAAAAAAAAGACTTCCCCTAACCCTACAACTGAACAGGATGTGTCTATGATCAGTGATTTCCAAAATGGGCGGTACAACGCCCCGCCCACCATCAATCTCCTCCCCACAAGCCCATCTAAGGGCAGTAAGGTGTGAGGGTGGGATAGCGATGAGAGAAAAGGAGACGACAGAGGGTATCAGAGTCAAAATGGATGAATAAAACTTTCTTTCTTTTTTTTTTAGTCCTAGGGATGTGTCATAGGAGGTAAGTGACAGGATTGTTTCTGTTAGTGCGATCCGCTCTTGTTCTGCTGATGTACGATCTCGGGGGGTCATAGAACAGCACCTTATTTTCCAGGATGGCTGTCTCCACCCAGCTGGAATTAACAATGTCTTCAGCTTTCTGTAACTTCTTTAGTTTTCCACCCCTCTCCCCTTTTTTTTAAAACTCTACTTTCTTTCTCCAAGCTACCCCTCCCCACCGTCACCTTCTTTTCTTCTCTGGCAACATATTGGTGTTTATAGGGTCTTGTCCTATTCACCAGTTTCACATTTTCTCCCTGCAGGTGTTTAATTTCTTCATTCATTATCTCTCCGCTTCCCCTTTCCCCCTCCCCTCGACATCTTCTCCTCTAGCGGCTATCATGTTTCTATTGCCTCCCCCCCCCCTTTCTACCACTTGTTTTCCTCCTCTCTCTCCACCTCTTCTTTACGATTGGCTCTATCGGCTTATCCTTTGTGTGCCCCCCGTATTCTCAATGCATCTTCTAATGGACACGCATTTCTCTGTTTCCTACTTCTGGAGGAGGCCATATTAAGATAAGTTTTTCGCTTAGTTATTTGTTTTTGTCTCGTTTGTGCATGTAATCCCTGAAAAAAAGGCTCACGCCGAAATATCGGATGTTGTATGTTTTTCATTTATACATTCCCATACTTTCTATTCGTTTTTTTTCACTTTATTCACTCCCTCCGCCACTTTGTAAAACTACACTCTATCTACATCTAGGACTGTTTACGTTCCAGTAGTCTCCGCCCCTTAATTTTGGTCCCAATTCTTGTTTCTTTCATTTGCTTCTGTCATTTGTGTACCATTTAAACTCCGCCTTCCCATTATTTGGCCCAATGAGAAGGGGACTCCCGTTAGTACATCACTCCTGAGCCCAGAGCTTTCACTGTTTTAAGGTGGGCCCAAATTGGATGAAAACTGAATTACTAATCAGCAGAGAAGGAAGAAAGGCGGGAGTGACAAATTTCCACCGGCTTACAGGCCCTGTCCAGTCGTGATTACGCCCACTCTGTGTGTCGACCAATGAGAGACATTCATTTCACAGCGAAAATGTATCCAGTTTAACAATCAGCTAGACTGACATGCCACCGTCAGGGCTGGAGAACCATATCTGACCAAGACACCACCCACCTCTCCGTTGGTATCCCCGATAACAGGCCTAACCTGGCTATTTGGGACAGGGATCAACGTATTCCCCATGGTGGTGGAATCTGCTACAGAAGTATAGCACGCTTTCTACTATTTTAGCTCCTCTTAGAAACTGAAAAAAACATAGTCGCCATAACCCTTTTCCAGTTCATACGATGCTGTACCTCAACATCTTCACAGCATCAACTGCAAAAGAACACCAGTTCGCAGTTCCACGAGAAGAAGAAAAAGAAGGAAGAAGAAAGAAAAAGAAGAAGACGGCGAAGAAAAAGAAGAAGACGGCGAAGAAAAAGAAGATGGAAGAAGATATTCATCCCCAAGCTATAATCAATAAACATTCTATTTAAAAAATTACAATCACAAAAGAAAAAAATCTGCTTGCCCTTTTTTTCTCGCAATTATCAGGAAAATTTCCAGTCCAGTCTTGTATGGCCGTGATTGATGGCCAGACAACAGCCTGTTATATTTCGCTAAATTTCCAAACATTTTTTATACTACTGGATGTCTCACTTGTAAGAATGAGTAAGAGTACCCACTTGCAGGGACACAACTCTAACATTATGTTTCTTCTTTAACACAAGAAATTATCTGCCCTGTTCTGTCACTCGTTAACTCTCCGTGATCCATGTCCAGTCGCAGGCCATAGCACAACCTGTTTCTTATTTTGGTGATCATTATAACTCCAAGACTTTATTTCCTCCTCCTGTTTATCATTATTTTATTATCATTATTTATATGGATGAGAATCTTACATCTTATATCCTTCCCGTGCCGTTAAACGTCACATAGGGCTCGCATGGTAGTTCCCTAAGTCTTCCTGTCTTCGGCGAGCTTTTCAACTTCATTAAGGAATGTTATGCCTACTAATTAGACCTTTCTTAACAATGTCCTCTTTAGAGTTTCACGTGGGCGACCTCTTTTTCAAGGCAGATCTTTGAAAAGATCTGGCAAAAGCGACATACAAAGAAACAGACAATTAAGTAAAAAGTTCAGCTAGAAGGGATAAAAGAGAATGCACAGACAATATGGTGAAAGAGGCAGAAAAAGCAGCAAAAAAACAGGAGACAGCAAAACTTTATATAACACCAGCTCACAGCTCCTGGGAGACTGAAAAAGACACAGGTAAATATTGTGAAAGTCCCCAAGCATCACTGTGCTGAACAGCATCTCTCACAGCTAATCATACAAATATTTGATTTTCACAACCCACCTCATCATCATCATCATTATCAGGTGCCGTGCCGGCTGGCGTTGGCTATTATGCTTCTCCAGAGTATCCGATCCTTCATGCAGGCCATTAGATCGGTTGGTGATCTCTCACACAATCTTGTCAGACTGTCCAGTATCATTTCTCTTGGTCTTCCTCTTGATCTTCTTCCTTCTATTTTTCCTGTTGTTATAATATTTTCAATGCCCCCTCTTCTCATTGCATATCCTATAAAAGTACATTGTCTCTCTCTTATTTTTTTTTGACAAGATTTGTTGTCTCTCCAGCTCTTCTCATACATTCTTCATTAGTTATTTTTGCTGTCCAGGGGATTCGCAACATTCTTCTAATAAACCACATTTCTGCTTCTTCCAATGATTTTTGTGCACACCTGCCTATTGTCCATGATTCACTTCCCTATAACAAGATAGGTTCAATATAGCATTTTAGGACTCGTTTTCTAACATTCATTGATAAGGATGTGTTGCATAATATGTTTCTCATTCTCTGAATTGCAGTCTTCGCTTGGCCTATGCTGTTCTTAATTTCTGTTTTGCATTTCCCATCTGAAGTTATTACTGCTCCAAGGTATTTGAATTTCTGCACCTGCTTTAGAATAGTTTCCATTTAATTTTATACTGCATGCTGGTGGATTCTGTTTCTTAGATATAAGTCTCTGTCTTTTTGGCGTTCAAAGTAAGGTCTTTCTGTTCACTTTCTTTGATGACTTTATCCAAAGAGATTTTGCAGGTCTTGTTGGTTCTCAGATATCAGTACTGTGTCGTCAGCATACTGAAGATCGTTAATATCCTACTTTTATACCTGGTTCTGTAATGACCATTCTTAGAATATTCTCGGTGTATACAGAAATAAAGGTCTGGAGATAGTACAAATCCCAGTCACACTCCTTGTCTTATTGGTTGATATTTTCCAGTTCTATTTTCAACTCAAATCGCTGCTTCCTGCTGCCAGTATAGATGTTTTACAATCTTCAGGTCTTTGCAGTCTATGTTTATGTCTTCAAGCATTTTAATAATCTCATCATGTTTCACCTTGTAAAAATAATAATAATCCACCTCAGTAACAACAAACCATCCATCCCTGATTGTGAAAAATCATTACTTAAAAACTATGGCAATATGCATGAACACTATGGCATTATGAACACTGTGGCATTATGTACACAAAAGAGTATCCAGGCAAGAGACATCTGAGGCTAGAACATGGAATGCAGAAGAATAAATACACTCATTTAAGTTTTCTTCCTGTTCAGATGATGCTCAGTTCAGTGGCTCCTAAACTTTTTCAGGTCAAGGATGCATAAAGTCAGTGATAATTTACCACAGATCTCTTTATATGGTCCCTCTAAACTCAGTCTGACATAGTGAAACAACAAATTTTTCAGGTCAAGGATGCATAAAGTCAATGATAATTTACCACAGATCTCTTTATATGGTCCCTCTAAACTCAGTCTGACATAGTGAAACAACAAATTTTTCAGGTCAAGGATGCATAAAGTCAATGATAATTTACCACAGATCTCTTTATATAGTCTTTACATATTTTATATACTAAAATCACTCCAACACTGGGAAACAACTTGGTTTGACATAAAACAAGGGGTCTGTCAGGAGTGCATATTGTCGCCTTACTTATTTAACTTGTATATTGAAAATATAATGAAGAATGTTAGAGAAGATGTAGACAAAGAATATTATGATGCCATAACAATTGGAGGTTATGAAATACCAGAGATTAGATATGCTGATGACACAGTATTACTGTCCACAACACAAAAAGGAATGGAAAAATGAATTATGTCAGTCTGTAAGAACAGCGAAGAGCAAAACCTCTATCTTAATGCGAAGAAAACTAAACTGATGACAACTGACAAAACAAATAAGGCAGCTGATTTATGTATCAATGAGGAAAAATTGGAAGAAGTGGAGAGTTTTGAATATCTTGGATCACTACTAACTAATAATGGAGATACAATGAGGGAAATTAAAAGGAGGGCATCTATCGCTCTTCAGAAAGTAAAACAACTAAAGAATCTGTGGAGAGGAACTGACAGAACTACAAAAATAAGATTTTTAAGGGCATGCATATTTCCTGTTGCAACATTTGCCTGCGAGACCTGGACACTTTAAAAAACAGCTGTGAAACACATAAATGCCTTTGAATGTAAATGCTACAGAAGAGTTCTTCAAATATCAAGAGACATGCAAATGAATGAATGAATGAAACTCACTCCAAATTATGTATACATTTAAAATCATATGTTTTTAGTTTTACAGACCACTATCTGACTCTTTGTGGATTCAAGGGGTTCTTGGACCATAGTCTGGGAACCACCGCTCTAGCTTGTGTACATAAAATTTGTACCTGTACTGTACATTATATAATCTAAATGCATTCAGACCTATGCTAGGCACAAAACATAACATCTACCATACCTGAGAGAGTTCATGTGGTGCCTGAGTTAGGTTGCTGATGGTCTATGTGTCTGTAACAGACCCAGAGTGGTAGCAAAAGACACTGAATGGCAGCAGTGGATGTCGTTCATGATCACGGCCAGTTTGAGTGAGGCTCGCTTGCAAATGTAAGGTCTGAAAGTTGAGGATAATGAAATGTTGATGTATCATAAAACAAATCTGCTGTTCAACCACCCACTTTTAACTATTGTCAGTTACAACCAGAACCCATACAATCCACCACGTAGTCCTTTCTGTCTGCCCATTTCACCCATCTTCCACGCTGCTCAGCTCTACCTTAGGCAACCAGATGCTTTGTATCGAACTGAACTTTGGGCCATCAGTTTTTTCACAAGCAGTTAGTAGTGGATCTGTTGCATTCATACTAATAATACTCTTATATCTGTGTTTATAATACTTTTATGTTTGCATTTATAATATTCATAATGCATCATGAATGTGGTGAGAAAGTTAAAAGAACTCACAAGGTTCAAATTTAACAAAAAACTAATAATATTCTATGACTGGAATGCCCATGCTGATATGGGCTGCAAGATACAATAATTAGTGTATAAGTATACAAAAGTATACAACTATACACGAAACACTGCAGTAAAGCTGTGATACCAAAATGTATAAAATAGGAAAAAAGTAGGAGCAGCTTTATTACTTAACGATTACAAAGTTGTGACATTTCGGCGTGAGCCTTAATCATACAAAAACATGCAGGATAAAGAAATAGAGAGAGGAGATAAAATATAGATTCACATGAATGCTATATTTAATTTTTAAAAAATTAATAATGAATAGAGCACTTAGCTGTAACTATAAGAAGATGTGGCTTGTCCGACACTGTGTGTCAGAAATGGGCATGGTAGGGCGTAGAGACTGTTTAAATGGAGAACTGTGATGTGTGGTCGGTGGGTCATAACTGGGGATTTCAGACAAACCTGCGACATTTTCTCTGTTGGCATACAAACGTGAGCCAAACCTTAAGGACATCCTCGTCCACAGCCACTTGAAGTGGAGCCTTACATATGTTGGTACCAGAAAATGTAACTGCCCCGGCTGCGTTACCTGCCCTGTAGTCTGGGAAACAGAAACAATCACCTTTCCTAAAACTATCCTCACTCTTCATGAAGGATTCACAAGCAAGTCCCATAATGTGATATATGTCATCGTATGCAAAACATGCAGGATAATGTATCTTGGTGAGACTGGCCTCAGATTAGGAGACTGCATGCATCTGTACGATATCACCCAGCATGCTTCGAAACCAGTCCTAAATCATTTCAATGGCCCCAACCACAGAGGCAAATCTGATTTTCTGGTAACAGCCATCAAACAATGTCATGCAGATGACACAAGCCGCCTAGCGCTTGAGAACTGCTACATTTAGGATTATGGGACACTGGAACCACACAAGTTAAACTCACTATTCAGCTACACTTAACATTCTCCTCTTCAACAATTATAATCCCTCTCCACTAAGCTCCATTCCCTTCTTACTTGTTACACATAGTTCAGAACCTCCTCACAGCATCATATTAAAATCCCTCTACCCCAACTATAATCATCTATTTCACCTTCTCCTGGCTAGGTTAACACTGTACAACTCTCTCTCCCCTCTAGTTTTCCCATCCACCACCCCCAGTTACAACCCACTGACCACACATCACAGGTCTCTATTTAAACAGTCTCTACACCCTAGCAAGCCCATTTCTGACACACAGCGTCAGACAAGCCACATCATCTTACAGTTATAGCTAAGTGCTCTATTCATTATTAATTTTTTGTGTGTGTCATTTACATTTTTCCATGGCGTCATGATTGAGAAGATGATGCTGCTGTGGCGACGAAGTTGAAATAAACATGTCATAAAATAATTCTTTGTGTTGTGGGGTGGAGGGTTCTTGCAAACACCCGAAGCAACTGTCTTATCAAGATCCACTACAGTCAGTGGGACACTCATCTTTACTTCACCGACCAGGCTGTATAATCACAACAACCTGTTATGAGAAGTACCGCAGCGACCTATGATAACATTCTGACCTGCTATATTATGATTTCTTTAATTTCTGACAGCAACCAAAATCTGCTCATAATAGCTACAAATAACCAATTTAATCAGGCCATCAGTCAGTCAGTAAATTGTTTGCATGTCCCTTGCGGAACTTTGTCTCCCTAACAGCACTCCTGTAGGCCTCTCAGTTGTAAGCAAGATGCCCTGCTGCTGATGCATCCATTCGCAGATCATCAACGATGTCTTGCAGCCATTTTCGCCTTGATCTTCCTCTCTTTCATTTTTTTTTCATTATGTACCCTTCCAAAACAGTCTTCTCTAAATTATCATGACGTTTAATATGTCCAAAATATTTAAATTTGTTTAATCTTCTTTACTGGCCAGCCTTCTTCAATATTAAGTTCTTGTAGTATGGGTATATTTGTTCTTTTTTTTGTGTGTGTGCCCATGATACTGAAGGACTCTTCTGTAGCATTTACACTCAAATCCAGTTATGTGTTTCTCAGCTGTTTTCAGCGAAGTACCAGATATGAGGCCACAAAATAGACAAATTTCCTGGGGAAAAAACAAAAACTGTTTACTTTTGAGTCGCATAAGTAAAACATGCAACTGTGATTTAACCTCACCCGAGCAGAAGTCTCAGTATTCATCAGATCTGTTTTGTTTCCGAACATTTCTGATATAAATACACCGGACTGGATAGCTTCCCTCGCCAACACAGTAGCCATGTTTGTCCGTCGTACACAAAAACTTTCGTTTCGTGTAAAATTTATTCGCACGTTGTCTTCTTCTTCTTCTTCTTCGTTCGCTTCTACCACCAAAACCGCACTGTGATCCTACTGAATTCACGCCTGTGGTCCTCGTTAGGTCCCGTGGTCCCCGAAAAGACCACACAAGATCCGCGAGAGGACCACAAGGGGTTCAGAGTATCACAAGGCTTTAACCTGTATTCTTGTTGGGTCTCGGAAGCCGCGGGATTGCGTGACACCGTGGTTTTCATTGCACCAGTTTAGTCTAGGGTTGGACTTTCTCACCGGAAGACCTCGACGTGTTTAGGATATCAGTGTATCCCCGCTGGGTGAGAGGCGGTAGCCCACCCAGGCCAGAGGTGGACTTTCTCACCGGAAAACATCAGCGTGATTAGGATAAGCATACATCCCCGCCGGGTGAGAGGTGGTTGCCTATCTAGATTGGACTGGTCCAGTGTCTCCGACTTCAGTATTTTGTGGTTGTGGCCGCTACCCTTCCTAGTTGTGACCAGGATGGAGCTTTTGTCCAGGAGGACGAATCCTCGCCACTAGCGACTTTTACCCCTGGGTTGAGCCGGTTTAGGCATTATCCCAGTATTGGCGTGTTTGGGACGAGACCGACCTCTAGAGCAGAGGTACTGTGACATGCATAGCCTTCAAGATTCATCCCTGGTATGAGCCGGTTTAGGCAAAATTCACCAGTATGGGTGTATATCAGGCGTTACCGATCTCTAGAGCGGAGGTGGCATGACATGTCTAGCCATCAAATTCCACCCCTGGTGTGTGCCAGTTTAGGCATATTTCACCAGTGTAGGTGTATTTCGGACGTGGCCGGCCTCTAGAGTAGAGGTGCCGTGGTATAGCTATCGTAGCGATACTACTGGACATACCGGTTAAACTTCACTTTCCACCACCTTTTCCCATCGGCGCCGCATAGCAACCTTTATTTCTTTTCCGCATTTCTTCCTTGACCGGGAGGAGCTTCACTCCACGCGCGGCATTTGAAGAGTCTCGCCAGCAGTGTCTTAACCTCTGGGACAAGCCGGTTCTTGCAGTTCGCCCGATATGACTGCACTCAGGACGAGGCCGACCTCCAGACCAGAGGTGCCGTGATTTGACTGTTTGCTTCGCTTTATCCTTTCTACCACCTTTTCCGCAGTGATGCTGTGCGGCAACCTCATTTGCAAATTTCTTCATTGGCCGGGAGGAGCACCGCTCCACGCACGCCAGCTGAAAATCTCGCCAACAGCGGCAGATGAGCTACCAAACGTGCCACTCATCTACCCTAAGTAACTGGTTTTCAGGCGCCAGATATTCGCCCTCGCCCCTTCTCCTGTCAGTTTAAACAGTTCTGCCACGGGAAGGCCATGAGCTGGACTTGACTGCCAGAGGCTGTTTGAGGCGCGTTTGCAGTCCTTAGAACCTTCGCACGTTGTAATTATAATTCCAGTCATTGTTACATGCATTGGCCATTTGGAACCCGACAAAATGATGGAGAACGAATGTAAAATGTGAAACATTACTACTGTCTGTGATTTAACACGTAAGCAATTTGCTCAGCGTACAAACGTTCCGTGCTTATTTGAATGGTCAGGTAAAAGAGGGTGGTCGAACACTGGAATTGGATGAAATTTCAAGTGAGTCCTTTTTGCGTTTTGGCGGTTGAAAAACGCAATTAACACGTTATATAACATTTGAAATGAACAGATTTTTGTTTGCTTGTTTTTCTTTTTGTTTTTGGCATAAGATAACGTTATATGCAGATTTTTCAAACAAAATTTCGCAAATCTTTGCTAATGCACGAGTAACAGAACTTACTCGCACAAGCCATGTTATCAGTAATTTCAGATTAAAAAAAAAGTATTTACACCTTATGACTCGAGATTCTTTAAAAAGGGAAAAAAGAGTGGTAAAGGGCCCCCAGCTATGGATACTATCCCCGCCCAATGCTGAATGCGGTCACAGGCACCAGGAAGCGTGAAGCAACAACAGGACGGACTGTGGGATAGTGCCTAGACACTAGAACCCACCCCAGTCACATGGTGATCTTTTGTTGTGCGTATAGTGTTCCGCCACCACCTACCTTACCACCCCAGCAAATAACCCTCGATCCGTGTGTTATGGGATGAACCTCCCGCGACCTAAATCTTTGCAAGTCAACCAGGCTCTAGTTGACTCTGCGAGGACCTTGACTCATCGTGAGTCTTAACACGGTATGGGTTATGAGCCAGTAACCAACCGGGTTTCCCCGAGAAGGCTGAACAAATACTCTGTACACCGATTTACTTATATATAGCACTTTTTTGCTTGTGAAAAATGTTCGCGGTGGAGCGACACTGAATTTTTTCAAATATTTCACTTGCTAAAACATAGTCATGGCCACAGAATTCATTTCAGAGTCAGTGGCCCTTAACTATAGTTCTTATACAATCGAAATAGCAATAATCATAAATACTTGTAAAGTATATACAATGTTTGATGCAGTTTATATATCAGAGCTCTTCACCGCGCTTAATAACTGCAATAAATAGAAGGAGCGATTGCTCTTATAAATTCTCTGAACTCTATTCACTTGTGCGTTCATGTCAAATTTCTTTGCCGTTTACAATCGCGTCTTTGTTAACTTAGGTTGGTATGTTAGTGTAGTTTTTGTTAAGCTCTTTGGTATTTCTATCCAGTGTAATACAGTATATGAAACGGTTTCAACAGGATAAAGAGAGTTATTTTAAAAAATTAAAAGGGTACAATCTAGGCTGGCATTTTACCTCCTGATGCTTTCAATATGGTAGTAAGGGTAGTGGTGGTGGTGGCAGTGCTAGTAGTGTTAGTGGTAGTGATTGTAGTAATGGTAGTCGTAGTCGTGGTAGTTTTAATGGTGGCTGTAGTGGTAGAGATAGTGAAGGTAGTAGTGGTGGTAGTGATTATGATGGTTGTAATGGTAGTGGTTTTAGTGGTGGTAATGCTAGTTGTCTTAGTAGTGGTAGTGGTAATAGTGGTAGCGGTAGTGGTGGTAGTTGTACTGTTGATTGTGGTGGTGGTGATAGAGATAGTGGGGGTAGTAGTTGTGGTAGTGATTATGATGGTTGTAATGTTAGTGGTAGTGGTTTAAGTAGTGGTAGTGGTAGTTATGTTAGTAGTGATAGTGGTATTAGTGGTAGCGGTAGTGGTGGTAGTAGTGGTAGTGCTATTAGTGTAAATGGTAGTGATAGTAGTAGTGGTATTAGTGGTAGGAGTTTTGGTAGTAGTGGTTTGGTTCTGTGTTGTTTTAGTTCTAGTGGTAGTGGTACTGATAGTGGTAGTTGCAGTGGTAGTGACGGTAGTGGTAGTAGTGGTAGTGCTGGTGGTAGTGGTAGTAGCAGCAGTAATGGTAGTGGTGGTAGCAGTGGTAGTGGTGGTAGTAGTGGTGGCGGTGGTAGTAGTGGTAGTGGTGGTAGTAGTGGTAGTGGTGGTAATAGCGGTAGTGCTGGTTGTAGTGGTAGTGCAGGTAGTAGTGGTAGTGGTGGTAGTGGTGATAGTAGTGATAGTGGTGGTTGTAGTGGTAGTAGTGGTAGTGGTGGTAGTAGTGGTAGTGGTGGTAATAGCGGTAGTGCTGGTTGTAGTGGTAGTGCAGGTAGTAGTGGTAGTGGTGGTTGTAGTCGTAGTAGTGATAGTGGTGGTCGTAGTGGTAGTAGTGATAGTGGTGGTTGTAGTGGTAGTAGTGGTAGTGCAGGTAGTAGTGGTAGTGCTGGTTGTAGTGGTAGTGCAGGTAGTAGTGGTAGTGGCGGTAGTAGCGGTAGTGCTGGTAGTAGTGGTAGTGGTGGTAGTAGTGATAGTGGTGGTAGTAGTGGTAGTGGTGGTAGTAGTGGTAGTAATGGTAGTGGTGGTAGTAGTGGTAGTAGTGGTAGTGGTGGTAGTAGTGGTAGTGGTGGTGGTGTAAGTAGTAGTGGTAGTGGTGATAGTAGCGGTAGTGGTGGCAGTAGTGGTAATACTGTTAGTAGTGGTAGTGGTGGTAGTAGTGATAGTTGTGGTAGTAGTGGTTGTACTGTTAGTAGTGGTAGTGGTGGTAGTAGTGGTAGTGTTAGAGGTGATGGTGGAAGTAGTGGTGGTTTTAGTATTGGTGGTGTTGTTAGTAGTTGTTGTTGTTGTAGTAGTCGTGGTGGTAGTAATGGTGGTAGTAGTATTTTAGTGGCAGTGGTGGTATTATTGGTAGTGGTAGTATCAGAGGTGGTGGTGAAGTATTGTTGTTGTAGTAGTTGTGGTGGTGGTAGAGGTGATAGCAGTGATAATGGTAGTACTGCTGGTTGTAGTGGTGGTGTTCGTTGTAGTGATCGTTGTAGTCTTGATGGTAGTCGTGGTGGTGGTAGTAAAGGTAGTAGTAGTAGTAATAGTGGTGGTAGTGGTGTTAGTGGCAGTGGTAGTGATGTTATTTTTGGTGGTAGTAGTAACGGCGGTAGTAGTGGTATATGTATTTGTGGTAATGTTTTTAGTGGTTTTAGTTGTGGTGGTAGGATATTGGTGATGGTAGTGGTCGTAGTAATAGTGGTGTTGTATTGATGGCAGTAGTGGTGGTGGTAATGGTAGTGGTAGTGTTACTAGTGGTGGTAGTAGTGGTAGTGGTTTTGGTGGTAGTGGCAGTGGTAGTGATAGTGATAGTAGAGGTGGTGGTATTAATTGTAGTGGTGGTTGTAGTGGATGCAATGAGAAGAGAGGACATTGAAAATATTATAACAACAGGAAAAATAGAAGGAAGAAAATCAAGAGGAAGACCAAGAGAAATGATACTGGACATTCTGACGGAATGGTGTGAGAGGAGATCACCAACTGAACTGATGGCCTGCATGAAGGATCGGGTACTCTGGAGAAGTATAATAGCCAACGCCAGTCGGCACGGCACCTGATGATGATGATGATGGTAGTGGTGGTAGTTGTTGTGGTAGTAGTGGTGGACAGGACAGGACGGACAGGGCAAGACAGGACAGGACATGACAGGACAGGACAGGACCGGACAGGATAGGACAGGGGAGGACAGGACAGAACATGACAGTACAGGACAGAACAGGGCAGGACAGGACAGGACAGGACAGGACAGTACAGTACAGTACAGTACATGACCGGACAGGACAGCACAGACAGAACAGGACAGGACAGAACCAGACAGAATAGGACAGGACAGCACGGAGCGGATAGGACGGAACGGACCGGACCGGACAGGACAGGACGGACCGGACAGGACCCACAGACAGACAGATAGATATATTTGACTGACTGATCTTTATTTCAAAAGGGATGGCGACTGCAGTAAAACTGGTTAATATAAATAAGGTAGATAGAGGTGCATGGTGCAGTTTTACAAAGTGAGGGAGGAAGTGAGCAAGGTGAGAAAAAAAAAGAATATAAAGTATGAGAATATATAAATGAAAAACATACAACATCCGATATTTCGGCGTGAGCCTTATTCGAGGATACATACAAAACAAAATACAACATATATAACTTATCTGAAGCGTCTTGCTCTCAGTAAAGCGGAAATGTGTGTGGAAGAAGGAGGAAAAAAAAACGCTGCCTACAGACAAAAGATTCCCAATATAGCCAATCATAGCGAAGAAGCGGAGAGAGAGAAGAGGAGAATAAGTGGGAGAAAGGGGTTGGGGGAAGGCAATAGAAACATGATAGCCGCTAGAGGTGTGGGGGGGGGGGGAAGGGGAGAGAAAAGAGGACGCGAGAGATAATGAATGAAGAACTTAAACACCTACAGGGAGGAAATGTAAAACTGGTGAATGGGACAAGACCAATATGTTGGCAGAGAAGGAAATAGGATGGTGGTAGGGAGGGGTAGCATAGAGAAAGAAAGTAGAGTATAAAAAAGGCCAGTGGAAAAATAAAGAAGTTACAGAAAGCTGAAGACATTGTTAATTCCAGCTGGGTGGAGACCAGCTAGTCTGGAAACTAAGGCGCTGTTCTAGGACCCTCCGAGATCGTACATCTGCGGAACAAGAACGGATCGCACTAACCGAAATGTCCTGTTTGCCCCTGTGGTTGCCAAGGCAAAAATGTTTAGCCACAGGTGTCCAGGCCCTCTTAGAAATATCATATTTCCTTCTCTGCCAACATATTGGTCTTGTCCCATTCACTAGTTTTACATTTCCTCCCTGTAGGTGTTTAAGTTCTTCATTCATTATCTCTCGCGTCCTCTTTTCTCTCCCCTCCCCCCCCCCCCCCACACCTCTAGCGGCTATCATGTTTCTATTGCCTTCCCCCAACCCCTTTCTCCCACTTGTTCTCCTCCTCTCTCTCTCCGCTTCTTCGCTATGATTGGCTATATCGGGAATCTTTTGTCTGTAGGCAGCGTTTTTTTTTCCTCCTTCTTCCACACACATTTCCGCTTTACTGAGAGCAAGACGCTTCAGATAAGTTATATATGTTGTATTTCGTTTTGTATGTATCCTCGAATAAGGCTCACGCCGAAATATCGGATGTTGTATGTTTTTCATTTATATATTCTCATACTTTATATTCGTTTTTTTCTCACCTTGCTCACTCCCTCCCTCACTTTGTAAAACTGCACCATACACCTCTATCTACCTTATTTATTTCCAAAGGGCTGAGAATTGGGCACACAGGCCCGTCTGACATTCTAGTCTTCATCACACGACTGTAGCTCTGTTCCAGACATCCAACAGTTATGATGCACAATTAACATTGACAACACTGAAAGAAAATACTTGTCTTGTCTTGTCTTGTCTCCTTCCTCATGTACCTTTCGGTGTTGAGGGCACAAATAGACGTCTTGATATGGCTCGATGATTGTCTTTATATAATGGGATATTTAATGCTTCTGTAATTTCCTCTCTCCATCTCCTTCGTGGATGGCCTCTTCCTCTGTTACCTACAAATCTAAGTGTGAATGTTGTCTGTTATATACTTCTCTGATGGTAACCGTGTAACATGGCCAAAACGTTTGACCTGCTGTTTCTGGAAAATACAGTAATATGAAATAAGGCATTACCTTTCACTCATATCCATGCACTCAGTCAGAGCAAGACTCATACTAACATATATCTGCCAAACTACTGTTCAGAAAAGATTAAATAAAATAATCAGTTCATCACACAACTTTCTATCTGTAGATGGCAAATTAGACACCTCTTTTAGTATCCTCTTTGTAAGAAAGATAAGGAGTAGGTAACCCTGTCATGCCTTGTAGGCACATAGGGGATATGGTGTTAGGGCCCATATTTTCATCTACTTGTCAGCACACTAGAGGGTGATGTGGTCAGCATCACGCCTGGCTTCGCTTTCCTTCCCCAACTCCAGTCCTTGTAAGAAAGACGGGCACAAAATGCGCCTAGAATGATGTAGGTAACCGGAAAGTAGAAGCAGGTTATTGACTGAGAAATTAGATTTTTAAAAAACCCCGAGAAAGGGTACCTGCTGACAAACAACAGGACGATATGAGCAAAAGAACAACCGCCACCTTTGTTACTTCTAGTACTACTTTTAGCAAGCTGGAAACAATGAGGTTTGAATACTCTAAGTGACAGAACATAATGGTAGGTACAGCTAGCCTCGAAAGCAAGTAGACAAAAGAATTTTAGCTGTGATAGAAAGAAAACAAGTAGACAAAATAACTTTAGCTGTGAGAGAAAGAAAACTAGTAGACAAAGGTTCTTCAGCTGTGAGAGAAAGAAAATAAGTAGACAAAAAGTTCTTTAGCTATGAGAGAAAGAAAATAAGTAGACAAAAAATTCTTTAGCTGTGAGATAAAGAAAATTAGTAGACAAAAAGTTCTTTAGCTGTGACATAAAGAAAATTAGTAGAAAAAAGTTCTTTGGCTGTAAAAAAAGGAAAACTAGTAGACAAAACTTTTTTAGTTGAGAGAGAAAGAAAACCTGTAGCCAAAAAGTTCTTTAGCTGTGGGAGAAAAAAAACTAGTAGAAAAAAGTTCTTTAACTGTGAGAGAAAGAAAACTAGTTGACAGAAGTCCTTTAGCTGTGAAAGAAAGAAAACTAGTAGATAAAAGTACCTTAGAGCAAGAGAAAGAAAAATAGCAGAAAAAGCCCTTTAGATGTGAGAGAAAGAAAAATAGCAGAAAAAGCCCTTTAGATGTGAGAGAAAGAAAAATAGCAGAAAAGGTACTTTAGATATGAGAGAAAGGAAACAAGCAGATAAAATTACGTTAGATAAGAGAGAGAAAAAAAAACTAGTAGATGAAAATATTTTAAACGTGAGAGAAAGAAAAATAGTAGATAAAAGTACTTTAGACAGGAGAGAAAGAAAAAAGTAGACAACAGTGAGACCAAAAAAAAGTAGCAAGAGAAGGACTCGAACCACGGACTCTGGTAGGTTGAGGATCCGCCAATTATAAGTGGGTAACACACTTTCATAGCTACTACTACTATTTCTAAATTACTAGTACTACTAATACTACTACTAATACTACTGCTGCCACTACTACTACTTCTACTACTAATCCTGCTACTACTACTACTATTACTACTACTACAGCTACTACAACTATTATTACTACTACTGCTACTACTACAACTACTACTATTATTACTACTACCACCTCTATGACTACTACTCTATCCACTGCTTATTTTAGCCGTCTGCAGTTTAGTACATTGTATTCTGTATTACTGCAGCAATAATATTTTATTGGTTCTTTCCCTTCCTCCCCCAAATCTCTTCCAAAATTTTCGGTTTTCCCTCTTGTACGGTAATAAACTTACCAGACAATTGAAACCCAGCGTTTCTCACACAGGGGTCATACCTAGTCCTACGTGTCCACCACATTCGGGAACACAAAGTGCTGTCAATATGTTCACAGTTGCATAGTCGGTAAGTGTATCATATTGCAATGCAGCGGAGGAGATAATATAGTGTCTAGTAGTATATTCTGGCGAAAGCAACATACAAAGAAATAGACAAGAAAGTAAAAAAGTTCAGCTAGAAGGGATAAAAGAGAATACATAGACAATATGGCGAAAGAGGCAGAAAAAGCACCAAAAACGGGAGACAGCAAAACTTTATATAACATGCAAAAGAGGCTAACAGGTACTATTACCTCTAAAGAAAGACCAATCCTTAGCAAAACTGGAACCCTATTAACATCAAATAAAGACCAAAAGCAAAGATGGGCTGAACGCTTCCAAGAAATACTTAATCGACCACACCCAAAAGAATTGTTAAACCTTGAAACTGACTTACCAGCCCCACAACTAAATGTCAACCTAGATGAAATTACATTGTATGAAATTGAAACAGCAGTGAATTTAATGGCTAACAACAAAGCTGCAGGTGAAGATGAAATAACACCCAAAATGTTAAAAGCTATTAATAGTGACAACATGAGACAACTACAGAGAATGTTTAACAAGATTTGAAAAGAAGAGAAGGTCCCTTCTAATTGGAAAAAAGGAATCATTGTTAAAATACCCAAAAAAGGCAACCTTAGTGACTGTAACAACTGGAGAGGAGTAACCTTAATATCAGTTGTGTCAAAAGTATTTTGCAAGGTCATTTTGAATAGACTTAAAGATATAGTGGATACTGCAATGAGAGACGAACAAGCAGGATGTTGAAAAGGGAGAAACTGTCTCGACCAGATCTTTACTCTCAGAATAATACTTGAAGAACATATTGAAAAGCAGAAACCATTAATACTGAACTTCAGATTTTTATTAGATTTTAAAAAGGCATTTGATAGCATACACAGAGATTCATTATGGAGAATTTTATGTCTATATGGAATACCATCTAAAACTGTCAACATCATTAAGGACTTATACAATGGATATATTTGTGCAATCAAGACAGAAGAAGGGATGAGTGAATGGTTCCAGATTGAAACAGGTGTGAAACAAAGATGTATACTATCTCCTTTACTTTTTGGGATTACAATAGACTTCATAATGAAAAAATGCTGCACAGGTAACACAGGTATTGACTGGGTACATGGGACCCAACTAGAAGACCTTGATTTTGCAGATGACATAACTCTTATCAGTAATAATGTGAATTCCATGCAAGAAAAAACAGATAGACTGTCTTCAATGGCTAGCAAAATAGGACTTGAAATTAACAAGGACAAAACAAAAATAATGAAAATTCCTATTAATCAAAATGGAAAAATACACATAGAAGGGACAATCAATTTGCATACCTTGGCAGCTACATAGACCAGGATGGTGACATTAGAAAGGAAGTTAGGATCAGAATCGCAAAAGCAGCATCAATCTTCAAGAATCTTGAGAACATATGGAATTCAAAAGTTATAAGCACAAAAACCAAGTTAAGACTAATCAATTCAAATGTAATATCCACCCTCATTTATGCACGTGAAAGCTGGAAAACAACTAAAGAAACAGACAAGAAATTAGACTCTTTTGAAAACAAATGCGTAAGGAAAATACTCGCCGTCAAGTGGAACGAATTCAAGAACAATGCAGAGATAAGACAGATGACTGAACAATAACCAGTCTCATGGGTGATCAGGAAAAGGAGATGGACATATGTTTGTCACTTGATCAGAAGAAATGATCACAGAATCCCAAAACAAGCTATCAAGTGGAACACAACAGGCCAAAGAAAAAGAGCCAGACCGCGTGAAACTCTGAAGAGGACATTGTTAAGAGAGGCCAAATTAACAGGCATAAAATCCTTTGATGAGGTTGAAAGACTCGCCGAAGACAGGAAAAATTGGCGAACTACTTTGCGAGCCCTATGTGACGTTTAACAGCACGGGAAGGATATAAGATATAAGATAAGAAGTAGTATATTGATTGGGTACATGGGGCCCAAATAGAAGATGTTCATTTTGCAGATGACATAACTCTTATCAGAGACAATGTGAAATCGATGCAGGAAAAAACAGATAGACTGTCTTCAATGGCTAGCAAAATAGGACTTGAGATTAACAAAGACGAAACAAAAATAATGAAACTTCTCATTAATCAAGAAGGAAAAAAATACGTAGAAGGAACAGTTGTTGATGAAGTAAACCAGTTTGCATACCTTGGCAGCTACATAGACCAGGATGGTGACACCAGGAAAGAAGCTAGAATTAGAATTGCAAAAACAGCATTGTCCTTCAAAAATCTTGAGAGCATATGGAACATATTCCAAAGTTATAAGCACAAAAACTAAATTAAGATTATTCAATTCAAATGTAATAACCTTCCTCATTTATGCATGCGACAGCTGGAAATCAACTAAAGAAATAGACAAGGAACAAATGCCGAAAGAAAATACTTGGTATAAAGTGGAACGAATTCAAGAACAACGCAGAGATAAGACAGAGGAACAAACAACAACCTGTCTCATGGGTGATCAGAAAAAAGAAGATGGACATATGTAGGCCATGTGATGAGAAGAAACAGTCAGAGAATATCAAAACAAGCTATCAAGTGTAGCACAACAGGCTGAAGAAAAAAGAGGTAGACCACGCTAAACTCTAAAGAGGACATTGTTAAGAGACGCCAGTTTAGTGAGCATAACATCCCTTGTTAAAGTTGAAAGACTCGCCGAGAACAGGAAAACTTGGCAAACAACTATGCGAGCTCTATGTGACGTTTAACGGCACCAGAAGGATCTCGAATCCTGAATAGTATATTACAATTGTGTGCACTGCGCTATATGTGTAGCCTTGGAGAAATAGGTAGGTGAATTATGAATGCGCTCCTTCGCATTGTTAAATAAACTGGTATGCTTGCTGAAGATTTTAGATGTGTGTTGGATATTCTAGTTTAATAGTCATTGTATGAGTAGTACATACCGAGGTGGGGGGGGGAGAATAGGGTGGGCGCTGAGGATGTAGTTTGGAAGAAAAAGGGGCAGCAGCCCGAACACGACTGGGAAACACTGATCTAGCCATATTACTTGACGTCCGAACCTGACTCTATCTAGCAGCATTACATACTTTCTTAACATGGCTCTATCTAGCAGCATTACATACTTTCTTAACATGGCTCTATCTAGCAGCATTACATACTTTTTTAATCTGACTATATCTAGAAGCATTACATAATTTCTTAACATGGCTCTATCTAGCAACATTACATAATTTCTTAACATGGCTCTATCTAGCAACATTACATACTTTCTTAACATGGCTCTATCTAGCAGCATTACATACTTTCTTAACATGGCTCTATCTAGCAACATTACATACTTTCTTAACATGGCTCTATCTAGCAGCATTACATACTTTCTTAGCATGGCTCTATCTTAGAAGCATTACAGACTTTTTTAACCTGACTGTCTAGCAGCCTTACATACATTCTTAACCAGACTCTGTCTACCAGCATTACTTAACTTGACGCTTTAACCAGATTCTGTCTAGCATCATTACTTAACTTGACGCTTTAACCAGATTCTGTCTAGCATCATTACTTAACTTGACGCCCTAACCAGACTCTGTCTAGCATCATTACTTAACTTGACGCTTTAACCAGACTCTGTCTAGCATCATTACTTAACTTGACGCTTTAACCAGACTGTCTAGCATCATTACTTAACTTGACGCCCTAACCAGACTCTGTCTAGCAGCATTACTCACCTTGACGCCCTAACCAGACTCTGTGTAAACGTATTACTTACTTCAGGTCCTAACCAAAAGACCTGTACTAGCTAAGTGCCATGTTTGTGTGTGTTTATTTGTTGTTTCGTTATTTTTGTCTTCCCTGCTAAAAGGGTACATACTAGGAAAAAGAAAGAGAGGAAGACCAAGGCGAATGTCTGCAAGACGTCGTTGATGATCTGCAAAAGGATGCATCAGCAGCAGGGCATCTTGCTTACAACCGAGAGGCCTACAGGAGAGCTGTTAGGAAGGCAAAGTTCTGCAAGGGACATGCAAATGACTGACTGACTACTAAAAGCGTATAACTGGTTCTGAGCAGTTAGATTCCACATATTCACCTCATTGCCTCTTCTGCCATTGCTTATCACCTTTGCTTCTTTGTACATTTTAAATTTTATTTTGTAAAACTGCAGGTATCTCTGCTAGAGCCAGTTTTATCGCAGTCCTGCACTGGTTTGTGTACATGAAATCGTTAGGGAAGCTGTATATTCATGTTTTCATGATTATTTGTACATCTTATTAGAGCCTTTTCTTATATTTCTTGTTACATTCATATAGAAGAATCCAGAGATGGCGGCTAACGGGGTTCGACTCGATGCTTTTAACACCTGCTAATATCGACACGCCCCTGATGGCCAATCTGAAAAACTGCTCTATACTTTGTTACCCGGGATTTCCCGAAAACGCTATTGCCAAGACAGGGGCGTTGAAGTGGGTCCATGTCTGTACGGGTCGCTAACACCAATGGGAAACACTTCACGGTGTCTGCGCATACACGGAGCCCGTAGCTCCACATAATTGTAGTCACCTCTTAAACAAATAATTGGCTTCATTTCTGAAACAAATGATTGCCTTCACTTCTTAAACAAATAATTGTCTTCACTTCTTAAAGAAATAATTGGCTTCACCTCCTAAACAAATAATTAGCTTCACTTCATAAACAAATAGTTCTCTTCACCTCTTAAGCAAATAATTTGCTCCACTTCTTAAGCAAATAATTGGCTTTACTTAAAAAAATAATTAGCTTCACTTCTTAAATAAATAAGTGTCTCCACTTCTTAAACAAATAACTGTTTTTGTGTTTTAAACAAAAAAATTGGCTTCACTTCGGTTACAGCTAATTGGCTTCTCTTCTTAAACAAATAATTGGCGTCACCTCTTAAACAAATAATTGGCTTCATTTCTTAAACAAATGATTGCCTTCACTTCTTACACAAATAATTGTCTTCACTTCCTAAACAAATAACTGGTTTCACCCCCTATACAAATAATTGGCTTCACTTCTTAAACAAATAATTGGCTTCACCTCCTAAACAAATAATTGGCTTCACTTCTTAAACAAATAATTGGCTTCACTTCTTAAACAAATAGTTGTCTTCACTACTTAAACAAACATTTGTCTTCACTTCTTGAAGTGTCAAAAGAGTCTTGGGGTCATTTTTCTGGAGAAAAGAAAATGGTAGAGAAAAAATCATTTCAGGACAAGCTGGAAAACATTGATTTTCATAGTTCTGAAATTAGGAAAACATGAATTTTCATAATTCTGAAGTAATTATGAAATGAAGAAAACATGGATTTTCATAGCTATGAAATAAGGAAAATATTATTCTCATACTTTAGGCGAGACTGGTATATCTCTGTTGTAGTTCATGATTCTCTAAGTGAGAAATTTTCTAGTGTAAGGACTCACCGATGAGAGGCTGTTCCTTAACATTCTTATTTATTTCATCTCACTTCTCCATCTCATTCACTTGATCTCATTCACTTGATCTCACTTCTTTGATATCACTACTTTGATCTCACCCATTTAATCTCACTCACTTGATCCCACTTAATCACACAATGGAAACAATTGCACCGGCAGAAAGCCCTGAGCTGGCTGAAGTCACCAGACTTACATGAAGGCAAACATCTAGAACAAACTGATGAACATGCATGAACTGGCTGAAGTCACCAGACTTACATGAAGGCAAACATCTAGAACAAACTGATGAACATGCATGAACTGGCTGAAGTCACCAGACGTGGAGGAAGGACAGGCAATGGAGGTGGCGAATAATGAACGATTCATCCAGTGTTCCTGATAGAACATGAAGGAAATACTGACTTGGGAGTGTTGAAGAATGAACGATTCACCCAGAGCTGCAGACGGATGATCAGTCTGCAAGAAATGTGTCTCATCAGTTACTGTACACTGAAGGAGATAATGAAGAGGCGCTAGGTGCAACCATGGCTGTGTCCTGAGGGTGTGGATGATGATGATGATGAAGAATGATGACGACGACGACAACGATGACGACGATGATGATGGTGATGATGATGATGATGATGACGGTGATGATAACAGTCTTCATACATTTCTCTATAGACCGGAAATTGTGACGGAGGCCGTGTTTGAGCTCATCGATGACGAGACAAGAAATGGCGCCTTCCTCTGACTGACCCGGAACTACGGGACACAGTACCACACTTAAGCCCAGCACGTTCCAGACCCCACCACCCCCTACCTCTCCCACATACCTCACTTGCTAAACCTGACAAGAAAATATAGCACTGTTTCTCTCGATCGTTCTGGGAGTTTCTTATTTAACTCTTTCAGCATTGAACTTGACTGTGAGAAAAGAACAAAATAGTGGTAACGTCCTTGACAGTGTCAAAAGCTCTAAGATGTTGATCCCAGTGTTTTTGACCAAGACAGAACATACTTCTCTCGTCGTCTTTGGTCATCTGTCATTTCCTTGGAAGGCGACAGGGCCTGATGCTGCAGGTGGAACACAATAGGCTGAAGAAAAAGAGGCCAACCACGTGAAACTCTAAAGAGGACATTGTTAAGAGAGGCCAGTTTTAGTAGAAATAACATCCCTTCATGAAGTTGAGAGATTCGCCGAAAACAGGAAAACTTGGTGAATTACCATTCGAGTCTTATTGTCACGATTAAATGGCACGGGAGGGATGTAAGATGTAAGATGCTGCCCGATTATTGAATAATGAGTCAGTCAGGCAGTAATTTGCATCCCCCTTGCTGAACTTTTCCTCCCTAACATCTCTCTTGTAAGGCTCTCGGTTGTAAGCAAGATGCCCTACTGCTGAAGCGTTCATTTGCAGATTATCAAATATGTCTTGCAGCCATCTTCGCCTTGGTCTTCCTCTCTTTCTTTTTCCCATTATGTACCTTTCCAAGAGGGTCTTCTGTAAATTCTCATGACGTTTAATGTTTCCAAAGTATTTAAGTTTTCTCTGTTTAATCCTCTTTACTGGCCAGTTTCTTCAATACTAAGTTATTGTAGTATGGATATATGTGTTCCTTCTTTGTGTCCACAATATTTGAAGACCTCTTCTGTGGCACGTATAATGAATAATGAGCACTCAAGAGATAATTGTTAATGTGTGCGGAGATTTCTCGACAAAGGCCACGCCTATAGTCTGATAAAGAAAACTGACTCCTCAGTCAAACATCAATCAATTTATTTCTCTCCAGTGTCGAGCATAAAACATTCAAGCGAACATGCTGTCCTACCTCCCTCAATCTTCACAAGTTCTTTTAATCAGCCAAATTAACTCACGCTGCAGATAATCTTCATTCCCTTCATCTCACTTGTTATCACTAACCTTCCCTCACTTGTTATCGCTAACCTTCTCTCACTTGTTATCACTAACCTTCTCTCACTTGTTATCACTAACCTTCTCTCACTTGTTATCACTAACCTTCCCTCACTTGTTATCGCTAACCTTCTCTCACTTGTTATAGCTAACCTTCCCTCACTTGTTATCACTAACCTTCTCTCACTTGTTATAGCTAACCTTCTCTCACTTGTTATCACTAACCTTCTCTCACTTGTTATCACTAACCTTCTCTCACTTGTTATCACTAACCTTCTCTCACTTGTTATCACTAACCTTCCCTCACTTGTTATCGCTAACCTTCTCTCACTTGTTATAGCTAACCTTCCCTCACTTGTTATCACTAACCTTCTCTCACTTGTTATCACTAACCTTCTCTCACTTGTTATCACTAACCTTCCCTCACTTGTTATCGCTAACCTTCTCTCACTTGTTATCACTAACCTTCTCTCACTTGTTATCACTAACCTTCTCTCACTTGTTATCACTAACCTTCCCTCACTTGTTATCGCTAACCTTCTCTCACTTGTTATAGCTAACCTTCCCTCACTTGTTATCGCTAACCTTCTCTCACTTGTTATAGCTAACCTTCTCTCACTTGTTATAGCTAACCTTCTCTCACTTGTTATCACTAACCTTCTCTCACTTGTTATCGCTAACCTTCCCTCACTTGTTATCGCTAACCTTCTCTCACTTGTTATAGCTAACCTTCTCTCACTTGTTATCGCTAACCTTCTCTCACTTGTTATAGCTAACCTTCTCTCACTTGTTATAGCTAACCTTCCCTCACTTGTTATCACTAACCTTCTCTCACTTGTTATAGCTAAGCTTCCCTCACTTGTTATAGCTAACCTTCTCTCACTTGTTATAGCTAACCTTCTCTCACTTGTTATCGCTAACCTTCTCTCACTTGTTATAGCTAACCTTCCCTCACTTGTTATCGCTAACCTTCTCTCATTTGTTATAGCTAACCTTCTCTCACTTGTTATAGCTAACCTTCTCTCACTTGTTATCGCTAACCTTCTCTCACTTGTTATAGCTAACCTTCTCTCACTTGTTGTAGCTAACCTTCTCTCACTTGTTATCGCTAACCTTCTCTCACTTGTTATCACTAACCTTCTCTTACTTTTTATCACCAACCTTCTCTCACTTTTTATCACTAACCTTATCTTATTGTTATCACTAACATTCTCTCACTTGTTATCACTAACCTTCTCGAGAATTCATTGATAAATACCTTGTATCACAGGTCTGGCCTCAGCCTGTCCAATTCTCAATGCCGCTTTTTTAACCTCTCTCTGTCTGTCTCTCTCTCTCTCTCTCTCTCTCTCTCTCTCTCTCTCTCTCTCTGACGTCATACTTCCCGTCAGCCGCACGCAGTCGCTCGGCATCCTCGTTCTTTCCCCTTACAAATATGATGAAATCTTTCAACATTCGATATTTCGGTGGGTGGACAAGCATTTTAGACATGACTAGCTCTTCATAACACGCAGGAAAACCTGATATTTAACTGTCAATTACAGACGCATTCACTGATTTTCCAGCGTCTTTCGGGGGGGGGGGGGGGGTGGAAGGGAAGCAGGGATATTTTGAGATAGAGTGATTTATGGCCGCGTACAAAGAGCAGTTGTCAAATTATCCGTACGGCCTGGGTTTTTAATTTTTTCCTAACAGCTCTGACTTTGACCGTGATTTGAACTCTAGGCCATCTGGACGTGAGGCCTGCTATTCAAAGCACAAATAGTTTTAATAAAGAAAAATCTTCTGTGATGAGAATAATTTTGAGGTGTTGGGCAAGTCTTGACTGTCCTCGTGTGCATAAACAGGCTTTTCGAGAAAAGACCTTCAAAGTAATGATCTTTCAGTGCTTCAATGCAGAGCCTTTTTTTTGTTGTTGTTATCTGTGTTACAAGATCTTCACCGTAGCAGCAGCTCTCCAGAGCTTCAGATTCACAGCTTCAGGTATTCAGAATGCAAAAAGAAAAAGAGAAAAAAAAACGACGGCAACAGCATCTGTTCTTCTGCACCATGGGATCAACTTCCATTTTAGGAGAAGAGTTGTAAAGAGGCTTCAGAGTATTACAGGCTATTTTAGTTTGTTCAGAGTATTACAGGCTGTTTTAATTTGTTCAGAGTATTACATGCTGTTTTAGTTTGTTCAGAGTAGTACAGGCTTTTCAGAGTATTACATGCTGTTTTAGTTTGTTCAGAGTATTACAGGTTTTTCAGAGTATTACATGCTTTTTTAGTTTTTTCAGAGTATTACATGCTGTTTTAGTTTCTTCAGAGTATTACATGCTGTTTTAGTTTGTTCAGAGGATTACATGCTGTTTTAGTTTGTTCAGAGTATTACAGACTGTTTTAGTTTGTTCAGAGTATTACAGGCTTTTCAGAGTATTACATGCTGTTTTAGTTTTTTCAGAGTATTACAGGCTGTTTTAGTTTGTTCAGAGTATTACAGGCTGTTTTAGTTTGTTCAGAGTATTACATGCTGTTTTAGTTTGTTCAGAGTATTACAGGCTTTTCAGAGTATTACAGGCTGTTTTAGTTTTTCAGAGTATTACAGGCTGTTTTAATTTAAATCGTCGATGTTTAAACTGAGTTTATTGTGGAGGGGAAAAAATGTATTAGCCAATTTAAACTGGACGGACATGGAAGTGAAGCCCTGAGATGTGAGAGGAATCAAGTCTGGTCATGAAGTTCATGACATAAGTCTCGTATATGACATTATAAGTAGGATTTATGACATTGTAAATGTAGTATATGACATTATAAGTAGGATTTATGACATTGTAAGTGTAGTATATGACATTATAAGTCGGGTATGTGACATTGTAAGTCGGTTATATGATGTTATAAGTGGAGTATATGACATTATAAGTCGGGTATGTGATGTTATAAGTCGGGTATATGACATTATAAGTTGGGTATATATAGGGTGTCTGAGTGGCGAAGTGGTTAATGCACTGGTCTCTCATGGCGAAGGTCGGGGGTTCGAGTCCAGCCGGAGGCGCCCCAGTCACCAAGCTGTAGAAATGGGTACCCGACTTCTTCTGGAGTTGGGGAAGGAAAGGCGGCCAGGCGTGATACTGACCATATCACCCTCTAGTGTGCCGACAGGTCAAGGAAAAAATGGGCACTAACACCATATCCCTATGTGCCTCTAAGGCATGACAGGATAACATTTACCTTTTTTTTAACCTATATGGCATTATAAGTCTAGGTAGTATATGACCTTATAAGTTTGGTATATGACATTATAAATCGGGTATATGTGTATGTGTAATTTCAGAGTTTCATTTGTAGTTTCTCAATTTGCCCTGCTTTGTTACCAGATTTAAAAAAATAGTGGCAATAAAAAAAATAGTTTGTCAAGAACCATTATATGCGATATATAATTCAAATGATTCTATTTTCTGCCGTACATTTTATTTTCTAGTTCAAATTCCATTATCAAGACCCAGAATCAAAATGATTCATATGTGATATTTTAAATGTTATAAGATGTTATGGTTTCACTCTGAAAACAGTTTCAAGTGGAGAGAAGAAGATTTCTCTAAATCTGGAATTGTACTTCAAGTAAACAAAAAAGTTAACGCCCGCGTTAAGAAACTGGATGGTGTTGTTGAGATTATATGCAAGATAGTAGACATCATGATATCTCTGGAAAAGGTTGAACCCTGGGACGACCCGGCGTGTCAGACCCAGACAAATAGAAGGCAGGTTGGTCACGAAGAATATTATGGAGGTCAGCGTGACCACCATGACAACCTGTCTGTCTTTCCGCCGAGATGTGTCATGAGCTGGACCTTGTTTTGTGCCAGGCGAAGATTTCTTAGATTCTGTTGCATGTTGGGTCTCTTGAGTGATCGGGGGAGTTTTTGATGATTTTTGGGTGTTGCCTGGAGTTTTTGATGATTTTTGGGTGTTGCCTGGAGTTTTTGATGATTTGCTGGCGTTGCCAGCAGTTTTTGATGGTGGCGGGCGTTTCTCAGAACCCTGAAATGTGGACGATGCGTGACGAAACTTGGAAGAGGCGCGAAGGCTGTTGACGAGGACGATCAGGCACACGAGAACTGTTACCTGCGGCACGATTCTGAACACTGTCCTGTGCAGGACATCCGCGGCTGCCAACATGGCTTCCCTCCCATGCGCGTAGTGGATAACGTACACCGTAAGGTTGCTGGTCGGGTCGGTCTGACCTGTAAGAAACTGCTTGCTGAACATCGGAACGTAGCTGGCAAATACACACATGTAGATGCAGGCAATGAACCCAAACGTTCGACCACGGGAGAGCAGTGTCTTAACTTTAAACGGTACAGCCACGCACAGACATCTCTGTACGGCGATAAAAGTAGTTGTGAAAGTGGAGATATCCTCCATCATTTGAAAATACCAAACTATCAAGTAAGAAAGATGTGAAAGATTAATGGGCGTTTTCACCGGAACGAAAGATAACAGCGTTATCAAACGACTGCACAGGGCTAAAGTTAGCAAACACAAATCGGAGAAAGACAGCGCGATGAAACAGACACAGACGCTGTCTTTCATGCCGAAACTGAAATAGACCTGCAGGTTACATAAATTAGTAATTGTTCCAAGAATAATAAAGCTAAAGTTGATAACATACGACACAATAATATCCAGTATTTTATTAACCGCCGGACTAATCAGAGTACCACCATAATCGATACCCGCAGAAGGCGTAATCGGCGCGGCTGTCACAAACACTTCCGGTGCAGCCGATGCAAATATTTTCTCTACAGGAGATTGACTTAAACTTTGCAAAATCGACATCTCTTTGAGGGGGGGGGGGGGATGTTTAGTTAAATCAGTGTAATTATTTCCAGTTCAGTTTTTAAAAGTGAAGCACTTTTCCAGAAACTGAAAATCGATACTGTTTGAAACAAATGAAGTGAAATAAGAAACATTATACTGCGTTTTAATCTTTCGCTGGTTCGAGCAAAATAGTTCGTCACAAAAAAGTAGTTCAACAAAGACAAGTAGTTCCACGCGGTAAAGTAGTTCCAATTGGCCTGTCCAAGAAAGGCTGGACTGATAAGGATTGAAACGTACACATTTTAATTTTGTTACATATGTTTAAAGACAGTATACGATTAAAAAATATATTAAACAAATATAACTAACTAACTAACTAACTAACTAACTAACTAACTAACTAACTAACTAACTAACTAACTAACTAACTAACTAACTAACTAACTAGCTAACTAACTAACTAACTAACTAACTAACTAACTAACTAACTAACTAACTAACTAACTAACTAACTAACTAACTAACTAACTAACTAACTAACTAACTGACTAACTAACTAACTAACTAACTAACTAACTAACTAACTAACTAACTAGCTAACTAACTAACTAACTAACTAACTAGCTACCTACCTAACTAACTAACTAACTAACTAACTAACTAACTAACTAACTAACTAACTAACTAACTAACTAACTAACTAACTAACTACCTAACTAACTAACTAAACTAACTAACTAACTAACTAACTAACTAACTAACTAACTAAATGCAACGCAACAATAGACGGCCGCGCTAATGTGCACTTGACGACGGCGTAACAGAGTGTCTCCCAGGCTTGCTCGGGCTGTCGCCCCTTTTCTCCCATGCTTGCTCGGGCTGCCGCCCCCTTTTCTCCCATGCTTGCTCGGGCTGCCGCCCCCTTTTCTCTCATGCTTGCTCGGGCTGCCGCCCCCTTTTCTCCCAGGGTTGCTCGGGCTGCCGCCCCTTTTCTCCCATACCACATTCTTAACTCGGGTTATATACAACTCGTAGAATGGCCTATTAATCTAGGACATGCAATACACAATTAAAAACTTCATCAGGCGAACCAGTTTATTTAACAATGTAAAGGAGTAGATTTATAATTCACCTACTGCATTATTTTCTCAACTTTTAATGTGATGGATGAGTTTCATGCAGGTTCACACGTTTCTCAATATCAGGTTGAAAAGTGCTAAGAAGGAAGGTGTTACTACCCCCCCCCCTCCCCCGTCTGCTGCTTCGTTTTCCCTTAATGACCCCCACACTGCCCCCTTTTCTGCCACTACCCCCTCTCCACTGACCCTTTTTTCCTTCATCGCCCCCTTATCCCTTTCAACTCTCAAAAAAGGGGAGGGGGGGTGCGCGTTAACGCCCACATTAGGAAACACTGGTGTAGCACACAGTGAAAATTTCGGTGTTTATGTTTCTTATAAACTGTAAGACTTTCTAGGGATCTGATAAACAGTTCGTGTAAAGGCAGCTAAACCTACCATCCGATTTCCTTCAGATTTGTGTATCACTGTAACTAAATATCTCACATTGTAACGGGAAAGATTTTATGGAAACTCCTAACAAAACCCAGCCGAGTCAATGGTGACGCATCCGTGATACCAACTCCGAAGAACTCAGATAACGTTCGAAAGACTGCATTCATTGGCCCCCAAATACACGACAAATATTGGATTCTTGAATTTAAGAACACAGGCAGCACCATTACAATCTGCTCAAGGAATCAGAGAAATAAATAGATACCACCTAGACTTCCTGGGAATCAGTGAATGCGATGGCCAGAGCATGGAAAAGGTCGGCGGAAAACCGTAAGCTAATCATACATTCAGGCAGAGACGATGGGAAATATCAAGAAGGAGTGAGTATAATTATGTCAAATATAGCAGCAAAGAGCCTTATAGAATGGGAGCCAGTGAACAGTCGTATAACAAGAGCACTGATGAGGTTGCAAAACTCGGCGTAAACGGGAAAAATTGGCGAACAACCATGCGATCCCCATGTGACGTTTAACGGCACGGGAAGGACGTAAGATGTAAGTAAGAACGGGAAAGATAGAGGGCAAAAGAGACCGAGGTAGACAGAGAGAAAAAATGCTGGATGAACACGGACAGAGAAGGCAGGCACAGCTTATACTCAGCGCTCGGACCAGAGAATTGTGGGAAAGCATGGTCGCCAACGCCATCCTGCTGATAGTTATCTAGACAGATAACTAAATATATTATGCAGAATCTCTTGCAGAATTGTAAAGTAAATTCAGGTGCACGAGTAATCATTACATTGCATACTAATGCTTACATTACAATTTTAGCTCCATTACTTTTTAGTTCATTCTAACGTCTTTACTTTTAATGCGGGACAGTACGCGGACAAAATCATTCAAACTCTCAACATATTTGTTTTATTGTTTCGTTATCTGAAGAAACCGGAATCCCTTCAAAGTTTTATACATTTGATAAACCTTATTTTAAAAATGGAGGCTAAGTATATTTCACTTTTCTCTATTAATTATAACCAGTTCAGAAAAGAGAAATCTACCAGCAATTTATCCCAATTATCAAAGAAAATAAATTATTCCCAACTATATTTGTTTTTACCACAGGCTGAAACCGTTTATCAAAGTCTCTGCATCTAATGATTAAGTGCCGTAATCATTTACCTGCTAGATACGTGCTCATAATTGTGTAAATATCGATATAGCAAATCTGTTTTCGAAGCTAATTAACGATACATTTGATCAAAACGCATGAACAGATCGCCCCCTTCCCCCAATTGCTTGTTCGAGTACTGCACTAATTTGTAAAAACGATCTGATCCCAAGCGTAACTGAATGAATAAGCGAATCGATTGCTGTGAGTTTGATAGATTCCTTTTCTCTCGTGGCCGATACTTGGACGCTTTGCTTGGTCACAGTAGTTGGCCTGATTCCTTCTAGATCTTTCGGTTTGTTCAGTTGTCTTGTCAGTTTATTTTGTCTACTAATTTTCATCGTCAGACATGATGGAAATAGACTTTTTTTCTGCATTTCCTTCCTTGGCCGAGGGGAGTTTCACTCCACGCGCGACATCAGAAGAATCTCGCCAGCAGTGTCTTAACCTCTTGGTTAAGCTGGTTCAGGCATTTCGCCCGATATGAGTGCATTTAGGACGTGGCCGACCTCCACACCAGAAGTGCCGTGATTTGACTGCTGTTTACTTCGCTTAATCCTTTCTTTCACCTTTTCCACAGTTGTGCCGCGCGGCAACCCCATTTGCACCTTTCTTCACTTACCAGGAGGAGCCCTACTACAAGCACGGCAGCTGAAGACTTTCGCCAGCAGCGGTAGATGAGCTACCAAACATGACTTTCATCTACCAGAAGCGTCTGGTTTTCAGGCGCCAGATATTCGCCTTCGCCCCTTCTCCTGTCAGTTTAAACTATTCCGCCACGAGAAGGCCAGAAGCTGGACTTGACTGTCAAAGTCTATTTCAGACGCACACCATTGGAGTGGAGAGCGTATCCTCCACCCCATCTCCGGCAATAACAGTCATTAGAACCAATCGTAAGCTAGTCATACATTCAGGCAGAGACGATGGGGAATATCAACAAGGAGTGAGTATAATAATATCAAATATAGCAACAAAGAGCCTTATAGAATGGGAGCCGGTGATATATTATACAGTCGTATAATAAGAGCACTGATGAGGTTGCAAAACTCAGCGTAAACAGGAAAAATTGGCGAACAACCACGCGAGCTCTATGTGACGTTTAACGGCCCGGGAAGGACGTAAGATGTAAGTAACAACGGGAAAGATAGAGGGCAAAAGAGACCGAGGTAGACAGAGAGAAAAAATGCTGGATGAACACGGACAGAGAAGGCAAGCACAGCTTATACTCAGCGCTCGGACCAGAGAATTGTGGGAAAGCATGGTCGCCAACGCCATCCTGCTGATAGTTATCTAGACAGATAACTAAATATATTATGCAGAATCTGCTGCAGAATTGTAAAGTAAATTCAGGTGCACGATTAATCATTACATTGCATACTAATGCTTACATTACAATCTTAGCTCCATTACTTTTTAGTTACTTCTAACGTCTTTACTTTTAATCCGGGACATACGCGGACAAAAATCATTCAAACTCTCAACATATTTGTTTTATTGTTTCGTTATCTGAAGAAACCGGAATCCCTTCAAAGTTTTATACATTTGATAAACCTTATTTTAAAAATGGAGGCTAAGTATATTTCACTTTTCTCTATTAATTATAACCAGTTCAGAAAAGAGAAATCTACCAGCAATTTATCCCAATTATCAAAGAAAATAAATTATTCCCAACTATATTTGTTTTTACCACAGGCTGAAACCGTTTATCAAAGTCTCTGCATCTAATGATTAAGTGCCGTAATCATTTACCTGCTAGATACGTGCTCATAATTGTGTAAATATCGATATAGCAAATCTGTTTTCGAAGCTAATTAACGATACATTTGATCAAAACGCATGAACAGATCGCCCCCTTCCCCCAATTGCTTGTTCGAGTACTGCACTAATTTGTAAAAACGATCTGATCCCAAGCGTAACTGAATGAATAAGCGAATCGATTGCTGTGAGTTTGATAGATTCCTTTTCTCTCGTGGCCGATACTTGGACGCTTTGCTTGGTCACAGTAGTTGGCCTGATTCCTTCTAGATCTTTCGGTTTGTTCAGTTGTCTTGTCAGTTTATTTTGTCTACTAATTTTCATCGTCAGACATGATGGAAATAGACTTTTTTTCTGAATAGCTAAATCAGAAGCCATATGGTAATCTCAGGTTATGTATATCTTAATCCCAGGTTGTGTAATGCCAGGCTATATATATCTTAATGCCGGGTTATCTATACCTTAATGCCAGGCTATATAATCTTAATGCCAAGTTATCTATATCTTAATGCCAGGCTATTTATATCTTAATGCCAGGTTATCTATATCTTAATGCCAGGCTATCTAATCTTAATGCTAGGCATTCTATATCTTAATGTCAGGTTATTTATAGCTTAATTCCAGGTTATCTATACCTAAGTGTCAGGTTATCAGTATCTTAATGTCAGGTTATATTTATATATAGCTGAATCATCCCCGTAGAAGTTTATTTTACCTTCATTCACTCATTCATTCATTTGCATGTCCTTTGCGGAAATTTGCCTCCCAAACAGCACTACTGTAGGTCTCCCGGTTGTGAGAAAGATGGCCTGCCGCTGATGCATCCATTTGCAGATCGTCAACGATGTCTTGCAGCCATCTTTGTTTTGGTCTTCCTCTCTTTCTTTTTCCCATTATGTATCCTTCCAAGACGGTCTTCTCTAAATTATCATGACTTTAAAGGTGTCAAAAATATTTAAGTTTTCTCTCTTTAATCCTCTTTACTAGCCAGCCTTCTTCAATATTAAGCTCTTGTAGTATAGATGTATTTGTTCTTTTTTTGTGTCCACGATATTTGGAGAACTCTTCTGTAGCATTTATATTCAAAGACATTTATGTGTTTCTCAGCTGTTTTGTTAAGTGTCCAGGTCTCACAGGCATATGTTGCTATGGGAAAGATGCTTGCCCTTCAAAATCTTATTTTTGTGGTTCTGTCTGCTCCTCTTCACAGATTCTTTATTTGTTTTACTTTCTGAAGAGCGATAGATGTCCTTCTTTTAATTTCCCTCATTGTATCTTCATTATTAGTTAGTAGCGATCCAAGATATTCAAAACTCTCCACTTCTTCCAGTTTTTCCTCAATGATACATATTTCAGCTGGCTTGTTTGTTGTGTCAGTTGTCATTAATTTACTTTTCTTTGTATTAAGATAGTGGTTTTGTTCTTCGCTGTCCTTCATGCACGTTATGAAAAATAAACCTTCAAAAGCATAGCCAAATCAAAGTTTATCTAAAAAATACATACCACCAAAATATTTCTATGAAGGATAAAAAAAAAGTTTTTCCCCACAAATCTGTTTGCTCTAAACAGTCGAGCTGATCAAGACCCGACTTTATAATCAATGTTATCTTACTCCAGAATGACTTTGTTGAAAAACTAGTTATGTCAGTCCGAGAGAACAGTGAAGAACAAAACCTCTCTCTTAATGCGAAGAAAACTAAACTGATGACAACTGACAAAACAAACAAGGCAGCTGAAATATCAATGAGGAAAATTGGAAGAGGTGGAGAGTTTTGAATATCTTGGATCACTACTAACTAATAATGAAGATACAATGGGGGAAATTAAAAGGAATACATCTATCGCTCATCAAAACACAAAGCAACTAAAGAATCTGTGGAGAGGAACAGACGGAACCACAAAAATAACATTTTTAAGGGCAAGCATCTTTCTCATCGCAACATATTGCTTGTGAGACCTGGACACTTAACAAAGTAGCTGAGAAACACATAAATGACTTTAAAAGTAAATGGTAAAGAAGAGTTCTTTAAATATCATGGACACACAAAAAGAACAAATATATCCATACTACACGAACTTAATATTGAAGAAGACTGGTAGTAAAAAGAATTAAACAGAGAAAACTTAAATATTTTGGACATATTAAATGTCATGAGAATTTAGAGAAGACCTACTTAGAAGGGTACATAATGGGAAAAAGAAAGAGAGGAAAGCCAAGGTGAAGATGGCTGCAAGAGATCGTTGATGATCTGTGAATGGACGCATCAGCAACAGGACATCTTGCTCACAACCGAGAGGCCTAGAGGAGAGTTATTAGGGAGGTAAAGTTCCGCAAGGGACATGCAAATGACTGACTGACTGACTCCAGAATGTACACACATTTATATAAACCATATTCTGCTCCCATATTGTTATAGTTATTCTTCTAATAGGGAAAACAGCTCCATTTTGACATTGTGTTATCCACCTCCACCAGCATTATTATTATTTTCTTATTTTTAACTGGAAAAACAGAATTTATTTTCAAATGTTAACTCCACAGTTAAAATACAATCAGCCGATAAATAATTCTTAATCACCAGGTTCAACGTGACAACAAATAGAAAACGGCGTTTTCTGTTAACTAAGGTCCTCTGGTAAAGGGAAAAAAAACGGAATTTTCCGTCTTTGGTTCAGCTTGCATCCAGATCCAACGAGTGGTTTATTTTGTCATCTACAGCATTGTTTCTTTGCACCCAGTATCTTCAGGACGTTCTGTGCAGTAAATAAATAAATAAATAAATGTTAACTCCACACTCCGACAACAGGCAAGTAGAGACTCGCGTGGCGGCCTGCACAGCTTGAACTGGGTCTGACCGACTAGTTAAATCATCCCTGCGACCAGCTTTCTTTAAGCGGATTTTGGTTGGCAGTAAATGCTACCTGGTAGAATAATTTGCACCTGCTGAATTTTTATGGAATTGGAATTATGTGTATTTTATAACCGTTGACAACATAGAAGAGGATATAAAAGAAACTGATGTCACTAACTGGAGAGAGAAGATTAGGAACAGAGAGAAATGGAGGATAACTTTATCTGCAGCAATGAGCCTTAATGTCTCGGAAAGCTGAAGAAGAAGAAGAAGAAGAAGATTCGTGCAATGTGCCCCCCCTCCCTTCTAACCTCGTGTTCTATATATCATCATCATCACTTCTCTGTATTCTCAGTGGAACGTAAGACATCAACAAAGGTTCCTCAGCCAGTCCTGTCTTGAGCAAGTTTGGGATACCTCAGACCTTGTCTTTCCGGCTTTCTTTTAGTTCGTCTTTTATTCTGCGTCTCCAAGTCTCTTTCTTGTAGTTCGTCTTTTATTGTGCGTCGCCACGCCCCTTTCTTGTAGTTCGTCTTTTATTGTGCGTCGCCACGTCCCTTTCTTGTAGTTCGTCTTTTATTGTGCGTCGCCACGCCCCTTTCTTGTAGTTCGTCTTTTATTGTGCGTCGCCACGTCCCTTTCTTGTAGTTCGTCTTTTACTGTGCGTCGCCACGTCCCTTTCTTGTAGTTCGTCCTTTATTGTGCGTCGCCAAGCCCCTTTCTTGTAGTTCGTCTTTTATTGTGCGTCGCCACGCCCCTTTCTTGTAGTTCGTCTTTTATTGTGCGTCGCCACGTCCCTTTCTTGTAGTTTGTCTTTTATTGTGCGTCGCCACGTCCCTTCCTTGTAGTTCGTCTTTTATTGTGCGTCGCCACGCCCCTTTCTTGTAGTTCGTCCTTTACTGTGCGTCGCCAAGTCCCTTTCTTGTAGTTCGTCTTTTATTGTGCGTCGCCAAGTCCCTTTCTTGTAGTTCGTCTTTTACTGTGCGTCGCCACGTCCCTTTCTTGTAGTTCGTCCTTTATTGTGCGTCGCCACGTCCCTTTCTTGTATTTCGTCTTTTATTGTGCGTCGTCACGTCCCCACTGGCCTTCTTTTTTTCTTGAAGAAATTGGTTCTCAGTGTGGGGGCTGCATATAATAAAATGGAGCGTACATTGGATTTGGGGGACCGGTTAACGTAGTGGTTAGAGCAGTCGTCTAGGAACTGATTTGTCGAGGGTTCGAACCCCGACTGCGCCCTTTTTTTTTTGGGGGGGGGGAGGTCTTTTTCCGACTAATGTGACCCCGAGGTCGACCCAGCCTCATAAAATTGGTACCAGAGAAAATCTGGGAAAGAAAGGCAGCGAGGAAAGGAACTGGCCAACCTAACTCAAACGCTGATGACCCAGCATAATGAGGTCTCTAATGCTTCATCCTCTAAGGCATTTGCTATGGGACTATCTTTACTTTTTAATTTACATTGTATTTATAGATTCTAAGCTTGAGGCTTGTACCGGAGGTTTCCATATGGTTGCCAATTTGTTAAAGGCCTTAGACCCATGTTGCATTTAATGTTCATGTGAATATTTATGGAAGTGAATCATGGACAATAGGCAAGTCTGCACAAAAATCATTGGAAGCAGCAGAAATGTGGTTTATTAGAAGAATGTTGCGAATCCCCTGGACAGCAAAAATAACTAATGAAGAATGTAGGAGAAGAGCTGGAGAGACAAAAAACCTTGTCAAGAAGATAAGAGAGAGACAATGTACTTTCATAGGACATGCAATGAGAAGAGGGGGCATAGAAAATATTATAACAACAGGAAAAATAGAAGGAAGAAGATCAAGAGGAAGACCAAGAGAAATGATAGTGGACAGTCTGACGGGATGGTGTGAGAGGAGATCACCAACTGAACTGATGGCATGCATGAAGGATCGCGTACTCTGGAGAAGCATAATAGCCAACGCCAGTCGGCACGGCACATGATGATGATGATGATGTGAATATTTCCTTCTAATTGATGCTCTATATACTTGTATAATTCAAATTCTCAGATACACCCAGCCCCACCCCATAATGTGTAAACTTCTGTATATAAACGAAGAAGTGTATGAAGCATTTGAGTGCAGTGGTGACAGCGGGAGCAGAGTGTGAAGGGCTGTAAGTTCAAGTCCAGAGAAGGAGCAAATCTGCTCCTTTTTTTCCGATTACTTTTGTTAGGTAAATCTGGATAAGTAGTAATCTTACTTTCGTGCTACTCTCGTTACCTTTAACGGACTGCAGGCGATAATTGTAAGCGCGGGGAAATGGCTGAACGAAATTGGAACACAAGTTTTTTGAAGACGAGAATCGTAGTTTCTGCTGTGATTCTCCGCTTGTCCATTCCCCAGATTTCTAGCCTGAGCTACGGATTACCATCACCATGCGAAGATCTCTTCTCACGAGAGACTGTTTCAAGTGCAGAAATAGTAACATTTATATCTAAACTTTCAAACACGTTTTGTTTAAAGATCTTATTACGATATTTTGCACATACAGCTTTCTGTGAGATGTTCCCTACAGTTAAAAGTTTTTTTCCCCTCTGATAAGCCCCGGCTGTAGTTAAAATAACACTTAGTCCTGCTAAGGACTAAATTTAAATAAATTTGTTAAAGATTACAATACAAGCAAAACAAGATTAACCGCATTTACTGGGTTTTGTATTTTGTTGTGGAGATTCAGAATAAAAATACTTTATAAACTAAATATAGACTTCTGGAATAATTTTATGGTAAAAAGATGGCGATTGTGTTTATTACAACCTTTTTGTTGTTGTTTGTTTAGGTGGTATTAGAATTGGTTTGGCGGAATGAATGAGTTAATTTGTAGCTTCTCCAGTCAAGGCTTGGCTTTGGGGTACGTTCTGCAGAAGCTGGTTCTGTTGGAATTTTAAAATATTGTTTTCTTTCTTTCTTTCTTTCGTTTTTCTTTCTTTCTTTTCTTTTTTTCTTTCATTTTTCTTTCTTTTTTTTTTTCTTTCTTTCTTTCGTTTTTCTTTCCTTCTTTCTTTCTTTCTTTCTTTCCTTCTTTCTTTCTTTCTTTTTTTTCTTCTTTCTTTCGGTTTTCTTTCTTTGTTTTTTAATCCTTATTTTTGTCTTCTCTCTTATTTTTAAAAAAATAATTGTGCATTTTTTCTTGAAATATTGTTTTCTTTTCTTCAAGTAACTATTTTTCTTGTGTAGAATCATTTCTTTCTATATTTTGAAGTATTGTTGTCTTTTAGTGAACTGTTTTCATTTAATGTTCATGTGAATATTTATGGAAGTGAATCATGGACAATAGGCAAGTCTGCACAAAAATCATTGGAAGCAGCAGAAATGTGGTTTATTAGAAGAATGTTGCGAATCCCCTGGACAGCAAAAATAACTAATGAAGAATGTAGGAGAAGAGCTGGAGAGACAAAAAACCTTGTCAAGAAGATAAGAGAGAGACAATGTACTTTCATAGGACATGCAATGAGAAGAGGGGGCATAGAAAATATTATAACAACAGGAAAAATAGAAGGAAGAAGATCAAGAGGAAGACCAAGAGAAATGATAGTGGACAGTCTGACGGGATGGTGTGAGAGGAGATCACCAACTGAACTGATGGCATGCATGAAGGATCGCGTACTCTGGAGAAGCATAATAGCCAACGCCAGTCGGCACGGCACATGATGATGATGATGATGTGAATATTTCCTTCTAATTGATGCTCTATATACTTGTATAATTCAAATTCTCAGATACACCCAGCCCCACCCCATAATGTGTAAACTTCTGTATATAAACGAAGAAGTGTATGAAGCATTTGAGTGCAGTGGTGACAGCGGGAGCAGAGTGTGAAGGGCTGTAAGTTCAAGTCCAGAGAAGGAGCAAATCTGCTCCTTTTTTTCCGATTACTTTTGTTAGGTAAATCTGGATAAGTAGTAATCTTACTTTCGTGCTACTCTCGTTACCTTTAACGGACTGCAGGCGATAATTGTAAGCGCGGGGAAATGGCTGAACGAAATTGGAACACAAGTTTTTTGAAGACGAGAATCGTAGTTTCTGCTGTGATTCTCCGCTTGTCCATTCCCCAGATTTCTAGCCTGAGCTACGGATTACCATCACCATGCGAAGATCTCTTCTCACGAGAGACTGTTTCAAGTGCAGAAATAGTAACATTTATATCTAAACTTTCAAACACGTTTTGTTTAAAGATCTTATTACGATATTTTGCACATACAGCTTTCTGTGAGATGTTCCCTACAGTTAAAAGTTTTTTTCCCCTCTGATAAGCCCCGGCTGTAGTTAAAATAACACTTAGTCCTGCTAAGGACTAAATTTAAATAAATTTGTTAAAGATTACAATACAAGCAAAACAAGATTAACCGCATTTACTGGGTTTTGTATTTTGTTGTGGAGATTCAGAATAAAAATACTTTATAAACTAAATATAGACTTCTGGAATAATTTTATGGTAAAAAGATGGCGATTGTGTTTATTACAACCTTTTTGTTGTTGTTTGTTTAGGTGGTATTAGAATTGGTTTGGCGGAATGAATGAGTTAATTTGTAGCTTCTCCAGTCAAGGCTTGGCTTTGGGGTACGTTCTGCAGAAGCTGGTTCTGTTGGAATTTTAAAATATTGTTTTCTTTCTTTCTTTCTTTCGTTTTTCTTTCTTTCTTTTCTTTTTTTATTTCATTTTTCTTTCTTTTTTTTTTTTTTCTTTCTTTCTTTTTTTTCTTTCTTTCTTTCTTTCTTTCTTTCTTCTTTCTTTCTTCTTTCATTTTCTTTTTTTTTCTTCTTTCTTTCGGTTTTCTTTCTTTGTTTTTTAATCCTTATTTTTGTCTTTTCTCTTATTTTTTAAAAAGTAATTGTGATTTTTTGTTGAAATATTGTTTTCTTTTCTTGAAGTAATTATTTTTCTTGCGTAGAAGCATTTCTGTCTATATGTTGAAGTATTGTCGTCTTTTAGTGAACTGTTTTCATTTGCTAAAGCAGTGTTTTCTTTTGTTGATCTAATGTTTTATTATTGTTATTTTGTGTAGTATGTTATTTTCCTAATAACTGTTATTGTCTTAGTGTGCTTGTCTCAAACAAACGCAGGTTTCTTTTTAAATCTATCCCGTCATTAACTGAATCAATGCATTGGTTTCCACGTGACAAACATACACGAGGATGTATATAATCTGTAACTGTCTTTTGTCAATAAGTTCAGGGAAACGAAACCATTTTAACATTCCGTTAAATATGTTATAATGTACAGACAGATCATTTCAAAATGTACAGGCAGATCATTTTTTTTTAAATCTGAGAAAGAAAAAACAAATTTAGGGGACACCCGGGATCGAACCAGGGACCTGTCGAACTGCAATCGAATGCTCTACCACTGAGCTATATCCCCTGACATTCCATCCGATATGTTCTAAATTGTACATTCCTTAGTTATAAGTGTTATCGCAAGTCGGGTTTGACTGACCTGTCAAAGCACGTACTTGGCCTTAATACAGTCTTGTATACACGTCACATTACAGAAAATATTGTAATCATTTTTATGTAATCACGATGACTAGAACAGACAAAATTCACAGCACAGGCAGACACTTTCACAATGGCTACTACGAGATCGCCTTCTACAGTAAACATGCCACATCATCATCGTCATCATCATCATCATCATCATCATCATTTCCCCATGGAAGGTTGGCTGCAGTGAATCGGCCAACCTGTTCCCTGTCTACCTCTTGATGTTGTCCACCCATCTATGTCGCTGTCGTCCTCCTGTTCCCTCCCCTGGACCTAACCCTCAAGAAAGGTCTCCATTATAATATTTCTCTCCGTGACATTCCCAAACTATCTTAATGTTCTTGTTTTTATGATTGTTCATCTTTTTCTTCTTTCACTTTCCAGTTGTTTTAGCACTTCTTTGTTTTCTTTTCTGTCCATGGGACACGCCCTGGTCTTATATATAGATCCACAGTTTAAGGACCTGAAGTTTCTTTACTGTGAAGGTCTAGACTTCTACCACCATAAAGGAATATTGTGTACATGTAGCATTTTCATGCAGATGTAGCCTTTAAGGGGATCTAAGGTTATGTGATGTTAGCGCCTATACTTTACTGATGTATCGATACACATGGGTGATGTGGTCAACATCATGGGGATGTGGTCAACAGCATGGGGATGTGGTCAACAGTATAGAGATGTGGTCAAGAGCATAGAGATGTGGTCAACAGCATAGAGATGTTGTCAACAGCATGGGGATGTGGTCAACAGTGTAGAGATGTGGTCAACAGCATAGAGATGTGGTCAACAGCATAGAGATGTGGTCAACAGCATAGAGATGTGGTCAATAGCATGGGGATGTGGTCAACAGCATGGGGATGTGGTCAACAGCATGGGGATGTGGTCAATAGCATGGGGATGTGGTCAACAGCATGGGGATGTGGTCAACAGCATAGAGATGTGGTCAACAGCATAGAGATGTGGTCAACAGCATAGAGATGTGGTCAACAGCACGGGGATGTGGTCAACAGCGTAGAGATGTGGTCAACAGCATGGGGATGTGGTCAACAGCACGGGGATGTGGTCAACAGCCTAGAGATGTGGTCAACAGCATGGGGATGTGGTCAACAGCATAGAGATGTGGTCAACAGCATAGAGATGTGGTCAACAGCATAGAGATGTGGTCAACAGCATGGGGATGTGGTCAACAACATGGGGATGTGGTCAACAGCATAGAGATGTGGTCAACAGCATGGGGATGTGGTCAACAGCATAGAGATGTGGTCAACAGCATAGAGATGTGGTCAACAGCGTAGAGATGTGGTCAACAGCATGGGGATGTTGTCAACGGCATAGAGATGTGGTCAACAACATGGGGATGTGGTCAACAGCATGGGGATGTGGTCAACAGCATAGAGATGTGGTCAACAACATGGGGATGTGGTCAACAGCATGGGGATGTGGTCAACAGCATGGGGATGTGGTCAACAGCATGGGGATGTGGTCAACAGCATAGAGATGTGGTCAACAGCATGGGGATGTGGTCAACAGCGTAGAGATGTGGTCAACAGCATGGGGATGTGGTCAACAGCATGGGGATATGGTCAACAGCATGGTGATGTTGTCCAACACTGTGCCTGGCTTCCTTTCCTTTCTTTTTTAGTTGAAGTATGTTATTTTATTTCCTACTTTTATAGTCTTAGTGTGCTTGTCTGAAGAAATAAACGCAGGTTTCTTTTCAAGTCTATTCGTCATTAGCTGAACCATAGCAATGGTTTCCACGTGATAAACATACAGGAAGGAGCAAGTAATATCTTTCCTGTCTTTTGTCAATAAAGCTGTCTAAACCAAATCATTTGAACATTCCGTTGATGTGTAAATGCTTTATGGCACAGGCAGATCATGTAAAAAAAACATCTGTGAAAGAAAATAAAATAAAAAGGAGGGGACACCCGGATTCGAACCAGGGACCGGTCGAACTGCAATCGAATGCTCTACCACTGAGCTATATCCCCTGACATTTCATCTGATATGTTCTAAACGGTAAATTCCTTAGTTATAAGTGTTATCGCAAATCCTGTTTGATAAATATACGAGTGTGCGTTATATAAAGTTATTTCCCTTGGAATGACGCAACATACAATTATGCACACTTACCCGACCCGTATACAGGTGAAAATACATACACTCGTACATAACACATATACACGTATATGCCAAAATCAAAGCGCTTAAGTGGTGAAGTGAGTGTTAATTCGTCCCTCAGTGCGAAGGTCAGCGGTTCGAATCTGGCCTGTGGTTGTAGAAATGACTGAATATACACACTTTTTGAAAGGTTCTTATATATAAATGACTGTAAAGAGGGCCCGGCCTGATGCTGACTTTAGCGTTCCTTTAAGTCCAGAAAAACAAGGGCACCAACACCGTAACTTCTCTGGCACAACAGATCGTTTCAAAAATGTGTGTAAAAGAAAGGAAGAAAAAAAAAGGGAACGGGACACTAATCTCTTTCCTGCCTTTTGTCAATAAAGCTGTCTAAACCAAGCCATTTTAACACTCCGTTGATTTGTAAATGCTTTATGGCACAGGCAGTTCATTAAAAAATCTGTTAAAGGGGACACCCAGGATCGAACCAAGGACCTCTCGAACTGTAGTCGAATGCTCTACCACTGAGCTATATCCCCTGGGATTTCCCTCTGATATGTTCTAAATTGTGCATTCCTTAGTTATAAGTGTTGTCTGAAATCGGGTTTGACTGGCCGATCAAAGGACGTACTTGGTCCTAATCATCATCATCATCAGGTGCCGTGCCGACTGGCGTTGGCTATTATGCTCCTCCAGAGTACACGATCCTTCATGCAGGCCATCAGTTCAGTTGGTGATCTCCTCTCACACCATCCCGTCAGACTGTCCAGTATCATTTCTATTGGTCTTCCTCTTGATCTTCTTCCTTTTATTTTTCCTGTTGTTATAATATTTTCAATGGCCCCTCTTCTCATTGCATGTCTACATTGTCTCTCTCTTATCTTTTGACAAGGTTTTTTTGTCTCTCCAGCTCTTCTCATACATTCTTCATTAGTTATTTTTGCTGTCCAGGGGATTCGCAACATTCTTCTAATAAACCACATTTCTGCTGCTTCCAATGATTTTTGTGCAGACTTGCCTATTGTCCATGATTCACTTCCTAATACAGTCCTAATACAGTTCCTAATTCACTTCCTAATAATTGGTCGTAATATAGTCTTGTATACAGGTCACATTACAGAAAAGGCTGTAATCATCTTTATGTAATCAAGCTGCTTACATTTCAGACAACAGACACAATACAGAAAACAGACAGACTCTTTCATACTGACTACAACGAGTTCGCATCTACAGCAGACATGCCACATCATCATCATCATCATCATCATCATCATCATTATTTCCCCACTGAAGGTTGGCTGCAGTGAATCGGCCAACTTGTTCCTTGTCTACCTCTTGATTTTGTCCACCCATCTATGTTGCTGTCGTCCTCCTGTTCCCTCCCCTGGACCTAACCCTCAAGAAAGGTCTTCATTATAATATTTCTCTCCGTGACAATCCCAAACTATCTTAATGTTCTTGTTTTTATGATTTTTCATCATTTCTTCTTTAGCTGAACCATAGCAATGGTTTCCACGTGATAAACATACAGGAAGGAGCAAGTAATATCTTTCCTGTCTTTTGTCAATAAAGCTGTCTAAACCAAATCATTTGAACATTCCGTTGATGTGTAAATGCTTTATGGCACAGGCAGATCATGTAAAAAAAACATCTGTGAAAGAAAATAAAATAAAAAGGAGGGGACACCCGGATTCGAACCAGGGACCGGTCGAACTGCAATCGAATGCTCTACCACTGAGCTATATCCCCTGACATTTCATCTGATATGTTCTAAACGGTAAATTCCTTAGTTATAAGTGTTATCGCAAATCCTGTTTGATAAATATACGAGTGTGCGTTATATAAAGTTATTTCCCTTGGAATGACGCAACATACAATTATGCACACTTACCCGACCCGTATACAGGTGAAAATACATACACTCGTACATAACACATATACACGTATATGCCAAAATCAAAGCGCTTAAGTGGTGAAGTGAGTGTTAATTCGTCCCTCAGTGCGAAGGTCAGCGGTTCGAATCTGGCCTGTGGTTGTAGAAATGACTGAATATACACACTTTTTGAAAGGTTCTTATATATAAATGACTGTAAAGAGGGCCCGGCCTGATGCTGACTTTAGCGTTCCTTTAAGTCCAGAAAAACAAGGGCACCAACACCGTAACTTCTCTGGCACAACAGATCGTTTCAAAAATGTGTGTAAAAGAAAGGAAGAAAAAAAAAGGGAACGGGACACTAATCTCTTTCCTGCCTTTTGTCAATAAAGCTGTCTAAACCAAGCCATTTTAACACTCCGTTGATTTGTAAATGCTTTATGGCACAGGCAGTTCATTTTTTAAAAAATCTGTTAAAGGGGACACCCAGGATCGAACCAAGGACCTCTCGAACTGTAGTCGAATGCTCTACCACTGAGCTATATCCCCTATTTCCCTCTGATATGTTCTAAATTGTGCATTCCTTAGTTATAAGTGTTGTCTGAAATCGGGTTTGACTGGCCGATCAAAGGACGTACTTGGTCCTAATCATCATCATCATCAGGTGCCGTGCCGACTGGCGTTGGCTATTATGCTCCTCCAGAGTACACGATCCTTCATGCAGGCCATCAGTTCAGTTGGTGATCTCCTCTCACACCATCCCGTCAGACTGTCCAGTATCATTTCTATTGGTCTTCCTCTTGATCTTCTTCCTTTTATTTTTCCTGTTGTTATAATATTTTCAATGGCCCCTCTTCTCATTGCATGTCCTACATTGTCTCTCTCTTATCTTTTTGACAAGGTTTTTTTGTCTCTCCAGCTCTTCTCATACATTCTTCATTAGTTATTTTTGCTGTCCAGGGGATTCGCAACATTCTTCTAATAAACCACATTTCTGCTGCTTCCAATGATTTTTGTGCAGACTTGCCTATTGTCCATGATTCACTTCCTAATACAGTCCTAATACAGTTCCTAATTCACTTCCTAATAATTGGTCGTAATATAGTCTTGTATACAGGTCACATTACAGAAAAGGCTGTAATCATCTTTATGTAATCAAGCTGCTTACATTTCAGACAACAGACACAATACAGAAAACAGACAGACTCTTTCATACTGACTACAACGAGTTCGCATCTACAGCAGACATGCCACATCATCATCATCATCATCATCATCATCATCATTATTTCCCCACTGAAGGTTGGCTGCAGTGAATCGGCCAACCTGTTCCTTGTCTACCTCTTGATGTTGTCCACCCATCTATGTCACTGTCGTCCTCCGGTTCCCTCCCTTGGAACTAAACCTCAAGAAGGGTCTTCATTATAATATTTCCGTGACATGCTCAAACTATCTTCTTCTTCTTCGTTCGCTTCTACCATCAAAACCGCCCTATGATCCTACTGGATTTACGCCTGTGGTCCTCGATAGGTCCCATAGTCCCCCGTGTGGTCACCGAAAGGACCACACGAGATCCCCGAGAGGACCACAAGAGGTTCAGAGTATCGCACGGCTTGAGCCTGTATTCTTGGTGGGTCTCAGAAACGGGATTGCGTGACACCGTGGTTTTCGTTGCATCAGTTTAATCTAGAGTTGGACTTTCTCACCGGAAAACCTCGATGTGTTTTGGATATCAGTGTATCCCCGCTGGGTGAGAGGTGGTAGCCCACCCAGGCCAGAGTTGGACTTTCTCACCGGAAAACCTCGACGTGTTTTGAGATACCCGTGTATCACCACCGGGTGAGAAGTGGTTGCCCATCCAGTCCAGCGTTGGACTTTCTCACCGGAAAACCTCAGCGTGATTAGGATACGCATACATCCCCGCTGGGTGAGAGGTGGTTGCCTATCTAGACTGGACTGGTCCAGTGTCTCCGACTTCAGTATTTTGTGGTTGTGGCCGCTACCCTTCCTAGTTGTGACCAGGATGGAGCTTTTGTTCAGGAGGACGAATCCTCGCCACTAGTGACTTCCACCCCTGGTTGAGGCGGTTTAGGCATATTATCCCAGTATGGGCGTGTTTGGGACGTGACCGACCTCTAAAGCAGAGGTACCGTGACATGCGTAGCCATCAAATTTCACCCCTGGTGTGAGCCGGTTTAGGCATTTTTCACCAGTATGGGTGTATTTCGGACCTGGCCGGCACTAGAACAGCGTTGCCGTGGTATGAGTAGCTCTCGCCGCGATACTACTGGACATACCGATTAAGCATCGCTTTATTCTTTCCATCAATTCTTCACATCGGCGCCACACAGCAACCCTGGTAGCTTTTCCGCATTTTCTTCCTTGGCCGTGAGGAGCTTCACTCCACGTGCGGCATTCGAAGAATCTCACCAGCAGTGTCTTAACCTCTGGGTTAAGCCGGCTCAGGCATTTCGTCCGATATGAGTGCACTTAGGACGTGGCCGACCTCCACACCAGAGGTGCCGTGAGTTGTCTACTGTTTATTTCGCTTAATCCTTCTTTTACCTTTTCCACAGTGTTGCCGCACGGTAACCGCATTTGCACCTTTCTTCACTGGCCAGGATGAGCACCGCTCCGTGCACGGCAGCTGAAGAATCTCACCAGCAGCGGTAGATGAGCTACCAAACAAGACTCTCATCTACCCGAAGCGTCTGGTTTTCAGGCGCCAGATATTCGCCTTCGCCCCTTCTCCTGTCAGTTTAAACAGTTCCGCCACGAGAAGGCCAGGAGCTGGACTTGACTGTCAGAAGCTATTTGAGTGACACACAGTTAGAGTGGAGAGGCGTATCCCCGACCCCAGCTCCGGCAATAACAGTCCTTAGAACCCCCAAACTATCTTAATTGTCTTGTTTTTATGATTTTTCATCATTTCTCCTTTCACTTCCCGGTTGTTTTAGCACTTCCTTATTATCCTTTCTGTCCATGGGACACGCCTTGTTTTTATATATAGATCCACAGTTCAAGGACCTCAAGTTTCTTGTCTATTGTCTTATTCAAGGTCTAGGTTCCTACCACCATAAAGGAATATTGTGTACATGTAGCATTTTCATGCAGACGTAGTCTTTAAGGGGATCTAGGAGTATGTGTTGTTAGAGCCCTTACTCTACTGTTGCGTCGACCCACATGGGTGGTGTGGGTCAACATCATGCTTGGCATCCTTTCCCATCTCCAGAAGAATGTGAGCACCGACTTCTGTGGGTGGGTGACTTCCACCCAGAGTTGACCTACCAAACTCCTCATATGAAACGAGTGGACTAACCACTGCGCTGCTCAAGCACCCTTTCATTTACTGTACTATCTTACTTTACCAGCATCTATATTACTTTACATGCAATTATATTACTTTACAGGCATCTGTATTACTTTACAGAAATCTATTTTACTTTGCGCGTATCAATCTTACTTTAAAGGTATCTAATTTACTTTACAGCCATCTGTCTTACGTCACGGGCATCTATCTTACATTATAGGTCTTTATATTTGCATGCTTGCATTTTACTTTACAAACATCTAACTAACTTTACAAGCATCTATCTTACTTTACAAACATCTAACTAACTTTACAAGCATCGATCTTACTTTACAAACATCTAACCAACTTTACAAGCATCTATCTTACTTTACAAACATCTAAGTAACTTTACAAGCATCTATCTTACTTTACAAACATCTAACCAACTTTACAAGCATCTATCTTACTTTACACGCAAGTGTCTTACTTCACTACCAACCATCTCACTTTACAGGTGTCTGTTTTACTTCACAGACATCTTGAAAAAAGGACTATTATCCAATAGCTTCAGGCCCAGTGATTGTCTAAATAACAGACTGATATATAGTATGATTTGCAAGAAGCTGTGTCCGAGAATGCGCATGGTGGAGTATGTATTGTGAATGTTTAAATGAAGATCTGTAAGGTGTTAAATAGGTTGTTGAGTAACAAAGAGGCGGGGGGAAAAATGGAAAGGAGAAAGAGGGATACACTGTTAGCGAATCCAAGAAGAGGGTGGGTGGAATGGGTGAATAAGAGGGTGAATGTTGCACACCTTCTACCCCAGTCATATCCACTCATTCCACACAGCCCCCACCCTTTTCTAGGAGTTATTATAACTGTATTCCCCTTCCTAATCCCTTCTCTCTCCTTCCCCCTTTCCCCCACTCCCTCTTTACTACCACCCTGTCATACTTCACCGGTCTTCGTGTGAACATTCACAATTCTGCACTAATTCTCTTGCGAAGTCACAACTGAGTTCTCTCTTGTTTTCTATTATTTTTTCCCCTCCCTTTATATTTGCTGTATGGTGTCTGAGTAGTGAAGTGGTTGGTGGACTGGTCTCTCATGGCGAAGGTCGGGGGTTCGAATCCGGCCGGAGGCGCCCCAGTCACCCAGCTGTAGAAATGGGTGACCGACTTCTTCTGGAGTTGGGGAAGGAAAGGCGGCCGGGCGTGATACTGACCATATCACCCTCTAGTGTGCTGACAGGTCAAGGAAAATATGGGCACTAACCCCATATCCCCTATGTTCCTCTAAGTCTTGACAGGATTACCTTCCCTTTTTTATTTGTTGTATACTATTCATGTGAGTTTATATTTTCTCCTGTTTCTTTGACGCGTATGTTGTTGTACGATTAAGATGCAAAACGGAAACGTTACAGCTGTGTGCTCGTTAACTAATAAAGCTGCTCCTACTTTTGTTTTAAATAGTTTTAACATTTTGTTATCACAGCTTTACTGCAAAAGCTTTGTTATCAATAGTCTGTTCCAGTCAAAATACACTTATTTACGTGCAGAAGATGTAGTCCATCGTGAGGATATGGGAGACAACCATGAATAATGCCAGGTTGTATATTATATAAGGTTACTTCCCTTGAAAGGACACATGCGAATGTACACACACATTCATATGTGAACTAACCAACGCTCATACATAGCACATAGTGTACATAAAGACCCGTATGTCAAAATCATAACGCTCGGAGTAGTGAAGTGAATGTTAACTCGTCCTTCAATGCGACGTTCAGTGGTTCGAATCCGGATGCAGAAATGTCTTTCTGTATATCGTTTTGAAACGTTTCTTTGACATAGATGGCCGTGTCAAGCGTGGAAGCTGTTCAAAGGAAAGACGGCCAGGTGCGACGCTGACTACACAACCCTCTAGTGTTCCTGTCTATGAAAATCTATGTCCTCTAGCATTTTTATAACCGCTGGAGGTGTGAGTGGTCACATTTCTGGGCCACTACGGCATTTGTTCCGAAAACGGCACATGATGATGATAATGTTGATGAAGAATGGTCTGGTAAGGACGGCTGGGGTAAAATACTTTCAACAGGCAGGCGGCATACAAGACAGTAAAAGGTTGAGAAGCCCTGTTACAAAAAAGGGGGGGGGGGTAAGAATTTTTAAAAATATTGAAGAAAAATAGGAAAACGCTGTTTATGGAAACATGGACAACTTTCGTGTGATCTCAAGTTCACTTCCACAACTATCTTCTTTTTCCTTTGCCAGAAACTTGCCATATAACAGACTCAGTAAACGATATAAATGTCTATAAATATCACATCAATAGGTGAGATAATTCTGCCGATGTGTCAGACAAGGTGCTCAAGGTAATAAATGTCCCATGATTAATAAAGAAATTTATTAGTCTCAGGTAGGGTAATAGAGTTCAGATATGGAAATGAAGGATTCGTTGTAAATGAAGGCGTTTTATATGTGGTTTACACCAAATATTTAAATGTGGTTTACATCAAATATTCATGCACCAAATATTTATCCATTTGATGGAATCCCTAGAAGATGGCACTCGATTTTCCAAAACAAGGGTGACCAAACTGCGGCCCACGGGCTACATGCGAGTCACGGAATTAAGTTGACTGAACTCCCTCGTACATGACAGTTTGATATAAAGGGTAAATAACAAATGATAAAGCTTTATAATTATATCTTACATCATATATCCTTCCCCTGCCGTTAAACGTCACAAAGATCTCGCATAGTTGTTTGCCAAGTTTTCCTGTTATCGGCGAGTCTTTCAACTTCATCAAGGGATGTTATGCCCACTGAATTGGCTTCTCTTAACAATGTCCTCTTTTAGAGTTTCAAGTGGCCGACCTCTTTTTCTTCAGCCTGTTGTGCTCCACTTGATAGCTTGTTTTGATATTCTCTGATTGTTCATCACATGACCTACATATGTCCATCTTATTTTTCTGATCATCCATGAGACAGGTTATTATTTGCTCATCTGTGTTATCTATGCGTTGTTCTTGAATTCGTTCCACTTTATATAAATTATTTTCCTTAGGCATTTGTTTTCAAAAGAATCTAATGTTTTGTCTATTTCTTTAGTTGATTTCCAGCTTTCACATGCATAAATGAGGGTGGATATCACATTTGAATTGAATAATCTTAACTTGGTTTTTGTGCTTATAACTTTTTGAATTCTATATATTCTCAAGGTTTTTGAAGGACAATGCTGCTTTTGCAATTCTAAAGGAATCTAACCTACTTATAAAGCACATATGTACATAAACATACTTCCTTCTTGGTGTCATCATCTTGGTCTATGTAGCTGCCAAGGTATGCAAATTGGTTTACTTCATCAACAACTGTTCCCTCAACGCATATTTTTCCTTCCTGATTAATTAGAAGTTTCATTAGTTTTGTTTTGTCTTTGTTAATTTCAAGACTTATTTTGCTAGCCAAGGAAGACAGGGAATCTGTTTTTTCCTGCATCGATCTGTAAAATCAAGATCTTCTATCTGGGTCCCATGTACTCAATCAATACCGATTTTACCTGTACAGAATCTTTTCATTTTAAAGTCTATGGCAATTCCACACAACAGTGGATATAATATACATCCTTGTTTCACGCCTGTTTCTATCTGAAACTATTCATTCATTCCTTCCTCTGTCTTGACTGCACAAACATATCCATTGTAGAGATCTCTAATGATGTTGACAGTTTTAGATGGTATTCCATATAGACTCAAAATTCTCCACAATGAATCTTTGTGTATGCTATCAAATGCCTTTTTAAAGTCTATGTAGTTCAGTATTAATGGTTTCTGGTTTTCATTATGTTCTTCAAGTATTATTCTTAGAGTAAAGATCTGATCGAGACAGCTTCTTCATAATTATATACTAGTTATAAATTGGGAGTCAAATGGATTAAGCATCAATTTTAGATTTATCATCATGAATTCATCATTGCTTGCTGGAAACAGTCTCGGCATTGATCAAGAAAAGAAGGTGGTGGATATATATATATACTAATTCATTCATTCAGTCATTTACATGTCCCTTGCGGAACTTTGCCTCCCAAACAGCACTCCTATAGGCCTCTCGGTTGTGAGCAAGATGGCCTGTTGCTGTTGCATCCATTTGCAGATCGTCAACGATGTATTGCAGCCATCTTCGTCTTGGTCTTCCTCTTTTTCTTTTTCCCATTATGTATCCTTCCAATACAGTCTTCTCTAAATTATCATGACGTGTAATGTGTCCAAAATATTTAAGTTTTCTCTCTTTAATCCTCTTTACTAGCTAGTCTTCTTCAATATTAAGCTCTTGTAGTATAGATATATTTGTTCTTTTTTGTGTCCACGATATTTGGAGAACTCTTCTGTAGCATTTACATTCAAAGGCATTTATGTGTTTCTCAGCTGTTTTGTTAAGTGTCCAGGTCTCACAGGCATATGTTGCGATGAGAAAGATGTATGTCGTTAAAAACCTTATTTTGGTGGTTCTGTCTACGCCTCTCCACAGATTCTTTATTTGTTTTACTTTCTGAAGAGCGATAGATGTCCTCCTTTTAATTTCCCTCATTGTATCTCCATTATTAGTTAGTAGTGATCCAAGATATTCAAAACTCTCCACTTCTTCCATGTCTACATGGGGCACATGATGAGAAGAAACGATCCGAGAATCATAAAGCAAGTAATAGGAAACATCTTGAACAAACAAACAAAAAAAAAGGCCCGGCTCTATAGACCCTAAAGAGAACACTGACAAGAGAGGCTAAGATAACTGGTATTAAATCTCATGATGAGAGTTAGAGAATAGTCGCTCATGAAAGAGATACATTGCCAGCCCTGCGTGACTCCTGACGGCACGGGAATCATGTCAGATATAAGAATATTCATTTGAATAAATATATGAAGAGTTTTAAAAAGCTAATTTTATTGTTAGACTGGGATGAGAAAATAAATTTCTCATTAGCAGCGATCACAGATGAACTGTGCTGGAGAATCGCTAATTGTAGAAGCTTATATTGATAATGTATGGATATTATTACGTGCGTGTATTTTTTTTCTTAGGTAAAATCAAGTGGAACACAACAGTGAGAAGAAAGAGGCAGACCACGTGAAACTCTAAAGAGGATATTGTTAAGAGAGGCCAAATTAATAGCCATAAAATCCCTTGATGAAGTTGAAAGGGTCGCCGAAAACAGGAAAAATTGGCGAACTACCATGCGAGCCCTATGTGACGTTTAACGGCACGGGAAGGATGTAAAGATGTAAGATAGAAAATCTTTGTAATACATTGTGAATGTAAAAGTAAGGTATGTGTAAGGTATGGTCATGTCTTGCGTGTTTCAAGCACATGAACTCCGGGGTTGAAAAAAAATAGCCGGCATAACAAGCTCATATTCCGACATAATGGTGTGGCTCAAATATTTTGTGGTGCGAGACAGGTAAACATCTGAGAAACAAATAACTGCCTTTTAATATTAATGCTACAGAAGAGTTCTTCAGATAGCATGGACACACACAAAAAAAGAACAAATATATCTATACTACAAGAACTTAATATTGAAGAAGGCTGGCTAGTAAATAGGATTAAACAGAGAAAACTTAAACATTTTGGACACATTAAACGTCATGATAATTTAGAGAAGACTGTATTGGAAGGGTACATAATGGGAAAAAGAAAGAGAGGAAGACCAAGGAAAAGATGGCTGCAAGACATCGTTGATGATCTGCAAATTGATGACTGAACGAATGATAAGGCAGTTGATTAATGCGCTTTGTCTCGCGACTGAACGGTTGCTCGTCCTGTCAGAGTCAGGGTTCAAGTCCTAGTGATTTTTCTTCCCGAGGTCTCACCAAAGATCACCGTGTTCTGTTACTCTACTTCCTCAAGCTCTTCACCGCATCGACTGCAAACAACACCAGGTTGCTGTTCCAGGGAAATTAAAGAAGAAGAAGAAGAAAGAAGAAGAAGAAGAAGGAGAAACTAGTGAATTTTTTATCGTAAGCAAGTCTGGCCTCCATTGAAATAATTCTTTCAGGTATCTGAAGGGGTTTTCTGGAGGCATCGGATAGGCCTATTTTTCTTTTCTTACTCTTTTCTCTCTTTATGGAAAAAAGTGACTTGCATATTTTTGTAACTAAAGGAGATTTGTATATTTCTGTAACTTATATCAAAGAAAAGAAAGTGAGATTTTCTGTAACTGGTATCAAAGAAAGGAAAGGGAGATTTGTATATTTCTGTAACTTGTATCAAAGAAAATAAAGGGAGATTTGTATATTTCTGTAACTTGTATCAAAGAAAAGAAAGGGAGATTTGTATATTTCTGTAACTTGTATGAAAGAAAATAAAGGGAGATTTGTATATTTCTGTAATTTGTGTCAAAGAAAATAAAGGGAGATTTGTATATTTCTGTAACTTGTATCAAAGAAAATAAAGGGAGATTTGTATATTTCTGTAACTTATCAAAGAAGAGAATCGGAGATAGTGCAGATAAAGAAAATGATTTATGAAAAAACGGATGGGAAAAATGTTACCCCCGTGAATATGTTCAAATGTCAACTCGACTGTCCTGAAACTTGTTCAAATATCAACTCAACTGTCCTGCGGTTTGTTCAAATGTTAACTCCGATGTGATGGAACTTGTTAAAATGTCAACTCAACTGTCCTGGAGTGTGTTCAAATGTCAACTCCAATGTGCTGGAATGTGTTTAAATGTCAACTAGAATATGCTGGAACTTGTTCACGTGCCATCTGGATGTCATGGGGGTATGTTCAAATGCCAACTATAGCAGTTTCAGATGTCAGCTTGGGTAAGTTAACATGTCGGCTTCAGTAATTTCAAACGTGAACTAGGGACGTGTCCAGGTTTCACACTGACCATGTTTCGCAGCCATTTTTTATGTTTTTTGAAGGAGAAAGTTGTAACGATGAGCAGAACTGTTGGGATCTTTACTTTACAGGTCCAGAATTCCAAGCGGCGATGTGACTCCTTCCAGTCATAAGAATATGTCCAGCTGTTATCGTTCTGGTCGTACTTACAAGACCCTCAGACTGTAGCAATTCTTAAGTTCATTAAGAACATTAAATGTCTGAATCCCTTTTGTGACCTTGATGGCCTTTGAAGATCTATTGTTTGAAGGGATGCTGGCGTAGTTTCTCTGCGGGACTACATGATGTTTTTGTATGTTGTATGATGTATTCGTTCATTTTCATCAACAGTAGAATTAAGATTGATCGAAGGCAAGCTGCAGGGTTCAAGTAGAAGACAAGAATGGGGTTCTGGTCGAAGACGAGAGCAGGGTTCAGGTGAGTGACAAGAGTGGGGTTCGAGTCAAAGGCAAGTGTAGGGTTCAGTTCGAAGACAAGAGTGAGGTTCAAGTCGAAGACAAGAGTAGAGTTCGAGTCAAAGGCAAGTTTTGGATTCAGGTCGAAGACAACCGTGGGTTTCAAGTTAAAGGCAAGAGTAGGGTTCAGGTGAATGACAAGTGTGGGGTTCAAGTCAAAGGTAGGGTTCAGGTCGAAGACAAGGGTAGAAGTCAGGTCAGGATTAGACCTAGTGTAGACATCAAACCGAGAAAAAGTTGGAGCTCTGATCCAAGATAAGTGTAGAGGATAAGTTTAAGGGTACAGTTGGGATTACATAGAGACTAGCAATAGAATTCGTATCTAAAGTTATAGTAAAGATCAAATCTAGAGTTATCGTAGAGGTCAGATCTAGAGTTATAGGGGAAAGATCTAGAGTTGTAGAGGAAAGAACTAGAATTATATCACAGGTCAGATCTAGAGTTACAGATCTAGAGTTATAGCACAGGCCAGGTCTAGAGTTATATCACTGGTCAGATCTAGAGTTACAGATGAAAGATCTAGAATTATAACACAGGTCAGATCTAAAGTTATAGAGGAAAGATCTACAGTTATAGCACATATCAGATCTAGAGTTATGGAGGAAAGATCTAGAGTTATGGAGGAAAGATCTAGAGTTATGGAGGAAAGATCTAGAGTTATAGCACGGTTATCTAGAGTTATAATAGAGGTTAGATCTAGAGTGGAGGTGAGATCTAGAGGTCAGCTGTAGAATTATAGCACAAATAAGATATAGAGTTATAGGAGAAATCTTATCTACAGCTAGTAGAGGTCATATCAAGGGTTAATACTACAGATCCGATCTCGAGAAAATGTAGATTGTAGATAGTGAAGAAGCAGAAACCCAATGCCACGACGTGCTTAGAGACAGGCCTTGGAATCATGAACTCTACAATGACCACGGTAGGCCAGGGCTAAGACGGAGACAGACCTTGGAATCATGAACTCTACAATGAACATGGAAGGCCAGGGCTAAGACGGAGACAGACCTTGGAATCATGAACTCTACAATGAACACGGAAGGCCAGGGCTAAGACGGAGACAGACCTTGGAATCATGAACTCTACAATGAACATAGAAGGCCAGGGCTAAGACGAAGACAGACCTTGGAATCATGAACTCTACAATGAACACGGAAGGCCAGGGCTGAGATGGCGATGTGGCCAGTCTGGTGAAGGGGCTTACAGATCCACAGTTATCTTCATCCTCGCAGAACTTAAGTGAAATCTTGTTACTACACTCCTGTACCCGGACACGAAGTAGAGGACACCCTACCGAAAGAAGGAGGTACTTGTACTTGTATGAACTCCCTGTAACTGTGAGCTGTTGTTCTTTGCAGACGATGCTGTAGAGGTGTTGAGGCACAGCATCGAATCAGCGTGAGAGCGGGTTATGGCAGCTACTTTTTCAGTCCCGGAGTACAGCTAAAAAGTAGAGGGTGTGCAATGCTTCTCTAGCAGATTCCACCACCATGGGGTCTATGGCGATCCCTGCCCCGTTAGCCAAGCTATGCCTGTTATTGGAGGTACCACGGAGAGGTGGGACAGGGTCTTGGTCCGCTATGGGTCGCTAACCCTGACGCTGGCATATCAGCTATGGGTTGCTGATTACCTTATAGGGCGTCTTCACCCCCAAAGAAGGAGGTAAACTACCAGAGACAGACACCAGCGTGTCATTTGAGGAGGCCAAAATGCTGATAAATCTCAACTACAAGAATGAATGGGAGAAAGTGCACCCAGACCACCAAAGAAGTGATGCCTACTACCAGCTAAGATAGTTGTGTCAGTCCGTAAGAACAAACGAAGAGCAGAACCTCTATCTTAATGCGAAGAAAACTAAATTGATGACAGCTGACAAAACAAACAAGGAAGCTGAAATATGTATCAATGAGGAAAAACTGGAAGAAGTGGAGAGTTTTGAATATCTTGGATCACTGCTAACTAACAATGGAGATACAATGAGGGAAATTAAAAGGAAAACATCTATCGCTCTCCAGAAATAAAACAACTAAAGAATCTGTGGGGGGTAACAGACAGAACTACAAAGATAAGATTTCTAAGGGCATGGCTCTTTCCCATGGCAACATATGCCTGTGAGACCTGGACACTTAACATATGTCTGTGAGACCTGGACACTTAACAAAACAGCTGAGAAACACATAAATGCCTTTAAATGTAAATGCTACAGAAAAGTTCTTCAAATATCATGGACACAAAAAAAAAAAAAACAAACAAACAAATATATCCATACTACAAGAACTTAATATTGAAGAAGGCTGGCTTAGTAAAGAAGATTAAACAGAGAAAACTTAAATATTTTGGACATGTTAAACGTCATGATGATTTCGAAAAGACAGTCTTGGAAGGATAAATAATAGGAAAAGTAAAGAGAGGAAAGCCAAGGCGAAGATGACTGCAAGACGTCATTGATGATCTGCGAATGGATGCATCAACAGTAGGACATCTTGCTTACAACCGAGAGGCCTACGGGAGAGAGCTGTTATGGAGGCAGAGTTCCGCAAGGGACAAGCAAATGACTGAGTACATTTCTGTACCCGGACACGAAGTAGCAGACACCCTACCTAAAGAAGGAGGTAAACTACCACAGATAGACACCAGCATATCAAATAGGAGGCCAAAAACGCTGATAACTCTCAGCTACAAGAAAGAATGGGATAAAGAGCAACCAGACTACCAAAGACGTGTTGCCTACTACCAGCTGAACAGAGAAGAACAAGTCATCCGCCTTGAGATACATAACAGGCCAACAGATACGATCTGTACAACAAATTCAAAATAGGATCAACTAACGAATATGCAATGTGACACCAATAAGATGACAGCGGACAACATAATGCGGGAGTGACCAACATATGAACAACAGAGAAGGCAAACACCAGTTCAAAACAAACTGAACGGGGGGATGTCCACGCCCTAAAGATGACCTACTTCAAAAGTATGGAAGTCGACGTTTAAAATTGTTCGAAAAAGAAGAAGACTGTATCTCTAAGATAAGGAAACATGTGACAGCCCAGTTATTACTGGCATCTAATACTAGAGTAATCATCTCCATACTCAATGAAGGTAAGAGCGTTGAACTACACCTCCAGGATAATCTTGCCTCAGGATATGAAACGGAACAGAGCTTCTATCCCTCTAACCGCAATTTACAGAACTATTATATTAAGCTGTTTGGAAAACTCACTTGTCCCTTGTATGGTAACCCGCTTTTTCATTATTTGTAATTTGGCTCCATCAGATTGATGCTTGTTCATGGTGTCACCAGAACTGTTGAGTCAGGTAATCGGAGCTGTGGTCGCAGGGTTGGAAAATGTGATCATAGTGGGAAGAAGTGTACCATTTAAAAGCCAGAGCCGGATTATGAGTTGGACAGAAGAGTGGGAATGATAAATTTGACATACCGACACATCGGTGTAATAAAAAATAAAATATGCAAAACTCTCTCTCTCTCTCTTTCTCTCTCTCTCTTTCTCTCTCTTTTTCTCTCTCTTTCTCTCTCTTTCTTCTCTCTCTCTCTTTCTCTCTCTCTTTCTCTCTCTTTTCTCTTTCTTCTCTTTCTTTCTCTCTCTCTTTCTTTCTCTCTCTCTTTCTCTCTATCTCTCTCTTTCTCTCTCTCTTTCTTTCTCTCTCTCTCTCTTTCTCTCTCTTTCTTCTCTCTCTCTCTCTCTCTCTCTGACTCTTAATCTGTTCAGGAGACTGCCACAAAAACAAAAACAAAACAACAAAAACAAAAACAAAAAGACCATCCCTTCCATCCTGACCCCTCCCATTCCCCAGAGTAACACACGATAATTAGCGTATAAGTATATAAAACTAAGTATATAAACTATACACGGAGCCACTGCAGTGAAGCTCTAATAACAAAATGAATAAACTATGGAAAACATAGGAACAGCTTTATTAATTAACGAGTACACAGTTGTGGCGTTTCGGTGTAAAACTTAACAAAGCTGTTCCTACTTTTCTCCTAGTTTATACATTTTGTTATCACGGCTTCACTGCATTGGCTCCGTGTATAGTTATATAATTGTAAAAGAGATACTGACTGCAGTAAAACTGGTTGTAGTAATAAAGGTAGATAGAGGTGTATGGTTCAGTTTTACAAAGTGACAGAGGAAGTGAGGAAAGTGAGAAAAAAATTAGAAAAAAAACACAAATAGCAGAAAGTATGAGAGTAAGATGATAATGTATAAATGAAAAAAACATACACCATCCAATATTTCGGCGTAATTTTCAAGGATTGCATAAAAAAAACAACAACACAACACACAAATAAAAGAAGAAAAATAAAAATGAAAAACTTAGCTTTGTGGCATCCCTCCTGATATAGAATACAAAGATGCGCCCTAAAGACGAGACTGGGAGACTACAAAGGAAAACAACTTCAACCAATAGGATGTCAGCGGCGGTGGAAGGGAGAGAACAAGAGAAAAACAACTTCAACCAATCGGATGTCAGCGGCGGTGAAAGGGAGAGAACAAGAGAAAAACAACTTCAACCAATCTGATGTCAGCGGCGGTGAAAGGGAGAGAACAAGAGAAAAACAACTTCAACCAATCGGATGTCAGCGGCGGTGAAAGGGAGACAACAAGAGAAAAACAACTTCAACCAATCTGATGTCAGCGACGGTGAAAGGGAGAGAACAAGAGAACAATATGGAGAAGGGGGAGGAGGCGGAGGAAAGAGACCAGGAGGCAGTTAAAATCTTCTAGCGGCTAGAGAAGAAGATGCGATGAGAGGGAAGCTGGGAGAAAACGTGAAACTAATGAATGCCAAACTGCAGCGAAATGCGCGGAGCTAAGACAAGAAGGTAGATAATAAAAAGCAGAAAGTAGGCGGAAATCTAAAAAAGTTTGAAGCTGAATATATTGTTAATTCTCGCTGGGTGGAAACGGCTGGCCTGGAAAATAAGGCGCTGTTCTAGAGCCTTCCGAGATTGTACACCAGAAGAACAGGAGCAGGATTGCACTAACAGAGATGTTTTCCCTTGTGGTTTCTTTGGCAGGAGTGTTTTGCCACAGGTGTCCATGCCCTCTTGGAAATGTCGTTTACGCTTAGGAGGTAGTTTTCGTCAACATCTTAACGATATTTCCCATGTGGTCTCCTTGTCTCGTCTTTAGGCTTCATCGTTGTGTTCTGTACCAGGAGGGATGCCACAAAGCTAAGTTTTTCATTTTTTATTTTTCTTCTTTTATTTATATGTTGTGCTGTTTTTGTATGTAATCACTGAACAAGGCTGATGCCGAAATATTGGATGTTGTATGTTTCCCTTGATGAAGTTGAAAGACGCCGAGGACAAGAAAAGTTGACAAACAACTATGCGAGACCTATGTGACGTTTAACGGCATGGGAAGGATGTAAGATGTTTTTGTCATTTGTACATTCTCATCTTACTTTCTACCATTTGCGTTTTTTTTCTCACTTTTTCTAGCTGTCCTCATTCCCTCTGTCACTTTGTAAAACTAAACCATACACCTCTATCTACCTTAGTTATATACTTAATTTTATATACTTTTACACTAATTATTCGTGTCCTAACCCAGACGGGTTACCGTAGATTCTGCTTCACATGCTTGGGAACTGAGCCACGTCAGTCGCGTGTTGCCCCGTCCGAGTCTTATCTCTCACAACTGATTAGCTCAGCAAGGCCCCAACAGACATCTCAACGTGTGGAGATCTGAGAACACACAACATTGGGATTACCTCACGTAACCTCCAGGGAACCCCATTCCCCACCCCTTAAGGAGTTTAGAACCAGCGACAAAGACTTCGCTCATTGATCGCTCTTCTACAAATTTCCCTTGGCTATGACATTTTCTTTCAGTGACGTAATCGATTTCGTTAAATCGCGGGAAGTGATTGTGGATACGTAAAGCTGTGGATTCGATATTACATAAATTCTGTGTGTACCAACGCCATCAGCCTGGACGAGTAATTTAAAAAACATCGGAGTTTCCCAAATGCCAAGGACGTGTATTTTTAGCTGAGGTCACCGGTGCATTGCAATTTACGCAGTGAAGAGTTCTCTACTCATAGCAAAGTATGTTGGAATCATGTACGTAAGTTTGGCTTCCACATTTGTTTACAAATTAGCCATAATATATGTGATACTTTAAAAACAAATATTTTGTTGAAATGTACTTTTGACATGCATCTTTCCCATTGCAACGTATTCCTGTGAGACCTGGACACTGAACAAAACAGCTGAGAAACACATAAAAGCCTTTGAATGTAAATGCTACAGAAGAGTTCTTCAAATATCATGGACACCAAAAATAACAAATATATCCATACTACAAGAACTTAATATTGAAGAAGGCTGGCTAGCAAAAGAGGATTAAAGAGAGAAAACCTAAATATTTTGGACACATTAAACGACATGATAATCTAGAGAAGACCATCTAGGAAGGGTACATAATGGGGAAAAAGAAAGAGAGGAAGACCAAGGGTAAGATGGCTGCAAGACATCGTTGATAATCTGTGAATTGACGCATCAGCAGCAGGCCATCTTGCTCACAACCTAGAGGCCCACAGGAAAGCTGTTAGGGAGGCATAATTCCGCAAGGGACTGACTTTTTGACCTTTCACCTGCTTCTATTAGTTTCTATTTAGCGTTTTCGAACATATCAAAAGATGTAGTAAAATCATAATAGAGGAGAAAGTCCCGGGGGGAGGGGCAGGGGGTGGGGGGAAGAGGGAAGGGGGAGAAGGAATGACAAGGAGGTCAACAACGATAAAGATTGCTGGACTATGTGGGAAAATGGGGCTGGACTGAGTTTGGTGTTGAAAAAAAAAATAAAAGAACAACTCGGAGAACCATTGTAGCCACTCTTCTTTGGTGAGAGACATAGCGCTGAATGATGATGATGATGATGATGATGCTGTTGCATAAAAGACACATCAGTTTATAAAAAAAAGCATGGCCGAGATAACGTTATTCTGTTACTGGTAATAGAAATATAAGGACCACGGTAAAACTGGTTCTAGTATTCAAGGTGTGTGTGTGTGAGTGTGTGTGTGTGTGGGTGGGTGGGTGTGTGTGTTAGTTTTACAAGAGGATAGAAAGAGTGAGGAATGTGAGCAGAAACAAGAATGGCAGAAAGTAAGATGAGCACTTATAAATGAGAAACATACAACACTCCAAGAATCACATACAGAAACAACGCAACAGATAAAAACAATAGAATAAAAAATTAAACACTTAATTTTTTTTATTACTAAGGTTCATGTCTAAGTTCTCTGACATGTGTCTTCTCATGACATGTCTAAGTTCTCTAACTTCAGTCTTCTCATGACATGTCTAAGTTCTCAGACTTGTGTCTTCTCATGACATGTCTAAGTTCTCTGACATGTGTCTTCTCATGACATTTCTAAATTCTCTGACATGTGTCTTCTCATGACATGTCTAAGTTCTCTGATATGTGTCTTCTCATGACATGTCTAAGTTCTCAGACTTGTGTCTTCTCATGGCATGTCTAAGTTCTCAGACTTGTGTCTTCTCATGACATGTCTAAGTTCTCAGACTTGTGTCTTCTCATGACATGTCTAAGTTCTCTGATATGTGTCTTCTCATGACATGTCTAAGTTCTCTGACTTGTGTCTTCTCATGGCATGTCTAAGTTCTCAGACTTGTGTCTTCTCATGACATGTCTAAGTTCTCAGACTTGTGTCTTCTCATGACATGTCTAAGTTCTCAGACTTGTGTCTTCTCATGATATGTCCACGGTCAACATATTGTCAGATAAGTGTTCACTTCATTGTCCGCCATCAGACAAAGTGTTCACTTCATTGTCCGCGACTTCTGGAAGCATGTTATCATTGTGTTTGTAGTCTGGATGCCTTATACACTCTCCCTCCTCCATCTCCCTTCCCCATTCCCCCTTCCCAATTCCCCTTCTAGCTCCCCACTCCCCTCCCCACGCACCAAATCCCTCCGTTTCTAGTCTTGATTTGTGTTACTGGTTCTCTTTGAACAAATTTTCCTGAAGGGGAGGAGGGTGGGGTGTATGCGTGGTGGTCTCAGAGGTATACGTTCTCCGTGGATGCGGGTTCGAATCCCGCCAGAAATGGCACGAATTTTTTTTCCTCATGAAAGAGTACAGTTCTCCTTGGTCTCTAGGTAGTCGGGCCAAACGTGTACATTGCCTCCCTCATTTTAAAATCCCTTGGTAGTTGGAAATCACAAAAAAAAATAGTTACCCATCATCATCGTGTGGCATGCCTGAAGGCGTTGGCGACCATGTCTCTCTACAGTTTCCTGATCTTTCATGTTATCCAGCAGTTCTGTTGTTGAGCCTCTCCCATGCCATTTTTGTCAGGCCATCTAAGATTTTCTCTCTTGGACTTCCTGTACATTTTCTGCCTCCAGCTGTCACTGTTGTTACGATATTTTCTATCCCTCCTCTTCTCGTTTTATGACAAATAAGCCTTGATTGTCTCTCCTGGAGTGTTGTTTATTAAGGTTCGTTTCTCATCGGTTTTCCTTAGGCGTCCTTCATTTTGGCTGTCCGAAGTGTTCTTAACATTCTTCGTAGGAACCACATTTCAGCTGCTTCTAATGCTGTTGTTGTTGTTGTTGTTGTTGTTGTTGTTTTTGTTAGTGACCATGATTCACTTCCATACAGTGGTTCTGGCTCGATGTAGCATTTCAAGACTCTTTTCTTAGTATCTATTGACAAAGCTGGACTGCACAAAATATATTTCATTTTCTGAAATGCTACCTTTCTTTGCCTGGCATGTTCTGTCCTTGACCTCTGTGGTACACTTACCGTCCGATGATATCGCTGTACCAGGACTCGTGAACGTGCGCGCTTGTTTTAATATTATTCCTTTGACTTTGACACTGCAGCCCTGGCGCTTCCGTGTAGAACATTGTAGGGAATCTGCCACGGAGATACGCAGGCACTTGGAGCGTCTGATGCTTGCGATACCCTTCCTGAGATGACGTCTGGGGTAGGCCGGGGGTGGGAGAGATAGAGCTGGGCATATACATAGATTGTGTACACCCATTTTCCAAACAAACGAATACCTGAAAATTTCCATAACGCCTGACAAAGATAATTCGGTATCATTTAGATCCGTAGTTGAGGGTTACATGAACTGACGCCAGCACTTAGGAACTTGAAAGAAGTGTTAACTATTCACTTCTCCCGGTGGTTGTATAGAACAGAATCCTGAGAAGAATTTGTGGGCCGGCAAGAGATACTATAACACAACAAAGGAAGATAAGAAGTACCAAAGAAATCTACACTCTCCGGTTATAACAGCCATTATGAAGAACAGCAGATTGGGGTGGCTCGGCCATTTAGGAGAGAATGGAATAGGATAGAGGTTCTAAGGACTGCTATTGCCGGAGGTGGGGTGGAGAATTCGATCTCCACTCCAACGGCGCGCGTCTCAAACAGAATCTGGCAGTCAAGTCCAGCTCCTGGCCTTCCCGTGGCAGAACTGTTTAAACTGACAGGAGAAGGGGCGAAGGGTAGATGAGTGGCATGTTTGGTAGCTCATCTACCGCTGCTGGCGAGATTCTTCAGCTGCCGTGCGTGGAGCGGTGCTCCTTCCGGCCAATGAAGAAAGGTGAAAAGGGGTTGCCGCGCGGCACCACTGCGGAAAAAGTGGTAGAAAGGATAAGGCAAAGCAAACGGTCAAATCAAGGCACCTCTGGTCTGGAGGTCTGTCACGTCCTGAGTGCAGGCATATCGGGTGGAATGCATGAACCAACTTAACCCAGAGGTTAAGACACTGCTGGCAAGACTCTTCGAATGCCGCGCGTGGAGTGAAGCTCCTCCCGGTCAAGGAAGAAAATGCGGAAAAGAAATAAAGGTTGCTGTGCGGCGCCGACGTGAAAAGGTGAAGGAAAGGATAAAGTGAAGTTTAATCGCTATGTCCAGTAGTATCGCTACGAGGGCTATATATACCACGGCACCTCTGCTCTAGAGGCCGGCCACGTCCGAAATATAATATACCTACACTGGTGAAATATGCCTAAACTGGCACACACCAGGGGTGGAACTTGATGGCTAGACATGTCATGCCACCTCTGCTCTAGAGGTCGGTCACGCCTGATATACACCCATACTGGTGAATTTTGCCTAAACCGGCTTACACCAGGGGTGAAACTTGAAGGCTACGCATGTCACAGTACCTCTGCTCTAGAGGTCGGTCACGTCCCAAACACGCCCATACTGGGTTAATATGCCTAAACCGGCTCAACCCAGGGGTGGAAGTCACTAGTGGCGAGGATTCGTCCTCCTAGACAAAAGCTCCATCCTGGTCACAACTAGGAAGGGTAGCGGCCACGACCGCAAAATGCTGAAGTCGGAGGCACTGAACCAGGGCAGTCTAGATAGGCAGCCACCTCTCACCCGGCGGGATGTTTGCGTATCCTAATCACGCTGAGGTCTTCCGGTGAGAAAGTCCAGCCCTGGACTGGATGGGCAACCACCTCTCACCCGGCGGTGATACACGGGTATCTCAAAACACGTCGAGGTTTTCCGGTGAGAAGGTCCAACTCTGGCCTAGGTGGGCTACCACCTCTCACCCAACGGGAATGCACTGATATCCTAAACACGTCGAGGTCTTCCGGTGAGAAAGTCCAACTCTATACTAAACTGGTGCAACGAAAACCACGGTGTCACGCAATCCGCTTCAGAGACCCACCAAGAATACAGGCTACAGCCCTGCGATACTCTGAACCCATTGTGGTCCTCTCGGGGATCTCGTGTGGTCCTTTCGGGGACCACACAGGAGACCACGGGACCTAACGAGGACCTCAGGCGTAAATTCAGTAGGATCACAGTGCGGTCTTGGTGGTAGAAGCGAACGAAGAAGAAGAAGAGGATAGACAAGGATTGCATATACAGAAGTGATGAAAGGGAATAGACCAAGAGGTAAACCTGGACAACTATGGGGAGACAACCTAGAAGATGATATACGCGCTCTTGGGGATCGACAACTGGCAAGAAAAGATCAAGAACAGAGAGGAATGGAGGCGTGTCTTGTCTGCTGCAGAGAGTTTCAATAGCCTCGGTAAGCTGCTGAATTCAGCAGCTGCTTAAAAGAAAAAGAAGAAGAAGAAGAATGAATGAATGAATGAATGAATAATCTTTATTTTTCAAGGGTAAAGAATTGGGCACGCAGGCCCGTCTTATATTCTGCCCTTCAAGAAGAAGAAGAAGAAGGAGGAAGAGGAGGCTGGTATATAGGAGATGGTAAAACAGTTCGCTTTACCGTCGTTGTTTGGTCACCTGCACGTTTCTTTTGTTTCGTCGTAGTTTTAGTTACACATTTTAAAGAAAATAAAACATTTAAAAACCTAAACCTAGCAACGAATATGTTAGTACGGCGTTTTGTATTGTTGAACGTGAATGATAAGATGTTTGTGCTACGTGCGCTCTGTAACCTATTTAAACTGACGGGGAAAAGATTGAAAAATGGGCACTTTGCTTGAAGTAGGTACTTTTCTATTTAAAGTTTAACATAATAAAAAAGATAACCTTGAAGTTTTCAACCTCACTAAAACCGATAGTCAGACTGAGCAACGTCGAAGAGGTGGGATAGGGTCTTGACGAATTACGGTTTTCCTGGTCGTAACATCGCCGCCACGCTTGCACAGCCACTGTTGCTCTCTGAGTGCGCCAGGACAACCCGCGCCATAAGTGGAGCGATAAAGAGTTGGAGTAGTACAACCGTAGTGAACTAGATTTTCATGCGAAGGCACCTAGATTGTAAAACCGTCACCCATTGCAGTCCAGGTAACCGCGACTGTAAAACGTGGTACCTGACATCTGTATTAGGGAAAGCACGTCTGCTTGAACAAGACTACTTAGCGTTGTAAACGAAGATCAGGTGTTCAAGAAAATGTTCCAGGTTACGCATGACTGTTCCAGAATGGCAACCTCTAGCAGTAAAATAAAATCTTGCGAGTTAATTTGCTGGGGGGCCCCTGGGCAAGTAATCTTCGTGTAACAACCGTGCTCAAATCTTGTCCTGGATGACTGCAGCGGGGGGCCCTGGGCAATTGATCTTCGTGTATCAGACCTCTTCAGATGTATTATCTAAAGAAAATCGGCTTAAGACAAGTGTGTAAAGTTCACAAAATCAGACTAAAACAAGAATATAAAGTTCACAAAATCAGACTAAAACAAGTATATAAAGTTCACAAAGTCAGCCTGAAACAAGTATGCAAAGTTCACAGAATCATAAAACACATTTTTCTTGATAATTCACATTTCCCCACAGATTTTTACATTTGCTCCCCCGGAGTTGTTTAAAAGAAAGAAAGAAAGAACGAAAGAAAAAACCCAGACATTTCTCTCTTCTTTTAGGGTCAAGGTTATGATTACATCAAGCGTCACACCCCCCTCCCCTCCCTCCTCTACACACACACAACCACACAGACACACCCACACACACCCATCCCTGTGTCTTCTTTAAAAAAAAACTTTTATTATATTCCGCTGTGGTTCGTAATCACGAGAGAAGAGGGGAAGTTGTGTGATTGATGATCGTGTTATCAGCCGCGCAGATCTTATCCTGGATGACTGCAGCTGGGGGCCCCTGGGGAAGTGATCTTCGTGTTATCAACCGCGCAGATCTTATCCTGGGTGACTGCAGCTGGGGGCCCCTTGGGAAATGATTATCGTGTTATCAACCGCGCAGATCTTATCCTGGATGACTGCAGCTGGGGGCCCCTTGGGAAATGATTATCGTGTTATCAACCGCGCAGATCTTATCCTGGATGACTGCAGCTGGGGGCCCCTGGGGAAGTGATCTTCGTGTTATCAACCGCGCAGATCTTATCCTGGATGATTGCAGCTGGGGGCCCCTTGGGAAATGATTATCGTGTTATCAAGCGCGCAGATATCCTGGATGACTGCAGCTGGGGGCCCTTGGTGAAGTGATCATCGTGTTGTCAACCGCGCAGATCTTATCCTGGATGACTGCAGCTGGGTGCCCCTTGGACAAATGATCTTCTTGTAACAATCGCGCTCAAATCTTGTCCTGGATGACTGCAGCTGGGGCCCCTGGACAAGTGATCTTCTTGTAACAATCGCGCTCAAATCTTGTCCTGGATGACTGCAGCTGGGGCCCCTGGACAAGTGACCTTCTTGTAACAACCGTGCTCATCATGTGATCATCGTGTTATCAATCTCTTTCACCCTCTCTGACCTCTCTCTTTCCTTTTCACACTCGCTATTTCCTCTCTCTCTCTATATATCTATCTCTCTTCTTCTTCCCTCGCTTCCCCTCCCTCCTCCTCCTCTTTCTCCCTCACATCTCCCCCTCTCTCCCCTCTCTTCTATCCCCTGACCTCTTTCTAAATCTCTCTCTCTATCTCTCTCTTGGACACCTCTTTTCACCTCCACCTTACCTCTCTCTCCTCTTTTCACCGTCTCTACCTTTTCTGCAGACCTCTTTCTCCCCTCTCCCCTTCACCTTTTTCCTCCTCTTCCTGTCATCTCTCACTCTTTCTCCCTTCGCCTCTCTCACTCAGATTTCTCCCTTCTTCCCCTCACACTTTTTCACGCGAGAGAGAGAGAGAGAGAGAGAATGAATGAATAATCTTTATTTTTAAAGGGTAAAGAATTGGGCACGCAGGCCCGTCTCACATTCTGCCCTTCATCACTCCTCTTTTATTCTTCCCACACACTCGATTTAATACAAGTGTACAAATTAAACGAGGAAAAAAAATATCACAAGAGTGTAAGATTAAACTATTACAGAGAGAGAGAGAGAGAGGGAGAGGGAGAGAGAGGGGGTGGGAGAGATGGGAGGAAGCTGGAGAGAGGGAGTGAGAGAGAGTGGGAGAGAGGGAGGAAGCTGGAGAGAGGGAGTGAAAGAGAGTGGGAGAGAGGGAGTAAGAGAGAGCGGGAGTGGGAGAAAGAGAGGGAGTGGGAGAGAGGGAGTAGGAGAGAGAGGGGGTGGGAGAGAGAGGGGTGGGAGAGAGAGGGAGCGGAAGAGAGAGTGGGAGAGAGAGGGGATGGGAGAGAGAGGGAGCGGGAGAGAGGGTGGGAGAGAGAGGGGATGGGAGAGAGAGTGAGAGAGAGGGAGCGGAAGAGAGAGGGGGTGGGAGAGAGAGGATGGGAGAGAGAGTGGGAGAGAGAGGGGGTGGGAGAGAGAGTGGGAGAGAGAGTGGGAGAGAGAGGGGCTGGGAGAGAAAGTGGGAGAGAGAGGGAGCGGGAGAAAGAGTGGGAGAGAGAGGGGATGGGAGAGAGAGTGGGAGAGAGAGGAGATGAAAGGAAGAATGTTGTACTGGTTCTCTTTGATTGAATTTTTGGCTTACAAATGAGGGAGGGGGGAGGTGGAGAGAAATCTTGGGATCTGCGTGGTTTTTGGACATAAACGTTCACCTCGGATGCTGGAGGCTGAGGGCTCACATCCTACACATTCGTTTTCATTCATCCAAATGACCGCTCTTATACCATCCCTGGACTATCACCGTCTTAAAGCTAAACACCTGCTGTGCTCAAGCACGTGACTATCTTTAGAACAATGGTTCTCAACTATTTATAACAATGGTTCTCAACCCTTTAGAACAGTGGTTCTCAGCTCTTTAGAACAATGGTTCTCAACTCTTTTTTTCCCACCCAAGTACTACTCTTCCAACTACATGACTTGCAGGACGCTCCCAAATATGGGGAAACATCGCTGTATATAATCTTAAGTACTTTTGATGAACTAATAGTGATCGAGCTCACGGTTCCCATATTAGTGGCAGAAAATTCCTCAAGACTAGGCCTTATCATCCACAAGGGCAAGAGTAAAGTTCTTAGAGTAAATGAGGTCAACGAAATGCCCATTATATTGGAAGGAGAGGAACTGGAAGAGGTGGAAAAGTTTACTTATCTGGGAAGTGTGATAGACAATCAGGGAGGAACAGAAGCTGATGTAAAAGCAAGAATGGGCAAGGCAAGAGTAAAATTCCATCAGATGAAGAAAATATGGGGAACTTCAGCCTTGTCAATTAAATTGAAGATCAGAGTATTTAACACCATGATAAAGCCCATTCTGCTATACGGTTCAGAAACTTGGAGAACTACTGTTACGATCATGAAACGAATCCAGACATTTATTAACACATGCCTTAGAAGGATTCTTCAAATACGATGGCCAGATACCATAAGTAACCAAGAACTGCAGCAGCGAACAGGCCAGCAACCAGTGGAAGACGACATCCTACGAAGAAGATGGGGATAGATCGGACACACCCTACGGAAATCCACATCCAGCACTACAAGGCAAGCCCTAACATGGAACCCACAGGGTAAAAGGAGGAGAGGGAGACCAAGGAACTCCTGGCGCCGAAGTCTGGACACGGACATCAAAATAATGAACCAGACATGGAGACAGTTGGAAAGAGTGGCCCAGGACCGAACTGCCTGGCGAGCTCTTGTTGGCGGCCTATGCTCCACGAGGGGTTAGAGGCATAGATAGATAGATAGATCACGGTTCCCGTGTGAAACAGGGATAGAGGTGCAGCATATAATCAGGGGTGAGAAGTAGAACGACGTGGTCAAGCAACTAAGGCAGCAAACCTTGGATGATCTAGAGAATCAAGTTGTTGTTCTGCTCTTTACAGTGGCACGCTTCCATCATCATCATCATCATCATCATCATCATCATCATCATCATCATCACCATCATCATCGCCTTTCACTCCCTCGAGAGCATAAGCCACGGATAAAGACTCTCCAGTCATCCATGTTCTTGGAATTATTCTCTGCTTCCTTCCATGTATATCTTTTGTCTCTGAGCACTGTCACAATTTCTCTTCCCCAATTAAGTCTAGGTCTTCCTCATTTTCGGTTTCCTTGAGGATTCCATGTCAGTGCCTGTTTTGCTATGCTGGTGTCGGGTTTCCTCAGAGTGTGGCCAATCCACCTCCACTTCCTAGACATGATTTGTAGGTTCATAGGTTCTTGTCCTGCCCTTTCCCAGACCTCCTCGTTCCTGATCTGGTCCTGCCATTTAATGTTTAAAATCCTCCTCAAGCAGTAGTTCGTGCATGTTTGTATCCTCTGGTGTATTGTCTTAGTCATAACCATGTCTCCGAACCATATAGCAGGACAGTCTTTACGTCTGTATTGAAAAGCCTAAATTTGGTTCTTGTTTTGATGTTCTTAGATGATCATATTTTGTTAAGTTGGATAAATGCTGTCTGGCCTTGGTTATTCTAGCTTTAATATCCTTTTCCATTCCCCAGTATTTATCCACTATGCTGCCTAAATATGTGAAATACTCTACCTCCTCAGTTGGCACTCCCTCATGAGGCTATTGCTTGCACTGTTACTTTTCTTATCTTTTTTTTTTGTCCCAGTTTAGCTGAATTCTTGCTTAAGATCTGAAGTTTCTCTTGCATTTGTGTGTGGCTGTGTGCCAGAAATGCCACATCATCTACGAAGTCAAGATCTTCCAAATGGTTCCACAACGTCCATTGTATCTCATTTCTTTTTCTTTGTGTGGTAGTTTTCATGAACCAGTCTATTGCTAGAAGAAATAAGAATGGTGACAGCAAACATCCCTGCCGCACGCCTGTTTCCACTTTAAAACTTTCTTTGAGAGTTCCTCAATGTACAGTTCTGCAAATTGTTCCATCATATACGGTCTTTATAAGCTTTGTTATCTTGGCTGGGGGGATACCATAGTGGTAGCACTTTTCCAGCACAATGATGATTACTAAAATGTATAAACAAGGAAAAAAAGTAGGAACAGCTTTATTATTTAACGAATACAAATTCGTGACGTTTCGGCGTGAGCCTTAATCACACAAACACATACATGACGAAGTATCAGAGAAAGGAGATAAAGTATAGAATCACATAAAACTATGTTAATGAAATAACAACAAATGAAAAAACTAATCAAGAAATATAATTAGAACAAAACTTATCTGAATATTTTAGACGGATTTCAAATAATTGTTGGTTTGTGTATAGCTGTATACTTATACACTATTTATCGAACGATGATTACTATGCAATAAAGCTGTACCAACGAATACCAGTAAGAGAGTTACCCAGTGCTACGTGGAACCCGTAGTGTTATTTGGATGCGAAGCAAGGGCAGTAACCAAGAGCACCCAGAATCTACTGGAAGCAGCGGAGTTGTGGTTCCTAATAAGAATGATGAGAATACCAAGGACAGCCAAGAAAAAAACAAATGAAGAGATTCTAAGTGAGGCTGGGCAAAAGAGAGAAATTTATGTCAAAATTCAAAATAAGGCAGTCCAGATTTGTAGAACACGTTTTGAGAAGGAAAAAACTGGAACACATAGTGACAATAGAGAAACAAAATGACAGAAGAAGACAAAGAAATAAGATACTTGGAGTGACGCAGAGCACGGTCCAACACGTCTTATAGAAAGAGTAAAGGATAGATGTTTGTGGAAATCAATGACGACCAACGCCTGATTGGCTTGGACCACAGAGAGAGAGAGAGAGAGAGAGAGAGAGAGAGAGAGAGAGATTGCGAGAGAGTGACTGATGTATATTTATATATACATATCAATATTTCAATCTTTATATATATATATATATATATAAAGATTGAAATATTGATAGAGGAGTGTGTGTGTGTGGGAGAGAGAAGGATCGAGAGGGATATATATATCTGAGCCTTAAGTGCACAGGGCACATGGTGCTTCCGCAAGGGTTTTCCACAAATACCTGTCCTTTGCCTTTTCTTCTGCTCTTGCCCAGGTGAGCCCTCTATTGCTCAACATCCTCTCTGTTGTTCTTCTCCGTGTCTCTTTTGGTCTACCCTTACTTCTGTTCCCCTGTGATGTCCATCTTAGTGCTATTTTTGGTAGTGAGTTGTCAGTCATTCGGACCACATGTCTCAACCATCGCCAGCGTCTTTCCTCAATAATTGTTGTCAGTGGCTTCATCTGCATTTCTGCCAACAAGATGTTATTTCTTACGGTGTTTGGCCAAAATATTTTTCTATTTCTTCTGGAGAGAATTCAACTTCTTTTCTATGGTTTTGGTGATTTTCCAGCATTCACTTTCATAGAGTAGTACACTTAGAACATTACTCTTAAATATCTTCATTTTCGTATTTATACTTAGTTTTTTTTTAGATTTCCATATAGTCTGCAGCACTGCAAAAGTCTGGTTTGCTATAATAAGTCTGCTGCTGATGTCCTCTGTGCTGTCTCCATTTTCTACTACTCTACACCCAAGATATACAAATTCGTTGACCTCCTCCACTAACTTGCTATCTACTCTGAGTACATTTCTGTTGTTCATATTTTGCTTCATTAACTTTGTCTTTCCTGTGTTGATCTTTAGTCCTATGTTGTTTGCATTCTGAGTTAGCTTGTTAACTTTATCTTGCATATCTTTGTGGCTGCTTGATAGTAGACAAATGTCGTCCGCAAAGTCAAGGTCCTCCAGCACTGTGTCAAGGGTCCATTGTAATCCTCTGTGTATGCCTGATGTTGCCTCCTTCATTAACCAGTCTATTGCCAAGATAAATAATGTTAGTGATAGTACATATCTCTGCTTCACTCCTGTTTGTACCCTAAAGCTACTGGAGGTATGTTCTCCACAGATCACTTTGCACTGAAAACCCTCGTATAGGGCTTTTATTACATTCACTATCTTATGGGGGAAGCCATGCCATCTTAGGATTTTCCACAGTGCATCTCTGTTGAATATATATATATATATATCATCATCATCATCGTCATCATGTGCCGTGCCGACTAGCGTTGGCTATTATGCTTCTCCAGAGTACCCGATCCTTCATGCAGGCCATCAGTTCAGTTGGTGATCTCCTCTCACACCATCCCGTCAGACTGTCCAGTATAATTTCTCTTGGTCTTCCTCTTGATCTCCTTCCTTCTATTTTTCCTGTTGTTATAATATTTCCAATGCCCTCTTCTCATATATATATATATATATATATATATATATATATATATATATATATATATATATGGTAATATTACCAAAATAATGTGGTATGAAAGGCCAGTTTAGTGGGAATAAAATCACCTGATGAGGTTGAAAAGCTCACCGAAAGCAAGACAACTTGGCGAACTACCGTGCGAGCCCTGTGTGACGTTTAGCGGCACGGGAAGGATGTAAGATATCAGAATACAGCGGCCAGAGACCACCTGAATATGCCCCGCAGACCTGCAGGTTGAGGACCACTGTTCTAGGTCACATGTGTCAGAGAGATAAAGGTTTCATCTGGGACGCCATGATCAAAACACAGGTGTTGTCGTCCGCGCTTACGTGCCTTAACACTAAATAGATGTGTACTGTCAAATAAAAAAAATGGCCGTGATTGGTCAGGTGTTCTTTACAGATGAATTAACAAATCTTAAAGGCTTGAAAACTTGGACTGGATGTCAAGTTTAGATACTTTATACTTCTTCTCTTTTGTGTACTCCGTACAAGTCTTGATGTACAGTACACACAGTGCAGTTTGTTGCAACTACTCCTGTTGTACTTGGCATGTGATATGTGACACAAATCCTGTTATAATTCGAGTGTGATATGTGATACAAATGCTGCTGTACTTCGCTTGTGATATGTGATACAGTTCTTATTGTGATGTGATATGTGATACAAATATTATTTTTGAGAATCTGACGCGATTTATTTTATAAACTACTTTTCTTTGAAATTTATCATTTTCGTCTTTCGTGCTGTTTAGGTAGAGTTGGTAGGAGAAGCGATTCAGTTGATATGAGAAGCTATGTAGTATGATCAAGACCCTATCTCATACTTGCCCAGCGGTGCTAGAGGGGATACTTATTTTGAACAGTCTGGAAACAGGTCGTTGTGTTAATCCACTTTGGCTCACTCGGTAGCGATCACGTGACTGTTGACCGGCGAGAAGTTTGCTTTGTGGTTCCAGTCTGTGAATTAGAGCTAGTCCTCCTTAACCCGCTCTCAATCCGATTCCAGGATCTTTCATTTTGGTGGCGGCCTAAGAGAAGTAAAAGCTCACAGCTGTAAAGAGATCAATAGTCAGTTGGTTCATGTGGTTATGTGTGATGTTTCGTGTTCACTAAACTTTGGACGCGGTGGAGTGCGAATGTCGTAAATCTCCGCCATTTTTGTTTTCGTTTGTTGTCGTGAAAGCTCTTCGGAATCTATACAGTTACGGTAAGTGAAATCTATCTATCTATCTATCTATCTATCTATCTATCTATCTATCTATCTATCTATCTATCTATCTATCTATCTATCTATCTATCTATCTATCTGTCCGTCCGTCCGTCCGTCCGTCTGTCTGTCTGTCTGTCTAATAACAGACTCAATATTCCTACATGGAGCAGAGATATTTATTTGTCTGTCTGTCTGTATATGTACCTAATAACAGACTCAACATTCCCACATGGAGCAGAGATATTTATTTGTCTGTCTGTATGTCTATCTGTCTGTCTCAGCTTCTATTGATGCATCTAATAACAAGCTCAATCTGGGACAAAGATAACTGTGGTCGCCAAGGTGATGGAGCCTACTAAGAAACAAGCTCTGCGGATCCACTCCGGGTCTTAGCTTTGATACCTTTTTGTAAGGTGCTACGCGATGTACTACAATATGATGCAGTAGTACTGGAAGACAGTTTTGGAAGATTTACGTAACAGGAAAAAGAGAAAGAGAGGACGACCAAGGCGAAGTTGGCTGCAAGATATCGTTGATGATCTGCAAATGGACGCATCAGCAGCAGGGCATCTTGCTTACAACCGAGAGGCCTACAGGAGAGCTGTTAGGGAGGCAAAGTTCCGCAAGGGACATGCAAATGACTGATAATGTTGTGGCGTGCTGGAATACTATTGTAATATGTAATAAGACCACGCCCCCTTTTGTGGATTAATATTCGTCGTTCGGAAAATGGCTTCATCGCAGCCAGGGATACATCTTCTCGGCCGGCCCGTTTGGCCTTCTCATAACGGCCCCCATTTCCGTGGTATGTTTTCTTCTAGAATTCTTTCCTCTGCCAGTGTGGGTGGAAAGGAAAGGGAGGGGCACGTGGTCTAGGGGTTAGACGCTCGTCTTAGGTGCTGGGTTCGAATGCCCAACAGATGTGGCGTGGATTTTTTTTTTACCTCATGGATCCTCCAGAAATAAGTTTCTGCTTGTGTCTGGGTAGTGGAACCCCAACGTCCTTCTGTGCTCTGTCGAGAGCCTTAAAAATCCCTAACTTGATTCTGTTGCTTGTATGGTTTTAAAAGCGCTGTAACAACCGGCCAAGTTTGCCTACATAACCACTCAAGAAGATAAATAAATGAACGGTCCTTTATCTCCTGATAAGGTTTGTTTTTGGGGCTGCAGATGGTACACACAAGCAGGCAGGTCTAGACTGGTCCAGCGCTTTCAAAACATTGGGTGTATCACACGCAGCGCACATGGGTGTCAGATAACTGTTAATATTTGTTATTGTTCGGTTGTTATTCTTACTGTACGATCCCCATGTGTTTGAGAACATTATTTTTGTGACCGGAGTTTCGAGGACCTTGAAGCTCAAAGTGAAATCAGTTGGGGATAAGTGGGTTGCATGACGTCCCGGTAATTTTCGAACTGATCCCATGAAGTATGCTTCGTAATAGGGTCCACCACTTGGACTGAGTGGGTTGGACGTTAAATGGATAACAGTGGCGAGCAGTAATTCTCGGAAATGATCCCAAAAGGTAGCTTTTTAAGCAGTCTCCACGGCTTGGGTTATACCTGGAGTTACCTCCACCTGGGCTTCGCTGACGCTGTTTAGCGACTAAGTGTTAAGTCCATTAGTAAGAGATGGGGGTGGCAACTTTAATAGTTCTGGCCGTTTATTTGTTATATATTACAATAGAACCCCCACCACGCTACAACACTACTACATCATATTGTAGTACATGGCGTAGTACCTTACAGAAAGGTATCAAAGCTAAGACCTGGAGTGGGTCCACAGTGGATGTTTCTTTGTAGGCTCCATCACCTCGAGCGACCAGTTATCTTTGTCCCATATAGTAATCTTGAGCTTGTTATTAGAGGCACTAATAGAAGCTGGGACAGACAGACAGACAGACAGACAGACAGACAGACGGACAGATCAATATCTCTGCCACATGTAGGAATGTTGAGTCTGTTATTAGGCACATAAATAGATAGATAGACAGTTGGACAGACAGTGAGACAAATAGAAGTGAGATTAAATAGAACATTCGACTACCAAGACTTTAGAGGGCTGGAATTTTCTAATTCATGGTTCAAGTCGCATGGTTATGGTTCCATGGTTGTCAGTTCGTAATTTTAAGATTAAGGGTGAAAATACGCGCAGTTCATTCTGTCTTTCCTGTCAGAACAGGGCGATTTGATTCTTTTCAGCAACTGAGATTCATCATCATCATCAGGTGCCGTGCCGACTGGTGTTGGTTATTATGGTTCTCCAGAGTACACGATCCTTCATGCAGGCCATCAGCTCAGTTGGTGATCTCCTCTCACACCATCCCGTCAGACTGTCCAGTATCATTTCTCTTGGTCTTCCTCTTGATCTTTTTCCTTCTATTTTTCCTGTTATAATATTTTCAATGCCCCTTCTTCTCATTACATGTCCTGTGAAGGTACATTGTGTTTCTCTTATCTTTTTGACAAGATTTTTTGTCTCTCCGGCTCTTCTCATACATTCTTCATTAGTTATTTTTGCTGTCCAGGGGATTCACAACATTCTTCTAATAAACCACATTTCTGCTGCTTCCAATGATTTTTGTGCAGACCTGCCTATTGTCCATGATTCACTTCCATATAACAAGATAGGTTCAATATAGCATTTTAGGACTCGTTTTCTAACATTCATTGATAAGGATGTGTTGGCAAAGATTGGAAGTAACTGAGATTAGATATCGTAATATGCTACATATCCTCACTACTCCTTTATGGTGTAGAAGCTTGTACCTTGAATAAGACAACAGAAAAGAAAACGGAGGCGCTTGAAATCCGGATGTACAGAAGAATAGGGCGTATGTCGTGGACAGAAAAGAACAGAAACAACGAAGTGTTAAACCAGCTAGAAGTGAAAATAAAAATATTGAAAATCATAAAAACAAAACAGCTAAGACACTTTAGCCATATCAAGAGGCACAATGTTATGTTGAAGACCCCTTCTCGAGGGCAAGATCAAAGGGAAAAAAGAACAAGAGGATGACAGCGATATAGATGGGCGGACGATATCAAGAGATGGACAAGGCACCAGCTTGGCCGAGTGCTCTACGAGGGCAAGAAACAGAGCAGAGTGGAGATTCATTGCTGCTAACCTTCCCTGTGGAGACAGCACGTGAAGATGATGATGATGAATGATGATATTCACAGATGAGTATGACAGGCACTTGTCTCTCAGCTGATAGATTTTCTTTCAAGCCTTCTTCTCGCAGAGCGGTCTGGTTGGCCGAGTGGTTAGACGCTCAGTTTGCTAATCCGGTGGAACCGGGTTCAGTTCTAGCTGTGGGATTTTTTTTCTGGTATACCCCCCCCCCCCAAAAAAAAAAAGGCCCCGGGGTCGACCCAGCCTCTAGAAATGGGTACCAGAGAAATCTGAGAAGGTAAATGCGCCCAGACAAGATACTGACCACATCACACTTTCATGTGCCGAAGGTCATGGAAATACCGGACTAACACCGTGTCCCCGATATGTCTTAATGTCATGGAAACGGGAATTTTACCTTTACTTTACCTTTCTTCTGCAGGAACAGGAATTTCATGACAGCCCGAAGCTCCATACCTGAAAATTTCACACTTTTCCTTGACATGATTCTGTCATTGATCTGAAAAAAAGGTCCAAAAAAAAATTCTCGCCATGATCATGCAAATTGACACTTGACATAAATAACACTCTTTCCAGCTAGTGACAAACTCACCTTTCATATTAGTGCTCTGATCTCGAGCGACCAGTTATCTTTGTCCCATATAGTAATCTTGAGCTTGTTATTAGAGGCACTAATAGAAGCTGGGACAGACAGACAGACAGACAGACAGACAGACAGACAGACAGACAGACGGACAGATCAATATCTCTGCCACATGTAGGAATGTTGAGTCTGTTATTAGGCACATAAATAGATAGATAGACAGTTGGACAGACAGTGAGACAAATAGAAGTGAGATTAAATAGAACATTCGACTACCAAGACTTTAGAGGGCTGGAATTTTCTAATTCATGGTTCAAGTCGCATAGTTTTGGTTCCATGGTTGTCAGTTCGTAATTTTAAGATTAACGGTGAAAATACGCGCAGTTCATTCTGTCTTTCCTGTCAGAACAGGGCGATTTGATTCTTTTCAGTAACTGAGATTCATCATCATCATCAGGTGCCGTGCCGACTGGCGTTGGCTATTATGCTTCTTCAGAGTACCCGATCCTTCATGCAGGCCATCAGTTCAGTTGGTAATCTCCTCTCACACCATCCCGTCAGACTGTCCAGTATCATTTCTCTTGGTCTTCCTCTTGATCTTTTTCCTTCTATTTTTCCTGTTATAATATTTTCAATGCCCCTTCTTCTCATTACATGTCCTGTGAAGGTACATTGTGTTTCTCTTATTTTTTTGACAAGATTTTTTGTCTCTCCGGCTCTTCTCATACATTCTTCATTAGTTATTTTTGCTGTCCAGGGGATTCGCAACATTCTTCTAATAAACCACATTTCTGCTGCTTCCAATGATTTTTGTGCAGACCTGCCTATTGTCCATGATTCACTTCCATAGAACAAGATAGATTCAATATAGCATTTTAGGATTCGTTTTCTAACATTCATTGATAAGGATGTGTTGGCAAAGATTGGAAGTAACTGAGATTACATATCGTAAAATGTTACATATACTCAGTACTCCTTTATGGTGTAGAAGCTTGTACCTTGAATAAGACAACAGAAAAGAAAACGGAGGCGCTTGAAATCCGGATGTACAGAAGAATAGGGCGTATATCGTGGACAGAAAAGAACAGAAACAACGAAGTGTTAAACCAGCTAGAAGTGAAAATAAAAATATTGAAAATCATAAAAACAAAACAGCTAAGACACTTTAGCCATGTCAAGAGGCACAATACTATGTTGAAGACCCCTTCTCGAGGGCAAGATCAAAGGGAAAAAAGAACAAGAGGATGACAGCGATATAGATGGGCGGACGATATCAAGAGATGGACAAGGCACCAGCTTGGCCGAGTGCTCTACGAGGGCAAGAAACAGAGCAGAGTGGAGATTCATTGCTGCTAACCTTCCCTGTGGAGACAGCACGTGAAGATGATGATGATGAATGATGATATTCACAGATGAGTATGACAGGCACTTGTCTCTCAGCTGATAGATTTTCTTTCAAGCCTTCTTCTCGCAGAGCGGTCTGGTTGGCCGAGTGGTTAGACGCTCAGTTTGCTAATCCGGTGGAACCGGGTTCAGTTCCAGCTGTGGGATTTTTTTTCTGGTATACCCCCCCCCCCCAAAAAAAAAAAGGCCCCGGGGTCGACCCAGCCTCTAAAAATGGGTACCAGAGAAATCTGAGAAGGTAAATGCGCCCAGACAAGATACTGACCACATCACACTTTCATGTGCCGAAGGTCATGGAAATACCGGACTAACACCGTGTCCCCGATATGTCTTAATGTCATGGAAACGGGAATTTTACCTTTACTTTACCTTTCTTCTGCAGGAACAGGAATTTCATGACAGCTCGGAGCTCCATACCTGAAAATTTCACACTTTTCCTTGACATGATTCTGTCATTGATCTGAAAAAAAGGTCCAAAAAAAAATTCTCGCCATGATCATGCAAATTGACACTTGACATAAATAACACTCTTTCCAGCTAGTGACAAACTCACCTTTCATATTAGTGCTCTGATCTCTCGTGGTTAGACGGTTTCTCATCCTACCAGAGTACGGGGTTAGTCTCAGGTAATTCTCTTGTCATTTTTTCTTTCTCTCGTGTCTAAAAGTGCTTTTTGTTTTTAAAAACATTTTCTCCAAGTCTTATCATACACTACTGTCCTCTCTTACTTCTCTAGGTCTTATCATACACTGCTGTGCTCTCTTACTTCTCCAAGTCTTATCATACACTGCTGTCCTCTCTTACTTCTTCAGGTCTTATCATACACTGCTGTCCTCTCTTACTTCTTCAGGTCTTATCATACACTGCTGTCCTCTCTTACTTCTTCAGGTCTTATCATACACTACTGTCCTCTCTTACTTCTTCAGGTTATCATACACTACTGTCCTCTCTTACTTCTCAGGTCTTATCATACACTGCTGTGCTCTTACTTCTTCAGGTCTTATCATACACTGCTGTGCTCTCTTACTTCTTCAGGTCTTATCATACACTACTGTCCTCTCTTACTTCTTCAGGTCTTATCATACACTGCTGTGCTCTCTTACTTCTTCAGGTCTTATCATACACTGCTGTCTTCTCTTTCTTCTTCAGGTCTTATCATACACTACTGTCCTCTCTTACTTCTTCAGGTCTTATCATACACTGCTGTGCTCTCTTACTTCTCCAGGTCTTATCATACACTACTGTGCTCTCTTACTTCTTCAGGTCTTATCATACACTACTGTGCTCTCTTACTTCTTCAGGTCTTATCATACACTACTGTCCTCTCTTACTTCTTCAGGTCTTATCATACACTACTGTCCTCTCTTACTTCTTCAGGTCTTATCATACACTGCTGTCCTCTCTTACTTCTTCAGGTCTTATCATACACTACTGTGCTCTCTTACTTCTTCAGGTCTTATCATACACTGCTGTGCTCTCTTACTTCTTCAGGTCTTATCATACACTGCTGTGCTCTCTTACTTCTTCAGGTCTTATCATACACTGCTGTCCTCTCTTACGTCTTCAGGTCTTATCATACACTGCTGTGCTCTCTTACTTCTTCAGGTCTTATCATACACTGCTGTCCTCTCTTACTTCTTCAGGTCTTATCATACACTACTGTCCTCTCTTACTTCTTCAGGTCTTATCATACACTGCTGTGCTCTCTTACTTCTTCAGGTCTTATCATACACTACTGTGCTCTCTTACTTCTTCAGGTCTTATCATACACTACTGTGCTCTCTTACTTCTTCAGGTCTTATCATACACTACTGTCCTCTCTTACTTCTCCAGGTCTTATCATACACTGCTGTCCTCTCTTACTTCTCCAGGTCTTATCATACACTACTGTCCTCTCTTACTTCTCCAGGTCTTATCATACACTACTGTCCTCTCTTACTTGAAAAGAAAACGGAGGCGCTTGAAATCCGGATGTACAGAAGAATAGGGCGTATATCGTGGACAGAAAAGAACAGAAACAACGAAGTGTTAAACCAGCTAGAAGTGAAAATAAAAATATTGAAAATCATAAAAACAAAACAGCTAAGACACTTTAGCCATGTCAAGAGGCACAATACTATGTTGAAGACCCCTTCTCGAGGGCAAGATCAAAGGGAAAAAAGAACAAGAGGATGACAGCGATATAGATGGGCGGACGATATCAAGAGATGGACAAGGCACCAGCTTGGCCGAGTGCTCTACGAGGGCAAGAAACAGAGCAGAGTGGAGATTCATTGCTGCTAACCTTCCCTGTGGAGACAGCACGTGAAGATGATGATGATGAATGATGATATTCACAGATGAGTATGACAGGCACTTGTCTCTCAGCTGATAGATTTTCTTTCAAGCCTTCTTCTCGCAGAGCGGTCTGGTTGGCCGAGTGGTTAGACGCTCAGTTTGCTAATCCGGTGGAACCGGGTTCAGTTCCAGCTGTGGGATTTTTTTTCTGGTATACCCCCCCCCCCCAAAAAAAAAAAGGCCCCGGGGTCGACCCAGCCTCTAAAATGGGTACCAGAGAAATCTGAGAAGGTAAATGCGCCCAGACAAGATACTGACCACATCACACTTTCATGTGCCGAAGGTCATGGAAATACCGGACTAACACCGTGTCCCCGATATGTCTTAATGTCATGGAAACGGGAATTTTACCTTTACTTTACCTTTCTTCTGCAGGAACAGGAATTTCATGACAGCCCGAAGCTCCATACCTGAAAATTTCACACTTTTCCTTGACATGATTCTGTCATTGATCTGAAAAAAAGGTCCAAAAAAAAATTCTCGCCATTATCATGCAAATTGACACTTGACATAAATAACACACTTTCCAGCTAGTGACAAACTCACCTTTCATATTAGTGCTCTGATCTCTCGTGGTTAGACGGTTTCTCATCCTACCAGAGTACGGGGTTAGTCTCAGGTAATTCTCTTGTCATTTTTTCTTTCTCTCGTGTCTAAAAGTGCTTTTTGTTTTTAAAAACATTTTCTCCAAGTCTTATCATACACTACTGTCCTCTCTTACTTCTCTAGGTCTTATCATACACTGCTGTGCTCTCTTACTTCTCAGGTCTTATCATACACTGCTGTCCTCTCTTACTTCTTCAGGTCTTATCATACACTGCTGTCCTCTCTTACTTCTTCAGGTCTTATCATACACTGCTGTCCTCTCTTACTTCTTCAGGTCTTATCATACACTACTGTCCTCTCTTACTTCTTCAGGTCTTATCATACACTACTGTCCTCTCTTACTTCTTCAGGTCTTATCATACACTGCTGTGCTCTCTTACTTCTTCAGGTCTTATCATACACTGCTGTGCTCTCTTACTTCTTCAGGTCTTATCATACACTACTGTCCTCTCTTACTTCTTCAGGTCTTATCATACACTGCTGTGCTCTCTTACTTCTTCAGGTCTTATCATACACTGCTGTACTCTCTTACTTCTTCAGGTCTTATCATACACTACTGTGCTCTCTTACTTTACTGTTCAGATTGGGGCTTTTTTTTTGGACGTTTCTTGGGACGTTTCTTGGGACGATAACTTTTCAGCACTCCTAGCAGGCCTTCGTATCAGTTCTCCCCCACTTCCGGTCAGGCAGTCAATTGCTTGAGTCAGAGAATCCCAAAACAAGCTATCAAGTGGAACACAAGAGGCCAAAGAAAAATAATGACCACGTGAAACTCCAAAGGGGACATTGTTAAGAGAGGCCAAATTAATAGGCATAAAATCCTTTGATGAGGTTGAAAGACTCGCCAAAGACAGGAAAAATTGGCGAACTACTTTGCGAGCCCTGTGTGACGTTTAACGGCACGGGAAGGATATAAGATAAGATTTAAGCTTGAGTAAGTTTTATTAGAAAGAATTTTTGTAAAAATGTTGCGTTAGTCTTATCTTATATCTTATCTTATATCCTTCCCGTGCCGTTAAACGTCACACAGGGCTCGCAAAGTAGTTCGCCAATTTTTCCTGTCTTCGGCGAGTCTTTGAACCTCATCAAAGGATTTTATGCCTGTTAATTTGGCCTCTCTTAACAATGTCCTCTTCAGAGTTTCCTGTGGTCTGCCGCTTTTTCTTTGGCCTGTTGTGTTCCACTTGATAGCTTGTTTTGGGATTCTCTGATCATTTCTTCTCATCAAGTGACCAACATATGTCCATCTCCTTTTCTTGATCACCCGTGAGACTGGTTGTTGTTCAGTCATGTGTCTTATCTCTGCATTGTTCTTGAATTCATTCCACTTGATGCCGAGTATTTTCCTTAGGCATTTGTTTTCAAAAGAGTCTAATTTCTTTTCTATTTCTTTAGTTGTTTTCCAGCTTTCGCATGCATAAATGAGGGTGGATATTACATTTGAATTGAATAATCTTAACTTGGTTTTTGTGCTTATAACTTTTGAATTCCATATGTTCTCAAGAGTCTTGAAGATTGATGCTGCTTTTGCAATTCTGATCCTAACTTCCTTTCTAGTGTCACCATCCTGGTCTATGTACCTGCCAGGGTATGCAAATTGATTGACTTCTTCAATATCTGTCCCTTCTATGTGTATTTTTCCATTTTGATTGATGGGAATTTTCATTATTTTTGTTTTGTCCTTGTTAATTTCAAGTCCTATTTTGCTAGCCAGTGAAGACAGGCTATCTGTTTTTTCTTGCATGGAATTCACAAAATTACTGATAAGAGTTATGCTTGAGTAAGTTTTATTAGAAAGAATTTTTGTAAAAATGTTGCGTTAGTCTTATCTTATATCTTATCTTATATCCTTCCCGTGCCGTTAAACGTCACACAGGGCTCGCAAAGTAGTTCGCCAATTTTTCCTGTCTTCGGCGAGTCTTTGAACCTCATCAAAGGATTTTATGCCTGTTAATTTGGCCTCTCTTAACAATGTCCTCTTCAGAGTTTCCTGTGGTCTGCCGCTTTTTCTTTGGCCTGTTGTGTTCCACTTGATAGCTTGTTTTGGGATTCTCTGATCATTTCTTCTCATCAAGTGACCAACATATGTCCATCTCCTTTTCTTGATCACCCGTGAGACTGGTTGTTGTTCAGTCATGTGTCTTATCTCTGCATTGTTCTTGAATTCATTCCACTTGATGCCGAGTATTTTCCTTAGGCATTTGTTTTCAAAAGAGTCTAATTTCTTTTCTATTTCTTTAGTTGTTTTCCAGCTTTCGCATGCATAAATGAGGGTGGATATTACATTTGAATTGAATAATCTTAACTTGGTTTTTGTGCTTATAACTTTTGAATTCCATATGTTCTCAAGAGTCTTGAAGATTGATGCTGCTTTTGCAATTCTGATCCTAACTTCCTTTCTAGTGTCACCATCCTGGTCTATGTACCTGCCAGGGTATGCAAATTGATTGACTTCTTCAATATCTGTCCCTTCTATGTGTATTTTTCCATTTTGATTGATGGGAATTTTCATTATTTTTGTTTTGTCCTTGTTAATTTCAAGTCCTATTTTGCTAGCCAGTGAAGACAGGCTATCTGTTTTTTCTTGCATGGAATTCACAAAATTACTGATAAGAGTTATGTTGCGTTAGTAGTCAGTTTTTTTTCCAGTAGAGGAGTTTGCAAGTAGTCAGTTTCAGTTATGTAGTAGACTCAGTTCCAGTTACGTAGTATATTCAGTTCCAGCTATGTAGTAAACTCAGCTCCAGTTATGTAGTAGACTCAGTTCCAGTTATGTAGTAGGCTCAATTCCAGTTATGTAGCAGACTCAGTTCAAGTTGTGTAGTAGACTCAGTTTCAGTTATGTAGTAGACTCAGTGTAAGCATATTGTCCTTTAGGACAAGTTTTCTGTGTCAGTGTAAGCTGTTTAGTAGCGTTGTCCTTATCAGGACAGAACCGTGTTGCACTGGTTTCCAACTTTTGGAAAATATGCGTGTTCTGGATATTTATTGGAAATTCACTAGTTTGTAAGTAGTTGCTTATAGTAGTTACTAGTTGCCAGAAACTTCTTCCCCATGGCGTTGACTACGCGCCCGGAAAGTTCTTGTAATATTTGTTGATTCAACCTGCCATGTTGGCAGCTCGTCCCCTATTCTCATCTCCATTTTTCATCGTTCATTTCTTCATTCAATGAATGTTTTGATGTGTATCCTTGTAGTTGGACTATTATTATCTTCATGGAGTTTTCTAGCCGAGAGACAAGTCTTGGAAGAGTACATACTGGGAAAAAGAAAAGAGAGGAAGACCAAGGAGAAGATGGCTGCAAGACATCGTTGATGATCTGCGAATGGACGCATCAGCAGCAACAGGGGATCTTGCTTACAACAGAGAGGCCTACAGGAAAGCTGTTAGAGAGGCAAAGTTCTTCAGGAAAACATTCAGAAAAACAAAATAATCGCATATTTTGATTATTATTGTTGAAATCCAAATGTGCTTGTCACGACACAGTAACACACAGATACTAGGTCAGTGGTGCCATGCTGGCACACCTGTACTTGTCCCAGAAGAGGAGTTTGCAAGTAGTCAGTTTCAGTTATGTAGTAGATTCAGTTCCAGTTATGTAGTATATTCAGTTCCAGCTATGTAGTAAACTCAGCTCCAGTTATGTAGTAGACTCAGTGTAAGCATATTGTCCTTTAGGACAAGTTTTCTTTGTCAGTGTAAGCTGTTTAGTAGCGTTGTCCTTATCAGGACAGAACCGTGTTGCACTGGTTTCCAACTTTTGGAAAATATGTGTGTTCTGGATATTTACTGGAAATTTACTAGTTTGTAAGTAGTTGCTTATAGTAGTTACTAGTTGTCAGAAACTTCTTCCCCATGGCGTTGACTACGCGCCCCGGAAGTTCTTGTATTATATGTTGATTGAACCCGCTATGTTGGCAGCTCGTCCTCTTTTCTCATCTCCATTTTTCATCGTTCATTTCTTCATTCAATAAATGTTTTGATGTGTATCCTTGTAGTTGGACTATTATTATCTTCATGGAGTTTTCTAGCCGAGAGACAAGTCTTGGAAGAGTACATACTGAGAAAAAGAAAAGAGAGGAAGACCAATGCGAAGATGGCTGCAAGACATCGTTGATGATCTGCGAATGGACGCATCAGCAGCAGCAGGGCATCTTGCTTACAACAGAGAGGCCTACAGGAAAGCTGTTAGAGAGGCAAAGTTCTTCAGGAAAACATTCAGAAAAACAAAATAATCGCATATTTTGATTATTATTGTTGAAATCCAAATGTGCTTGTCACGACACAGTAACACACTGATACTAGGTCAGTGGTGCCATGCTGGCACACCTGTACTTGTCCCAGAAGGGATACGCCTTTAAGTTCCTCAGTGATATTTAGTCATTTCCTTAATGATATTTAGTCAGTTCCTCGATGATATTTAGTCAGTTATTCGACGATATTTAGTCAGTTCCTTAATGATATTTAGTCAGTTCCTCGACGATATTTAGTCAGTTCCTTAATGATATTTAGTCAGTTCCTCGACGATATTTAGTCAGTTCCTTAATGATATTTAGTCAGTTCCTCGACGATATTTAGTCAGTTCCTTGATGATATTTAGTCATTTCCTCGACGATATTTAGTCAGTTCCTCGACGATATTTAGTCAGTTCCTCAATGATATTTAGTCATTTCCTCGACGATAGTTAGTCAGTTCATTGACGATATTTAGTCAGTTCCTGGATGATATTTAGTCAGTTCCTCGATGATATGTAGTCAGTTCCTCGATGATATTTAGTCAGTTCCTCGACGATATTTAGTCAGTTCCTCGACGATATTTAGTTAGTTCCTCGATGATATTTAGTCAGTTTATCAAAAGTCTGGATACCAATTTGCTGAATTTCCTGGACCGCGGCAGCAAAGAGGTCTCCAGTCATCACCCTCGCATGGAAAAACTATTCGCTATGGTAAGAACAACTCTTTCGCTCATCAGAAGCCCAGTAATCCGCTTGCCAGCAGAAATAAGACTCCGAAGCTTAATGTAACGTTGTGGAAATCGAAACACATTATTCATATTAATATTGTCGATATCAGTAACGTGAACTCTTGTAAGAAGTCGATTAATGGGTCGACCACTCGTGCTATCGACCAGAACGTGCGTCGGGTAAACAACCTTACGGTTATTTTTTACACGCGAGACCGGAAATACCGCCATGTTCAGACACGCCTTAACCACGTGACATGAATTACAACCGTGATTAAAGGTACAAGCAGTTAAAAGCGAAACTTAAGTTAAACGTTTGCCGCCCACATACGACCCCTCAAGGGCAGACAGAAACCGACGGATACGAGCACAAATTGACCATCCCGCCAAGCCGTCCAGCATGCTTCTTTATGTTGTCCACCCATCTGTATCGTGATCCATCTCCTTACCCTGTTTTCCCCTCGAGTATCGAGCGGTTCTCATAACTTTACCGGGCTTCCATCCCCTTGCGACCACCCCCCCCCCCCACACCCAAACCCCAAAGTCACGTGCTTAGCGCCTCCTGAAAATGTTTTTCGTGTAGCTGGTTATGATGTCAACAACAGTTCCCTCTTCCCTAGGATCTCTTCTCCTCCCCCTTCTCCCCTACCCCGAGAATCTTATGGGGGCAATATCGTCCAACGTGGGAACCACTGAAACTATATTCTTATCACAGCTTGATTCTGAAATGAACTTTCTTCGTTTGCAAGAAACAAGCGATTTTCTCCTCTCTCTCTCTCTCTCTATCTCTCTCTCTCCCCCTCCCTGCCGGCCCCACCATGGAACTTTAATTGTTCTAAAATGAAAGGAACAACATTAGCAAAGAAGAACGTCGAGAGAGATGGACATACAAGGTTTCTTACTTCATTGCCTGCTTTAATTTGTCCAAGCGTTTAAAACGTTAAAAGAAAAAACCAAAACACCAGGAGACAGGGGACAGACAAACAGCAGACATCCACAGGGCACCATACTAAGACTAAACAAACACCAGACATTCACAGGGCACCATACTAAGACTAAACAAACACCAGACATCCACAGGGCACCATAATAAGACTAAACAAACACCAGACATCCACAGGGCACCATAATAAGAATAAACAAACACCAGACATCCACAGGGCACCATAATAAGACTAAACAAACACCAGACACCAACAGGAGACCATACTAAGACTAAACAAACACCAGACACCAACAGGAGACCATACTAAGACTAAACAAACAGCAGACATCCACAGGGCACTATACTAAGACTAAACAAACAGTAAACATACACAGGGCATGATACTAAGACTAAACAAACACCAGACATCCACAGGGCACCATACTAAGACTAAACAAACACCAGACACCCACAGGAATCATACTAAGACTAAACAAAGACCAGACACCAACAAGACACCATACTAAGACTAAACAAACAACGAACACCCACAAGACCCTACACTAAGACTAAACAAACACCAGACACCCACAGGAGACCATACTAAGGCTAAACAAACAACAGCAAACCAGAATCTTCAGGCTACGAACCGGACACTTCCAGGCTCAACGTTCATCTCCACAAGATAAAGGCCGCGCCAAGAGCCCAATGAATGTGACAAACGAGCTCTCAGACGCCAGAATAGGCCTGCACCATATACAGAGAATCAGAGCCCAGGTATCGCCCCCGGGAGAGAACCATGGAGGATAAACTCTGTCGTTCCTACGAAGACCTCCTGCTGATGGCAGGATTCATAGAGCCAACGCGACTCGCTGTTTAGAAAGCTGAGCATAGATAACTAAACGCAGAAGAAGAAGGAAAAGAAGAAGTGGTCATGAGACTCTGACACTAAACTGTGTCTCTGATTTTGTTCAGATATAATCAGCATACCTGCCAGAGAAATATAATCGACATAAGAGCCAGAGAAATATAACCGACATATGAGCCAGAGAAAAGTAAACAACATATCAGCCAGAGAAATAACCAACATATCAGCCAGAGAAAAGTAAACGACATATCAGGCAGAGAAATATAACCAACATATCAGGCAGAGAAATATAACCAACATATCAGGCAGAGAAATATAACATAGGGTACAAACAGGAGTGAAGCAGGGATGTGTACTATCACCAACATTATTTATCTTGGTAGTAGATTGGTTAATGAAGGAGGCAACATCAGACAAACGCAGAGGATTACAATGGACCCTTGACACAGTGCTGGAGGACCTTGACTTTGCAGACGACAATTGTCTACTATCAAGTAGCCACAAAGTTATACAAGATAAAATAAACAAGCTAACTCAGAATGCAAACAACATAGGACTAAAGATCAACGTAGGAAAGACAAAGTTCATGAAGCAAAATGTGAACAACAGAAATGTACTCAGAGTAGATAGCAAGTTAGTGAAGGAGGTCAACGAATTTGTATACCTTGACAGTAAAGTAGTAGAAAATGAAGACAGCAAAGAGGACATCAACAGCAGACTTACTAGAGCAAACCAGGCTTTTGCAGTGCTGCAGACTATATGGAAATAAAAAAAAAACTAAGCATAAATATGAAAATCAGGATATTTAAGAGCAATGTTCTAAGTGTACTACTCTATGGAAGTGAATGCTGGAAAATCACCAAAACCATAGAAAACAAGTTGAATTCTTTCCAAACTAAATGTTTACGAAGAATTAGAAAAATATTTTGGCCAAACACCATAAGAAATAACATCTTGTTGGCAGAGATGCAGATGAAGCCACTGACAACAATTATTGAGGAAAGACGCTGGCGATGGTTGGGACATGTGCTCCGAATGACTGACAACTCACTACCAAAAACAGCACTAAGATGGACACCACAAGGGAACAGAAGTAAGGGTAGACCAAAAGAGACATGGAGAAGAACAACAGAGAGGACGTTGAGCAAGAGAGGGCTCACCTGGGCAAGAGCAGAAAAAAAATACAAAGGACAGGCATTTGTGGAAAACCCTTGCGGAAGCCCCATGTGCCCTGGGCACTTAAGGTTCAGAGAGAGAGAGAGAGAGAGAGAGAGAGAGAGATCAACCAGAGAAATAGAACCAACATATCAGCCAGAGAAATAGTACCAACATATCAGCCAGAGAAATATAACCAACATATCAGCCAGAGAAATATAACAGACACATAAGGCAGAGAAATATAACAGATATATAAGCCAGAGAAATATAACCAACATATCAGCCAGAGAAATATAACAGACATATAAGCCAGAGAAATATAACAGACACATAAGCCAGAGAAATATAATAGACATATAAGCCAGAGAAATATAACAGACATATAAGCCAGAGAAATATAACAGAAATATAAGCCAGAGAAATATAACAGACACATAAGCCAGAGAAATATAACAGACATATAAGCCAGAGAAATATAACAGACATATCAGCCAGAGAAATATAACAGACATATCAGCCAGAGAAATATAACCAACATATCAGGCAGAGAAATATAACAGACATATCAGCCAGAGAAATATAACCAACATATCAGCCAGAGAAATATAACAGACATATCAGCCAGAGAAATATAACCAACATATCAGCCAGAGAAATATAACAGACATATCAGCCAGAGAAATATAACCAACATATAAGCCAGAGAAATATAACAGACATATAAGCCAGAGAAATATAACCGACATATCAGCCAGAGAAATATAACAGACATATCAGCCAGAGAAATATAACCAACATATCAGCCAGAGAAATATAACAGACATATCAGCCAGAGAAATATAACAGACATATCAGCCAGAGAAATATAACAGACATATCAGCCAGAGAAATATAACCAACATATCAGCCAGAGAAATATAACAGACATATCAGCCAGAGAAATATAACAGACATATCAGCCAGAGAAATATAACCAACATATAAGCCAGAGAAATATAACCAACATATCAGCCAGAGAAATATAACCAACATATCAGCCAGAGAAATATAACCAACATATCAGCCAGAGAAATATAACCGACATATCAGCCAGAGAAATATAACAGACATATCAGCCAGAGAAATATAACCAACATATAAGCCAGAGAAATATAACCAACATATAAGCCAGAGAAATATAACAGACATATCAGCCAGAGAAATATAACAGACATATCAGCCAGAGAAATATAACCAACATATCAGCCAGAGAAATATAACCAACATATCAGCCAGAGAAATATCTCCGCGTGTTAGTCGTGCGTTCTTGACCTGTAGTCACGGTACCCGTTGTGTCTTTCCAACAGTTCTCAAAGTGGTGGCGCCCCTCTCTCACAGGTTGTCGGGAAAAGTATGGTACCCTTTTTGTCAGATTAGTGTCGGCTTCTGACTGTCAGTGTCTTTCCTGAAGCATCCGATAACACTGTGGAACACACAAAAAGTTCCCGATTTTAAAATAGTCTACAATTATTAATTTCAATGTGAGAAAAACGAATATGACATTAAAAACATCCAGTTAGTTTCTTATTGTTGTGATATTGCTTATTTAATGTGTCGACGAAAAATTTTTCCGGGCTATGACTTCATTTTGACACCTCTGAATTACTGCTTATAGTATTTGTGGCTGTCACATTGTTTACTTATCTTATATCCTTCCCGTGCCGTTAAACGTCACATAGGGCTCACAAGGTAGTTCGCCAATTTTTCCTGTCTTCGGCGAGTCTTTCAGCCTAATCAAAGGATTTTATGCCTGTTAATTTGGCCTCTCTTAACAATGTCCTCTTCAGAGTTTCACGCGGTCCGCCTCATTTTCTTTGGCCTGTTGTGTTCCACTTGATAGCTTGTTTTGGGATTCTCTGATCATTTCTTCTCATCACATGACTAACATATGCCCCATGACATGGAAAGAGCCTACAGAACATGTAAGTGATTCCCATGATATGGAGAGAGCCTAGAGATCATGTAAGTGATTCCCATGATATGGAGAGAGCCTACAGATCATGTAAGTGATTCCCATGATATAGAAAGAGCCTACAGATCATGTAAGTGGTTCCCATGATATGGAAAGAGCCTACAGATCATGTAAGTGATTGCTGTTTTTTGCATGGCGCCTCCTTTTCAACACTGAATGTCTACAAAGAAGAAGCGGATCTTGAAGTATCCAAATATTCTATCGGCTACACGACCAGTACCACATGAAGACCATCTGCCTAGTCCTGTCCCACTAGACCAGTACATTACGGAGCCTGATGAAGAATATAGTTGAGAAGTATCAGCTACGCCAAAAGATTCTGAATTTGCACCAGAAGGTTCAGTGGAAAAGCTACACAGAATTTCCCGAAATGAACTGAGTGATCTAATTTGAGATCTTGACCTACCCAAAAGAAAAGATGAAGTTCTTGTATCAAGACTTCAGCAGTGGAATCAGTTGGAGGAAAATGTAAAAGCGTTAATGTACAGGGATCGATAGAAAAACTTATCTCCATTTTTCAAAATGGAAAACAGCATTGTTGCCTGCCGTGATGTTAATGGAGTTTTGACAAATTTGAAAATGGAACATAAACCACAAGATTGGAGACTGTTCATAGACTCATCAAAGTTAAGCTTGAAAGCTGTTTTTTGCAACTCAGTGGCAATTCATTACCATCTCTTCCTACAGGCCATGTTGTGCACATGAAGGAGACCTATGAAGACATGAAATTGCTTCTCAAAGCAATAAAATATGACAACCATCAGTGGCAGATTTGTGCAGATTTGAAAGTTATTGCAATTTTACTTGGAATGCAGTTAGGATACACCAAGTATTGTTGCTTTCTCTGCGAATGGGACAGTGGACAGAGATCTTCCCATTACATAAGAAAAATCTGGCCCGATAGGAAAATTCTGGAGCCTGGAAAGAAGAATGAACAGCACATTCCTCTTTTTTTGATTGTGGTAAAATCATTCTGCCCCTTTAATTGAGGCTAATAAAGAACTTTGTCAAGAGGATTGTTCCTGAAACAGACTGCATGTAATAAGTATTCGTTCGTTGTTGTTGTTGTTGTTGTTGTTGTTTTCAAGTATGCATCAGACATTGCATGAGACCGGGTGTATGTTTGTCTAAAGTTGGTACCTGCTAGAGAGACTGAATTTAAGCTACGGAATTTCTGTGTCAAGACCTCGTTTCTTTCCGGGTGTCACTATCTTAGTGTCGACCGAACAGTTACTAATGACTTCGCTTTCCAAACACCATTTATTTGGAGGTACGAGATAGCGCAGATCGTTAGTACGCTGTTCTCTCGTGGCTAGACGGCTGCTCGTCCTACCGGAGTCCGTGACATATCAGCCAGAGAAATATAACAGACATATCAGCCAGAGAAATATAACCAACATATAAGCCAGAGAAATATAACCAACATATAAGCCAGAGAAATATAACAGACATATCAGCCAGAGAAATATAACAGACATATCAGCCAGAGAAATATAACCAACATATCAGCCAGAGAATATAACCAACATATCAGCCAGAGAAATATCTCCGCGTGTTAGTCGTGCGTTCTTGACCTGTAGTCACGGTACCCGTTGTGTCTTTCCAACAGTTCTCAAAGTGGTGGCGCCCCTCTCTCACAGGTTGTCGGGAAAAGTATGGTACCCTTTTTGTCAGATTAGTGTCGGCTTCTGACTGTCAGTGTCTTTCCTGAAGCATCCGATAACACTGTGGAACACACAAAAAGTTCCCGATTTTAAAATAGTCTACAATTATTAATTTCAATGTGAGAAAAACGAATATGACATTAAAAACATCCAGTTAGTTTCTTATTGTTGTGATATTGCTTATTTAATGTGTCGACGAAAAATTTTTCCGGGCTATGACTTCATTTTGACACCTCTGAATTACTGCTTATAGTATTTGTGGCTGTCACATTGTTTACTTATCTTATATCCTTCCCGTGCCGTTAAACGTCACATAGGGCTCACAAGGTAGTTCGCCAATTTTTCCTGTCTTCGGCGAGTCTTTCAGCCTAATCAAAGGATTTTATGCCTGTTAATTTGGCCTCTCTTAACAATGTCCTCTTCAGAGTTTCACGCGGTCCGCCTCATTTTCTTTGGCCTGTTGTGTTCCACTTGATAGCTTGTTTTGGGATTCTCTGATCATTTCTTCTCATCACATGACTAACATATGCCCCATGACATGGAAAGAGCCTACAGAACATGTAAGTGATTCCCATGATATGGAGAGAGCCTAGAGATCATGTAAGTGATTCCCATGATATGGAGAGAGCCTACAGATCATGTAAGTGATTCCCATGATATAGAAAGAGCCTACAGATCATGTAAGTGGTTCCCATGATATGGAAAGAGCCTACAGATCATGTAAGTGATTGCTGTTTTTTGCATGGCGCCTCCTTTTCAACACTGAATGTCTACAAAGAAGAAGCGGATCTTGAAGTATCCAAATATTCTATCGGCTACACGACCAGTACCACATGAAGACCATCTGCCTAGTCCTGTCCCACTAGACCAGTACATTACGGAGCCTGATGAAGAATATAGTTGAGAAGTATCAGCTACGCCAAAAGATTCTGAATTTGCACCAGAAGGTTCAGTGGAAAAGCTACACAGAATTTCCCGAAATGAACTGAGTGATCTAATTTGAGATCTTGACCTACCCAAAAGAAAAGATGAAGTTCTTGTATCAAGACTTCAGCAGTGGAATCAGTTGGAGGAAAATGTAAAAGCGTTAATGTACAGGGATCGATAGAAAAACTTATCTCCATTTTTCAAAATGGAAAACAGCATTGTTGCCTGCCGTGATGTTAATGGAGTTTTGACAAATTTGAAAATGGAACATAAACCACAAGATTGGAGACTGTTCATAGGCTCATCAAAGTTAAGCTTGAAAGCTGTTTTTTGCAACTCAGTGGCAATTCATTACCATCTCTTCCTACAGGTCATGTTGTGCACATGAAGGAGACCTATGAAGACATGAAATTGCTTCTCAAAGCAATAAAATATGACAACCATCAGTGGCAGATTTGTGCAGATTTGAAAGTTATTGCACTTTTACTTGGAATGCAGTTAGGATACACCAAGTGTTGTTGCTTTCTCTGCGAATGGGACAGTGGACAGAGATCTTCCCATTACATAAGAAAAATCTGGCCCGATATGAAAATTCTGGAGCCTGGAAAGATGAATGAACAGCACATTCCTCTTTTTTTGATTGTGGTAAAATCATTCTGCCCCTTTAATTGAGGCTAATAAAGAACTTTGTCAAGAGGATTGTTCCTGAAACAGACTGCATGTAATAAGTATTCGTTCGTTTGTTGTTGTTGTTGTTGTTGTTTTCAAGTATGCATCAGACATTGCATGAGACCGGGTGTATGTTTGTCTAAAGTTGGTACCTGCTAGAGAGACTGAATTTAAGCTACGGAATTTCTGTGTCAAGACCTCGTTTCTTTCCGGGTGTCACTATCTTAGTGTCGACCGAACAGTTACTAATGACTTCGCTTTCCAAACACCATTTATTTGGAGGTACGAGATAGCGCAGATCGTTAGTACGCTGTTCTCTCGTGGCTAGACGGCTGCTCGTCCTACCGGAGTCCGTGGTTCGAATCCCAGGCAATTCTCTTGTGATTTTTCTTTCTCTCACGTCTCACTAAAGAGCTTTGTCTACGGTTTTTTCGAGATCTAATCCTACAAAACTGTACTCTCTTACTTTACCGTAGGAAAGCCTCGTTGTTTCCTATTTATAAAAAAAATTGTTAAAGGGATGAATCAGGAAAGAAAGGCATTCAAGTACCCGAGACAAAAATACATCATCTTAATGATGCCAGAATAAAGGAAGGAATCTTTGAGGACCCTCAGATTAGGGAACTGTTAAATGATTAACACTCTGATTACATTCTTCTCGAGAATGAGAAAGAATCTTTTTAGACCCTCAGATTAGGGAACTGTTAAATGATAAACACTCTGATTACATTCTTATTGGGAATGAGAAGGAATCTTTATAGACCCTCAGATTAGGGAACTGCTAAATGATAAACACTCTAATTCCGTTCTTCATGGGAATGAGAAAGAAGCTCACGAAGCCAGCAGGTCTGTTGTTTACAATTTCCCGGGAAATCAAGGAAATAAAAACTACATTATGATAGTTAATGAACTTTTGACAGCATAATAAAAATTAGGTTGTCACTCAAGATTCACTTCCTGGATTCTCATCTTGACTTATCTCCCTCCCCCCACCCCCACCCCACCAACCACCAACTGTGGTGCAGTAAGTGATGAACATGGGGAGCGTTTCCATCAAGTCATTAATGGAAAGAAGATACCAGGGAAGTGGAACACATCTATGAATTTTGATGACTACTGTTGGAATGTGGCTAGAGATCCCCCAGAAGTGGAATGTGAGGAAAAAAAAGAAACAATAAGTAAGGTTATTATTCTTTATAAAGTTATCCATTAAGATGACTAACTAAATGAATATGTGGGGTTTTTTAATACAAATGTTGACATTTAAATATCTCAGAAACTAGAGCTAATAACAATTTTTCTGATCTCACATTCATCCCATTTTTCTCATCTCATTTTTCTCATCCCATTTTTTTTCTCATCCCATTTTTTTCTCATCCCGTTTTCAGTAGGAGTTGACAAATTTTAAAGAGGAAACAGAAAAAAGTGGGGCTTTTTTTTTTGGGGGGGGGGGAGAGGTGGGAAGGTTTGCACAGTGTAATCATACGCCTTCACATCCGTATGTTTTGTAAAGACTTTGTATACGTGGGCTTCATTCATTCATTCATTTGCATGTCCCTTGCGGAACTTTGCCTCCCAAACAGCACTCCTGTAAGCCTCTCGGTTGTGAGCAAGATGCCCTGCTGCTGCTGCATCCATTTGCAGATCGTCAACGATGTCTTGCAGCCATCTTCGTTTTGGTCTTCCTCTCTTTCTTTTTCCCATTATGCATCCTTCCAGTACGGTCTTCTCTAGATTGTCATGACGTTTAATGTGTCCAAAATATTTAAGTTTTCTCTCTTACGTAGGCTTAGTTAAGAGAAATACGAAAGCAAGACAGAGGTATATGGTTCAGTGTTATAAAAAAAGATAGAAAGAGTGAGGAGACTAGACAGAAACGGGAGTGGGAGAAAAATGAGATAGAGACGTATAAAGGAAGAAAGTTCCAACAATCCAATATTTCGGCAAATACGTTTTGTCAGGTACCACATATTAAAAAAAAAACACAGCGCGATGCTTTGACGTGTTCCTGATCAGAGCAGGCCTGTACAAAGCTGGTAACAGGCCCAAGACAGATTGTCTGTCAAACGTGGAAACGAAAAAAAACATGAAAAATTGACACTCGGAATTCGCGTGAGAAAGTGGGGCTAGAATTTGACGCTTTTTAACGGGACTTTTTCCTGTTTTTTTTTTTCGTTTTTTTTAAAATAATTATTTTCTTCCGTTAATCTTACATTATAAGAGACAAGAACTGGAGTAGATTTTTGTTAAATGGCTTGCAGAAGGACTGAACTTTATATTAACGACTTATAGAAGGACTGACTTTATTAATTTCTTATAGGACTGAATTGTATTAAGGAGTTATAGAAGAACTGACTTTATTAATTTCTTATAGGACTGAATTGTATTAACGACTTACAGAAGGACTGACTTTATTAATTTCTTATAGGACTGAATTGTATTAACGACTTATAGAAGGACTGAGCAGGTGTAAACATAAAATGATATCCCTTCCAATATTAACGTCTTATAGAAGGACTGACTTTATTAATTTCTTATAGGACTGAATTGTATTAAGGACTTATAGAAGGACTGGCTTTATTAATTTCTTATAGGACTGAATTGTGTTAAGGACTTATAGAAGGACTGACTTTATTAATTTCTTATAGGACTGAATTGTATTAACGACTTATAGAAGGACTGACTTTATTAATTTCTTATAGGACTGAATTGTATTAACGACTTATAGAAGGACTGACTTTATTAATTTCTTATAGGACTGAATTGTATTAACGACTTATAGAAGGACTGAGCAGGTGTGAACATAAAATGGCATCCCTTCCAATATTAACGACGTACAGAAGGACTTATTTTATTAATGGCTTCTAGAAGGGCTGAAATTTATATGAATGGGTTATACAAGGACTGAACGTTATATTAATCACTTATAGAAGATTTGAACTTTATCTTACAGAAGGGCTGAACTTTAGGTTAGTGACTTATAGAAGGCTGAACTTTATATTAATGACTTCTAAAAGGGCTGAACTTTATATTAATGGCTTATAGAAGGATTGAACTTTATATTAATGACTTATAAAAGGGCTGAAATTTATATAAGTGGCTTATAGAAGGGCTGAACTTTATATTAGTGGGTTATAGAATGACTGAACTTTATATTATTGGCTTATAGAAGGACCGAACTTTATATTAATGGCTTATAGAAGGACTGAACTTTAGGTTAATGACTTATAGAAGGGCTGAATTTTATATATTAATAGCTTATAGAAGGAAGCTATCAAGTGGAACACAACAGGCCGAAGAAAAAGGGGCAGACCACGTGAAACTCTGAAGAGGACATTATTAAGAGAGGCCAAGTTAACAGGCATAAAATCCTTTGATGAGGTTGAGAGACTCGCCGAAGACAGGAAAAATTGGCGAACTACTTTGCGAGCCCTATGTGACGTTTAACGGCACAGGAAGGATATAAGATATAAGATAAGATTATAGAAGGACCGAACTTTATATTAATGGCTTATAGAAGGAATGAAAGTTTATTAACAGCTTATCATGAGAACCTATCAAATTTAACCCTTTGTTGCTGCATCCACAATAACAGTCTTTCTTGCTCCTCTTAAACGACGCAGAGATACGATTAAGAAAAAAAAGCACCCATAAAAAACAAGCCTCGGACATGTTATATGAAATATCGAAGGGATGTCAGTTTATACTCACACCTGTGAGCTAGTGTCTATAGTTTTTTGTTTGTTTGTTTCATTTTAACTCTATAACTTTCACCTTTAAGCTCAGTCAATATGTGAACAATATATGAGTATACGTGCACAATAGAATAGTATGTGAACAAGAAGGTTGATTATATAAGGTTTATTATCTTGCAACATTTCACATCGTCAACAACAGTAGAGTTGAAGGAGCTGTTTCCTTTCTCGTTATTTGGAATTATACTTGACCTCATCAGCATTGTAGACTTGACTGGAACAAGGTCTATAAGAGAACTTGACTGGGACAAGATCTATAAAAGAGCTTGACTGGAACAAGATCTGCAGGAGGACTTGACTAGAACAAGGTCTATAAGAGGACTTGACTGGAACAAGATCTATAAGAGGACGGCTGTAATAAGATCTATAAGAAGGCTTGATTGGAACAAGATCTGCAGGACTTGGCTGGAAAAGGTCTATAAGAGGATTTGACTGGAACAAGATCTATAAGAGGACTTCAATGGGACAAGTCCTATAGGTGGACTTGACTGGAACAAGGCCTGTATGAGACTTAACTGGAACAAGACCTGTAGGAGGACTTGGTTGGAACAAGACTTGTAAGGAGGATTTGATTGGAACAAGACCTGTAGGAGAACTTGACAAGGAGGAGGATAAGACCTGCAGGGCACTTCTAGCTCTGACAATCTAAGATATCTGTTCTCTTGTTATCCTTGGAAAAAAAACCCAGCCTTTTTGCCGAAATATTGGATTGTTATATTTTCTTCATTTATACGTGCTCATCTTACTTTCTGTCATTCTTGTTTCTGCCAATTTTCCTCACTCTTTCTGTCTTTTTGTAAAAGTGAACCATCCACCTCCATCTACCTTTATTACTGGGACCAGTTTTACTGCTGTCGTTATTTCTCTTATCTTTCGAATTCCAATTTTGTTCAGTAATTAGTGAGCACAGAAGAAATTTATATTCTGACTGAGAGACTGATCTCCTGCAGAAAATTTACACGATTATTACAACTCTGGTGGGTAACCATGTTTGCTGGCAGGAAAGAGAGGTCATTGTTGTCCGTGTAATGAGATGTGTGACCAGAGAGTCCAGGTCAATCAGTCAGCCAGTCAGTCAGTCAGTCATTTGCATGTCCCTTGCGGAACTTTGCCTCCCTAACAGCCCTCTCCTATAGGTCTCTCGGTTGTAAGCACGATGCCCTGCTGCTGATGGATCCCTTCGCAGATAATCAACGATGTCTTGCAGCCATCTTCGCCTTGGTCTTCTTCTCTTTCTTTTTCCCATTATGTACCCTTCCAAGACAGTCTTCTCTAGATTATCATGACGTTTAATGTGTCCAAAATATTTAAGTTTTCTCTGTTTAATCTTTTTTACTAGCCAACCTTCTTCAATATCAAGTTCTTGTAGTATGGATATATTTGTTCTTTTTTTTGTGTCCTTGATATTTGAAGAACTCTTCTGTATCATTTACATTCAAAGGCATTTATGTGTTTCTCAGCTGTTTTGTTAAGTGTCCAGGTCTCATAGACATATGTCGCGATGGGAAAGATGCATGCCCTTAAAAATCTTATTTTTGTAGTTCTGTCTGTTTCTCTCCACAGATTCTTTAGTTGTTTTACTTTCTGAAGAGCGACAGATGTCCTCCTTTTAATTTCCCTCATTGTATCTCAATTATTAGTTAGCAGTGATCCAAGAGAGTCCAGTCTTGTTGACTAATTACAGCGAGAATTTACTCTCAGCCAATCATTGAGAAATTTGAGTCAGTTAAGAAAGTGCCTTCAAGAAACATTACTTTGATTTTGGGCGAAGCGTCTTGTCCGACCATAAGTTGCAAATCCATCCATCCATGCCTTACTAAGCAATCACCCCCCAATACGCCATGTGGCGTCTTGCAGGCCAGCAACCAAATCTCACGGTCTTTGACCAGCCTTTGGAGTGTGCCTCATCTGTACTGCATGCTACACATTTCTGCTTCTACAGTTCTCTGCCATGTAGTCTTTGGTCGTCCTCTCTTTTCTTTTCCCTTGGGTGTCCATCTCATGGCCGGTTTACCGATGTTGCTGGATGTAGTCTTTGGTCGTCCTCTCTTTTCTTTTCCCTTGGGTCTCCATCTTATGGCCGGTTTACCGATGTTGCTGGATTCTCTTCGGAACGCATGACCAATCCATTTCCAGCGGTTTTTGCTTGTACTATAGCATGCATATCTTCTAGTTCGCATTAGACAAGCAGGTCTGTAAGCTGTAACGGCCATGGTAAAGTCCTCACGCGATTCTTGAAAGAGGGATAAACAGACATATATAAAGATGTCTTTTACCAAGAAAAGATAACCTTGTTTACTGATCGTGTGAGATGGAGCGAGAAGTAGCTACATAAGAGCAATAGAACAGAAAGGTTATGTAAATAATGTTATAGGCTGTGGTTGGGAGAGTGAAAATATTAGTATTTGGTGCACAGAGAAGGAACAAACGTAAGGCGGACATCAAAGGAAGGAGAAGTGGACGCGCTGGCTGGTCAGAAAAACCTACCTTTCGTTACTCAATGTCCAATCTGTCTCGTACATTTAACAACATTTTAGTACCGGCGTATAACAACTCTGCGAGTATATCAGGCCAAAGAAAAAGAGGCAGACCGCGTGAAACTCTGAAGAGGACATTGTTAAGAAAGGCCAAATTAGCAGGCATAAAATCTTTTGATGAGGTTGAAAGACTCGCCGAAGACAGGACAAATTGGCGAACTACCCTGCGGGCTCTATGTGACGTTTAACGGCACGGGAAGGATATAAGATATAAGATATAGGTATAACAACTCAACAATCAGTACACCATTGTTATAAAAATCAGATTTGCAAGACTCTGCCAGATATTCTCAGTTTTCAGATAAATTTCCCTAGCAATCACGTCACGTACCAATTTTGGCATCCGTTTTCACTGAACCTTGACTGATTTTGGTCAGCAGGTCTTTTTCTTCTTTTTCTTTTTTCTTTTTTAATTCATCGTCTTGAGAAGGCAGTTCCCTTTTGACTGTGTGAGGCCCTGTAACAGAACCATTTTGCCAGTTAAGCCAGAATAAGCCAAACCTTCCCGTGCCATCAGACCACAAAGAAAAAAACAAGAAGAAGAAGAAGCAAAAGTTAATGCCCTATAATAACAACGTAACAGTTGATTAAACCCATATTCACAAACATGAAGTTCACAAATATGAAGTTCACAAGTATGAAGTTCACAAGTATAAAGTTCACAAGTATGAAGTTCACAAATATGAAGTTCACAAATATCAAGTTCACAAACATGAAGTTCACAAACATGAAGTTCACAAATATGAAGTTCACAAATATGAAGTTCACAAGTATGAAGTTCACAAACATGAAGTTTCCCCCTTTCAGATATTTTGGGTATTTTCCCGAATGTCCCAGTCCCTTTTATTATTAGAAGAACATTCATTCATTCATTCCTTTGCTTGTCCCTTGCGGAACTTTGCCTCCCAAACAGCACTCCTGTAGGCCTCTCGGTTGTGAGCAAGATGGCCTGCTGCTGCTGCATCCATTTCCAGATCATCAACGATGTCTTGCAGCCATCTTCGTTTCGGTCTTCCTCTTTTTCTTTTTCCCATTATGTATCCTTCCAAGACGGTCTTCTCTAAATTATCATGACGTTTAATGTGTCCAAAATATTTAAGTTTTCTCTCTTTAATCCTCTTTACTAGCCAGCCTTCTTCAATATTAAGCTCTTGTAGTATAGATATATTTGTTCTTTTTTGTGTCCACGATATTTGGAGAACTCTTCTATAGCATTTACATTCAAAGGCATTTATGTGCTTCTCAGCTGTTTTGTTAAGTGTCCAGGTCTCACAGGCATATGTTGCGATGGGAAAGATGCATGCCCTTAAAAATCTTATTTTTGTGGTTCTGTCTGCTCCTCTCCACAGATTCTTTATTTGTTTTACTTTCTGAAGAGCAATAGATGTCCTCCTTTTAATTTCCCGCATTGTATCGCCATTATTAGTTAGTAGTGATCCAAGATATTCAAAACTCTCCACTTCTTCCAGTTTTTCCTCACTGATACATATTTCAGTTGCCTTGTCTGTTTTGTCAGTTGTCATCACTTTAGTTTTCTTTGCATTAAGATAGAGGTTCTGCTCTTCGCTGTTCTTGCGGACTGACATAATTAGTTTTTCCATTCCTTCTTGTGTTGTGGACAGCAATACTGTGTCATCAGCATATCTAATCTCTGGTATTTCATAACCTCCAACTGTTATGGCATCGTAATATTCTTTGTCTACATCTTCTCTAACATTCCTCATTATATTTTCAGTGTACAAGTTAAATAAGTAGGGTGACAATATGCACCCCTGACGGACCCCTTGTTTTATGTCAAACCAAGTTGTTGTTTCACCATTTATTCTTACTGCTGCTTGTTGGTCTAAATACAACAGAACAACAGAAAGATAATGCGATTGGTGAATATGTGTGTGTGTGTGTGTGGTGGCCCGGGGGAGGGGGGAGGATACAAATACTTTATATGTAGCTTAGTACAAGAGGGGGGGGGCTGTTGTCTGTTCGCTTGTTTAGTCGGAGTGACCAACACGAGGGCGAGGTTCAGCGACAAACACGAACTCAGTCCCACAGCTCCCTCGGCGAGTCTTCAGCGGGATAGAAGTTTAATGAAACTTCAGAAGCTAAACCAACTAAAGAAGCTGTGGGAGAGGGATAGGCGGAACTACAAAAATTAGGTATTTTAAGGACGTCTGTTTTCTCCATCGCAACATATGCCTGTGAGACCTGGACACTTAACAAAACAGCTGAGAAGCACATAAATGCCTTTCAATGTAAGTGCTGAAGAAGAGTCTTTCAAATATAATGGACACAAAAAAAGAACAAATATATCCATACTACACGAATTTAATATTGAAGAAGCTTGGCTAGTAAAGAGGATTAAACAGAGAAAACTTAAATATTTTGGACATATTAAACGTCATCATAATTTAGAGAAGACCGTTTTGGAAGGGTACATAATGGGAAAAAGAAAGAGAAGAAGACCAAAGCGAAGACGGCTGCAAGACATCGTTAATGATCTGCAAATGGATGCACCAGCAGCAGGCCATCTTGCTTGCAGCCAAGAGGGCTACAGGAAAGAGCTGTTAGGGAGGCAAAGTTCGACAAGGGACATCATGCAAATAACAGAATAACTTGAAGCTGAAGAGAAAGCATGGATAACGTGCAGCCGAGTAGAGTCAAAGTACTTCTTGTACGTTCGTGTTCAACGTCTACCCGGCCGTTCCTCGAAGAAGGTAGGACACATCGAAATTCAAACCCGACCTTGCAGGTTAACTGCATGCACACCCCCACCCCCAGAACGGGTAAGAGAAAGGAACAGATCACTGGCCCTTTGGAGTATGTATCGTACCGAGCAATCTTCAGGTGGTTAAGCACTCACAGATTTTTTGATCCACGACAACCCTTACGGTGGCGACCAAACCTGGTATTGGCGACCAAACCTGACATTGGCGACCAAACCTGACATTGGCGACCAAACCTGACACCGGCGACCAAACCTGACATTGGCGACCAAACCTGACCACTGGCGACCAAACCTGGCAGTGACAACCAAACCTGACATTGACGACCAAATCTGACATTGGCAACCAAACCTGACCACTGGCGACCAAACCTCATACTGGCGACCAAACCTGATATTGACGACCAAACCAAAAGTTTACAGACTACCTTCAGGATCCTAACCAGCTTTCCTTGACCGCTACGTCTCCCCTTTCGTCATTAACGTCATCTCTCAGCGTCATTCATTCATCAGCATGTCCCTTGCGGAACTTTAGTTCTCTAACAGCTCTTTTGAAGGCCTCTCTGTTGTAAGCAAGATGCCCTACTGCTGATGGATCCATTCGTAAAAAAAAAAAACCAACATCAACAATGTCTTGCAGCCAACTTCACCTTGGTCTACGTCTCTTTTTCCTCATTACGTACCCTTCCAAGACTGACTGTCTTCTTCAGACTGTCGTGACGTTTATTCTACACCACTTTTGTGTGTGTGTGTGTGACGTTTATTTCCCTTTAACGCGACCGTCTTTCGTTTGGGGCTTAAGAGAACTTGTCGGGGATTCCAAACGATGACATTAATATAAAAAAATGCCCTATGCCGTTAATTAATCTGTTTGTCGCCCGCAGTACCTTTTGATGTTCCTTTATCAAAATTGGCATAACGTCAATTTAGCTTTTTCGCACTGTCATTACCATAGTCAGACTAATGGGGTTATGGGGTTTTTTTTGACATTACATTATCACTGCTAACAATAATGTCCATGTATTTTGACCTCAAACTGCAGGTAGTTGATGCCCGTCGATGTCACATATTCAAAGCACAGTCCTCGGGTTATATTTGGACACGATCTAACCAAAATCAAACCAGGAAACTTTGTAGTTACTTTATAGCATGTTATTTGTACGAAGGTAACGTTTCTTTACGCTTTGTACTTGTGGGATAGAAATGACCATTTATGGTCGTGCATGTTTGCTTGCATAGCAAGACAGGCACTGACATGGAATCTTCAAGGAAATAGAAAACGAGGAAGACCTAGACTTACCTGGGGAAGACTTACTTATGACAGTGCTCAGAGACAGGGGATGCACGTGGAAGGAAGCAGAGAATAATTCCAAGAACAGGGATGACTGAGGAGCATTTATCCGTGGGCTATGCTGTCAATGGAGTTAAAGGCGGTGCTGATGATAATGATGATGACGATGTTTGTTTGTGTTTTTCAAGGTTGCATTATCACTAATCTTATTTGTTAGTTTTTTTTTTTTACAATGGCGATGACTGCCACGTGGGAGTCACTTACAGGATACAAAAAAGCAGAATCCAGACATAAAGTCCATATACAGAATTCAAACATAGAATCCAAACATATAGTATATACACAGAATTCAAACACAAAATCAAGTACGGAATTCAAATAGTCCATACACATAATCCAAACGCAGAATCCATATACAGAATTCAAACACAGAATCCAAACACAGAATCCAAGCACAGAATTCAAACATAGAGTACATACAAAGAACCCAAACACAGAACCCAAACACAGAATCCAAGCACAGAATTGAAACATAGAGTACATACAAAGAACCCAAACACAGAATCCATATACAGAATCCAAACACAGAATCCATATACACAATCTATACGAAAATTCAAACGGAAAATCCAAAGAAAGAAAGAGAAAGAAAGAAAGAAAGAAAGAAAGAAAAGAAAGAATGAAAAAAGAAAGACAGAAAGAAGCAGGTAACAAGAAAAAGGAACAATCAACCTTGAGAGAGAAACGAAACAAAGAAATACGACAAAGAAATAGTATACAAGTCTCCTCTAATTTGAATTATGACCAAAACCCGAAAAGACTCCACAGAAAGAGAGTGAAAGGTCAAAGTCAGGCTAACGAACCTGAAAACCTCAAAACCTCTCAAGAGATAAGAACCTCACACAAAGAACTATTGAACTTTTTTGTCAAGTAGAACATTAACCACAGCAATCCCATTATAAAGTTAACAATGGAATTGATTAACCTGAAAATGTCATTATGTTATTGATATTCTCTTGTTTAGTTTATTGATATTTTTTAAACTAGAAGTTTGAAAGGACAGCGGAGAGAGAAAGAGAGCGAGAGAAAGAAAGAGAGAGGGGCAGAACTGTGAATACGGAAGAGAAGGTCATTAGCTGTTAGCGAACAAAGACGACACCGCATCGCCACCATAGCCATCAGCGATGACGTGATAGGCTCTCGTACAGAAACTGCTGTCCTGCAGTGAATGAGGAACTTACCTTGGATTGCTGGTTATGACGAAAGCGATGCGATCGAGGATAAAATGTGGCTCACTCTGTCTGTCTGTCTCTCTTTCTCAAAGCCTGGAGTTCAGAAGTAAACACTGACAAATGTAAGCCGCGTATAGGTGCTCATTTCCTCTTTCCGCGATCCGCATATACGGCGGATTTCAGTTATATATCAGTTGTTTAATATTCAGAGCTTGTTTTGTTATTACAGCGTTGGTTTGTTTTGTTTTTTTTTGTGACGGTAAGAAATTGTATAGTTTATGCATTATACTTTCTGTGTTTCTTGCTTAAGACTTGTAGATGATGGTGTAAATATGTTGTCTGATTTTATTTGCGTATCATCATCATCATAACTTATTACTGAAGAAGGCTGGCTAGTAAAGAGGATTAAACAGAGAAAACTTAAATATTTTGGACATATTAAACTTCATGATAGAGAAGACCGTCTTGGAAGGGTGCATAATTGGAAAAAAAGAAAGAGAGGAAGACCAAGGCGAATATGGATGCAAGACATCGTTGATGATCTGCAAATGGACGCATCAGCAGCAGGGCATCTTGCTTACAACCGAGAGGCCTACAGGAGAGGTGTTCATTCATTCATTCCTTTGCATGTCCCTTGCGGAACTTTGCCTCCCAAACAGCACTCCTGTAGGCCTCTCGGTTGTGAGCAAGATGGCCTGCTGCTGCTGCATCCATTTCCAGATCATCAACGATGTCTTGCAGCCATCTTCGTTTCGGTCTTCCTCTTTTTCTTTTTCCCATTATGTATCCTTCCAATACGGTCTTCTCTAAATTATCATGACGTTTAATGTGGCCAAAATATTTAAGTTTTCTCTCTTTAATCCTCTTTACTAGCCAGCCTTCTTCAATATTAAGCTCTTGTAGTATAGATATATTTGTTCTTTTTTGTGTCCACGTTTCGTGTATAGAGCTTGATATTGTGAATCATAGCGTCGGGAAGAAATTTTAATATTCTTGAACATACACGCGTCACTTCCGGTTTAATCTTTCCATTAGCAAATTAAATCGACAGAAATGTAAATCCTTGGCCGTTAACAATGTGTAAGGAATGAGAAAATGTAAATTCTGAAAGGAAAAAAAGGGGAAATATTTTAGAAATGACGTCGTAATCTCTGTTAGCGTTTTTGTTTTCTTCTTTTGGTTTGGAGTAAATTAATTTTGTATAAGCAGTGGCAGAAATTTGTTATTCAGGTCGCCAGTTTGCCATTAAAAAAAAAAAAGATATATTTTTGGAAATGTACTTTTCTTTTTCAAACTAAATTCCATCGGAATCAGTGAAAGAATGCTGCCGTCATGGATCGACAGGTACGGTACCCTCCCCCCCCCCCTCTCTCTCTCTCTCTTTATCTCTCTTTCTCTCTCTCTTTATCTCTCTCTCTTTCTCTCTCTCTCTTTATCTCTCTTTCTCTCTCTCTCCTTCTCTCTCTCTCTTTCTCCCTCTCCCTCTCTCTCTCCCTCTCTCTTTCTCCCTCTCCCTCTCTCTCTCCCTCTCCCTCTCTCTCTCCCTCTTTCTCTCTCTTTCTCCCTCTCCCTCTCTCTCTCCCTCTCTCTTTCTCCCTCTCCCTCTCTCTCTCTTTCTCTCTCTCTTTCTCTCTCTTTCTCTCTCTTTCTTTCTCTCTCTCTCTCCCTCTCTCTCCCTCTCTCTCTTTCTCCCTCTCCCTCTCTCTCTCTTTCTCCCTCTCCCTCTCTCTCTCCCTCTCTCTCTCCCTCTTTCTCTGAACCTTTAGGCGTTCAAGGAACATAGGGCTTCCTCAAGGGTTTTCCACAATCGCCTGTCCTTTGCCTTTTTTTCCCCGATCTTGCCCAGGTGAGCCCTCTATTGCTCAACATCCTCTCTGTTGTTCTTCTCCACGTCTCCTTTGGTCTGCCCTTACTTCTGTTCCCCTGTGGTGTCCATCTTAGTGCTATTTTTGGTAGTGAGTCACCAGTCATCTTGAACACGTGACCCACCCGTCGTCAGTGTCTTTCCTCCATAACCGGAAGTATATCTATGCACTTCCTTGATGGTTTGTGCTAGTTTGATTAATACTTCTTACATTCCAGCCGCCTGTATGCATGTTGTGTTTAGGTTGCAGGAGGTCTGCATTCGGGCTGGGGACTTCCAGGGATTGGCTTTCATCCAGAACCTTCATGGGCTCTGTTTCCTGATAAGAGTTGCTCTTTCCACCTGCGTTTGTTTTTTCCCCCTTGTATCTGTTTCTGTAGCAGCCTGGCAGTTGTTTTATTTAACTAGATAGGGTTGCTGGCCCTATGTTGAACCCCCCTCTCCCCCTTAGTCTCATTTTAATGTCATGCGTGGTAGGACACAGTGGTCCTATTCTTCGTTCCCCTAGGGATATGCCAAGGTCCCAGGTATCACACGGGGGACAGGTAACTTCTTCTTTTTTTCTTCTTCTTCTTTCGAGGTTGTTGGTCACATCACATAAGATCGTGATCCCCGTCGACATGGCAAAGCCCGCAGTCCTCTCCAGATCCTGATAGGAGCCCCCAAAGCTTTTGCTCCCAAGCTCGTGTCCTCTGGCCATGTCTCTCGCCTCAGGTCCGCATGGTTTGGGTACTCTTGAAGGACATGTTCTGGAGCCTAGACTCCTCTGCTACGTGTATACTCGTCTGTGTGAGACATTTTGAGTAGGGACAAGTACTGTCACTGAAGAAGTCTGAGAAGATTTAACCGCTATCTTGTCTCCTTCCGTGGAAAAGGGCGGTGAGTGTGTGTGTGGGGGTGCCACGGGAGTATACTACCCCAGTGTCGTGCTATCAGAAAGCTCGTTTCTTGGGATTCGCTCAAGGGGAGCCAACGTAATCCAGCATTCCCCATCCGACTCGACGCATGTGCTTCAGCAGTTTCGCAGGGACTCGTCTGCTTGAAAGCAAAACTTGTGACACACGGAAGATACCTCCACGGTGTCTTGACCGCTGACTGGCTGATCAGCTTGTAATGTCTAGTTATCGGGGTTTGATCAATGTGTAATGTCTAGTTATCTTGGGTTCGTTCAACATTCTAGTTATCGGGGGGCTGATCAACTCGTAATATCCAGTTATCTTGGGTTTGATCAACTTGTAATGTCTAGTTATGATGTTGAGATATGTAACTAAATACGTCTAGTCACCTCATGTTGTGAGACTAATATAAGGAAGAAGAATGATGGGAAGTAAGGACTGAGGGAGTGAATTAGACAGACACGGCCAAGGTCATATTCAGTTATTAATCTTTTGATTATTTTCTCTCTCTCTCTCTCTCTCTCTCTCTGAACCTTAAGTGCCCAAGGCACTTGGGACTTCCGCAAGGGTTTTCCACAAATGCCTGTCCTTTGCCTTTTTTTTCCGCTCTTGCCCAGGTGAGCCCTCTCTTGCTCAACATCCTCTCTGTTGTTCTTCTCCATGTCTCTTTTGGTCTACCCTTACTTCTGTTCCCCTGTGGTGTCCATCTTAGTGCTATTTTTGGTAGTGAGTTGTCAGTCATTCGGAGCACATGTCCCAACCATCGCCAGCGTCTTTCCTCAATAATTACTGTCAGTGGCTTCATTTGCGTTTCTGCCAACAAGATGTTATTTCTTATGGTGTTTGGCCAGAATATTCTTCCAGTTCTTCGTAAACATTTAGACTGGAAAGAATTCAACTTGTTTTCTATGGTTTTGGTGATTTTCCAGCATTCACTTCAATAGAGTAGTACACTTAGAATATTACTCTTAAATATCCTGATTTTCATCTTCATGCTTAGTAATTTAGATTTCCATATGGTCTGCAGGATTGCAAAAGTCTGGTTTGCTCTAGTAAGTCTGTTTTTTTATGTCCTTTGTGCTGTCTGTCAGCCTTTCTAACGCGTCAGAGATGTGGGGCACCGGGTAGGGTCTTAGCATGCTACCTTACCTCAGGACTATCACCAGGGAAAAAGAGACGCGGTTTAGGGTTCAAGGTTATAAATTCATGACTGCGGCGTCATTGTATTCATATCAGCCCCATATATATGCCCCGCCGCAGGGCTCTGCATGTACCCAAGAGTATGTTTTGCTAATAGCTCCCTGCAAGTGTGGATTGTTTATTATGCGGCTTTTTTTTTGCTACATATTTCAGATTTCTTACCGGGACCTTTTAACTAGTCCCAGCTCAATGCAGTCAAAGCCGAAAGGAAGCTGCAGAACCGAAATCCCAACTGAGCACCAGGACATCTTGTACCATTGCTCGTTGACAGCGCTCAGAGACAAGGGATACACGTGGAAAGAAACAGAGAATAGTTTCAAGAGCAGGGGATGACTGGAGAGCCTTTACCCGTGGCCTGTGATCTCAAGGGAGTGAAAGGCGATGATGATGATGATGATGATGATGATGATGATGAATGTTCACCTTTGTCCATTCGCAGCCCTCCTTTTTATTTTAACTTGTCCATGAACTCTATCCTCTCTTTAATTTCTGTGTACCTCCACAGGACATTTTCCCGAAGTTTAACAGTGTAACCTGCCCTAAACCTTGATTAAAACCAGGGAAAGGAGGTCCAGGTTATGGTTATGGCACATTACAGGCTACCCTAATACTTGACTAAAACCAGGTTAAAAAAAAAGAACCAGTTTGGAGTAGTATGGCATATCTATTGGTATATATGAAGTTTTATTCGACTGTATGTCATATGGTGCTAAATATGAAGTTTAATATGGTCACGTGTCCTTTTTAAAAGTAGATCATTTGTCCACAAATGCAAAAGCAGTATCGATCTTCAAGAATCTTGAGAACATATGGAATTAAATAGATATAAGCACAAAAACTAAGTTAAGACTATTCAATTCAAATGTAATATCCACCCTCATTTATGCATGTGAAAGCTAGAAAACAACTAAAGAAATAGAAAAGAAATTACTCTTTTGAAAACAAATGCCTAAGTAAAATACTCAGCATCAAGTGGAACGAATTCAAGAACAATGCAGAGTTAAGACAGATGACTGAACAACAACCAGTCTCATGGGTGATCAGGAAAAGGAGATGGACATATGTTGGTCACTTGATGAGAAGAAATGATCAGAGAATCCCAAAACAAGCTATCAAGTGGAACACAACAGCCAAAGAAAAAGAGGCAGACCGCGTGAAACTCTGAAGAGGACATTGTTAAGAGAGGCCAAATTAACAGGCATAAAATCCGTTGATGATGTTGAAAGACTCGCCGAAGACAGGAAAAATTGGCGAACTACCTTGCGAGTCCTATGTGACGTTTAATAGCACAGGAAGAATATAAGATATAAGATAAGATAAGATACATTTATCTGTAGTTTGTATCAGGTCGACCATGACCTGTTATCTCTAACAAGTCGATTTCATTCTCTGTGTTTGATTCCAGGAACAAATCGACGCCCATGGAGAAGGTCGACAAGTTCCAGATTGTCTTTAACAACCCAACGGCTACGTACTTCGCCGGAGAGACGGTGTACGGTTATGGGTGCCTGGTCATCAAGGAGCCAATCTATGTCTCCAGTGAGTTTCTGTGTTTGTCATTTCTTTTTCTTTTGTTCTGGGTCCTGTGTTTATCAGTTCTTTCTCTTGTGCTCTATGTCCAGTGTTTGTTAGTTCTTTCCCTTGTATTCTGTGTCCAGTGTTTGTCAATTCTTTCCATTTTGTTTTATGTCCAGTATTTGCCAGTTCTTTCCCTTGTGTTCTACGTCCAGTGTTTGTGAATTCTTTCCCTTGTGTTCTACGTCCAGTGTTTGTGAATTCTTTCCCTTGTGTTCTACGTCCAGTGTTTGTGAATTCTTTCCCTTGTGTTCTAGGTCCTGCTCCGGTGTCGTACAGTTGCACTTGTTCTTTTTCTCCTAAACTGTGGTCATGGTGTTCTTTGCCGCTGATGTGGTGAAGATGTAGAGTCACTACAGAGTGTCGAGTTGGATAGGAGGTTATCCCGAGTGGTTTTTTCAGGCTCGGAGTGGAGCTGAAAAGCGGGAAAAGATGGCAGCAATGGGTGTATCGTTAACTGTGATTTTAAAAAAATTACCCTTTAGAAATGTTGTTTAAAGCTTTTTGATGCCATATTACAAAAAAGTGAAGAATTTGGTTAAGACTCACAGAATTTAAAGAAAAAAAAATGATTGAAAGAAAGGACAACAGACACACTCAATATTTCGCCATAACGCCTTGGTAAAATAGAACATAAAAAGTAATGGTTGTAAAATATTTTTTAACAAATGAAGGATATTTTCAGCTTTTTTAGAGATCCAGTTTGAGATGTACAAAGAACACTGGTCCGGATGAAGTCTATTAAACAAAATAGGAGAGGTCGAAGGTGAGAGGGGGAAGAACTCTAAAATGAAGGTCAAAGGTGAGAGGGGGAAGAACTCTAAAATGAAGGTCAAAGGTAAAAAACATAACTTTTTTTGGGGGTTCGTGTTCCTCCTCAATGCGTCGTGCTGTCTTCTTCTTCTTCTTCTTCTTCTTCTTCCCCCTGGAACTGCGAGCTGGTGGTTTTTTGTAGCCGGTGCTACGAAAGTGTTCAAACACGTCATCGTGTCGACTTGGGAACAGGGATTGAGGGTCGGGGAGTGAACCCTAAATAAGAAGTTTCTTAACAGAGTCCACCCAGCACGGGGACCAAGATGAGTCCTGTCCCTTTAGTAAGGCTGAGTCAGTTACTAGGAGCACCACGGGGGACGTTGGATAGGATCTTAGAAAGACCTAAGCCTAAAGTCTAGAACAACCATTTTTTTCTCCCGATGATGATGATGATGATCGCCTTCTGTCACGCTCTCTATATGTCCTCAGGACGTATACAGGAATATATTATAAACCACGCCCTCCCGAGCTTACGGCAGTAAAGTTCAGTAGGCTCCACCATCACGGCGACTGTTTGGTTCTCTGCCTCTTGCACCACGTTTTTTGCATTTGTTTCGTTGTCTGTTGTTGTCTGAGGGGCAAGGTTTGTTGTGATTCTCCAACACTGGCGTCAGATCGAAGAGAGAGAGAGAGAGTGTGTGCGTGAGACAGAGAGAGAGAGAGAGAAAGAAAGAAGGGGACAGAAAGAGACAGAAAGGAAGAGAGGCAGAGTGTATGTGTGTGTGTGAGACAGAGAGAAAGAAAGACAAAGAAAGGGACAGAAAGAGATACAGAAAGAGACAGAGAAAGAAAGGAACAGAGAGGCAAAGAAAGAGACAGAGAGAAAGAGAGAGAAAAGAGAAGAGACAGAGATAGAGATAGACAAAGAAAGAGACAGAGAGAAAGAGAGGGGGACAGAGAGAGATATAGAAAGAGACGAGAGAAAGAGAGATAAAGGAACAGAGACAGAGACACAGAGGCAGAGAGAAAGAGAGAAAGAAGAGAGACAGGGAGAAAAACACGAAGAAACAGAGAGCAAGACAAAGAAAGAAAGAAAGAGTGACAGAGAGGGAGAGACTCAAGAAAAACAGACAGAGGAAAATAAAGAGAAACCGAAAGATAGAAACTGAGAGAGAGAAAGAGAGCGAGAAACTGAGAGGGAGAGAGACAGAGAGAGATAAAGAAAGAGAAAGAGAGAAACAGAGGGAGAGAGACAGAGAGAGAAGTCTTCAATACCTGCATACACCCGAGAGATGTGGCACTAAAAGTGGGCTTTACCATTAACCAAGATAAGACAGAGTATATGGAGATATCAAGAGACCAAAGGCAGAATGTTCCAGATTATATACATATTGGAGAGATGATTATTAGGAAAGCAGAAACATACAAATATCTTGGCACAACCTCCAACAGAAGCAACACAGTAAGCGAGGAAATTAAAATCAGAGTACAGATAGGGAATAACATACTTTGCCTTGCAACACCTGTTAAAATCCAAAATCCTGTCCCAAAACACCAAAATAACAATCTACAAAACTATAATAAGACCAGCCGCTATGGATGGTTCAGAAATGTGGAGTACAACAAAGAAAGATGAACAAATATTGCAGATCTTTGAGAACAAGATCCTAAGAAGAATCTTTGGGTCGATAAAGGATACCAACAGTGGAGAATGGAGAGCTAGAAAGAACACTGATCTGTTTATTTAAATCCCAACGAGTTATAAATGTCTTGAAACTGAACAGACTACGCTGGCTGGGGCATGTATAAAGAATGGAAGAGAACAGACGAACTAAAATGATGTATGCGCAAGAGATGAGGGAGGCAATACCAAGGGGTAGACCAAGACAAAGATGGAAAGACAACATAGAAGAGGATATAAAAGAAATTAATGTCACCAACTGGAGAGAAGATTAGGAATAGAGAGAAATGGAGGCGAACTTTATCTGCAGAAATGAGCCTTAATGGCTCGGAAAGCTGAAGAAGAAGAAGAAGAAGAAGAAGAAGAAGAAGAAGAAGAAGAAGAAGAAGAAGAAGAAGAATAAGAAGAAGAACAAGAAGAAGAAGAAGAAGAAGAAATCTGTTCCTCTCCACAACTTCTTTAGTTGTTTTACTTTCTGAAGAGCTATAGATGCCTTCCTTTTAATTTCCCTCATTGTATCTCTGTTATTCGTTAGTAATGATCCAAGATATTCAAAGCTCTCCATCTCTTCCAGTTTTTCCTCTTTGATACATATTTCAGCTGCCTTGTTTGTCTTGTCAGTTGTCCTCAGTTTAGTTTTCTTCGCAACAAAAGAGAGACATACCCCGTATGTATTTATGTAATTATAAATAAGTGCTAGAAGATAAACGTGATTCCATGTAAGAAAGCGAAAGTTTTCCCAGTTTCACCAATTCCAAATGTCCATCCCTTGTCTTGTGGAATGGGCCCCCCCCCTTTTTTTTTCTTAACTGGACCCCAGAAGGGACAGATATATATGTATATCCAATAACCTTATTTAGTTTATCTGAAATCTCTTCTAAAATATGTATCCTCGCTGACCGCATGCGCTGACCGCGTGCCGCATGCAACCCAGGCTACAGAGATAAGCTACGTCTTGGCTGTGACAGAAACACGCGAAGTCCTCATTTGTTTTGGCGCCACGTGCCCCCTTCTTGTGACCTCTCCAAACATGGAGGAGCCGAGCTTTTGATGGAAAATGTCTGGGCAGAGTCTGGAAAGAGAGATATCAAAATTTGTTGCGGACAAGACAACCGAAAGTGTTTTCTGCAAATAAGGATGAAAAAGGTTGCTGAAAAAGGCTTATCAAAGGTTGCTGTTAAGAGAGATATCAAATGTTGCTGTTAAGAGAGATATCAAAGGCTGCTGTTAAGAGAGATGTCGAAGGTTGCTGTTAAGAGAGATATCAAAGGCTGCTGTTAAGAGAGATGTCGAAGGTTTCTGTTAAGAGAGTTATCAAAGGTTGCTATTAAGAGAGATATCCAAGATCGCTGCAAATTGGACTTTCAAAGGATCTACAAATATGGTTATCAGAGTTTGCTGCAAATGTGGCTGTCAAAGTCTGCTGCAAATAGAGCTGTCAAATTTTGTTGCAGATAGAGCTGTCAAAGTTTGTTGCAAATAGAGCTGTCAAAGTTTGTTGCGAATAGAGCTGTCAAAGTTTGCTGCAAATAGAGCTGTCAAAGCTTGTTCCAGATAGAGCTGTCAAAGTTTGTTGCAAATAGAGCTGTCAAAGTTTGTTGCGAATAGAGCTGTCAAAGTTTGCTGCAAATAGAGCTGTCAAAGCTTGTTCCAGATAGAGCTGTCAAAGTTTGCTGAAAATAGAGCTGTTAAAGTTTGCTGCAAATAGAGCTGTCACAGTTTTCTGCATATAGAGCTGTCAAAGTTTGCTGCAAATAGGGCTACCAAAGTATGTTGCAAGTACAGCGGTCAAAGTTTGTTGCTAATATGGCTGCCAAAGAGTGTTGCAAATAGAACTGTCAAAGTTTGCTGGAATTATCTGACTTTGAAAAATTTCTGCAGATACGAGTTATCAATATTTTCTGACATTCAGGTCAGGCGACTGGACGAAGCATTTCCCCGCCCTGACACCATTAAACAAAATAGACTGTAAGGATGTAAAGTCTTTCGATGCCGACGCTTTTGAAGATACTTGTAAGACAAACAGTAAGAAGAAAAACTCTCTCTCTCTCTCTCTCTTTCTCTCTCTCTCTCCATGAAACTTAAGTGCCCAGGGCACATAGGGCTGCCGCAAGGGTTTTCCACAAATCCATGTCCTTTGCCTTTTTTTTCCGCTCTTGCCCAGGTGAGCCTTCAATTGCTTAACAATAAGAAGAAACTAACCAATAAATAAACAGATTTTAATTCAGAGGGACGATAGCTCATCACCATCATCATCAGGTGCCGTGCCGACTGGCGTTGGCTATTATCCTTCTTCAGAGTACACGATCTTTTATGTAGGCCATCAGCTCAGTTGGTGATCTTCTCTCACATCATCCAGTAAGACTGTCCAGTATCATTTCTCTCGGTCTTCCTCTAGATCTTCTTCCTTCTATTTTTCCTGTTGTTATAATATTTTCAATGCCCCCTCTTCTCATTGCATGTCCTATGAAAGTACATTGTCTCTCTCTTATTTTTTTTACAAGATTTTTTTGTCTCTCCAGCTCTTCTCACACATTCTTCATTAGTTATTTTTACTGTCCAGGGGATTCGCAACATTCTTCTAATAAACCACATTTCTGCTGCTTCCAATGATTTTTGTGCAGATCTGCCTATTGTCCATGATTCACTTCCATATAATAAGATAGGTTCAATATAGCATTTTAGGACTCGTTTTCTAACATTCATTGATAAAGATGTGTTAACTAATATGTTTCTCATTCTCTGAAATGCAGTGTTTGCTTGGCCTATTCTGTTCCTAATTTCTATTCTGCATTTCCCATCTGAAATTATTACTGCTCCAAGGTATTTAAATTTCTGCACCTGCTTTAGAATAGTTCCATTTAATTTTATACTAAATGTTGGTGGATTCTGTTTCTTAGATATAACCATAGTCACTGTCTTTTTCATGCTCAAAGTAAGGCCTTTCTGTTCACTTTCTTTAGCGACTTTATCCAAGAGATTTTGCAGGTCTTGTTGGTTCTCAGCTATCAGTACTGTGTCGTCAGCATACCGAAGGTTGTTAATATTGTATCCTCCAATTTTTATGTCTGGTTCTGTCATGATCGTTCTTAGAATATTCTCGCTGTACAGAGAAAAAAGGTCTGGAGATAGCACACATCTTTGTCGCATCCCTTGTTTTATAGGTTGGTATTTTCTAGTTCTATTTTCGACTCGAATTGCTGCTTCTTGCTGCCAGTATAGATGTTTTATATTCCTCAGGTCTTTGCCGTCTATATTGATGTCTTCAAGCATTTTAATAATTTCATTATGTTTCACCTTGTCAAATGCCTTGGTGTAATCAATGAAGCATAAGTAGAGATCTTTCTGTACTTCTAAAGCTCTTTCTGTTTGTGTAATGGCAAATCCGAACTGTTCATCTGCTATTTCCATTTTTATCTTTTTCCTTGTTCTTCTCATAATGATTCTCAGAAGTAGTTTGGTCATGTGGCATGAGAGGCTGATAGTCCAGTGGTCATCACATTCCTTTGCACCTGGTTCCTTTGGTAGTGCTATAAACGTGGATTTAAGCAGGTCACTGGGCATATAACCACTGTTGTAAATGTCATTCAGTAAATTGGTTATTATTTTTATTCCTGTCTCCTCTAGTGCCTCTATTTCTTCTATTCTTATATTATCAGGCCCAGTCGCTTTTCATGTGTTTGATGGCATCTATGATTTCATCTTCAAGTATTGGTGATCCATCACAGTTTTCAGTATCTGGTGTTAATTCTGGTCTTTCTCCTCCGTATAGTTCACCGATATACTCTGTCCACCTGTCCACAATGTCTTCTTTTCCCATTAACATTTTACCTTCTTTTGATTTCAGGCATCCTGTGGCATATTTTGTTTTCCTGCCTGTGAGTTCACTAATTCGTTTGTGCATGTTTTTGCTGTCTTTATTATGAGAGTCCTCTATTTGTCTGCACTGTTCATTTAAGCACACTTCCTTTGCTTCTCTGCATTTGCATCTTATTCCTTTATTTATCTTGCTATATTTTTCTTGGCTATTTTTACTCCTCCTCCTCTTGTCCATCAGTCCTAAGATGTCGTCTGTCATCCATTTATTTTTAGAGGCTTCTTTTTTCGGTGATATTATCTCCTTAACAGTTTGGTGGATAGAATCTCTTAACATTGCCTATTTTTCATCTATACTATTTATCTTTGCTATTGCATTGTATCTATTTGTTATAATAACTTTGTATTGTTCATTTTTAAGGAGTTCTGTATTCAATTTGATGTTTCTCACTTTTCTGACTACTTTCTTTAGTTTTATTTAATTTTTCCACGGAGTAGGTCATGGTCACTATTGCAGTCAGCTCCTGGCATGGTTTTTGTTGTCAGTAATGCATTGCGGAATAGTTTGTTGATTAATACGTAGTCTATCTGGTTAAAAGTCTTTTTATCTGGGCTGCACCACGTTACCAGTCTTTTGGGATGTTGTTTAAACCAGGTGTTTCCTACAACCATGCTATGTATTTTTGCCCATTCAATTAATTTACAACCTCTGTCATTCCTCCCCCCCCCCCCCCCCGTCCATAGTCACCAACGATGTCTGAAGTTCTTCCTTTACCAACTTTGGCATTAAAATCTCCCATGACCAGAGTAACTTCATGTGACTGTGTGTGTTTCAGGGCTATCTCTATGTCATTATAAAATAGCTGTACATCTTCCTCAGAACTTTCAGATGTTGGAGCATACTCTTGTATAATATTTATGTTTATTCCTATATCCTATATCTTATATCCTTCCCGTGCCGTTAAACGTCACATAGGGCTCGCAAAGTAGTTCGCCAAGTTGTCCTTTCCTCGGCGAGTCTTTCAACCTCACCAAGGGATTTTATGCTTGTTAATTTGGCCTCCCTTAACAATGTCTTCTTCAGAGTTTCACGCGGTCTGCCTCTTTTTCTTTGGCCTGATGTGTTTCACTTTATAGCTTGTTTTGGGATTCTCTGATCATTTCTTCTCATCAAGTGACCAGCATATGTCCATCTCCTTTTCCTGATCACCCATGAGACTGGTTGTTGCTCAGTCATTTGTCTTATCTCTGCATTGTTCTTGAATTCGTTCCACTTGATGCCAAGTATTTTCCTTAGGCATTTGTTTTCAAAAGAGTATAATTTCTTGTCTATTTCTTTAATTGTTTTCCAGCTTTCGCATGCATAAATGAGGGTGGATATTACATTTGAATTGAATAGTCTTAACTTGGTTTTTGTGCTTATAACTTTTGAATTCCATATGTTCTCAAGATTCTTGAAGTTCGATGCTGCTTTTGGAATTCTAACTTCCTTTCTGGTGTCACCATCCTGGTCTATGTAGCTGCCAAGGTATGCACACTGATTGACTTCTTCAAAATCTGTCCCTTCTATGTGTATTTTTCCATTTTGATTAAGGGGAATTTTCGTTATTTTTGTTTTGTCCTTGTTAATTTCAAGTCTTATTTTGCTAGCCAGTGAAGACAGGCTATCTGTTTTTTCGTGCATGGACTTCATATTGTTACTGATAAGAGTTATGTCATCAGCAAAATCAAGATCTTCTAGTTGGGTCCCATGTACCTAGTCAATACCTGTGTTACCTGTGCAGCATTTTTTCATTATTAAGTCTTTTGTAATCCCAAAAAGTAAAGAAGACAGTATACATCCTTGTTTCACTCTTGTTTCAATCTGGAACCATTCACTCATCCCTTCTTCTGTCTTGACTGCACAAACATATCCATTGTAGAAGTCCTTAATGATGTTGACAGTTTTAGATGGTATTCCATATAGACTTAAATTCTCCATAATGAATCTCTGTGTATGCTATCAAATGCCTTTTTAAAGTCTATGAAGTTCAGTATTAATGGTTTCTGCTTTTCAATATGTTCTTCAAGTATTATTCTTAGAGTAAAGATCTGGTCGAGACAGTTTCTCCCTTTTCGAAATCCTGCTTGTTCTTCTCTCATTGCGGTATCCACTATATCTTATGCTTATTGGTCGCCCTTTAAGTTGGGCTAGCAGGACTCGGTCTGAGATGTTCAGATATCCTACAATTGTCCTTGCTGTTTGTTCGTCAAATATTATTCCTACTCCTCGTTCATTTTTCTCACTTCCTGAATATATTATTGTATATTTATCAGAGTTTATCTTCCCTGCACCTGACCATCTAACTTCACTCATTCCTAATATGCTCATCTTCATCCTTTCCATTTCCCTCTTTACATTTTGTAACTTTCCAGCCTGGAATAAATGTTCTAACATTCCATGTTGCTATTTTGAACATGTTAATTTTGCCACCAGTAGCTTGATGACGATCTGGCCTCATCTGTGGCTCGTGAGCTGCCCTACTGGACGAGGCTGTTCCAGAGGAACATCCATTAACGTTGTTCATGACAAATCTATTACTCTGAATAAGCATAACTGTTCTTAGGAGCTACAACAGTGGTTTCCCGTTGCCTTCTGTCGGTTTGTGTACGGACTCTCCGCTAGCCTTTGGACTCCCTGTCCTATCCGCAAGGCAGCGGGAGCGAGAGGTTTTAAGGCGCCTCTGACCCGCCTGGTATTCCCTTCACTGACCACCTGAGGCTCATTATAGGAGTGGTAGAGCCACCTACTACCCGTCCTCGATCTCTGAGACGTACCTCCAGTTGGTCCGCGCCTGCTTATTTGGGTAAATCCTTATTCACAGGGATCCTCCATATCTGGAGGACTTTCACCATCCGTCACCTGTGACGCGCTGGGTTGGGGATGGTCGCCCAGCTTTACCCATGGAATCTGTTTATTTGTTGGACGATAGCTAGCCTCTCATGTCTAGTCATCTTCATTGTTAAATTATAATTGATTGAATAATGCAATGCGGAAACGTGATATATTATTTTATCTTCTCTGTCCAAACTCGCCCCCTAGTTTCATTAATTTATCTTATCTGTCCAAACTTGCGCCCTATTTTCTAACTATTAATTTACCCATGTCATTGCTCTATCTGTCTGACATTCTCAGAAAAGTGGAACAAGACCTTGACATTAACACACACACACAAATCGGAATAAAATTACAGAGGGACAAGTAAACGAGACAAATGTACGAAATTTCTCCCCAGAACGAACACTTTCTCTCGGCATGTCCTCGTTAATTCAATCATCCTGATTTGATTTTCTGCCGACTTCCAGGATTGTCATTAAGTTTCGCCCGTTTATTCTTTGGGTTGACCTAATGAGCCGCACGTGGCATTTGTCCAGGCAATGATTATTAAATGCCGAACAAGCAAAATTCTGCCCGGAAAATGATTACTGCCCATCGCAAGAGAAACTTAAGAAATGGGAGAGTGATTACTGGGATGTGGAAAATGGGAAATGTAAGAAGGCGACGAAGGATATGGTTTCCTGTTTCTGCGGTGTCAGAGAGAGAGAGAGAGAGGGGGGGGGGGAGCGAGAAAAGGAGAGAGAGAGAGTGAAAAAAGGAGAACCGTTCTGGCATATTGATCAGTGGGAGATAATGGCAGTGATGAATAAACGCAGGAATTGTCAGATTTACAGATAGGCAAATAGATACGATGGGTACACAGTACACTCTGCAGATACTAGCAGACAGTTAGAAACAATAGATAACACAATACACACACAGATACTAGTAGATAGACACGATTGGACACACAGTACACACAGCAGGTACTAGTAGATAGACACGATTGGACACACAGTACACACAGCAGATACTAGTAGATAGATACGATTGGACACACAGTACACACAGCAGGTACTAGTAGATAGACACGATTGGACACACAATACACACAGCAGGTACTAGTAGATAGACACGATTGGACACACAGTACACACACCAGATACTAGTAGATAGATACGATAGGATACACAGTACACACAGCAGATACTAGTAGATAGATACGATAGGCAGACAGTACACACCGCAGATACCATAGACAGGTATGAAAGGGAGTTAACTGAGAAAAGGTAAAATTCCCGCTTCCGTGCCATTAAGGCATATTGAGGACTACGGTATTAGGCACATGAAAGTCTGATGTGGTCAGTATCACGCCTGGCCTCTTTACCTTCCCAGATTTCTCTGGTGCCCGTTTTCCGAGGCTGGGTGAACCCCGGGGCCGTATTGGTCAGAAAAAAAAATCATCCCGCTCAGCTGGGGATTAGAACCCTCGACCATTCGGTTGCTAGACGAGTGTTCTAACCACTACGCTAGCCACTAATTAAATAGACTTGTGAGTAGTGGTAAAGGTGACACTATTTTTAGCATCCAGGCACCTGGGTGTTAGTGTCCTTGTTTTCTATCAGCACTCTGGAAGATAATGTGACCAGCATCGTAGCTGGCCGCTGTCCTTTTAGTTAGATATCAGCAGAAAAAAAAAATAATGGACGGGATAGATGGGCCAATGAATTGCTGTGAAAAACAGAAAGCCAGGAAGGGTGAAAGCTAAGGGAGAGAACTGTCCAAAAACAGAACTGAAAGCGAAGGGAAGCCACTGTCGTGATTTCAGTCCACAGTAAAATCATGTCCTAACGGTGTTGGCTATGTAGCACTTGAGGGAAGAAAAGCAACAGAGCTGATTAGAAACATCACTGATCGCGCAGAAAAGGGAAGCATGATCGCTTACGCCTTTCGGCGGGGTAGATAATGATCTTCCGGCGGGGTAGATAATGATAGAAATGATCTCTTTGCCATCTTCATATTTGTTTTATCGTTCATGCTCAAAATATTCCCAAATAATCTGGTAGACTTCCAGAATTCTATAAAAGATATATCGATGAGTCACCAGTATGCCACAAGACGAGCTAAAAAGAAACTTATTGATTTCACTAACTCACTTAATAGTAACATAAAATTCACTTACGAAATTTCTGACAAGTCTGCGAACTTTTTAGACATTAAAATATCTATTGGCACAAATAGGCTTGTTACCTCCATTTTTTATAAGCCCAGCGACAGCCACACCTATTTACTCTACACTCCCTCCCATCCTGAAGCATGTAAGAACTCCGTCCCGTACTCCCAACTACTCTGTCTATGTGTCAGAATAACAGTTATAATAATCAGTCCAACAATTTATTAGAATTTTTCCGTCATCGCAAATACCCAGAAAATGTCCTTCGTGCAGCCTTCAACCATATCCGACTAATAAACCACAAGGAAACATTCAGAAAAAAGCCTGTTACTCCATCGGACAGAGTTAAGTTAGTCCTGGCTTTCCACCCGCATGGTCAGATGATTAAGAAAACTCTTTATCGTCATCTGCCACTAATCTAGCTCGACCCTGACACCCGTGACATCTTCTCTGATCCACCCCTGTTAGCATACAGGCGTGAGCCAAATCTCAAGGACATCCTCGTCCACAGCCACTTAAAGCGGAACCTTCCATATGCTGGAGCTAGAAAATGTAACCGTCCTTGCTGTGTTACCTGCTCTGTAGTTGGGGAAACAAAAAGAATCACTTTCCTAAAACTATCCTGACTCTCCATGTGGGACTCACATGCGAATCCCGCAATGTAATGTCATCGTATGCGACAAGTGCAGGATAACTTATATTGGTAAAACTGGCCTCAGACTAGGGAACGGCATGTAGAAACAATTGTATGATATCACCCAGCATGCTTCAAAAACGGTACCTAATCATTTCAATGGCACCAGCCATAGAGGCAAATCTGATTTTCTGGTAACCGCCATCAAACAGTGTCACGCAGATAAAACAAGCCTCTTAGCACTTGAGAACCGCTACATTCAAGACTATTGGACGCTGGAATCACATGGTTTGAACTCGTTATTTAGCTACACATAATCTTCCTCAATCATACACATTCTCACTTGTTGCACATAGTTTTGTACCCTCACACATCATCACATTCCTACTCCTCTACCACAACCAGAATCATTCGTTTCACCTTCTCCTAAATAGATTATCATCCCTTCATCTACTATTAAACATCACAAATCCCTATCCATTCCCTACCATCATCTACTATGAAACATCACTTTCCACTTCCTTAAGAGCATCGTTCACGGTTTTTGACTCTCCAGTTAACTTGTTCTTTGTATAATTCTCTGCTTCTTCTATGCACATCCCTTGTCTATTAACATTTTCTACACTCAACCATGCACTGTTTTGCACCTTTCAGCACGAACGCATTATAACCATGGTAACGAACACATATTGTTTATGTTCCTGAATCCACACTAGCGATACTTGTGTGCCTTTACAAGGACTGAGATAAGTTTTCATTCAGTTACAGTTTTTCATTAATTTTTTTTTCATTTTTTGTTATTTCGTTTACATAAGCTTGATGTGAATCTATACTTTGTCTCCTCTCTCTGATTCTTCGTCCTGTTTGTTTTTGTTTGAAGAAGGCTCGCGCCGAAAGTGTGTAATCGTTAAATAATAAAGCTGTTCCTACTTTTTTCCTAGATTATACATTTTGGTATCACAGCTTTACTGCAGTGCTTTGTGTATAGCTGTATGCCTATACACTAATTATTGTGTGTTTCCCAAATAATCTATCCATTTTTGTTTGATATCTGTATTGATTATCTATGATATGTGTAGTCTGAATGTCCGAGATCTATGATCTTTGTGTTCAGTTCAATACGAGATCTATATTCTTTGTGTTGAGGTTCAGTACGAGATCTATACTCTTTTGTGTTGAGGTTCAGTACGAGATCTATACTCTTTTGTGTTGAGGTTCAGTACGAGATCTATACTCTTTTGTGTTGAGGTTCGATGTGAGATCTATATTCTTTGTGTTCAGGTTCAGTATGAGATCTGTACTCTTTATGTTCAGATTCATTACGAGAGCTATACTCTTTGTGTTGAGGTTCAGTGCGAGATCTATACTCTTTATATTCGAGTTCAGGTTCAGTACAGTTTCGGCATCACAGCAAACAGGAATATCCCATAATTTGCCCCACCGCCTGTGCCAATGACTTCGCCTGGAATACACAAGAACAGTCCCACGTCATGTCCGTGCACAGCAACGTAAAGTGACCCGTTCTCTTTGTGTATCATTGTATTGTATCCTGCTACAGATTCTGATGAGATTCTTCCGCCATTGTGTCTAAAGTACTGACCAGATTTTTCGAACTATTCCTTGAATTTACTTTTTTTTTTTTTAACAACCAGCCCTTAAGAACACACGCACACACAACAGACATAAATATACACACATTTCTCGTGACAATGTCAGTTAGAAAAGCGTAGCCAAATTGGCCGAAACTGTTTCTTGCGTGACTCACCTCGATAGAACATACCATCAGTGGAAAAACCCATTACAGACGGTCAAATCGAAATTCTTTTGTCTGAAATGAACCCAAGTTTGCATATCTGGCATTTCGGGTGATGTACGCCAGGTACTGGTTGCAATTTGCGATCGCTGAATTTTTTTCATCACAGGCCAAATTCTTTCACCATAAACTATTCCCTTCCGCCTGATCTCTCCCCCTCCCGTCCAAATTAAAATGTCCAGTTCTCAGTTTTCTTCCCCGATTATCATCATAACTATCAGGAGCCGCGCCGATAAAGGGTTGGCCATTACGCTTCTCCGTTTTCTGCAATCTCTGATTTTCTTGTTCAATCCGTTTCGATTATTCTCCTTGGCTTTTTGTGGTTAGATACATCACTATCTTCTTCTTCTTTTTTGCTTGAGCTTTCCGTTGATTGTCAAAGTTCTGTAACTCCAGTCTTTTCGTTATGTGACACACAGAATTGTCTTCTCCTTCATTTCTCATTAGCTGGCCATCTTCAGCAACTTCTCTGAGAATTAACTTCTTTCTCTCAAACGAAATCTCCTTTGCATGCAACTTCTGTCGTCTCTGTGTGTTTGTTTGTTTAAGTCTTCAGTGTTTTCTGCCTAGAAGATAGAAAGTCTGACTGTTTCTTCTACCAGTACGGGACGTTAGAAGAAAACAGAGTAACAGAAATACGGGAACAAGGAAAGTATTACATTGGTTGGCTCTAGAGTCCACGATATTGTTTATAATGTCATCGATACTGTTTACGATCTTCACGATACTGTTTATAATGTAACACGATACTGTTACAATAACAGTGATGCTGTTTACGATATTCACGATACTGTTTATAGCGTCCACGATGCACGATACTCTTTACAATGTCCACGATACTCTTTATAATGTCCAAGATAGTCTTTACAGTGTCCACGATACTATTTATAATTTCCAAGATAATCTTTACAATGTCCACGATACTCTTTATAACGTTCACGATACGCTTTACAATGTCCACTATACTGTTTACAATGTCCACGATTCTGTTTACAATGTCCGAGAAACAATTTACATTGTCCACGATACTATTTACAATGTCAGTGTTACTCTTTACAGTGTGCATGATACTTTTTACAGTATCCAGGATACAATTTACATTGTCTATGATACTGTTTTGCATTGTCCCGGATACTACAGCATTTACAATGTCCAGGATACTGTCTACAATACCCACGATACTGTTTACAGTGTCCAAACAGTGCCCACGATACTATTTACAATGTCCACGACACAGTCCGCCATCGGTGATCTAGCCTAGATTCTGTGAATGTTTCATCAATGGCCGTGAAGATTCCCATGACTTTGATCCCTTTTGCCATGTTTTTGTTAGGTAGTATTTCGTTGATATTGCTGCATGATCCATAAGGGTTGGGTCGACGAGTTCAAGAGACGCTGGAGCTAGATTAAGAAGCCTACTGTTGTAATACTCCGTAGGAAGATAGCTGCTGTAATGTATTCTCCCATTCCACGTGACGTATTGTTTTTACGCAGCCGTTATCACGGCTTCAGCTGCCAAGATTTTCCTTTGGCAGCAGAAGGGATACCAGACAAGAATAGTAACAAGGGCAATAACAACAGTCACAGAAGCAAGAGAAACAACTACAACAAGGGAGACAACAGTAAAGGAAAACAAGCAGGTACTATGACCCGGTTTTGGGAGTCTAGCCGGTGCATCGCAGTAGAGCCCTGTATTAAAGATAAGGATGGGCCCCAGAGGAGGGCTTTGTGGGGTCCCGTATTTGGTGAAAAGAAATAAGTGACGAATTGGGGGGGGGGGGGGGAAGGCAGTGTTGCACTGGATTCCAAAATCTCTCTCAGAGGCTCGGCAAATCATAACAGAACCTAAGGAAGAGCAAGAACGACAACAAAAGGACCAGAAATACCAATAAGGGCAACAGCATTAACAACAGGGCAGCAGCAGTAACAACAGGGCAGCAGCAGTAACAACAGAGAACAGCAGTAACAGCAGGGCGGCAGCAGTAACAAAAGAGCAGCAGCAGTAACAACAGGGCGGCAGCAGTAACAGCAGGGCGGCAGCAGTAACAAAAGAGCAGCAGCAGTAACAACAGGGCGGCAGCAGTAACAGCAGGGCGGCAGCAGTAACAACAGAGCAGCAGCATTAACAACAGAGAAACAGCATTAACAACATGACAACAGGAATAACAGGAGGGTAGCAGCAGTAACAACGAAGGAGACGGAATAACGACAGGGAAAGAACAATAGCAACAAATAATCACACAGAATCTTCCTCAAATCTTAACGAAACCTGATCAAATTGAGAAGAAAAAAAAAACTTTACGAGTCTTTCATTTTCTCCTTGAAATATGGCACCTTTTCTTTGCCGTTGAAATTATGTTTTTTTTTTCTTATAATCACACAAGTTCTTCTTCATTTATAATCTTTAACTTTCTTCCTTCTTTAATCATTTCTTCTCGTTTTATTTTATTCTTTTTTCTTTCCCTCTTTTTTTCCCCCTTCAAAATGAGTTCTTTTTTTAACATTTCTCTTGTTCTCGATATGTTCTTCTAACCACCGATGGAGTCCAAATACCGTTCTTTCCAGCCCGTGCCGTGGCAGTGCTGATTCACAGGCAGTCGTGTCGGATTGGAAGTGGGTTACGGTGGCGTCTTTTAAAAAGTGGAACGTATTCAGAAAGCCTAGCCTTTCTGTGATTCCTGTTTCACTAGCTGAAACTGAAGAAGCACATGGGATTGTTACTGGGAGCGCCAAAGAAGGCGTGGGATAGAGTCTTGGTCGAATGTGGTTCAGTGGTCTCGGTGACCTTGGCGTTATTATAGGGCGTTAACTTTTGCTTCTTTTTGTTTTATTTTTTGGTCTGATGGCACGGGAAAGTTTGGCTTATTCCGGCTTAACTGGCAAAGTGGTCCTGTCTGAGAGGTGACATGTTGAAAGACTGCAAGAGATGGCAAATCTGTGACATATAATGTGGAAGATAATGATGTGGAATAAAGGAATGATGATTAAGATAGAAAATCATCAAGATGATGATGATAATGATGATAGATACTGAAATGGCTGCTGCTACTATTAATGTTGCTATTAATACAACAACAACAACAACAACAACAACTACTACTACTACTACTACTGCTACTACTACTACTACTACTACTACTACTACTACTACTGGTGCTGCTGCTGCTGCTGCTACTACACAGTAATAATTGTGATTACAGTAACACAAAACAGATGAAGAAAAAAAAGAAGAAGAAGATACAGAAAAACCGCCATTAGCGTGCACATTACGTCAGTGGCCAGATTTTGAGCTTTATAAAGCAAAAAAAAAGCCAATATTCTGGCCATATAACCCTGAGTGGAGAAATAAATGAATGGAAGAAAAGAGAGCAAGAAAATATAAGAAAGAAAAGCCAGGGCTCGCTATGACATAGAATATCGTCATTAAAAATTGACGGAGACAGCACAAAATCTCAGCATCAGTGTTTGCTGGATGGTGAGAGAGTGGGGGGGGGGGGAGAGAACAGAGTTAATTTACTATTGCCAGAGCCATCTAGATGAAGGAAACAAAGATAAGATAACCGAGGCCTGTTTCCTTGTTTTCCTTTATCATTCATTTTTCATTAGGCACACGATAATGGCCTGCTTGTCTGCTTCAGAATGTTGCCAGTTTGACCGACATGTGGCCCTCTGTCTTTGTAGAACGGACTTTTATCCGCCAAACTGGCATGTTTCCTACGTAACCCTGTGAACAGAAGGGTTTGGCCAGTCTTTTTGGCTTTTGAAATAATGCACTTGGGCTCAGTTTTGGCAGTTTCCTGCAGGGTGTCCATCTCCATGTCTGGCCCTGCGAGATGGGACCCTTAGACCGGATGTGGAAAATATTGATTGCCCGGATGGTGTTAATAACTCTTATGTCTGTAGGAGAATTGATGAGGTACCTGCGGGGAATTGTTTGCCATTTTGGTGGCATTCTAAGGGTTAAACCAGAAGATGATGTCTGTTTATATTCTCTGTAAAGTTCCTTGGTTTTTCTTTCAGATATTGTCTTTTTTAAAAAAATCTATCTATCTATCTATCTATCTATCTATCTATCTATCTATCTATCTATCTATCTATCTATCTATCTATCTATCTATCTATCTATCTGTCTGTCTGTCTGTCTGTCTGTCTGTCTGTCTGTCTGTCTGTCTGTCTGTCTGTCTGTCTGTCTGTCTATCTATCTATCTATCTATCTGTATGTCTGTCTGTCTGTCTGTCTGTCTATCTATCTATCTGTCTGTCTGTCTGTCTATCTATCTATCTATCTATCTATCTATCTATTTATCTATCTATCTATCTGTATGTCTGTCTGTCTGTCTATCTTTCCATCCATCCATCGATCCATCCATCGATCCACCCACCCACCTATCTATCTATCTATCTATCTATCTATCTATCTATCTATCTATCTATCTATCTATCTATCTATCTATCTATCTATCTGTCTGTCTGTCTGTCTGTCCTATCTGTCTGTCTGTCTGACCACCCTCCCTTCTTTCCTTCTATCACTCTGTCTGCCCCAGAACCAAATCGATCCTAGCTATTGAAAACACCAGGCTCTTGTGAGGCATCTATTTTACCAGTAATCCTCTTAAAACGAGAGTTACAAGGCATTGTCGTCGGAAGGCAGTAACTTCCTGCACCAGGATTATAATCTTTCTTCCTCTTTTTTTCTCGCTGCGAAGACTGCTAAGTTCCACTCTGAAGCATGTCTACTTTTGAGACTATTAATAGACTGACGGTGGATAGGTCGACAGATAAATTCGACGCAATTTTTGATTTAAGCTTGACTATGGATATGCCAGTGCATCAAATTTAATTATCGCTGCAGAAATTAGAATAATGGCTGTTGAAAGAGTACACAGAAATTTTGTCATATATCATCATCATCATCATCATCATCATCATCGTCTTTCACTCCCTTGACAGCATAGGCCACGGATAAAGGCTCTCCAGTCATCCCTGTTCTTGAAATTATTCTCTGTTTCCTTCCATGTGCATCCCTTGTCTCTGAGCACTGTCATAATTTCTCTTCTCCAAGTAAGTCTAGGTCTTCCTCGTTTTCTGTTCCCTTGAGGATTCCATGTCAATGCCTGTCTTGCTATGCTGGTGTCGGGTTTCCTCAGAGTGTGGCCAATCCACCTCCACTTCCTAGACATGATTTGTAGGTTCATAGAACAATGTACGAAAGTGAGAAACTGCCATGTCATATACGAGTATATATATATATATATATATATATATATATATATATATATATATTAGTGTCAGATACATTAGTATCATATATATCAGTGTCATATATATTACTGTAATATATATTAGTAATTGAGTTACTAGGATTGTCGTAGCTGTTAATACTGTAGAGCATGCGTACTTTAAAGCAAGTGACTTTAATACTGTAAAGCAAGTGACGATTTGATCTTTGGTCACGTGAATGAGTTGTTATTGAACTTGGGGTTTTTCGACGGAGACTTTTGGAGGGGATGGGAGGGGGGGAGAGAGGAGGAGAGGGGACAGCTATGTGGAAGCTCGAGGATGGACGCATGGAAGTATAAGAGGTCTTTTATCTATCTATACGTGAATGCTGAGAAACGTGACTAATCATGTAGTGTATTTGTGAGATCTTGGAGCTGTACTTATGCTTGGACCTGCTCTTTAATGTTGAAGTCGGTTCTGAGCAGTGATCGCAGTCAGCGGAAAGTGTTCCTTTGTTTGGGGGTGTTGTTGAATGCTGAGGCGTCGTTGCTTATAAACATAAGTCATCACACATACACTTATCCACGACTACATCACATCAGACACGTGGGGGGGGGGGGGGTAGACGTGTTAACATGCTCTATCGCCTGCCTTGCACAACTTCTTCCTACATTTTACATCCTTCTCGTGCCGTCAGACGTCACACAGGGCTCGTCACGAGTCAGATATCTATTCTCGGCGAGCATCTCAGTTTCATCGAAGGATTTTGATGCTTGCCATCTTAGCCTCTCTTGTCAGTGTTCTCTTTAGGGTCTCTCGGGGTCAGTTCCCCCCTCCCCTTTGCTTTTAAAATAGTTTTCCCAGATGTTTCCCATGTGACGACATGCGAGTCTAAGTTACAAGTGTTTTTTACATCTCTCTCTCTCTCTCTCTCTCTCTCTCTCTCTCTCAATCTTAAGTACCCAGGGCACATGAGGCTTCCACAAACGCCTGTCCTTTGCCTTTTTTCCCCGTTCTTGCCTAGGTGAGCCCTCTATTGCTCAGCATCCACTCTGTTGTTCTTCTCCATGTCTCTTTTGGTCTACCCTTACTTCTGTTCCCCTGTGGTGTCCATCTTAGTGTTTTTATTTTGGTAGTGAGTTGTCAGTCATTCGGAGCACATGTCCCAACCATCGCCAGCGTCTTTCCTCAATAATTCCTGTCAGTGGCTTCATCTGCATTTCTGCCAAAATGATGTTATTTCTTTTGGCATTTTGCCAAATTATTCTTCTAATTCTTCGTAAACATTCAGTCTGGAAAAATTTCAGCTTATTTTCTATGGTTATTGTTATTTTCCAGCATTCACTTCCATAGAGTAGTACAGTTAGAACATGACTTTTAAATATCCTGATTTTCGTCTTCATGCTTAGATTTTTTAGATTTCTATATAGCCTGCAGCACTGCAAAAGCCTGGTTTGCTCTAGTAAGTCTACTATTGATGTCCTCTGTGCTGTCTCCATTTTCTAGTACTCTACTGCAAAGATATACAAATTCGTTGACCTCCTCCACTAACTTGCTATCTACTCTGAGTACATTTCTGTTGTTCACGTTTTGCTTCATTAACTTTGTCTTTCCTACGTTGATATTTAATCCTAATTTTTACATATCAGTCAGTCAGTCAGTCAGTCATTTGCATGTCCTTTGGGAACTTTGCCTCCCCAACAACTCTCCTCTGGGCCTCTCGGTTGTAAGCAAGATGCCCTGCTGCTGATGCATCCATTTGCAGATTTTCAGCGATGTCCTGCAGCCATCTTCCCCTTGGTCTTCCTCTCTTTCTTTTTCCCATTATGTATCCTTCCAAGACGGTCTTCTCTAAATTATCATGACGTTTATTGTGTCCAAAATATTTAAGTTTTCTCTGCTTAATCCTCTGTTTAATCCTAGTAAATCAGCCAGCCTTCTTCAATATTAAGTTCTTGTAGCATGGATATATTTGTTCTTTTTTGTGTCCATGATATTTGAAGGACTCTTCTGTAGCATTTACATTCAAAGGCATTTAAGATTTTACATAAACCAGCAATTAAATATTTATAAAGCCATTTTTAAAAAACTGGGGACTATTGTAAAATTGAGATTATGCTCTGCCTCGTTTGATCAATATCTCCCCTTTCTTCCAAGCTCTTTGGTGTGTGTGGGTTTGAAATTTATGAAGAGGAATATTTAAATGGTTGTATCACGAGAGAAGAACTCATCTGAATGCAGTGTTAAAGTACAAGGAACAACCCTGATAAAAAATACACGGATTTAAATATCTGGACAGGTCGGATGTGAAGCTCATTTGTGGAATGAGGAAGAGAATATTTGGGCACGCCACGCGAGGAACGACTTGTGCAATACATCTGTGTCACTGAAAGCCAGTAAGAGAGTTATTTAAATGCTACATTGAGCCTATCCTACTCTATGGAATTGAGTCATGGACAACCAACAGATCGATGCAGAGATCACTAGAGGCCAACAGAGATGATATGGTTTCTGAGAAGAAAGTTTAGAATGTTTTGAACCGTTAAAATGACAAACAGTGAGTGTCTAGCAAAAGAAAATGCGAACGGAATCTAATTAAATTCAAAAGAAAACGATAATCATTTTTCATCGGACATAAAATGAGAAGGAAGGTCTTAAAAACATCATAAAAATAGGAAAGATAAATGGGAAGAGAGGCAGTGGAAGACCAAGAGAAAAAGGAAAAAAAAAGTCATGGACGGTCTAACGCGATGACACAATACAAAAAAAGACCATCAACTTGAGGTGGCGGAAAATGTCAAGGCCCAAGATCTATGAAGAAGCATGGCCGCCCGCGCTTACTGCTACGGCACCTGATGATGATGGATTTTTTTTTAAAAACCGGAGTGAATTATTTTTTTTATTTATGAATTTGTTATAAAAAAAAACAATTAGAATAGGCTACGTCTTAAAGAAAATAGTACCAGAGTTGTGGCAGTTCAGGACTGGTTATTTAAGACGTGAAACCTTTGAAGAGTATTGCTAGCCCACACGTGGTCCGCGCTTGGCCCACAAGACTAAACCAAGTATTTCGTGTCAAATCATTAGTTTGTTATCGAAATCAACCAACAAATGTGTTTTATTTCATACGCTAGTTAGTCAGTCGATAAGTCAGTCAGACGATAAGTCAGCCAGTCGATAGGTCAGTCAGACGATAAGTCAGCCAGTCGATAAGTCAGTCAGAAATAGGTCAGTCAGACGATAAGTCAGTCAGTCGATAAGTCAGTCAGACGATAAGTCAGCCAGTCGGTCAGTCGATAAATCAGTCGGTCAGCCTGTCAGTCGATAAGTCAGTCAATCAGTCAGTCAGTCAGCTTGTCAGTCGATAAGTCAATCAGTCAGTCAGTCAATCAGCCAGTCAGCCGATAAGTCAGTCAATCAGTCAGTCACTAAAAGTAGTTGCCTGATAAGCAACAATATCTAGTACAGCGGTTCCAAACTTCTTCTCAATCGGGACCCCGAAATATCAGTGGGTACGTTACCAGCAAACCAATTAGAAAGATTGTTAACATTTGTGAAATGTAACAACAGTTAACTAACACGCTTTCCGCGCCCAGACACGGCGTAAACTGGCGATCATTCCATACAATTATGTATGTCATTTCTTAAATAATTCGTTATTTTACAAGATAACATGAAACACTCAAAACTAAGACATGTATTTTAAGAAGAAAAAAAAAGGATATTTCAATGAACAGCGCTTAGTGTCTTGTCATGTCTCCTTCCTCGCGTACCGTTCAGTTTTGAGGGGATTAATAGACGTCTGGGCGGGTTGGTTAATATAATCTTCTTCTTCTTCTTCTACTTCTTCTTCTTCTTGCTTCTTCTTCTTCTCCTTGGAAATCCAAGCTGTTTTTTTTTTGCAGCTGATGCTGTGGAGATATTGAGGCCCAGCATTGTGTCGGCTTGGGAGTGGGTCATGGCGGCTATTTTTATCAGTCCCTGAGTGCATGCAGCTAAATAAAGGGGGGGGGTGTGAAATACTTATTTAGCAGACTCCACCACCATGGGGACTATGGCCATCACTGCCCCGTTAGCCAAGCTAGGCCTGTTACTTGGGGAGGAGAGGTGGGATAGGGTCTTAGTCAGCTGTGCTTCGCCAGCCCTGATTCCAGCATGTGAACAGTGCGTCGTTCAATGCTGTGTATTCATATGTATTGTGTAAAGTGCAGAATAAGCATGTGTACTGCACGATCATCTGTGGAGAAGTACCTCGGTGAGTGATTCTAATATTGTTCTCTTAATGGCACGGATGATGCCATCATGCTGTTAATTTCATGTGAACTTCATGAAGCTGTGGATGAGTAATAGTGCGTTGGCACAAGGTGAAATATGTTACTCTTTGCATGGGTACACAGGTGAAATATGTTATTCAGTGCATTGGCAGAAAACTGGAATTATGTATTCAGTGCATTTCGCACATGTGGAAATATGTTTTCAGTGCGCTGACACAAGGAAGTTTTATGTGAGATAGGGGATGGGGATTTCATGACAGCAGCGGCTGAAATGTGTTACCAGTGCATCGGCACAATATTAAGATCAATGTATAATTGCTTAGTGGGGCCAGAGGAGCCCAGGCGAGTCTTGTTTCACTGATTTAGTTGTTACTTAGTTATAGATAATACATTGTATTTATGTCATATTTTAATATGTCACATTGATGATACATGCCATGGTTATTATTATCATGTTGATGTCATGTGTATGTAATGTCTGTGGTGGCGTCACCTATGATATATGTAGAGAGTGTAAATAAATGGATGTAAAATGATTTGCTGACTTGGTAATATGTATTTCATGTTGATGTTATGTATGACTGTGTATAAAATGCTGAATTAAACTGGCATGCAGTGTCCTTGGAGGGGAGAATCTGGGTTGGTGGTCGTGGGGGTCGCGAGATCTTGGCCACGCAGCACGGTAGTACATGCCAAGGGAATGCCTGGAACAGTTGGATTGATCTATTTTATTCCAAATGTATCCATAAAATGTAGATTTAGCACCAGCTACGTTTACATATTATTTAAAGTTTCTGTACTTTCTTCCGAGTTTGGTTGACCCAGAGGTAGACCAAGACAGAGATGGAAAGACATCATAGAAGAGGATACAAAAGAAACAGGTGTCACCAACTGGAGAGAGAGAGAGAGAGAGAGAGAGAGAGAGAGAGAGAGAGATTAGGAACAGCCTTAATGGCTCGGAAAACTGAAGAAGAAGAAGAATCAGTGAGTGATTTTTATTTTAAAAGGGTGAAGAATTGGACGCCAGGCACGTCTTACATTCTGCCCTTTATCACTCCATCTTTCATTCTTCCCACACATTCGATTTAATAAGGTATACTAAATTATATTATATATATATACACGAGAGCTGATTGTTATGTTCTCGTGTTATACTTAAAACACAGTTGATATTAGGTGCCTTTGTAGATCAGGTTAATGTAAGATGTAACACAAAATTTCAAGAAATTAACTACAACCAGTTTTTTTAACAGGCTACTGAAGTGGTAAGGGGTGGCAGAAATTGAGAAAATGGATAAAATTTCTCATCGCGCAGTCATTCGCTACCTCTGTATCAAGGGCTTATCATCGAAGGAGATCCATGATGATATGATAGAGACTCTAGGGGAGAATGCCCCTTCTTACAGCACAGTGAAGAAATAGGCAGCTCAGTTCAAACATGGAAGGGAGAGTCTGGAAGATAATCCCCGTCCAGGAAGACCAAGAACGGTAACCACCGATGAAACCACCGGCAGAATCCATGACATGATAATGGAGGATCGACGACTAACTGAGCGGTATATTGCTACTGAGTTGGGCATCTCCCAAGAACGTGTTCATGCCATTATTCACAATGATCTTCAAATGAGAAAGGTCTCTGCTTGATGGGTCCCGAAAATTCATGGAGCTGATCACAAACAACAGCATCTCATCATGTCAAGAGACAATCTTGGCCATTTTTCTGCAGATCCTAAAAAGTTTCTTCAGCAATTTGAGACTATGGATGAGACTTGGGTTTATCATTTTCAACCAGAAATCAAAGAACAGTCAAAGCAGTGGAAACATCGTGGATCCCCACCTCCAAAGAAAGCAAGGGTGGGTCTGTCTGCAGGCAAAGTGATGGCTTCTATCTTTTGGGATTCACAGTATGTGATATTGGTAGACTATCTTCAAAAGAGCAGAACGGTCTAATACGCTAATCTTGTGAAGCAACTGCGGGTCAAATTGAAGGAAAAGCGTAGAGAGAAATTGACGAGAGGAGTCATCTTTCATCAAGACAATGCTCCAGTTCACAAGTCGGTTATGGCGAAGGCTGCCATTCATGAATGCGGCTTCCAGCTTCTTGAACATCCTCCTTATTCCCCAGATTTGGCCCCTTCTGACTGTTACCTGTTTACCAAACTCAAAAAGGAGCTCAGTGGTCGCAAATTTGCTTCAGATGATGACGTCATTCATGCTATAGACCACTTTCTACTGGCACATTATGCTGACTTTTATAAAGAAGGGATCCATATTCTCCAGGATCACTGGACTAAGTGCATAAACTTGCAAGGGAAATCTCTCTCTCTCTGAACCTTAAGTGCCCAGGGCACATGGGGCTTCCGCAAGGGTTTTCCACAAATGCCTCTCTTTCACCTTTTTTTCTGCTCTTGCCCAGGTAAGCCCTCTATTGCTCAACATCCTTTCTGTTGTTCTTCTCCTTGTCTCTTTTGGTCTACCCTTACTTCTGCTCCCCTGTGGTGTCCATCTTAGTGCTATTTTTGGTAGTGAGCTGTCAGTCATTCGGAGCACATGTCCCAACCATCGCCAGCGTCTTTCCTCAATAATTGTTGTCAGTGGTTTCATCTGCATTTCTGCCAATAAGATGTTATTTCTTATGGTGTTTGGCCAAAATATTTTTTTAATTCTACGTAAACATTTAGTCTGGAAAGAATTCAACTTGTTTTCTATGGTTTTGGTGATTTTCCAGCATTCACTTCCATAGAGTAGTACACTTAGAACATTACTCTTAAATATCCTGATTTTCATATTTATGCTTAGTTTATTTGATCTCCATATATTCTGTAGCATTGCAAAAGCCTGGTTTGCTCTAGTAAGTCTGCTGTTGATGTCCTCTGTGCTGTCTCCATTTTCTACTACTCTGCTGCCAAGGTATACAAATTCGTTGACCTCCTCCACTAACTTGTTATCTACTCTGAGTACATTTCTGTTGTTCACATTTTGCTTCATTAACTTTGTCTTTCCTACGTTGATCTTTAGTCCTATGTTGTTTGCATTCTGGGTTAGCTTGTTTATTTTATCTTGCATATCTTTGTGACTGCTTGATAATAGACAAATGTCGTCCGCAAAGTCAAGGTCCTCCAGCACTGTGTCAAGGGTCCATTGTAATCCTCTGCGTTTGTCTGATGTTGCCTCCTTCATTAACCAGTCTACTGCCAAGATAAATAATGTTGGTGATAGTACACATCCCTGTTTCACTCCTGTTTGTACCCTAAAGCTGCTGGAGGTATGTTCTCCACAAATAACTTTGCACTGAAAACCCTCATATAAGGCTTTGATTACATTAACTATTTTATGGGGGAGGCCATGCCATCTTAGGATTTTCCACAGTGCATCTCTGTTGACACTGTCAAAGGCTTTCTCAAAATATATGAATAATGCATATGTTGTGCTATGCCACTCATTTGCCTGTTCTAATATTTGTCTAAGTACAAATATATGGTCTATGCATGATCTTCCTTTCCTAAATCCTGCCTGCTCTTTCCGAAGTTTTTCCTCAAGTGTTGGTACAATTCTGTTGATGATTATTCTGCAAAATACTTTACTAGTGAGTGGCAGTAGGGTAATGCCTCTCCAGTTCCCGCAATCTCTGAGGTCACCCTTCTTTGGTAGTTTTACTATAAGACCAGTTTTCCACTCATCTGGGGCTTTTTCTAAATCCCAAATTTGTTGTAATATCCGGCAAAGTTGTTTTGGTGTTTCTGTTTCTTCTGCTTTCAACATCTCAGCAGTCACTTCATCTTCACCTGGTGCCCTGTCTGATTTTAGCATCTTTATCGCCTCTTTTACTTCATTTATTGTTATTGGTCCTGTATTGATGTTTAGTTCCGCTTTTGCTTCAGGTATGTCTATTGTTTGTGCTGCTTGTGTTCTGTTTAGTAGGGTGTTAAAGTGTTCCCTCCATCTTTCAATTTTTTCTCTTTCTCCACTGACCAGTTGTCCATTTTGTGTTCTTACTGCACTTTCACATCTTGTATTGACGTTACCTGTCATCTGCTTTATGATTTTATATATGGTTTTCATGTCATTTGTATATGCTGCTTTCTCTGCTGTTTCTGCTAAGTTGTCATAATATTGACGTTTATCTTGATGGCATGATTCCTTCACTTCTTTGTCTTTTTGTGCATAATTACTTAAAACTCGTTCTTTAAGCCGTTGTGATTTAGTGTTCAGTAGTTTTTTCTTGATTTCTTTTCTTTGCTCTATCTTTTCCCATGTGGTCTCACTTATCCATTCCTCTTTTCTCCTTTTCCGATATCCCAGCACCTCTTTTGCTGTTTCCTGTAGTGTTTTATTGAACTCTAATATGGACATTTCTGCTTCGTCTTGTAAGGCACTGAAGCGGTTCTTGAGTATTATTGAGAATTCATTTCTTGTTTGTTGGTCTATCAGTTTTCTTGTATCAAAATGTATCTTTCTGTGTTCTCCGATTCTGGCTTTCCTTAATTTTAGTTTTATTTTTGCTACCAGAAGGTTGTGATCACTTCCTATATCTGCTCCTTTCCTTGCTCGCACATCTTGTAGTGACCGTTTCCACTTGTTGTTTATTAGTATGTGATCGATTTGGTTTTGCAAGGGAAATAACCCCCCAAAACGTTGTCCACGAATAATCCGATGTACCTTACGCCGAGAACTTATCAATCACCCCTCGTGTGTGTGTGTGTGTATATATTTTTTTTTTCATGCAATCTGCATACTTACATTTCACATAGCTCCACCCCGCATATACATATATATATATATATCAGAAGAAGGTTTGAAAATGTATGTTAAAGAATGTCCCTAAACTCTTTTAATTAAAAAAAAAATGTAATGTTTGTTTTCGTCATAGCCTACCTCAGGACCTGGTGACCTTAACTTGGGGTTGCCATAACAGAAGAGTTCTTCAAATATCATCCACACACAAAAAAGAACAAATATATCCATACTACAAGAACTTAATTTTGAAGAAGGCTGGCTAGTAAGGAAGATTAAACAGAAAAAAAAAACTTAAATATTTTGGACATATTAAACGTCATGATAATTTAGAGAAGACCGTCTTGGAAGGGTACATAATGGGAAAAAGAAAGAGAGGAAGACCAAGGCGAAGATGGCTACAAGACATCGTTGATGATCTGCAAATGGGCGCATCAGCAGCAGGGCATCTTTCTCACAACTGAGTGGCCTACAAGAGAGCTGTTAGGGAGACAAAGTTCCGTGAGGGACATGCAAATGACTGACTGGCTGACTACTAGTGGGGGACCACTGGTCAATATTTTTGCCTTAAACGTAGAAGGTTAAATGTGTGTGTGTGTAGATAGGTTCCAGGCTTGACCTGGCACAACTGGACCTTTGCGCTTATCTGGCATATACCATCCGTAACAGTGGCCACACAACGGGGAGACAATCCACGTGATGTAGTCCCTACGCGGCGCGCAACGATCTGTTTCCTAGACAACGGCGTAGTGTTTTGGGGCGTTATTACACAGTGACGAAAGTTCTGGACAAATTCTAAAACTAGAATTTTTGTTTTGTTTTTCGTCTTATTAATTATAGAATGTTGTTTTCCTGATAGCCAGTTTTTAAAAAAATATCTTTGTCTAGCCTGGATATATTTCTCTTTCAAATCCTTTTGTGCTTATTTCTTGTTTATTACTTAAACACGCCATTGATTTTTCGTCTTTCCTTTTACAATGTGTCTTGATTTTTTTTCCCCCCATTTGCTGTCTGTTGTTCGTTTTTCTGTTTATCTCTTTAAAAAAAAAATGTTTTAAATATCTATACTGCTTGGATTTGCGTGCAGTAGCCGAGTGACGTGATACTGGCTTCACATGTCTAGGCCATTACAGCATTTGAGGTAGGGGTGACAGCATCTGCCCTCGCTGCCTTTGTTTTTGTCTAAGGAAAACCCCAGGTGCCCATTTTTGGAGGCTGGGTGAACCCCGGTGACTGTCAGTCTGAAGAAAATTCAGCCCAAGTGCGAAATCGAACCTGAGATCTTCTGTTCTGCAGTGAATGAACTAACCACTACACCACCGCTTAATAGAATCGTTTTTAATATCAGTGGCTTGACTGTGAGGCTGCTACATCATTTCTGTCTGTGTGCGTATGTGTTTAAAGAGAGACACAGAGATAGAAACAGAAAGGTAGAGAAAAAGAAATAGATAGATAGATAGATAGATAGATAGACAGACAGACAGACAGACAGACAGACAGACAGACAGACAGACAGACAGACAGACAGACAGACAGACAGACAGACAGACAGACAGACAGACAGACAGACAGACAGACAGACAGACAGACAGATAGATAGATAGATAGATAGATAGATAGATAGATAGATAGATAGATAGATAGATAGATAGATAGATAGATAGATAGATAGATAGATAGATAGATAGATAGATAGATCTATCTGTAAAAATCAATGAGAAACTTCAAGTTTTAGTTTCAATTCTCACAACAACTTCCAAGAATGTATAACTGTGAATATCCTTTCTGGGCGATGATAAGAGAGAATTAGGGGACAGCCTAGTTTGAAAAGGGGTATTGGAGAACTGAAATGTTGAGAACCCCGATATAATGTTAAGAGTTTTAATCATAAATTTCTTGCATGTTTATTTCATGTACCCCACTGAACAACTTTGGACCTTCGCGAAAGCTAACTAATGTGTGCACAAATACGCTCGCTCAGGGCGTCTTAACACATCGGGGGGCCCCTGGGCAAACTAATGCACTGGACCCCCACTATTCTAACCTATGCAAGTAATGTTAGAAAATAAAGCATACATAGTAGAACTATGCATATTTTTTATTACTACTTTGGGCTGGTTTGGCCCCTATAGACTTGGGGCCCCTGGGAAGTGCCAAGGTGGGCCTATTAGTTAAGACGACACTGCGCTCGCCTGAGATCTCTTTCCCAGGTGGTCTGCTTAGTTGTTCTAGTTGTAGCGTCGACCTTTCATATGCCTCCATCTATCTCTTCTAGGTCCATTCTATGAAGAAAGTTTGAGAAACCCTTACAGTTCAATATCTGACTAAGACCAGGTGCAGTGTTTTCTCTAGGAACTGAATACACAGAAATTCGAGTCCTGAATATTTGGTGTCATCTTTAGTTACACTGTGAATCGTGCTGCTGAGCGAGAAGTGTTTTTTCATCTCCGACTACGGGAAAGGTTTTTGTTAACAAAAAGAAACCTTGCTGAAACTTCACACTCACATCCATGCTGATGTTAGATTGATCTGTGTCACATTAAACGCAGATAAAAGTTATGATACGTGACACAGAGAAGGGGGAACGCTGCTAAGAAAGGTTTGCTAGTTTTTTGTGACACGTGGTTGTAAGGAGTACAGTACTTAAATAGTTTCATTAACTCCTTCACTCAAAAACAACACTACCAGAGTTATAGTTCTTGCAGCCTTATGCTAATTAATGCTCAGACCGATAGTTAAGCATAGACAAAATAAAAGTAGCACATTTCTAGCCCAACATATATTTGTAAATTATAGAGTTAACTTCCTTCTTCTTTCTTTCTACCAAAAATTCGCACTACTTGTCTGGCAAAGAATTTCAGGATTGAAAGAGTTAAGGCATCTTTGTCAGGGTTTACAGAAGATAACGTAATAAGCGTGCGCTTATCAAGTGGTGTTAACTCTTTTACCTATGAACTATTTTCCGCCTTATACAAGAATAAATTTTGTTCAGAAGGTTTGGTTAATAAAGAGGCTGATGATAGTGAAAGACTTAAAATTCGTTTTTTTTTGTTTTGTTTTTGTTCTCTCAAGTTTCCGGCCATGGCGAGTACAGCAGCGGTGTTCAAGATTTTATAAAACAAGGAACGATTTGTCAATCTTCATGTGGGTTCCTGAGGAACGAGACATGAAATAACTTTTGACAATATGAAATAATACTTTTAAACCTTTGACAACATGAAATAACGCTTTTAAACTTTGACAACATGAAATAATGCTTTTAACTTTTGACAATAGGAAATAACGCTTTTAAACTTCTGACAACATGAAATATGCTTTTAAACTTTTGACAAAATGAAATAACGCTTTCAGACTTTTGACAACATGAAATAATGTTTTCAAACTTCTGACAAAGTGAAATGACGGTTTTTATCTTCTGACAACGTGAAATAACGCTTTTAAACTTCTGACAAAATGAAATGACGGTTTTTATCTTCTGACAACATGAAATAACGCTTTCAAACTTCTGACAACGTGAAATAACGCTTTTAAACTTCTGACAGAGTGAAATGACGGTTTTTATCTTTTGACAACATGAAATAACGTTTTCAAACTTCTGACAACGTGAAATAACGCTTTTAAACTTCTGACAACGTGAAATAACGCTTTTAAACTTCTGACAAAGTGAAATGACGGTTTTTATCTTTAGACAACGTGAAATAACGATTTTAAACTTCTGACAACGTGAAATAACGCTTTTAAACTTCTGAAAACATGAAATAGACCATGCGCGCTTGAGATTTTCTCTTAATTATGGTCCTATGATGATATCTCTAATTTGTACATAAACTTGACATTGTCTGACCTAACCACCTACCACATCTTTCTTGCTGGCGTCACTCAGTATTCCTGGAAGAGAAATTCCAGGGAGAAAAATTACTAAAAAAAAAACCCATAATTTTGGAGAGGACTTCGATAACAAAATCGTATTACCTTTTCAGTAACGACTGTTACAAGACCGTCTTGTTACAGATTTCAATTACATTAACGGAAGCCGTTATGATAGCGGGGAACCGGAAATTTCCGAAGTAAAAGCGAAGATCTGAAAACATTCGGTTGCCATGGAGATCTGAAGAATGTTGCCCAGGTAACACAATTTGAGGGCGTTTTTTTTAGCAAAGTTTTTGAAATGTCTTATCGACTGTGAGATAAAATTCTTTCATCTGCAGATTTTATTATCCTTTGCGTGGGAACCAGCATGAGTATGTCAGATAGAAATCTGCCATAGCTTGTTTGTGTTAAATATTGGATTATTATGATATGATTACGTTAAGCATTACACTACCATGACATGATTACGTCAGAGATTTACATTGTCATCGTGTGGTTATGTCTGGGATTGAATTATTAACTTCATGATTGTGTCAGAGACTGGGGCTGTATCGCATTAATGTGTCAGAGATTGGACTGTTATCATCTGATGGCATCAGATACTGGACTGTGATCACGTGATTGTGCCAGAGATTGGACAGTTATCACTTGATGGCATCAGATACTGGACTGTGATCACGTGATTGTGCCAGAGATTGGACAGTTATCACTTGATGGCATCAGATACTGGACTGTGATCACATGATTGTGCCAGAGATTGGACAGTTATCACTTGATGGCATCAGATACTGGACTGTGACCACGTGATTGTGCCAGAGATTGGACTGTTATCATCTGATGGCATCAGATACTGGACTGTGACCACGTGATTGTGCCAGAGATTGGACAGTTATCACTTGATGGCATCAGATACTGGACTGTGATCACATGATTGTGCCAGAGATCGGACTGTTATCACTTGATGGCATCAGATACTGGATTGTGATCACATGATTGTGCCAGAGATCGGACTGTTATCACTTGATGGCATCAGATACTGGATTGTGATCACATGATTGTGCCAGAGATTGGACTGTTATCACTTGATGGCATCAGATACTGGATTGTGATCACATGATTGTGCCAGAGAATGGACTGTATCACTTGATGGCATCAGATACTGGACTATGATCATACAAAGTCTCACTTTGAGACTGATTTTATTATGGCCAAGACAAATTGCCATCTATGAAGCAAAGCATGGAATCTAAAGAGCAATCTTCATTTATGATCTGGCAACTTTTCATCGCCTCCCGATAAGCAGACGATAAACAAGTCGCCATTTTGTTGACATAGTCAGAGGTGCATTGTCACATAATCAGCATGGAGCAAAAATCTAACATTAAATTCTGTTTAAAACTCAGAAAAAGTGCCATTGAGACAGTTGAATTAATGCAACAAGTTTATGGGGATAATTGTTTATCAGGTGGTATTCACGATTCAGAAGTGGTGTGGAAACAATTATAAATGCAACTAGACATGGACGCCCAATTTCAGTTCGTAATAAGGAACTCATTGCAAAAGTCAGAGAACGGATACAAGAAAATCGTTGTTTGACTATGAAGATGATGGCAGATGAATTTGGTGTTAACCGAGAGACCATTTGTAAAATTTTAGTGGAAGATTTGGGCAAGAAAAAAGTTGCTTGCCGGTTTGTATCACATTCGTTGTCTGATGACCAAAAACATCAGCGTGTTGAGTACGCAAAAGATATCATCACAAATGTGTCGCAGAAATAAACATTTCTTAAATTTGATTGTTGCAGAGGATGAAACATGGATTTTCCGCTATGATCCCACAACTAAACGCCAAAGTGCTCAGTGGAAGTCATCATAGTCACCAAAAGGAAAAAAAAATTGTCTTTAAAAGTCGAAAGTGAAAACAATGTTGGTTTGCTTCTACGACAGCAAAGGAGTTATTCACAAAGAATTTATTCCAGAGGGACAGATTGTCACTGCCTTAGTTTATTTAAGTATTTTGAAACACCTATTGAAAAGGATTCTCGGAGTCCGACCCGAGTATTCAACTCCTGGCAGTTTTTTTTTTCCTTCTTCATGATAATGCACCAGCTCACCGGGCGATAGTTGTGCAGGAATTTTTGGCCCAAAAACAAGTATGTGTTCTCAAACATCCACCCTATTCCCCAGATTTGTCTCCCTGCGATTATTTTCTATTCCCAAAAGTCGAAAGTCCAACTCTAGACTAAACTGGTGCAACGAAAACCACGGTGTCACGCAATCCCGCTTCTGGGATCAACCAAGAATACAGGCTCAAGCCCTGCGATACTCTGAACCCCATATGGTCCTCTCGGGGACCACACGGGGGACCACAGGACTTAACGTGGACCACAGGCGTAAATTCAGTAGGATCGCGGGGCGGTCTTGGTGGTAGAAGCGAACGAAGAAGAAGAAGGAGAAGTATTCCCAAAATTAAAGTTACCACTGAAAGGACGCTTCTTTGAGGATACTGATGATATCCAAAGGGCCTTAACATCGAGTTTAAGGGCCATACCAACAGAAGAACTGCAGAGGTCGTTCCAGCGTTTGTTAGATCGTGCCACTCGCTGTATCAATGCACAGGGAGCTTATTTTACATAAAATACAGGTCATATCTTCATCTGTTGTTTATTTTATTTTTTATGTAAGTAGCCTCATTACTTAATTGTCGGACTTTGTATGATTGTGCCAGATATTGGACTGTTATCATATGACTATATCAGATAAGGTTTATTAAACTGGGTATAACTTCATACATGGAATATTTGTGAAGTAGGGAAAAAGGTCTGAAGTGAAGGAAATAATGGCATTTCGATGTGAAGATTTTCAGCACCACAATCACCTGCTTTAGCAAGGACACAAAAATAAAACACACGAAAGAACTACTTCGCTCATCTCTTTCTTAAAGATCCCGGCCTGCTGCAGAAGTTAGTTTCCGGATGTTGTCACTGCGCATGCCCAGGACATGTGTTTCAGATTTCCTCTGTGCTTTCTCATTGGAGGATTTCTGAGATGAAGAAAATCTGGTTCACCTGCATTAAATATTTGTGTGAAGGGTTAGGCACACTGAAGTGAATTGCACAAATGGCTGTCATTAAGAGAAGGAGAAATAGGATTAAATGCGAAAGTTAGTCTCATGAGTAAGGGACTTTCATCGGCTTCACAGTTTAGGAGAAGGTTGGTTGGGTGGTTGGTTGGTTGCTTGGGTGGTTGGTTGGCTGGTTGGTTGATTGGTTGGTTGATTGGTTGGTTGGTTGACTCGCTGGCTGGCTGGCTGGCTAGGTGGCTGGTTTGTTGGTTGGTTGGTTGGTTGGTTGGTTGGTTGGGTGGTTGGGAAGGACAATCATCCATGCACCCGAAACATCCATGGGTGGTCCAGTCTCTTCAGCTTCTCTGGCAGCGAACAGTGACTGCTTACACCCAATATTGTGGAGCTCTTGACGAATTCGTTCATTTTTCGCCACCCAAAGTTTCAACCCCATCTCCTTCGTTCTTAACAACGACGCTTATTCACAGCTGTCAGTGAAGTCCGCTGTTTGACCAGCTTCTTTATAGCACCGATGATGTCTGCTCGATCCTTTGCCTGTCCTTCCTCTACGACAGCTGAGTCGGACAACTGACCTGCTCTTCCACTTTCCCCTGACACCTGGATGACCTGGTACAAAAAATGGAGGTCAGTCGATGGATCTGTGACATCCGCCGGGATTGAAGCCACTGTTCCCTTAGAGAACCAGCACGGCTTTTCTTTAGCGTGTTCCATCAGGTCGCTCAAGATGTAAGCTTGCGCGCGTAGTTTTGTGACTTGAACCAGCTCAGAGCTTCTGTCACAGCCATGGTTTCCACCGTAAGGCTGCTTCTTGTTACAGCTAAAAGCACCGCTGGCTTCTTTGAGTGTTCTGCCTTTTGAGTTGACTGCAGATGCCCCAAACTCGCGCGTCTTTTTCCACAACCCACTGGCTCATGATCGTGAAATGAAGAAAATAAGAAACTTTTATCATAAATTCACCGCGTGTGGAGAAGGGCAAACGTTAAAATCACTTCACGAGAAGCGAATGGGGAAACGAAGAAGCGCACTTCATCAGCGAAATCTCAGAAGCTTCATTGTGTAAACTGCCCCTGAATCTCTCTTACATCTTACATGCTTCCCGTGCCGTTAAACGTCACACAGGGCTCGCATGGTATGTTCGCTAACTGTTGGTTTTTGTGCTTATAACTTTTGAGTGCATATGTTCTCAAAATCAATGCTGCTTTTGCAATTCTAATTCTTACTTCCTTCCTGGTGTCACCATCCTGGTCTATGTAGCTGTCGAGGTATGCAAATTAGTTTATTTCTTCAACAGCCGTTCCTTATACGTATATTTTCCTTCTTGATTAATAAGAAGTTTCTAATAAGAAGTTTCTAATAAGAAGTTTTATTTATTTATTTTTTTTTGTCTTTATTAATTTCAAGTCCTATTTTGCTAGCCAGTGAATACGGAATATCTGTTTTTTTTTAATTCATTGTCACTACACCACAAGTAACCACATATATAGAATAACATATGCTCATGGATACACAGTTTTAGCTAGAGAGAGAGAGAGAGAGAGAGGAGAGAGAGAGAGGTCGATCAATACTTATCAGACATTTATTAGAGCTACATTTATAGCCGAATAACGCCAGGAATAGCGGCAATTATATGCCTTACGTCCTTTAATATTCCGCTGTCGTACGTCATAACTCAGCATCGGTCAACTTGAACAGCGGTTCCCAAGCCGTGTACTTCCGCGGCCATTATCAGATAGTCCACGATTGCGTCATCAGCTTATTATTAAGTATTGTCTGGTGATACGTACGGGTGCGAAATATGAACATTTAGCAAACCACTAGAAAAGAGAAGTGTTATATGAAGGGCACTTGGAACATCATGGATAGAAAGAGAATCATAAAGAGATATTGATGAGATTGTGTGTCGCAAAAAACTGGCTCGTACACACCATCTTGTCTTGTCTTGTCTTGCACTATCGCCCTGTAACTGCGTGCTGGTGCTCTTTGCAGCCGATGCTGTAGAGATGTTGAGGCACATCATCGTGTCGGCGTGGGAGCGGGTTATGGCGGCTATTTTTTTCAGTCCCGGAGCACAGCTAAAAAGCAGGGGGGTGTGCAATGCTTCTTTAGCAGACTCCACCACCACCACCATCACGGGGACTATGGCGACCCCTCCCCCGTTAGCCAGGCTATGCCTGTTACTGGAATTACCAACGGAGAGGTGAGACAGGGTCTTGGTCAACTGTGTTTCACTAACCCTGAGGCTAGCGTATCAGATATAGGTCGCAGACTGCCTAATCAGACAACCTCTTCACTCCCCACCCCCCCCCCCTAAAAAAAACACCATAAAAATGAGAAAGCTGAGATACTTGGGCCACATCAAGAGGCACAATGGTTTGGAGAAGTTTATAGTAGAAGGCATACTACCCGGCACAAGAGACAAAAGGGCGACCTCACCGCAGGTGGACTCAGGACATCACGAAAAGTCTGAACGTGTCACTGTGAGACGCTGGTCAGCTTGCTCAAGACCGCATCACATTCAAGGAAGCTGTGAGAGGGACAACGATCTAGAAAGGACACATGAGGAAGAAGAAGGTCATCTGTTCTTAAAAACAATTAAGACATTAGGGCATCACGATATTGCTTGTATGAGACGATGCTCCCAAACTTAAATGTAACTTGAGAGGTGGTCCTTGCATGTAAAATGTTGGGAACCACTGCGCAAGAACTTTACAAATGGCGGTTGTCATATCTGTTCTGGCAACTAAACTGCTTACTTCCCCTCGATACAAGCATTAACTCTTTGCGTACTCATTACGGCCGGAGAAATGCGCTGTAAGGACGTGAAAATGTCGTCAGATGTCAGGCCAACAGTTGCCCTGGACAGAAACAGGATGTCAGACATCAGAGGTTAAATTAGGCCACAGGAAACTTAACGAGATCATCCCGTTGACGGGGAAGATAATATTTGTTTGTCCGAGTTAAAGAATACAATAAATTTACGAAGATAACAAAAAATGTCTCTTCTCGAGGATGATGGTCCTTCCTTACAATAGAAAATTAACCCTATCATGCCTCAGAAGCACATAGGAGACAGAAATAACGCGTTTCAGATAATAAACGTTAAAAAAATAACACAAAATACCTCCTCTAAAGTAAACAAATTTTCTAGAATAACAAACATAACTTCTCGAAGAAGAGAATAAGTTTATTAAATAATAAAGAATATCTCTCCTCGAAGAATTTATATATAAATAATAAAAATAGCACGTCTGGTCCCAGAAAACCTTGTTCAGGCCGCTATTTATAGACGTTGTCGAGCGTCATTTTGCAGGAATAATTTCTGTCCTAACTAGATTCCAAAATTAGCTGTTATCAAACGACCTGCACGATCCATATATCACCAAACGACCTGTACGATCCATATATCACCAAACGACCTGCACGATCCATATATCACCAAACGACCTGCACGATCCATGTATCACTACCACATTTCATCTACACCTCCTTTTTTTACGTGTACAAAAGTATGTCAGAAATAGACGTCCGTTTCATCAGTCTCCATTTTTCGTCTTATCTCGACCTATCACAGTTTAGTGTAGGGGTTCTTAAACATGACATGTACAGACTCCTCAAGGGATTGCTTGATATATCTCCCCCTGCCACATTCGTCAGGCAGACATCATCATCATCATCATCATCATGGTCGTCGTCGTCCTATTAGGTACCAGTATCTTCTTCTTCTTCTTTCCAAGCCATTAAGGCTCATAGCTGCAGATAAAGTTCGCCTCCATTCCTCTCTATCCCTAATCTTCTCTCTGCACTTGGTGACACCAATTTCTTTTATATCCTCTTCTACGTTGTCTTTCCATCTCTGTCTTGGTCTACCCCTTGGTCTTGTTTCCTTCATCTCTTGTGGGTATATCGTTTTCCCTTGTCCATTCTTTCTACATGCCCCAGCCAGCGTAGTATGTTCAGTTATAAGACGTTTATAATCTGTATGTATGTATGTATGTATGTATGTATGTGTGCATGTATGTATGTATTTATGTATGTATGGATGTATGTATGTATGTATGTGTGTGGTATGTATGTATGTAATGTTTGTGTGTATGTATGTATGTATGTATGTATGTTTGTATGTATGTATGTATGTATGTAAGTATGTATGTATGTATGTAAGTATGTATGTGTGTGTATGTATGTATGTATGTATGTATGTATGTATGTATGTATGTATGTATGTGTGTGTGGTATGTATGTATGTAATGTTTGTGTGTATGTATGTATGTATGTATGTATGTATGTATGTATGTATGTAAGTATGTATGTATGTATGTAAGTATGTATGTGTGTGTATGTATGTATGTATGTATGTATGTATGTATGTATGTATATATGTATGTATGTATGTTCCAGCACGAGAAATTCAGTCCCGATATTTATTGACTGCACCTCGTATGTTCATCTCTCTTTCAACTTCTTATCTTAGCCATCTTATGAGTTATGTTGCATGACAGTTTAACTTGACCGTCTTATATTGTATGACAGTTTAGCTTAGTCGTCTTATGTTGCATGATAGTTTAACTTGACCGTCTTCAAAACATTAACAAGAGCCTCAGATCTCATTGTTGTATCCCTTGACATTTGTTGGTTTGTTAATATCTATCTATCTATCTATCTATCTATCTATCTATCTATCTATCTATCTATCTATCTATCTATCTATCTATCTATCTATCTGTCTGTTTGTCTGTCTGTCTTGTCCGTCTGTCTGTCTGTCTGTCTGTCTCTGTCACAAGTACATGCTAACAAAGGTAATTTACGCTCAGAAATGAACTTAATCCGAAAATCAGCTCTTTAAAAAAAAAACAGCTATCAGCCTTTCCTGCCACAGTTAACCTCTGACTCCTGATTCATCCACAAAAACCAGATCACCGGAAACACTTCAGAATAATTAAGTTTCAAATTAAGTGTAAACTATTTTCTTCGTTTGATAACTTTCTACTTGCCGCAAGATGGTAGGGGACGTAATCATTGCGCTTGAAGTGCTGTTTGAAGAGTTGGTGAAGAGAGTAAATGTTTGGTTGCTAGGTGTAAACATCCGCTACGACCGTTTCCTGTAATCGAAGTGCTGCTTAGTTACTCCACTCGAATAGGATACCGGTAGGGTCCAGAACAACACTACTGTAGATTATGGCGCTTGTTAGTGAGGTAATTAAAGCACTCGTCCTTAGAAGTGATGGTTTGCTGTTGGTGAGGTGATTAAAGCACTCGTCCTTTGAAGTGATGGTTTGTGGTTCGGTTCCAGCCGAAAGTGAGCCAGCCAGCAGTGTTGTAAAAAATGGGTACCTGGTTAGTCCTGTAGTTGGGAAAGCAGGCGCCGAGATCTAAGGCTGATCACAGAGCTGAGGGAAAGTAAAGACAGCCAGATCAAATGCTGACCTCAGAACTGAGAAAGTAAAGACAGCCAGATCAAATGCTGACCTCAGAACTGAGAAAGTAAAGACAGCCAGATCAAATGCTGACCTCAGAACTGAGAAAGTAAAGACAGCCAGATCAAATGCTGACCTCAGAACTGAGAAAGTAAAGACAGCCAGATCAAATGCTGACCTCAGAACTGAGAAAATAAAGACAGCCAGATCAAATGCTGACCTCAGAACTGAGAAAATAAAGACAGCCAGATCAAATGCTGACCTCAGAACTGAGAAAATAAAGACAGCCAGATCAAATGCTGACCTCAGAACTGAGAAAATAAAGGCGGCCAGGTGTGCTACTAACATCATCACCGTCAACAAAATTTTGGGGCGTCATTTTTTTTTATAGTCAAAAATGTTTATAAAAATGAAATGGACATCTCAGAACATACTTGTAGGATGAAAGCTGCACATTTTTCAAGGAGAGCCATTTTTTCGTTTATTATTTGTAACAGAGACCACAGGGACTAGTCACACATCTTCTGTCAGGTCTTCACTTACCTGTCCCGTAATATCGTTAACTATGCAAGTATCTCTGCATCAGCGGTTCTCATAGTGAGAGGCACGGACTCTTTATCCCGAGGGGTGGGAACATTCAGGAGGCGATGATGGACGACAAGGAGACAACGGCACCTGAGCGGAAAGGTTTTAGGGGGCGCTAGCCAGGAGGGGGTGGGGGGGGAAGGAGTCTTGGGCGGTCGAAAACATCAAGGTTTGGAATCTCTGATGGATATCACAATTGTACTGGTTCCGGTGTATGAGTCCAGTGCCGCATATCGATATAGTGATACATGCTTCGTTTCTACAAAAAAAAAAAAACGGTGTAACTTTTTAATTGTAAACGGTTTTATTTGCGCATGTCCAGTGACCCTTGTTGTTCAGTCTGAAGCGTGGTTAGCAACAGAGTGAAATGGATGTTTTTATTGAGAATTTTCAATATTTTTTTTGGGTGTGATTTCGGAGGCATAAGGACATGTCCTATGACTAGACCACTGTTCTTGAATGTACCCCAATTAGATCTAGACCTATAAAACGGACTGGAGAAGTAGTTGGAAGGTTATTTCAGATATTATTTTAGTGAGCACCCCACATATCATCACAAGATCGGATCGTATAAATCTACAAGTAGATCTAGGCTTCGGTGATGATAGATATAGACTTAGCCAATGGTAAGTAGGACACAATACAGTTACCAGCTAAAATCATCACACTACTTTTTTCCTTTAAACAAAACTGCATTTATGGAATCTGCATACAATTTCAAGTTGTTTTTTTATGCATAATAAATATACTTTTAACGTGGAAGTAATTTGTTACATTCACTTTTCCAACTATAACACTTGTACATACCAAGACCCGCGCTTTTTATTTGGCAAAAATGGAACGTTCGCGTTTTTTAACTTTGGCATGGAAACGTTTTAATGCAGTTTGTTATATACACACATACATTCACCATTAGGTCTTTACACCACATAAAGCATATGTACATGTTATATACATGCATATATTTACATTTAGGTTTTTATAAACATCTGTACATGTTATATACACATATGACCTTTAGGTCTTTACGACATATAAACACTTGTACATTTGTACATATTTTATTAGAAGCGCTGTCTAGACTAGGAGCTGTGGCTAGCATCATGACACTTCGGTTCTTGCTTGTATTTGTACATGTGGTGTTGGCTTCTACATTCTTTCACGTCCTCTGCCACCCTGTTTGGTCTCCCCCCCCCCCCACAACACCTGCACGTTTCACCTTGTTGGCAGAGCTACGGATGTCGTTAATTTGCGAAAAGGTTACCTGATTTGTCGAACGTGATCTTCTACTTCTTCTTCTTCTTCTCTACACGCTTTCATTATCGATGTTTGATTGTCTCCCCTTCCTGTTAAAAGATATTTCGGAATTCTTGAAATATGGACTCCCGTCCTCGACCTACTTTCCTATAAGAGTGCGCAATTTTGTGAAGTTGTTGAACTTGTTCTTGGAGGTATTTAGTGTTTGTTTGGGCAAAATTTCTGTACGGATTTTGAAGACGTACGGTCGTGGCCAAAGATCTTTGACATTTACTGACATGGAATATTTCCATCGGGGGGGGGGGGGGGGGTGAAGGTCTACGTGCTTCTCCTTTGCTTGCGAAGATTGCTTGTCCTACGTTGTGTTTTCCCCAGCTGTGACTTCGAGACTTAATGACATGATCATGTGACTGGCGGCCATTTGTATTCTGGTTTCCGTGCTATGCGGGGAAGGTATTTCCCCTATCTCCGAGGCTCTTTCCTCTGTACACATGCTGTGGCCACGTTTCATCCATGAGTCACGAAATGATTTTGTAACAACGTCTTAACGGAATACTTTCGCATGGAGGAGAGTTCTCTATCGGCTGGACTCGTCAGATGTCCAAAAGAACATGCCTTTGGCGCGAGTTGACATGTGCAAAAATTCAAGTTTTATCACATTCACAAAGTAATTGCTTTATGTCCGGGGAATTTAGATTAAATATAATGTGGAGTGGTTGGCAAGGTTACAGTGTAACGCAAAATGCTGGCTGATATCCTGCCTGAAATTAGAATTCCTAATCCTACTTTCTTTCTTTCTTCTTGTTCTTCTATCTTTCTTTCTTCTCGTTCTTCTTCTTCTTCCTCTTCCTCTTTCCTCTTCCTTCTTCTTCTTCTTCATTTTTCTTTCTTTCTTTCCTTTCTTCTTTTCTTTCTTTCTTTCCTTTCTTCTTATTCATCTTTTTCTTCTTCTTCTTTCTTTCCTCTTCTTTCTTTCTTTCTTTCTTCTTCTTTCTTTCTTTCATTCTAAGGCGATGGTTGCGTTGTGTTGCTGTTATGGGCCCATCGACTTCGGCTCGGCCCATTCGTCTTTACCACTGTGATCCCTGTTCATTTGTCCAGACTGATGTCTGTTTCTAGGGGCACCATTAGGAGTTAAAACAGGGTCTTGGCCGGTCATGGTTGTCAGCTATGAAGCAAGCAGTCAGATATGGGCCCCTGGCCAGTTTCTCATTCTTCACCCCCGAATGCTTCATTCATTTTTCAGTGATGATAATCATGATGACGACGATGAAGATGATGATGATAATGATGATGATGATGATGATGAGGATGAGGAGGAGGAGGAGGCGAACAGGGAGGAGAATGATGAAGATAACAGCGAAGGTGATTATGACGACAGTGAAGATGAGAATGTGAGAAAATGGATGATGATGATGATAATGATGATGATGATGGTGCCTTTCTTTACTCCCATAGAAATGACGAATCATATTAAGCTCTCTCAGAAAAGCTATAATGCTAGGGTTTTTCAGCACGATCTGCCAACACGATGATCACCTCGATTGTCCGCCTTGATCACGTCGATTGTCCGCCTTGATCACGTCGATTGTCCGCCTTGATCACGTCGATTGTCCGCCTTGATCACGTCGATTGTCCGCCTGGCTATCTAGGCTGGTGTGACACGACGTACTTCCAAGAAGTGCTGTGGTAACGTTAGCTAATATCGTCAGCAGCGCGATTTTTTTGTTTGTTGTTTTTGTTTTGGAAGTGATCTCTGCTCTCCTACAAAAGTCGAGTGACTGCCAATAAGATGGTAAAGCTGTGTAAATATGGACCTTTTTTTTACATCGTAAAGACGAAAGTTTACAAAAAATTACCCATGTCTCCGAGAAAGTCGAATTCAGTGGACGCCTGCTTTTCAATTCTGCAGGTATATGCCTGGAAGCTGTAGGAGAGGCCAAAGTTGAGTGGATGACATCCAGTGACATCCAGAACTCGGATGAGGAGATCTTCAACCACACGTCTGTTTTACCTATCAAAGGTGAGCGCTTTCACTTTTGTTTAAAACTGATCTTCATTTAATAAAATGCTTGAGCAGCGGTTTAAGCAGTCTTCTGTTATTGTTGGCTGAAGTTCAGCAGTTTTTTAACCTCTAACCCACAGGTTAAGCATATCACGTGACGCGTATTGCCAACTCTCACATAGATAATATTTGTAAACGCGTAAAAAAATGCATCTATGTCTTTAAATTATTGGCGAGAAATAACACACTTTCACCGGAAAGTGAATACAATGTTTATGGTTTAAATTATAAATAAGAAGAAAAAGGTCACGAGGAAAAAAAAAAAGACAGGTGAAGGAAACTTGCTGAGTGTTGGAAAGACTGGAAGATTGTAGGGGGCCTACATAGGCTGTGTTGAAAGTTTTCTTTCACGTTTTTTTTTTTTTTGTCCGTTACATGCTTTATCATCATTACACTGTCCTCAAATGCTTACTTTGGCTGTGGTTCATATGAAATGGCAGTTCGAAGTCTTTTTAAAATCTACGATTCAGTTCAAAAGTTTCAGAGTTCTCAGATAAAGTGGTTTGCCTGTATCTCGCTGGTACACTGGGGCTTGGCATTCTGGGAGGGTTAAAAAAAAAAGGTTGGGGGGGGGGTGTGTTGTAGAAGTATGAAGTGTCAACGCCTTCATTTTTCTAGCCGCAGTATTATGAGAATATGAGGGTAGCGCTTGTACTCCTCACTGTTCTTATTATTTTCCAGGGAAACCACCCCGGGTACTCATTTCTTGCCACACTACTCTTCCACGTTATCTTTTGTTCTCTTAAGTTTGTTCTTTTTTTTCGTAGAAACTTTAGTTCAAGACTTCATATAATGGCTAAATTTTCGAATAAACTTTAGTTCAAGACTTCGTATAATGGCTGTATTTTCGTATAAACTTTATTCACGAATTCATATAATAGCTATATTTTCGTTTAAACTTTAGTTCAAGACTTGATATATAGTGACTATTTTTTCGTTTAAACTTTAGTTCCATTCTTCATATAATAGCTATATTTTCGTATAAACTTTAGTTCAAGACCTCACATTAGAAGACGGCGTTTTTTGTTAAGTTGGTGGCTGTTATGCCGCTGTAAAAGTATTACCCCCCCCCCATCTCTGCTTACAAAACTGAGTAGCCTTTCTGCTTTTATCCACCAAGACCCCTCCCCGGGCCTTCTCTTAAAGGAAGTCCTGTGTCCCCCAGGAATTTGACTGGACACACTCTGAGGAAACCCGACACCAACATAGCAAGACAGGCACTGACATGGAATCCTCAAGGAAATAGAAAACGAGGAAGAGAAATGATGACAGTGCTCAGAGACAAGGGATACACGTGGAAGGAGGCAGAGAATAATTCTAAGAACAGGGAATGACTGGAGAGCCTTTATCCGTGGCCTATGCTCTCAAGGGAGTGAAAGGTGATGATGATGATGATGATGATGTGTTCCCCAGAGCATTGCACCGCCTGGAGCCTCCCTCTCTTTGAATCTCGTCTGAAGAAAAGACCAAAAAAAAAAAAAAGGCTAACATCTCCTTATCCGTGCCATTAAGATACACTGTGGACACAGTGTCATGGCCATCTTTCCAAGAACCTCGGCACATGAAAGTCTGATGTGGTCAGTATAACTCCTGGCTGCGTTTACCTTCCCAGATTTCTATGGTGCCCATTTTTAGAGGCTGGGTGAACCCCGGGGCCCTTTATGGCGTGGTGGTAGCAGAAAACAATCCCATCCCCCCCCCCCCCCAAAAAAAAAAAAAAACTGCTGGGACTTGAAGCTGTTCTGAAGTGCTTTTGTCTAGTATTTTTTTAAAGACTATTTCAGATGACTGAACAACAACCAGTCTCATGGGTGATCAGGAAAAGGAGATGGACATATGTTGGTCACTGGATGAGAAGAAATGATCAGAGAATCCCAAAACAAGCTATCAAGTGGAACACAACAGGCCAAAAAAAAAAAAGAGAGGCAGACCGCGTGAAACTCTGAAGAGGACATTGTTAAGAGAGGCCAAATTAACAGGCATAAAATCCCTTGATGATGTTGAAAGACTCGCCGAAGACAGGAAAAATTGGCGAACTACTTTGCGAGCCCTGTGTGACGTTTAACGGCACGGGAAGGATATAAGATAAGTTGTAGAAACATTTGCTCCATCACTTTACCTTGCCCGGTCTCCATGTTATGATTTGCTAAATTTGTACCTAAAACATTTTTTGACTTTTTCTGCGTGTTTTATAATACCATTATATATATATATATATATTATATATATATATATATATATATATATATATAATATATATATATATATATATATATATAAAACCAAAAAGAAACTGAACTAAATTTGTCTGGCAGACAGATTTGTTGGACAGGCTAAGATAAATGGCAGACTATCAATGGAAAAATGGGGACATTGCTAGGGCTGTACTGGACAGACTGCGGGAAAATGAAGAGCGGGAATGGACGAACAATGTACGTAGCTGTGAGGAGATTGCTGGAGCTAGGACAAACTAAAGGTGCTGGCAGGAAATCCGAACTGTGTGGCAGAGAACGCATCTTAAACAACCAACATTTGACAGGAACTGTTGGCAGACAAACTCTTGGATGGATGCTGCGTCATCCGGCGGAGCATGTATGGGGTTGTCCCGAATGCAGTGAAGCCAGAGTCTGAATTTTGAACTTTGAACTTTGTTATTCTTCACCTGCTGAGCTTAAAAAACAAACAAACTATACCTATACTATTATTTTTAGCGTCGGTCATACCTGGAGCATCCACCACTGACAATAAGGTCCACCACCTGATATGCTCAGGTGAGAAGCAGATCAAAGACGAAGGAGTTCTTCATGCTGGCTCGCATTACTTCCCCTTTGAGTTCACTCTACCGGAGAAGCTGCCTTCCTCCTTCAAGGGCAAGCACGGTCGCCTGCGTTACTACGTCCGGATGTCCGTGTACTCGCAGGGGGCCTTCTCCCAAGCCGGGCCCCACACGGAGCGGACCAGCAAGTTCGCAGTTATAGGTTCGTTGGATCTGAATAACGAACCGGACGCTTCGGTAAGCTCGGACATTTGTTTTTTTTCAGTTATTCTTTGGTTTGTGTGTTTTGTTTGTCATTCTATTGGCGTTCTTGTTTGGCGATGTAACACACAGATCAATGATCCATTCAACCCTTTTATCCATTTCTTAATATTCTTTTCTTTATTTTTTTTATTTTCTTGGCGCAGCTCAAAGCCTTTCTTTCCCTTTTACTTTCAAGTGTATTTCTGATATTACCCGTTTTAAATTTTTCCTTTCTCTCTCTCTTTCTCTCTCTTTCTCTCTCTCTCTCTCTCTCTCTCTCTCTCTCAAAATCCCCTCATAACATCACCTGGCTCTCATGTGACGATCACAAGATCCAGGTGGTATCCTTTTCACGTCACAATCTTATGAAATGACGCGGGTAAGAATCCAAATGTAGGAGCTTAAAATAAACACTCCCGATCACGCTTCAGTAAGACGGGCCTGCGTCCCCAATTCTTTACCCTTGAAATTCATTCATTCTCTCGATCTCTCAAGTGTCCTTCCATAACCCCCGATCCCTTGTGCATCCCAACAGGCTTGTCACTGAGCATTTCCTGTGCCAGGATGCCGAAGCATCAAACATCTTTTCTCTCTTTCTCTTTCTCTGCCTCTTCTACCTTCGGATCTTCCCTGTTGCCATTAGGTCCTCTAGCCCGCCTCTCCTCCAAAGATGTCCCCACAAATCTGGACCGTCGTTTTCTGATCTTTGTTATAATTTTCCTTGTTTCCTCTGCTTCTCCTACCTTCGATCTTCCCTGTTGTCATTAGGTCCTCTAGCCCGCCTCTCCTCCAAAGATGTCCCCACAAATCTGGACCATCGTTTTCTGAACTTTTTTTTATAATTTTCCTTGTTTCTTGTGCCTCTTTCAGAACTTCCTCGTTCGATTTTCTCGATGTCCAAGGCACCTTCAGCATTCTTCTTATGAACCACATTTCAGCTGATTCCAGCCTTATTTGTATCTTTCTCGTTACTTTTACATGTATTTTGTTGTAACCAATCTCTGTTTTCCCTATCTCTTTACTTCTACACATGCTTCTGATGGCAAAGATGCAGCTGAACGAGGCAGCAGTCAGTGACCAGTAGTTGATCTCTTATATCAGGGTTGACGAACCATATCCGGCCAAGATCTTATTCTACGCTCCAGTGGTGCTCATAAAAAACAAAGCAGACAGTATCTGGCCAAGTGAATATGGGCCATAACAATTAGCTGAACGCGATATTTAAAATACGCTGAACCGAAGTCGGATGTGGTGGGCCTTGCGTGGCGCATAACGGCGACACAGATGTAACCAGTGACCGAAGAAGAAGAAGAAGAAGAAGAATGGGAAGAAGAAGAAGAAAGAGGAGGAGGAGAAGAAGAAGAAGAAGGAGGAGGAGGAGGAGAAGATGAATGAGGAGGAGAAGAGAGAAGAAAGAAGAAGAAGAAGAAGAATGAGGAGGAGAAGAGAGAAGAAGAAGAAGAAGAAGAAGAAGAATGAGGAGGAGGAGAAGAGAAGAAGCAGAAGAAGAAGAAGAATGAGGAGGAGGAGAAGAGAAGAAGAAGAAGAATGAGGATGAGGAGAAGAAGAAGAAGAAGAAGAAGAAGAATAAGAAGAAGAAGAAGAAGATATTTGCTTCTGCTGTAGATATCTCTAATTTTTCTGTTTCATTACTTTCATAAACCAAGGGACGAAACTGAAACTGAAAGTAATACAAATGTAGTTTTGGAGAAAAAGATGCAACACAAACTCCAGGATGTCATGAAAAATGTATGAAGATTCCGTTTTTCTTTATGTTCCCACAATTCTCTCTGGCTGTTCAATTTTACCCTGTTATACCCTAGACCAAGTAGAAGGGATCCACAGTTGGATAATCCAATACTTTAACTGCAAGTTTTGTTTCCGTCAGACTAGAGTTTCTGGGTAGTTCTGCTCTACGTCTGACCAGAACATTATTTTATTTGTTCTGAATTGTATCACCCCGGAGCAGAGTGTTACGATGTTTTGTGGTCTCATAAATCCTGTACTGATTGGGTTATTTCTCAGACAGCACAGAGACAGCGCCGAGACAGCGCAGAAGACATCTGTCTCATGAGATAACTGCTGGGGGTAACGCATGCAGGGCCTTTGCAAGGAAATTTTGTAACCCAGTGCAAAACTGTCCGTCCGTCCTCTTCGCTTATCTGTTTTCATTCACTACGGACCCACAGAAGCCCTCCCCCCCCCCGGCCCACCCTTAAAACAGTTAAAAACACTCAGGGCCTCTGAGCGATGCATCAGCTGGAACCCTCTCTCTTAAATTGTCTGTATATATGAACTAGTGTTCATTATATCACTATAACTATCTCACAGGTTGATTTCATGTACGGAAAGCCGTGTTGCACATTTGTCTTAAAACTTGTTTTCAGATGGTCAGTATTTTACGAGGGTCATGTTTGGTAGTTGTCACTACCAAAAATAGCACTAAGATGGACACCACAGGGGAACAGAAGTAAAGGTAGACCAAAAGAGACATGGAGAAGAACAACAGAAAGGATGTTGAGCAATAGAGGGCTCACCTGGGCAAGAGCAGAAAAAAAGGCGAAGGACAGGCATTTGTGGAAAACCCTTGCAGAAGCCCCATGTGCCCTGGGCACTTAAGGTTCAGAGAGAGAGAGAGATGTTGAAAGTCGTAAGCAATTTTTTTAAATCAGATTTTATAGATACAGAAAATATAAATGTATCACCTTAATCTGCATCCTTTGCAGATTATGTAGAGGTCACATGACGTCACCATCATGTGTCACGTGACCACGCTGAGCATAAATAAAATGGCGGGTGCTGAAGTTTCGTTTCGTCAACTTGCTGTTATTGAGTTCCTCGTTAAAGAGGAAATCCCCGCTACTGAAATTCATCTCAAAGACTTCATCTTGCTTATGGAGATGTGTGTATGAGTTCTAGCAGTGTTAGGAGGTGAGTGAAACATTTCAAAGATGGAAACATGAGTATCCAAGATAAGCCTCGCTGCGGTCGCCCTCGAACTGCCTCCACTGAACGCAACGTGGAAAGGGTTAACAACATTACTAAAGAAGACAGACGTATCACAGTATCTGAAATTGCTGTAAATCTTGGAGTAGGACACAATGCAGTACAGGAAATGATTGAAACCCTAGGCTATAGAAATGTTCATGCCAGCTGGGTCCCACAGGAGAGAACGTCCAGAAAGCAGTGCGATTGTGCCGTCGGTCAGCTGGAACGGAATTCTACCGGTAGGGTATTTTCAAACTTGCAGAGCGATGAGGAAAATGTGTGCAGAGAAAAGGCTTATCATTCTTTGACGGGAATATCGTAGAATTTCTTCATGCACTTACTGTCCCGTATATGACGTTGACTTCTGGGTGTCCCCTCACCCTTTCCCCTTCCCCTTTTCTCTCCCCCCCCCTCCCCTGTATATTAAATGCTTCCTTAATCGGGTCACACGAAAGTACTCACCAGGCAGAAAACCCTGTTGTAGTGAGCGAAACAACAACACAACTCCTCAGATCATCAGAGAAGTAACCCCTCATTTTCCTAATAAACTGTTGGCATTTGATCAAGTGTATGTAGGTAGTCAAAGGGTTAGCACACTGCCCTTTCATGTCGGAAATCTGTGGTTCGTCTCAGGCAGGAAACATTGATATAGAAGCAGTCTCTTGGCGCTGGTATTTGTTAACAAACAAGAGCGATGACAGGTCAGGGAAAATAATCTTCTTCTTCTTCTTCTTCTCCTCCTTCTCCTCCTTCTTCTTCTTCTTCTTCTTCTTCCTCTCCTCCTTCTCCTCCTCCTCCTCCTCCTCCTCCTCCTCCTTCTTCTTCTTCTTCTTCTCCTCCTCCTCCTCCTTCCCTTCTTCTTCTTCTTCTTCTTCTTCCTCTGCTCCTTCTCCTCCTCCTCCTCCTCCTCCTTCTTCTTCTTCTTCCTCTGCTCCTTCTCCTCCTCCTCCTCCTTCTTCTTCTTCTCCTCCTCCTCCTTCCCTTCTTCTTCTTCTCTTCTTCTCCTCTGCTCCTCCTCCTCCTCCTCCTTCTTCTTCTTCTCCTCCTCCTCCTCCTCCTTCCCTTCTTCTTCTTCTTTAGTCTTCCTGGAACTGTAAGTTGGTGGGCCGATAGGAGTGAAGATGTTGAGGCACAACATCGTGTGTTGGCTTGGGAGTGGGTCATGACAGTGTATGCAATACTTCTTTAGCAGACTCCACCACCATGGGGACAATGGCGATCTCTGTCCCGTTAGCCAGACTAGGTTTTTTTTCTGTACTGATGGTACCAACGTATGGGTGAGACAGGGTCTTGGTCAGCTATAGTTCGCTAACCCCGAAGCCAACATCTCAGCTATGAGTCGCTAAGTGCCTAATCGGACAGTGTCTTGACCCACTACGGAAAATTATACAATATGCCCGGCATGTCTTTATAGAATGGACCAGGTCAAGATCGTATATATGGACACTAACACCATATTCCTTCTAATTCTCAATCTTACAAATAACACTAACTACTTTATACCCAATCTGTAACATGTGTACTATACTTTAGGCCAGTTGTACTTAACGTCTGATCCATCGCGGGCCCCCCCCCCCCCAGAGGATCGACACAAGGATTGGGGGGGGGGGCACGGACCAGCAATTTGATTGAATATTAAGAATTAAAACTAACATATTTTATTGTTAAAAAAACTCCTTTGGGAGTAATTACCAAGAGGGGCCCACCCACCACCTCATAAGTTTAAAGGGCCGAAGTTGGAGGGGGGATGTACTTCTGAAGATCTGAGGAGCTATGTTGCTCACTACAACAGAAAAGTTTCCTGCCTATTTATTTTTAGTGAAGGGCCCTTAATTGTTCTCAGCCCTGAAACACTGCCAAGAAAAAAAAAAGAACCATTGGTCTATGGGCCCGCTCTTCACAGCGGTAAGTAAAGACGTTCAACAACGCCAAGTTTCAAGGACTATCTTCTTCTTCTTCTTCTTCTTCTCTGCATTCGATTTTGTTGGTCACATCAGATCCTGATCCCTGTCGACATGACAAAATCCGCAGTCCCCTCCAAACAGATCCTGATAGGAGCCTCAAAGCTTTATTAGCCCCAAGTTTGTGTCCTCTGGCCGTGTCTCACGCCTCAGGTCTGCATGGTTTGGCCACTCTTGAAGGACATGTTCTGGGGACTCCACTGCCACATGGACACTCATCTGTGTGAGACGAGGACTATCAATACGCTTCCCGTTCTGTTGTTTGTTGAAGGCGGACATTACACTTTTCAATTGTTCAACTGTTCAACTGTCCATCTGTTCCAATTATTCATCTGTTCCAACTGTTCAACTGTACAACTGTTCCAACTGTTCAACTGTTCGAATTGTTCCAACTGTACAACTATTCCAACTGTTCATCTGTACAACTATTCCAACTGTTCAACTGTTCGAATTGTTCCAACTGTACAACTATTCCAACTGTTCATCTGTACAACTATTCCAACTGTACAACTATTCCAACTGTTCCAACTGTACAACTATTTCAACTGTTCAACTATTCCAATTGTTCAGCTGTTCCAACTGCTCAACTGTACAACTATTCCAACTGTTCAACTGTTCCACTGTTCCAACTGTTCAACGGTTGGACGTCATTTATAATCATTTACAAGATTAGACAGACCACAGCTTTCTCTATCGCGACCTGGCGAGATAAAACATAAAAGGAGGGGTCTTACCCTTTGTGCTTGTGTTGTTGACGGTGCCCATTGTCTCTATTATTTTTTAATTTAAATATTTCTCAATTCTTTTGAGAACATCGTTCAGGAAAATCACATTGTTCTATAGTTATTCTCATGTGAAATAGCCAAGATTACGCTGGTTTCAAATATTTAATTAAACACAAACATGTGATCCTCTTCATCAAAAACAAAAAAAAATGTGATCCATTTTATCAAAAATAGAAAAAAATGCGATCCTTTTCATCAAAAGCAGAAAAAATGTGCTCCCTTTTATCAAAAATAGAAAAAGAATGTGATCCTTTTCATTAAAAAAAAAAACAGAAAACATGGGATCCTTTTATGAAAAACAGAAAAAAAATGTGATCCTTTTCATCCAAAAGCAGAAAAAATGTGCTCCCTTTTATCAAAAACAGAAAAAAAATGTGATCCTTTTCATCAAAAACAGAAAAAAAATGTCATCCTTTTTTTTATCAAAAAAACAGAAAAAAAATGTGATCCCTTTTATCAAAAACAAAAAACATGTGATCCATTTCATCAAAAACAGAAAACATATGATCAATCTCTAATTCATCATAAATAGAAAACATGTGACTTCTAATTCATTAAAAAACAGAAAACACGTGATACATTTAATCACAAACAGAAAACATGTGATCCCTTTCATCAAAAACAGAAAACTGAAATTGGCAAACAAACGGAACAAAGTAGTCTGTCCTGGGGCTTTGTCGATCATTGTGTTTACCTTAACCACGGGAGTCTAGAGAAAAGATGGATAGGAAATAAAGGAAGCTGATTTTTAATTATGAGATTGCAGATTCCAAAAGCCGTTTAAGATAAACGATCAGGGAGAGCTTTTTAATTAAATCTTCTTAAGGAGATAAACAGCTTTTTTCTGAACAGAAAATATCGCTTTATGCCGCAAATGGCTCATTTTATTCATGCTTTACCTTAATGCTGTGAAACACGTTTATAGTTCATAATGAAATGAATTTGTGTCCCTGTGAAAGATTTAAGACAACCAGACAGAAAATACTAATTGTTTGGGTAAGCAGAGAAAGTTCATGTTTTAAAGAAGGTTAATTTAAAAAAAAGAAATTTCGAACAAAGTTTATTTCTGGCAATGAATAAGAGAAGTGGAAGCTGCGTCTATCTATCTATCTATCTATCTATCTATCTATCTATCTATCTATCTATCTATCTATCTATCTATCTATCTATCTATCTATCTATCTATCTATCTATCTATCTATCTATCTGTCTATCTATCTATCTGTCTATCTGTCTATCTGTCTGTCTGTCTGTCTGTCTGTCTGTCTGTCTATCTGCCTGCTTGCCTGTCTGTCTGTCTGTCTATTACTCAGCTGCCCACCTTTGGAATGCCCTATCAATGTATGTAAAATTTACAAGTAATTTTCGTTCTTATAACTTCAAACTTTGTCAGCATCTGTTTGATATGAACTATATGCCTGCTTTAGCATAGTTTAAAGTAGTTTAAAGTAGTTTAAAATATGGCTTGATTGTTCTAATTTTTTAACAGCTTTTCTATACATTTTAATTTTGAATGAATGTAAAAATGCAAGTTTATTTCATTTTGTTGCATAAATCAGAGTGTGGAGTGTATGGACAAGAGATAAGTTTATTATTTATTTATGTAATCATTTAATTGCGTCTTCGTGATTATTAATGCTTATTGACAAATGCTGAATGACTGTGACTGAGTGAAAGCTGTTTGATGAAGGGCATAATGTTAGACGGGCCTGCGTGGCCCAATTCTTAACCCTTTGAAAATAAAGTATGTTCGTTCGTTCGTTCTATCTACCCACTCACCCACCATCTATCTATCTATCTATCTATATCTATCTATCTATCTATCTATCTATCTATCTATCTATCTATCTATCTATCTATCTATCTACAGTTCAATTTATGTCTGTCATCCGTTCAGTTTATCTGCTTATCTGTCATCGTTCAGTTTATCTGTCATACTTTCACTTTATCTGTCATCCCTTCAGTTTATCTGCTTATTTGTCATTCCTTCAGTTTATCTGTTTTCTGTCATCCGTCCAGTTTTGTGCCATCCCCTCAGTTTATCTGCTTATCTGTCATGCGTTCAGTTTATCTGTCATCCGTTAAGTGTATCAGCTTATCTGTCGTCCCTTCAGTTTATCTGCTTATCTGTCGTCCGTTAAGTTTATCTGTCATCCGTTCAATGTATATGCTTATCTGTCATCCATTTAATTTATCTGATTATCTGTCATCCGTGAGATGTTTTTACGTATATTTTTCTTCCATTGTTTGCCGCTGTGTGTTTCTTCTGTTTAGTTTTCTCTATCGTCTTTTATGTCTTTCTTCGTTGGCTGAACGGCCTACTTCGTCCAAGTGTTCGTCTCAGCACTGCCTTGTCTCTTTGATAACAGTAACCACCCTGGACTTGTGCGACAGTACAAATCTGTGTTTCCGTTTACGCGTGTACCAAACCGCGCCGCATATTTATAACAGTCCCCGGGATTGAACTGATTAAGAATTCAGGAAAGACTCGTAATAAAGATCGATATGTGAATTCTGCAGCTGCTGCGTTTCCTGCACTTGCAGACGTGTGAAATGAGCCTTAGCCGGTATGTGCATCATTGCTATCTGCAGCCGGGGGGGAAGGGTGTGTAAGATATACAGCAGTTCCCTTTAAGGACAGCAGTGAGAGCACGATGTGATTATTTCCCTTCGTTCAAGTTGTGATTATTTCCCCTCCTAAGGGGATACAACTTCTGCGTTGTTTGATGGGCATTTTGTTGATGCTGCCAAGATTAGTAACAAGCCAGGCCTCTCCACATCAGAAGGTCAGAAACAAAGAGAGCTATCATTTTCTTTGTCTTCGTAGCATGCCAGGGTAATGTGAGAGATAAAAGAAACGACGACAGTGGTAAAACTGGGTCAGGTGATAAATTAGATAGAGGTGTATGGTTCATTTAAAAAACAAAAATGGAAAGAATGAGGAAAGTGGGGGAAATACGAGAGTGGCAGAAAGTAAGATAACATGTATAAATGAGGAACACAACAGTTCAATATTTCGGCAGAAAGCCTTTATCAAGGACCACATACAAAAATAAAACAGATAAAAGGCACGAGAAAAAGCTGAAAATTTAAGGGCGCAAGTTGTTTTGTTATACTTTTTGAAAGACAGACGAGCACAAAATTAATCTGTAACAAGAGAAAGAGACTAGCGAGACGATGTGGAGCGATATAGCTGTAAAGGCTGTAAACTACTTCGTGTAGCTGTCTCTTCTTTGTATGTTCTAATTCGCAGATCATCATCATCATCATCATCATTATTATCATCATCATCATCATCCGTCACTCCCTTAGAGAGTTTAGGCCACACATATATAAAGTCTTTCCAGTCATCCCTGGTCTGGGATTTGTTCTCTGTTTCCATCTGTGTGTATCCCTTGACTCTGAGCACTTCCATAATTTCCCCAGAAAACGTTAAAAATGTGATCTGTCATCCCTTCAGTTTATCTATCTATCTATCTGTCATTCAATCTATCTGTCATTCAATCTATCTATCTATCTATCTATCTATCTATCTATCTATCTATCTATCTATCTATCTATCTATCTATCTATTTATCTATCTATCTATCTATCTATCTATCTATCTATCTATCTATCTATCTATCTATCTATCTATCTATCTGTTTGTCTGTCTGTCTGTCTTCTGTCTGTTTTTCTGTCTGTCTGGTCTGTCTGTCTGTCTGTCTGCTTGTCTGTCTTTCTGTTTGTCTGCCTGTCTGTCCGTTCGTCGGTCGTCGTCTCTCATTTTATTTCCAAAGATCGTATAAAGTGAACAATTCTTTTCTTTTATAAATGCTACATTCGGTTTATATAACAAAGGTACAGTTCTGTAAGTTGATTTAATCTTTTTTTCTGTATCAATTGTCTCTGTTTCATTTACTGAACTCCAAAACACTCTGTTTCTATCTTTAGTGCAAGTATTCGTTCTGTTTTCGTTCAGTGTACCTGCCCCTACATGTAACTGCCCCTATATTTACCTGTCCCCACATATACCTGCCCCCACATATACCTGTCCCCAGTGTATGACACAGAGGGTGCCCAACTGGTGGACCCAGATAGGTTTACCGCGGCCCACGGAGATTAATATGAAAATATAATTTATTTCATCAAAAATTAATGTGTTCTTTTCTTTGAAAACACGGGGAAACATTTCTAAAAGATCTAAAATAAAACAAACAACCAAAAACTTTTTAAAAAACTCTTTCATTTCCTGACTGTTACTTTATCTCATTTGCATATAAGCCGGTAAACGGTAAAAACTAGTAGATCTACAAGCGGCCAGGAACTCTATGTCCACATACAGTTGCTTCTAATGAGGCCAATGAAGTTAGGCATACCAGCTCTACGTTATGTAATGTGTTCGTGTTCAGCCTTTGCCGTGCCGAGTCCTAGTGTTCACTTTATGTCACATAGTGACTTTGTGTTCAGCGTGTCGTACAGAGTTCTAGTGTTCACTTTATGTCATATAGTGACTTTGTGTTCAGCGTGTCATACAGAGTTCTAGTGTTCACTTTATGTCACATAGTGACTGTGTTCAGCGTGTCGTACAGAGTTCTAGTGTTCACTTTATGTCACATAGTGACTGTGTTCAGCGTGTCGTACAGAGTTCTAGTGTTCACTTTATGTCACATAGTGACTTTGTGTTCAGCGTGTCGTACAGAGTTCTAGTGTTCACTCCATTTCATACAGTGTTCTAGTGTTCACCCTGTCATATCGTGTCCTGTGTTCACTCTATTTCATGTAGTGTCCTGTGTTCATTCTATTTCATGTAGTGTCCTGTGTTCATTCTATTTCATGTAGTGTCCTGAGTTCAGTCTATTTCATGTAGTGTCCTGTGTTCAATCTATTTCATGTAGTGTCCTGTGTTCATTCTGTTTCATGTAGTGTCCTGAGTTCGTTCTATTTCATGTAGTGTCCTGAGTTCTTTCTATTTCATGTAGTGTTCTGTGTTCACTCTATTTCATGTAGTGTCCTGTGTTCACCCTATTTCATGTAGTGTCCTGAGTTCATTCTATTTCATGTAGTGTCCTGTGTTCACTCTATTTCATGTAGTGTCCTGTGTTCATTCTATTTCATGTAGTGTCCTGAGTTCATTCTATTTCATGTAGTGTTCTGTGTTCACTCTATTTCATGTACTGTCCTGTGTTCACTCTATTTCATGTAGTGTCCTGTGTTCACTCTATTTCACCAACTGTGCTTACATTTCACCTATCTAGTCTACGATTCTTGTATATTCATTGTCCTTTTCCTTCAGTATGATTATTGTATTCCTCCTGACATCTTGGCAGCTGCCGGTGGAGAATGACACGTTCGAAGCCATAGGGTCCTGGTGCTGTATGTCCGGAACTGTCACGGCCGTGCTGAAGCTGGACAGGAAGGGGTACACCATTAAAGAAGCGATCCCAGTCTACGCGGAAATTAAAAACCTCAGCGGAAGACGGATAGCCTCAACGCAAATCTCTCTTATACAGGTACTTTTTGTGGTCAAGTTGTTCCCTTGTGTGTGTGTGTGTGTGTTTGTGTGGTGTCAAGTTTTGATGTCACGTCAGGCTGGTTTTTGTAAGGTGGCTGACCTGTTGTGTTTGTTGTAGTTTCTGTGTCCCTGCGGAAGTAAACATGGGTCTCCTCGTGGCCTTGTTGAAGAATTATTAGAATTTATATTACGTTTATGTGGGAATTTATATTACGTTCATATAAGAATATATATATATATTTCGTTTATACAGGAATTTATACTACGTTTAAATAGAACTTTATATAACGTTTACGTAGGAATTTATATAACGTTTACGTAGGAATTTATATTACGTTTATATAAAGGAATTTATAGTAAGTTTATATAGGAATTTTCATTACGTTTATATAGCAATTTATATTACGTTTATGTAGGAATTTACATTACGTTTATATAGGAATTTATATTACGTTTATATAGGAATTTATATCAGGTTTACATAGCAATTTATATTACGTTTATGTAGGAATTTACGTTACGTTTATATAAGAATTTATATTTAAGTTTATATAGGAATTAATATGACGTTTATATAGAAATGTATATTACGTTTATATAGGAATTTATGTTATGTTTATATCGTCTCGAGAGCCGCAAGACAAGCACAGATATATTACACGCACCGCGGCCTGGCTGGCTGAGTGGTTAGGCGCTCGGTTTACTAATCCGGTGGTACAGAGTTCAAGTCTCGGAAATGGGGAGGGGGGAGGGTTGCTGGTACACACCAAAAAAGGTCCCGGTTCCGCGGCCCACCAAGCCTCTAAAAATGGTTACAAGAGAAATCTGGGAAGGTAAATGCGGCCAGGCGTAGTACCGACCACATCACACTTCCACCTGTCAAGGGTCTTGGGAATGCCGGCCAGACAGAATATCCCAAATATCCCCAATGTCCTCAATAACGGCATGGAAACGGAAGTTTCATATATTCTAACACCATAATTTCCTGCGTTTGTCAAGCTACAGCCTCCGCTGCGCCACAAGGCGGAAGTCGGTCTGCACGTGTTAGTGGATTGTTTCGCTTTATTGTTTAGCGTAAAGTATCAAAAGAGGTGTTACATTATATTGAGCAGTTGTCAGAAACGTGTCACTGTATTTTAGTAATAATAATCACTATAGGTTGGGGGTGGGGAGGGGTTTATGTAGCTATATTGTTGATGACGCTTTGTTCTACATTGAGAGGGAAAGAGGAAGTGATTGATAAATTGTACTCCAGAAAAATAAATAATCAGTGTAAAAATCATACTTTCACTTCTTCTTCTTCCGTCATTTTGATGGGTAACGAGTTGTCTCTTATTGATGTCTCCCGTCATTCACTCGTCTCAGAGACAATCCCCCCAGACTCAACACAACTCCTCGGCTAATCCCAGTCACTCGACCACACTCGCGGACGCGAGGATTGAAATCCCAGGATAAAAACCCAGCTCATGTTTGATGGATGTAATCATTTTTTTTTTTTTTTGCGTGAGAAATCTGGCGGGGTTTATTTTGACGTAGAAGACAGGCCAGAAGAAAAATGGGATTAGACAGAAAGACAGGTTTCTAAACTTGTCTGGAAGCATCACTCATAATGAACTTAAGAATGAAGGGAAAATTGCAAATTTCCGTGGACAGCTGTCTCTGTGATTGAGGCTGTTATACAGAAACCGATTATCCAGGCTTAAGTTAACCTTATTTCTATTCACTTTTAAGCAAGGTGGAAACTCCTTTTCCTGGAATCCAATTTATCCAGGTTTTTTTTTTGGTTTTTGTTTTGTTTCGTTTAAATGTCAGTTGTTTTTCTTTTCTATCTTTTTTTTCCTGCCTTGTGATGTTAAACAAAAAAGTATGACAAACAATTAAAATCTTTTCCTTACGGAACTAAAACTGGCAAGACTACATAGATAATTTCATAATCAAGCTTTTAGCAGAATGCAGTGCCATGTCTGTGTTAAACTTATTTTGTAGTTACAAGAATATATGAAAACCCCAAAACTAGAATAAAACCATTTAGTAACAGTTGTTTTACACTTGCATATGTAATTTACTTTTACAGAACCGTGTAATTTGCATTCGGTTGGGATAAAAGTAAATATATAAACTCACAACTAACAGTGAAGTAATATTTACGTTAGTAATTAATAACAAAATGTCTTACTGAAAAGAACTCTTTGTCGATGCCACACGACCGACGGGTGGAAACTGGTTTCCTAAGAAATGTTGGACTCGGGACAGGTGAAGGTTAAAGCAGTGTTCAGATATTCAGAGTGAGAGAGTTCTGTCCCTTCTGTCATCTACGTCCAAGGTAGAGCAGTCTCTGCAGCGTTTGCCGGTTCTTTGGAAAATGTGGATTATTTCAGTTGAAGACATGATGGAAGTATAAAGAGAAACTGGAGGCTCTTTATAGTCCGGACTTTGCTGGTTCAGTAGGCATTCTTTCAGAAATCACATGATGACCCGAACATATATTGTGTGAGTGCCACAGATCTAGGTTTTGAGATTTGACCCGAACATATATTGTGTGAGTGGGCACAGATCTGTATGTTACAACTTGACCCTAACATATATTATGTGGGTGGCACAGATCTGTATGTTACAACTTGACCCTAACATATATTATGTGGGTGGCACAGATCTGTATGTTACAACTTGACCCTAACATATATTATGTGGGTGGCACAGATCTGTATGTTACAACTTGACCCTAACATATATTATGTGGGTGGCACAGATCTGTGTGTGACAACTTGACCCGAACATATATTATGTGAGTGGCACAGATCTTTAAGGGCATGCATCTTTCCCATCGCAACATATGCCTGTGAGACCTGGACACTTAACAAAACAGCTGAGAAGCACATCAATGCCTTTGAATGTAAATGCTATAGAAGAGTTCTCCAAATATCGTGGACACAAAAAAGAACAAATATATCTATACTACAAGAGCTTAATATTGAAGAAGGCTGGCTAGTAAAGAGGATTAAAGAGAGAAAACTTAAATATTTTGGCCACATTAAACGTCATGATAATTTAGAGAAGACCGTATTGGAAGGATACATAATGGGAAAAAGAAAAAGAGGAAGACCGAAACGAAGATGGCTGCAAGACATCGTTGATGATCTGGAAATGGATGCATCAGCAGCAGGCCATCTTGCTCACAACCGAGAGGCCTACAGGAGTGCTGTTTGGGAGGCAAAGTTCCGCAAGGGACATGCAAAGGAATGAATGGCACAGATCTACGTGTCTAGACTTGACCTGAATATATATTGTGTGGGTAGCACAGATCTACGTGTCCAGACTTGACCCGAACATATAGTGTGTGGGTAGCACAGATCTGTATGTTAAGACATGACCCGAAAGTTACCTTATTAGTTGCGATCATCATTCTTGCACTCTAGACAATGTGGGTGCGCCAGCTTTCCCCCCCCCCAGTATGTCACTTAGTGTACAGCAGCTGATGAAAGCAGTTCTGTGGCCAGAAAGTTTGACTTGAGACGGAAGGGGATGGGGTTCTCTCCCCTGTGTCTCCATGAGCGGGGAAATAACCCGGGTTCACAGGCTGCCAGTTTTAGTATGACTTAGAGGTGGACACTACAGAAGAAGAAGAAGAAGAAGGTGATGATGATGATGATGGAAGAAGAAGAAGAAGAAGGTGATGATGATGATGATGATGATGATGATGGAAGAAGAAGAAGATAATGATGATTATGATGATGATGATGATGATGGAAGAAGAAGAAGAAGAAGAAGAAGAAGAAGATGATAATGATGATGATGATGATGATGACGACTACGAAGAGCCCCAAAATGATCTTAGAGCTTTATCTCAAATCCACAGAAGAGACCTAGATCAGACCTGAATCTCCCTCTCTGTAATGAAAGTAGATGGAGGTGTGTGGTTCAGTTTTGCAAAAAGATAGAAAGAATGAGGAAAGTGAGCAGAAATAAGAATGGCGGAAAGTGAGATGAGTATCTTTATCTCGGCAGTGCTTGTATTTGGCAATGGCGGATTCAAAACGATGCAAGTCCATTAAAAAAATGTATCCATTTTCTAATCTACATTCTGTCAAAATATTCTCAGTTCATTCATTCATTCATTCATTCATCCATTCATTCATTCATTCATTCATTCATTCATTCATCCATTCATTCATCCATTCATTCAGCTTTCCGAGCCACAGCGGCTCACTGCTGCCGACAAGAACTGTCTCCCTTCCTCCCTGTTCTTAATGTTCTCCTGCCAGTTGTCTCCCTTCCTCCCTGTTCTTAATGTTCTCCTGCCAGTTGTCTCCCTTCCTCCCTGTTCTTAGTGTTCTCCTGCCAGTTGTCTCCCTTCCTCCCTGTTCTTAGTGTTCTCCTGCCAGTTGTCTCCCTTCCTCCCTGTTCTTAGTCTTCTCCTGCCAGTTGTCTCCCTTCCTCCCTGTTATTAGTGTTCTCCTGCCAGTTGTCTCCCTTCCTCCCTGTTCTTAGTCTTCCTCCTGCCAGTTGTCTCCCTTCCTCCCTGTTCTTAGTGTTCTCCTGCCAGCTGTCTCCCTTCTTCCCTGTTCTTAGTCTTCCCCTGCCAGTTGTCTCCCTTCCTCCCTGTTCTTAGTCTTCCCCTGCCAGTTGTCTCCCTTCCTCCCTGTTCTTAGTCTTTCCCTGCCAGTTGTCTCCCTTCCTCCCTGTTCTTAGTCTTCCTCCTGCCAGTTGTCTCCCTTCCTCCCTGTTCTTAGTGTTCTCCTGCCAGCTGTCTCCCTTCCTGCCTGTTCTTAGTCTTCCCCCCCCTGCCAGTTGTCTCCCTTCCTCCCTGTTCTTAGTCTTCCCTGCCAGTTGTCTCCCTTCCTCCCTGTTCTTAGTCTTTCCCTGCCAGTTGTCTCCTTCCTCCCTGTTCTTAGTCTTCCCCTGCCAGTTGTCTCCTTCCTCCCTGTTCTTAGTCTTCCCCCTGCCAGTTGTCTCCTTCCTCCCTGTTCTTAGTCTTCCCCCTGCCAGTTGTCTCCTTTCCTCCCTGTTCTTAGTCTTCCCCCTGCCAGTTGTCTCCCTTCCTCCCTGTTCTTAGTCTTTCCCTGCCAGTTGTCTCCCTTCCTCCCTGTTCTTAGTCTTCCCCCTGCCAGTTGTCTCCTTTCCTCCCTGTTCTTAGTCTTCCCCCTGCCAGTTGTCTCCTTCCTCCCTGTTCTTAGTCTTCCCCCTGCCAGTTGTCTCCTTCCTCCCTGTTCTTAGTCTTCCCCCTGCCAGTTGTCTCCTTTCCTCCCTGTTCTTAGTCTTCCCCCTGCCAGTTGTCTCCTTTCCTCCCTGTTCTTAGTCTTCCCCCCCCTGCCAGTTGTCCACTCCCATGGCTCGTAGATCTTCCAGGTCGCCACGCCACCGGTGTCTTGGTCTGCCTCTTTCTCTGTCTCCGTTTATCACTTCTATATAAGCTCTCTTTTTTTGTGTCTGTCTATTCTTGTCCAGCCTCTCGAAGTGTCCGAGCCAGTTCAATCTGTGTTTCTTTCATAATGGAAGTTGTAAGTGGAGACAGGAATAATGTAGTTCTTCCAGTCAGTTATTTGAGTGATGTCCCTTGCGGAACTTCGCCTACCTAACAGCTCTCTCCCGTAGGCCTCTCAGTTGTAAGCAAGACGCCCTGCTGCTGCTGATGCAAATATTTGTAGATTATCAAAGAAGTCTTGCAGCCATTCTCGCCTTGGTCTTCCTCTCTTTCTTTTTCCTATTATGTATCTTCCAGTACGTAATGAAATATAAAATTCATAAACCACGCACTTTCTACAGAAGTTCATAGCAGGTGGTCCTTTTTTTTAAAAAAAATCTTTATCTTTTGCTGTACCAGAAAGACAGGCCAGGCACACACATCTCACACACTGGAACTATCCCCACAGCTTCCCACGTCGATACATTTTCCTGGTAATCTTAACCATGAGAAATAAATTTATCGGAAACAAACCCGATGAGTCATGAAATAGCCCCGGAAATGGAAGATAGATTGTCGTTCCCATATCTCCGTGCATCTTCTGCTTCCGGTTTTACAGATTATTTCCGGGCTGTTTCCCACTGGATTACCCCCCTTGATTTCTGCCACACACGAGGACGTAAAGAGAGAAAGAGAGAGAGAGAGAGAGAGGGCGCATTCAGTTCTGAAAATAAAGCATCCACGCAATCTAAATTGCATTTGAAATATTATTTTCTTGTTCCATAATTTTCTGCTGTCTCCGTCATTTTTCTTTTAAATATTGTATTTGTTTTTATTTAAAAATATCTCCCCAACTGTTTATCTGTGACAGCTAGTCAATGAGTACGCCAAGATATTCGCCAAAGCTGCCAATTATTGTCTGTTTTCGCTGCCGGAATAATTGACACTAATTGTATATTTCTGTCTGTCCCGCCTACGGTATTTCGAGGTATCTCAGATTTTAATTATTAGATTAAAAAATAATAATAATAATCTGTAGTCTAATTTGCTGAAACCACTGCGACTTGACCAGAAACTGGTGTTGTGTTATGGTTGTTGGTTACCACAGAGTAGTGTTATCTCCCCCAACCTGTTCTGTTTAAAGATAGTTTATTTAATTTAGTCTTACACGACCGACGACTGCCTGCTTTAGGGACGTTTACATCTTATATCTTACATCCTTCCCGATCCGCTAAACGTCACACAGAGCTCACATGGTAGTTCGCCAAGTTTTCCTGTTTTCGGCGAGCTTTTCAACCCCATCAAGGGATTTTATGCCTACTAATTTGGCCTCTCTCTTAACAATGTCCTCTTTGGAGTTATTTTAGAGAGAGGGTGTGGTTAAATTAGTCGACCAAATTCCTCTCTAACTTCCAGGACTTCTGTAGGACAGGTCTCTCTAACTTCCAGGACTTCTGTAGAACAGGTCTCTCTAACTTCCAGGACTTCTGTAGGGCAGGCCTTTCTAACTTCCAGGACTTCTGTAGGGCAGGCCTTTCTAACTTCCAGGACTTCTGTAGGACAGGCCTTTTTAACTTCCAGGACATCTGTAGGACAGACCTTTCTAACTTCCAGGACTTATGTAGGACAGGCCTTTTTAACTTCCAGGACATCTGTAGGACAGACCTTTCTAACTTCCAGGACTTCTGTAGGACAGGCCTTTCTAACTTCCAGGATTCTGCAGAACAAGCCTCTCTACCGAAGTTTGTATCAACTTGCTTTCACGGGTAGTAGAGCTTTCTAAGTTCTGCTCAACTTATTATCCCACAAGACCACACACCAAGACCTCACATATAACTTTAAAACAAACAAACCTACCATGTCTTAGTAGGAAATAACGTAACGTCTATATTTAGCTTATACTGTAGTTTAGAGTTTGAATCTCTAACAACCGCAGTAAAACTTTGTAGGTGGAAGTCATTTTTATTGATCTTTTGCTTTTAACAAAGCCTTTCGGGTGGCTTACAGCAGGGCATGCATCTTTCTAATGGCAACATATGCCTGCGAGACCTGGAAACTTAACAAAACAGATGAGAAACACATTAATGCCTTTGAATGTAAATGCTGTAGAAAAGTCCTTCAGCTATCATGAACACTAAAAAGAACAAATATATCCATACTACAAGAACTTAATGTTTAAGAAGGCTGGCTAGTAAAGAGGATTAAAGAGAGAAAACTTAAATATTTTGAACATATTAAACGTCCTGAGAATTTAGAGAAGACTTCCTAGTCTTGGAAGGGTACCTAATGGGAAAAAGAAAGAGAGGAAGACCAAGGCGAAGATGGCTGCAAGACATCGTTGATAATCTGCGAATGGATGCATCAGCAGCAGGGCATCTTGCTCACAACCGAGAGGGCTACAGGAGAGAGCTGTTAGGAAGGCAAAGTTCCGCAAAGCACATGCAAATCACTGACTGACTGTAGGAAAAGGGTTAAGAAGAGCCACTTTTAAATCACCCCCCCCCCCCAAAACCCCTTCCAGACTGAACTTTGATGCTCGTGTTGTTAATTAAGTGCATCCACTGCACATATTTCAGAATGTCAGTAACAGAGGGATCACTTAACGACCAACCGTTTTACGTGTGACTGTATTACGGCATTTATTATAATATTTAACGTGCAATGGGGTCCGCAGTCGTGGGCCCTGGAGTTACTTACTATTGGTTCCCCCTTATCTGAACATGGAAACTGCCGCTCATATATGTAAAACAGGGTTTCCAGATCCACTCACTTGGCCGGGCCCTGGGGTACGACCCTGCATTCCCCCTACCCCCACCCCCAAAGCCGTCCCTTCTTACCCGCTCCCGTAAAGCTTAAACAGGACATGGAACGAGATGTTGCTCTTCAAGAACTCGGTATCTTTGAGCGAACTTCCTGCTTTCAGCCTCTCTGCATTTGTTTCCAACACATCCTGTTATTTAGGCGTTGTTTTTAATCTGGATGGACTACTGCAGGCCTGATCCGCCCGGATTACAACCAGCTTCAACTGTAAACCTTACGCAACCTAGTTTTACAACCAGCTTTAACTGTAAACCTTACACAATCTCGTTTCGTAAACCAAATTCTTGTTTTTCTTTTGCCCGCCACAGAACGTGACCTACTACTCATATCGAGGCAGATTCTCAGAATCTACTACGCTAGTTACAGTACACAAAGGTCGCATCGCCCCACGTGGAAAACAGACCTGGAACAGAGAACTACTCAGTGTTCCCACAGTTCCGCCTTCGCACTTAAGAGGCTGCAAGATTATTGATGTACAATATAGTATAGAGGTGAGTTTGTTATGTTCAGTATATGTATACATCTTTCATGTCCTTTTTTTTAGATACATGAATGAGTGCTGAATATTGAGTGAGTTTCGGGAACGCAGATGTGGTACTCACGCTGAATGATGCAGTGGCCAGGGTGACTGCTGGAATCTGGGTTAGCAAGCCACATTGACGAGAACCTTATTCCACCTTCACGTGAAGACAATACTCTGGTCACGTGAAGCTGCTGGTAATAGACGGTACTCTGGTCACATGAAACTGCTGGTACTAGACAGTACTTTGGTCACGTGAAGCTGCTGGTACTAGGCAGTACTTTGGTCAGGTGAAGCTGCTGGTACTAGAGAGTACTCTGGTCACGTGATGCTGCTGGTAATAACAGGTCTCTGATCATGTGAAGCTGCTGGTAACAGGCAGTACTCTGGTCACGTGACTCTGCTGGTACTAGACAGTACTCTGGTCACGTGACGCTGCCGGTAATAGTCAGTACTCTGATCACGTGAAGAGTGTTTGAAATGGTATTGGGCAGCAAGGCGCAGATATCACAGCATAGTTGCATACCATGACGCAACCCAACCAATGTTTCACTGAGGACTTTTATGAAAAGGGGCATCCTCCTATTTACTAACCTCATTTTTATGTCGCAAAATATGATGAAGATGCTAACAAATAAGAAAATGTCTCTAAAAGTGAGGAAAAGAGTACTACATTGCCACATAGAGCCAGTATTGCTATATGGTTGTGAAACTTGGACAGTCAACAGAAAAAGATGACAAAGATGCTGGAACCAACAGATATGTGGTTTTGAAGGAAGATGGAACAGATACCATGGACAGACAGAAAAACAAACAATGAGGTCCTCAAATAAGTTTCAGGACAAGGAAGAGTAGTTAAAATGATAAGGAAAAGGCAATCAAAATTTCTTGGACATGGCATGATAATAGCTGGAAAATTCAACTGGGAAAGGGGAATAGAGTGACGAGAGAGGAAATATCTCATTGGACTGACTAAGCGGCACGGGCACAAATAAAAGCATTTGAGCTGATCGGACACACAGAGGACCCTCACAAAACAGAGAAACATGATTGCCAACGCTATCCCGCACGGCACAAAAGCTATCATTTTTGTACCAAAGAGCTTAAAGCTCTTTATACAAGTTTGCATCCAAGTATACTTTGTATACACATTTTTATACAAACAGCCTGTTATAAATATTACTTTCCCAGTTATATTTTAAAACTAAGGCTTAATTTTCAAAAACAAAAGTATTATATTTTATAAATGTTACTTTGCTAGTTTTGTATAAACTCTAACAAATGATGTATTTAGGAGTGATCCATTGATAGCTCTGTATCATATGTATTTGTGATTTTAGGAAAAGTATTCTTCTATGTACCAAGTCTAGTTTTTACTTTATATACTGGGATATTTAAGGTTTTTGTAAATTCCTCCCTCTACCTCCAGTGTTGCCGGCCTCTCCCTCTGTTTCCCACAATTCTTAGCGCGAATGTTTTCTGTAGTATATAGTCTGATGGTAGTTGTGTAACGTGGCCAAACCATTGGACTTGTTGTTTCTGTGGTATACTGTCTGGTGGTAGTTGTGTAACGTGGCCAAACCTTTGGACTTGCTGTTTCTGTGGTATACTGTCTGGTGGTAGTTGTGTAACGTGGCCAAACCATTGGACTTGTTGTTTCTGTGGTATACTGTCTGGTGGTAGTTGTGTAACGTGGCCAAACCATTGGACTTGTTGTTTCTGTGGTATACTGTCTGGTGGTAGTTGTGTAACGTGGCCAAACCATTGGACTTGTTGTTTCTGTGGTATACTGTCTGGTGGTAGTTGTGTAACGTGGTCAAACCATTGGACTTGTTGTTTCTGTGGTATACTGTCTGGTGGTAGTTGTGTAACGTGGTCAAACCATTGGACTTGTTGTTTCTGTGGTATACTGTATGGTGGTAGTTGTGTAACGTGGCCAAACCTTTGGACTTGCTGTTTCTGGATATAGTGTAGTGCTGTTGTCATTCCAATGACCTGATGGTGTCATTTCTGATCTGGTCTATTCCTGTTACATGTAGTGCTTTCCTTAAACATCTCATTTCCGTTATTTTTTTAGCTGCATGTCATGTCTTGTCTTGTCTTTCCTCATTTACTGCTAGGTGTAGAGGTGAAGTGCAATTGCCCCCCAATGGCTCGCCTGTTGGCTTCGTACACTGAGATGTTCAGGGACTCTGCTATATCATCGGTCCATCGTTTGCATGGGCGGCCCCTTCCTCTGCCGTTGTGTGGTCTGTAAACATTGCTCTCTGTGGTACACGTTCTGTTGGTAGTCGTGATACATGACCCAACCATTTTATTTGCTGTTTTTGTGTATAATTCAGAACGGGTTCAACTCCTACTTTATTTCTAATGACATAATTTCTGATCCTGTCAATTCTTGATATTCCAAGAATTCTTCTCCAGAATCTCATTTCAGCTGTTGTAATTTTCCTCTTGTCTTTTTGCTGTCAGCGTCCATGTCTGGCACTGGTAGCACAAAGTTGGTATGAAGATTGTCTTATAGAAAGTTCTTTTGGTTTCCAGTGAGACATGCTTGTTGTTTAGTATGGGAACCATTTGCCCGATAAGTTGGTTCGCTTTGTTGCATCTGTTTTCGGTTTTATTGTCTATTTTTCCTTTTGCTGAGAAAATGCTTCCGAGGTATTTGAAATGCGTTACTTGCTTCATAGCATGGTTTTCCAGTGTAATGTTTATTAGTGTAACTACTCTTGCGATGGTCATGATTTCTGTTTTGCTTAGGCTACTTTTCATATTGTGTTCTTTGCATGCATCATTCAGTCTATTAATGTGATCTTGCAAGCTTTCTTCTGAGTCGGCAACTAGAGCTTGGTCATCTGCAAATAATAGTTTGTTTATGGTTATGTCGTCTTCTGTATGTTCTATTTCATTTCGTTGATTTTTTGCTGTTGTTATCAGTCCAACTTCTCTACAGATGTTATCGATATATGTTATAAATAGCAGCGGTGATAAGATGCAACTTTACCGAACGCCAGATTTAATAATAAAGAGTTCAGAATGCCCCCCTATTGCTCTGATGATGGCACTTCCGTTGTTGTACAGACTCTTACACAGATTTATTAGATGATTGGTAACCCCATATTGTTTTAGGACTTCCCATAGCTGCATGACAAATCTAATTAATACACACATGTTATTGTTGGGTTTTATTGTTACGAGACGTAAGCGTGATTTTAATAACTGGACATATCTGACAGCTCTGCATCAAACCCAGCGGCGTCGCCAGGAAGGTCCGACTCCCCGTGGATATATTAATAGGAACAGTGGCCTTGAAAGACCAGCAGCACAAGGTCACGTGCCATCCCCTCCTCACCCCCGAGGACTGCAACTTCCCCTTCCCGTTCTTCTCTGCCAGCGACGACAGCGAGGTGTTCCTGGCCGATTTGTCGCTCCACAACATGCTCCCCACGGCGCCGCCATGGGAGGAGAACGACGAGATTCCTTGATAGAAGACCACCGGATGTTAGACTTAATGTAAGTACCCGGATGTGAATTGTGTACGTTCGTTGCATGCTGGGGGAAAATGGCGTGGGTTTTAAAGCTAACTTTTTTTGTTCAGTGTGATTGTGTGCTTGCTGTCGTTGCTGCTGTTGTTGTGTCCCCTTTGACTTCGATGGTTGTACTCATCTTCACAGATGTTGAAACGCCATCAGCAAATCAAACAGGGAGTGAGCTACGGTGACTCGCTCAAAGACCTGAACTTTAAAATAAAATAAAAAACGCAGCAGAAACGTAAATTTCCAGAAAAAAAGTAGGCCATGCATCATGGAAGATGAAGAGAACAAATGTGCAAGAACTAGAACAAACTACAAGTTCCAACGTGGACTTCTCAAAGAAATAACGATCAAGAAAAGAAAATACTTTAGCCACAATCAAAAGACATGACGGTATATTGAAGACCAAAACTAGAAGGAAAGGTGGAAGGAAAAAGAGCGAGAGGAAGACATAGACGCAGATGGGAAGGTAACATACAACGATGAACTGAATATACAGCTTGACTGAGTGCACAATCAAAGCCCAGGAAGCGAGGAACTGGATAGTTATTACCACAAACATTCGAACTGAAAACGGTGCACAATGAAATAATCATCTCTGGCGGTTTATGATACTATCTTCTCTGGCGGTTTCTGAAATAATCCTTTTGGGGCAGATTATTGTTGGGCAAAATTACACCCAGCTTCCACACACAACACATACTCACGCACGGGTTGGCGTACACAGACTTTGCCTGGACCAATCACAACGCACCTCACATCAAAGGTTAATTGCCTGCTTTTATTTACAAATTACTGTCCCGCGCGCTTTCATCTGCCAAGTTTTAGTGACGGCATCAGCGCACCGAAGGGAAATGAGCGAATTAACAGTAATCATAAGAGCGAGAGATCAAATGAGCGAATTAATAGTAATCATAAGAGCGAGAGATCAAATGAGCGAACTCTTGAATGAGACATGTGGACTGCTCCAGCATTTCTGGGCTTTGTGCTTTGTTTATTTTCAAACTCCTTTCATCCGCACATTTATCATCACTCCAAACACAAGTCTGCCATCAATTATTCTTATTACTAGCAATAATACTGTGACATATATTAGGGCAGAGGGAGTTGAAGGCGGCTGAAGAGGGATTTGAAATGACGGATGATGGTTTAATAATGAAAGGTAGAATTTAAATATTATTCTTCTCATAGCTGAGCCATCAGATTCTGTAGCAGGTAACTGCGTCACGCAGTCTTCTCGTAGCTGAGTCATCAGATTCTGCGGCAGGTAACTGCGTCACTCAGTCTTCTCGTAGCTGAGTCATCAGATTCTGTAGCAGGTAACTGCGTCACTCAGTCTTCTCGTAGCTGAGTCATCAGATTCTATAGCAGGTAACTGCGTCACGCAGTCTTCTCGTAGCTGAGTTATCAGATTCTATAGCAGGTAACTGCGTCACGCAGTCTTCTCGTAGCTGAGTCATCAGATTCTATAGCAGGTAACTGCGTCACGCAGTCTTCTCGTAGCTGAGTCATCAGATTCTATAGCAGGTAACTGCGTCACTCAGTCTTCTCGTAGCTGAGTCATCAGATTCTATAGCAGGTAACTGCGTCACGCAGTCTTCTTGTAGCTGAGTCATCAGATTCTGCGGCAGGTAACTGCGTCACGCAGTCTTCTCGTAGCTGAGTCATCAGATTCTGTAGCAGGTAACTGCGTCACGCAGTCTTCTCGTAGCTGAGTCATCAGATTCTATAGCAGGTAACTGCGTCACTCAGTCTTCTCGTAGCTGAGTCATCAGATTCTATAGCAGGTAACTGCGTCACGCAGTCTTCTTGTAGCTGAGTCATCAGATTCTGTAGCAGGTAACTGCGTCACGCAGTCTTCTCGTAGCTGAGTCATCAGATTCTGTAGCAGGTAACTGCGTCACGCAGTCTTCTCGTAGCTGAGTCATCAGATTCTGCGGCAGGTAACTGCGTCACGCAGTCTTCTCGTAGCTGAGTCATCAGATTCTGCGGCAGGTAACTGCGTCACGCAGTCTTTTCCAGGTTCTGTGGGTTTTCTTCTAAAATTCCTCACATAAAGAAAAAGAAACAACAGACAAAGGCCAACAAAGACACATCTTTCAGTCATTTGCATGTCCCTTGCGGAACTTTGCCTCCCTAACAGCACTCCTGTAGGCCTCTCGGTTGTAAGCAAAATGCCCTGCTGCTGATGCATCCATTTGCAGATTATCAACGATGTCTTGCAACCATCTTCGCTTTGGTCTTCCTCTCTTTCTTTTTCCTATTATGTACCCTTCCAAGACGGTATTCTCTAGATTATCATGATGTTTAATGTGTCCAAAATATTTAAGTTTTCTCTGTTTAATCCTCTTTACTAACAAACCTTCTTCAAAATTAAGCTCTTGTAGTATAGATATGTTTGTTCTTTTTTTTTTGTGTCCATGATATTTGAAGAACTCTTCTGTAGCATTTACATTTAAAGGCATTTATGTGTTTCTCATCTGTTTTGTTAAGTGTCCAGGTCTCACGGGCATATGTTGCGATGGGAAAGATGCATCCCCTTAAAAATCTTATTTTTGTTGTTCTGTCTGTTCCTCTCCGCAGATTCTTTAGTTGTTTTACTTTCTGAAGAGCGATAGAGGTCCTCCTTTTAATTTCCCTCATTGTATCTCCATTATTTGTTAGTAGTGATCCAAGATATTCAAAACTCTCCACTTCTTCTAAGTTTTTCCTCATTGGTACATATATCAGCTGCCACATAAAGAAAGAAAAAAACAGCAGACAAAGACCAACAAAGAAAAAAACAGCAGACAAAGACCAACAAAGACATATAAAGAAACAAAAACACCAGACAAAGGTCAACAAAGACAACAGTCCTCATAGACTGCAAACCGTTCTTGGAAGCAGTTAAATGTACCAAGAAGAAGAAACTCTTACAGGAAATCACCTCGAAATTAATCATCCTCTCAGAAACAACAGACGTGACCCTACAGTGGAAACCCTCCCACTGGAAGAGTGGACACTCTCCAAAAATGGCAGTAAAATGGAACAACGCAGCTATCAAGTCACTTACAAAGAGGCTAAGACAATAATAAAAAAAAACCACCAATACGGACAGCAGTGAACAGAGAGGCCGAATATAGACAGTGCTCCTGATCCGAATCCAATCCATCAGCATCCTGTTCCGATTAAGAACTGGCCACTTCAGGCTGCTGAGCCATCTTTGAAGTAGTATTCCTTTCTTTGAATCCTACCCTGTACTATTTGAAGCAGTTACTGGCTTAACTGCAACAGTAAGACTCAGGAACGTTTTATATATATATATATATATATACACACCGTGTAACTGTATACTAACATCAACCCAGGGCAACATTAACAAGACTGACAGTAACACAGAACATGACCAGTCTAACATGAGTGACAACTCAGCCGTGATAAATGACAAATGGCACACTTAACATTAATTCCAAATATCGCAGAGGTCAGAATTTGCAGTAACATCGAAAAGGTTTCAAGGAAAACCAAACGTGTGTATTACAAATGGACGTCTGAGCATGGAAACTGACAGGAAGAAATCTAACAGATCTTACACACGAACCATTCCGGCAAGTTGCGTCGCCGTCGGAACTGAACTAACACAGTGAAACAAATAAAAGCATACTGACCTCTATCATTCTGAAAAATTCCATACACAACCTTCCAAGAAGAATTACATTTCTTCTAAATAGGACAACCAAACCTCTCAAAACACTACATAATAATTCGTTACATTTGTCCTAAAGGGACAACCAAACTTCCCCCCCCCCCAAAAAAAAAAAACAACAACCATATAATAATTCATTATATTTGTTCTAAAAAGGACAACAAACTTCCAAAAACACTACATGATAAGTCATTACATTTGTCCTAAAAAGGACAACAAACTTTCAAAAACAATACATAATAGTTCACTACATTTGTCTTAAAAGGGACAACCAAACTTCCCAAAACACTATATCTCTCTCTCTCTGAACCTTAAGTGCCCAGGGCACATGGGGCTTCCGCAAGGGTTTTCCACAAATGCCTGTCCTTCGCCTTTTTTTCTGCTCTTGCCCAGGTGAGCCCTCTATTGCTCAACATCCTTTCTGTTGTTCTTCTCTATGTCTCTTTTGGTCTACCCTTACTTCTGTTCCCCTGTGGTGTCCATCTTAGTGCTATTTTTGGTAGTGAGTTGTCAGTCATTCGGAGCACATGTCCCAACCATCGCCAGCGTCTTTCCTCAATAATTGTTGTCAGTGGTTTCATCTGCATTTCTGCCAACAAGATGTTATTTCTTATAGTGTTTGGCCAAAATATTTTTCTAATTCTTCGTAAACATTTAGTCTGGAAAGAATTCAACTTGTTTTCTGTGGTTTTGGTGATTTTCCAGCATTCACTTCCATAGCAAAACACTACATAGTAGTCCATTACATGTGTCCCAAAAAGGACAACCAAACTTCCCAAAACACTACATAATAGTTCATTACATTTGTCCTAATAGGGACAACCAAACTCTCCAAAACACTAAATAATAGTTCATTACATTTGTCCTAATAGGGACAACCAAACTCTCCAAAACACTAAATAATAGTTCATTACATTTGTCCTAATAGGGACAACCAAACTCTCCAAAACACTACATAATAGCTCATTACATTTGTCCTAATAGGGACAACCAAACTCTCCAAAACACTAAATAATAGCTCATTACATTTGTCCTAATAGGGACAACCAAACTCTCCAAAACACTAAATAATAGCTCATTACATTTGTCCTAATAGGGACAACCAAACTCTCCAAAACACTAAATAATAGCTCATTACATTTGTCCTAATAGGGACAACCAAACTCTCCAAAACACTAAATAATAGCTCATTACATTTGTCCTAAAAATGACAAAAAAAACTTCCAAAAACACCACATAATAATTCAACCAACACGAACAACCATCCCAGCCAACAGAACAAGATGTCCTCTCTCTCTCTCTCTCTCTCTCTCTTCTCTCTCCCTTATATCTCAGCCAGAACTAACTCTCACGTGCCCAGGGAGATCAGACCCCTCGACACTACTATCCAATTGGAAAACAATAGAGTTTCCTTTTCTCCAAAGCTCTCCTTCTAGAAAGAAGCCAAGGACAGTCTACTCCGATTTGCGAGCACAATAATGCTCGAATACTCATTTACGTCCCATCCATACTGCTGTACCTTCACAGGACGCATGCCTCTGTGAGGACGGAGCACTGACCCCAGAGCACGTGCTCCAAGAGTGCCCAGCGTTCACAGATCTATGAAGCCAGACCTGGCCACAGAGGGTGGACCTGAGGCAGAAGCTGTGAATGACCGCGAGGACTTTAAGAACTGTGGACTTTATCCTGGCGACCAGTCTTCCGATTTAGCATGAACCGGCCAAAGAAGAAGAAGAAGAAGAAGAAGAAGAAGAAATGTGTTAAGTAAATTTAATGCAATTTTAATATAACTGAAGTCAGCAGAAAATGAATGTGTTTTTCAAAATATATTTTCGGATCTCATACCTTCTGTGATCCTAATTTTGAGAACCACTGGCATGGAGACATTCTTATCTTCTTACTAAGTGAAGCTTTCTCCGATTATTTTTATTTTCATAAATGGGAGAGCGACAACAAGATGTGCGACTCTCTTATAATTATAAGCGTATAAAACTAAGTATGTAACTATACACGAAGCCACTGCAGTAAAAATTGGGATAACAAAATATATAAACTAGGGGAAAAAAAGGAACAGCTTTATTACTTAACGAGTACACATGTGTGACGTTTCGGTGTGAAACTTAATAATACAACAACACACAGGACAAAGAAATAGAGAGGGTAGGTAAAATATGAATTGAATGTGTCAAAAGTAGAAATGGAAAAACAAATAGAATAAATAAAATAAATGGAGCACTTAGCTGTGACTTATAAGAGGCTGTGTCCAGAAATGCGCGTGGTGGAGTGTTGAGAATGTTTAAATGGGGATTTGTAATGTGTATGTCGCCTGAGCAGGGAAACCGTAGAAAAGGAGCAGAATGGTAAAAAAGGTAATCTGTCTGGGAGAAGGTGGAATAGGTGATTGCAGATATGGTAACGAGATTGTAATCTGATGCCTTGAGATTTTGAAATATGTGTAGTAGGTGAGAAAAGAGTGGAACTTGGTGGAGAGGGAATATACTTGTGGGAGAGGGGAAAGTTAAGTATAACTGAATTGTGAGGTTTAAACCATGTGGTCCCAACGTCCCATATTCCTGAATGTAGCGGTTCTCAAGCGCTAGGCGCCTTCTGTCATCGGATTGGCATTGTTTGATGGCTGTTACCAGAAAGTCAGATTTCCCTCTGTGGTTGGGGACATTAAAATGATTAGGGACTGGTTTCGAACCATGCTGCGTGATATGCAGATTTTTTTCCCCTTTTTTCCTAGTTTATACATTTTGTGTAACTCTCTTGACCGACAAACGGACGGCGGGGAGACCTTAACAGACCTTCAGGCCGTCGTAACACGACAGACTGGTGACATAATTGACCACATTTAACATTTGATCACAGTCTTTTCCGTGTTGAAAGGGAAAAAAATGAAAGTGTCAAGATTCCCAAACTCTCGACAAAGACTAGGAAAAGTGGCAACATTAAAAGAAAGAAAAAGAAAGGGACCAGGTTCTGACATGTGTACTGTCTGCTGGAGAGCTGGAGTCAAAGAGAGGCGTCATGTTCTGTTTTGTGTCTGACGAGGGAGTCCTGTTAAACTGGCCAGATTTTGTTGACTTGAAAGGCTGTTTGTTCCCCCGAGACAACTTCAGACTGGATTTGAGTGGACAAACAGTCCATTCGTGAAATACCAATTTAGCTTTTGTCTGAGGACATCTCTGGCGCGGGGTTATATCCGTGTAGAAGTGGGATATTGTGTGAAGCTGGGAAGATGTTATTTCTCCTTAATCAGTGGTTCTCAAGCTCTGATCGCGGCCCCATTTATGCTCGCAGCGAATCTTAGGAAGGATCGCGAGAAGATATTAATGAAAACGTGAAAAAAAAATATGAAAAAAAGGGAAACCCTGAATTTTTATGTTTTCAAATATTAGAACAGCTTCCACTCCCGCTGTTAAATATTTGAAATAAGACATGTTTTTGTTCAGTTCCAGTTTTGTTGTTTGTGGTTTTTTTTTTAATGTGTCGTAGGTCACGTACCAGTGTTGCTTTAGAGTGGCACTAAAGAAGGTTCGAAAAGCGCTACTGTAATTTACAAACAGACAAATATGGGTTACATTGAAGCAATGTTTTCCGAACTGCATGCCGCGGCTCAGACATCGAATACAGTTACTGTAATTGTTTATTCTGAATAGTCCAGAAAATTTTGTTTAGTAGATAGTCATTTATAATGTATGTAGTTACTTCTGTACTGAGTGAATGGATAAGAGCGAAACGTAAATGTTATATTCTATTTTATGTCTCTCAGCTTCAATGTTAGTTATGTTTGTTACATGAACAGCATATTTGTAGAATGTCTGGAATAGAGTGAAAGATGTATGATAGAGGGCAGAATGTCAGACGGCCCTGCGGGCCCAATTCTTAACCCTTTTGAAATAAAGATCAATCAATCAATCAATCAATTAATCACTGATCTGCTGAGAGAGATCTATAGATGTGCCGGCAAATTTTAATTTTCGTCGGCAGTCTGGGTGGGAAAGTGAGGACTGGGACATGGGACAATTGCTGCTGAAAAAAAAAACAAACATCTTCTTCTTCAGTCTCCCTGAAATACGAGCTGGTGTTCTTTGCAGCCGGTGCTGTGAAGATGTGGAGGCACAACCTCGTCTTGGCTTAGGACAGGTTACAGCGGCTAATCTTTTTAACCCCCGGAGTCCTGCTAAAACCATTGGGTGGGCAACGCTTCTTTAGCAGACTGCACCACCATAGGGAGCATAGCGATCCCTGACATGTTAACTAAACTTGGCCTGTTATTGGTGATGCCAGAGGAGAGTCGGGACAGGGTCTTGGCCAACTATGGTCCACAAACCCTGGCCCCTTGTATTGTCAGCTATGGGGTCGCTGGCTGACATATCGAGCAGCATCCTCGCCCTCTTCACCAGGTTAATGTTTATGTAGCATGAATTAAGGCTATGCTTGTTCAGGAATATGGGACGCTGGAACCACATGGTTTGAACTCCATGAATAAAGATCTCACCTTTTACCTTTCCTTCGCCGGCCTCAGACTCTCTCAAAAATCATCGGAAAGCCTTCATATGTTCACGAGTACCACACGTTATAAAAAAAAGCCCTGTACATTCAAGCTGTTTATGTTTATTTTATAATTGTCTTTTCTCCACAGAAAGTTTTATTCCAAGTGTCATTCCACTGTCGTCAAGGAGATTGTTGTAAACAAGGTCAAGCGGAAAGGAGAACTGTGCCAGATTCGTGAAACAGGTACTTCGCAGGATTTCGTTTTCTTTTATGAGTGGCCCAGTATACCAGGAAGTGCACATAGTCTAAACATGGTTACCTGCCGGACATTTTGAATTTCATGTTCTCCTGGATCAGACTGTGGTCTGTTGCGAGGAGAGTAACTGTACAGTGGAGCAGGGTCTTGACCAGTTACTGTTCGCTAACACTGATGCCGGAAATCAGTTGTGGGTCACTAATCACTTTTCTTCTTTCAGGTTGAGTACTGTGTCTTTGCCTCACGTAGTGTTAAGTTCTGGTGAAGAGTATCTTTGCCTCACGTAGTGTTAAGTTCTGGTGAAGAGTGTCTTTGCCTCAGGTAGTGTTAAGTTCTGGTGAAGAGTGTCTTTGCCTCAGGTAGTGTTAAGTTCTGGTGAAGAGTGTCTTTGCCTCAGGTAGTGTTAAGTTCTGGTGAAGAGTGTCTTTGCCTCACGTAGTGTTAAGTTCTGGTGAAGAGTGTCTTTGCCTCACGTAGTGTTAAGTTCTGGTGAAGAGTATCTTTGCCTCACGTAGTGTTAAGTTCTGGTGAAGAGTGTCTTTGCCTCAGGTAGTGTTAAGTTCTGGTGAAGAGTATCTTTGCCTCACGTAGTGTTAAGTTCTGGTGAAGAGTATCTTTGCCTCACGTAGTGTTAAGTTCTGGTGAAGAGTATCTTTGCCTCAGGTAGTGTTAAGTTCTGGTGAAGAGTATCTTTGCCTCACGTAGTGTTAAGTTCTGGTGAAGAGTATCTTTGCCTCACGTAGTGTTAAGTTCTGGTGAAGAGTATCTTTGCCTCACGTAGTGTTAAGTTCTGGTGAAGAGTATCTTTGCCTCACGTAGTGTTAAGTTCTGGTGAAGAGTATCTTTGCCTCACGTTGTGTTAAGTTCTGGTGAAGAGTATCTTTGCCTCAGGTAGTGTTAAGTTCTGGTGAAGAGTATCTTTGCCTCAGGTAGTGTTAAGTTCTGGTGAAGATTGCTAAACAAGGGCAGATGCAAGACTCACCATGTTTTCTTCTCAATGTTGAGAGTTCAAGTAAACGTTTCTTTTTTTTGATAAGGCTTGACAACTTGCTTCGTGTATAAGGATGTTTAAGGCATCTGTATTAATTCTTATGGTCAGGACACAGCGGCATGTGTTCAGTGGACAAGTAAAAGAAGACAGTATGGAAAGTTGGGATTGATGGGCATTGGGCTTGGGGGCGACTGTAGGAGAGGATAATAATTATGGCAGTGGCATGGCAGAGAGTTTCATCCAGTCTTTTTTTTCCCAGTCTACAGTTTTTTTTCCTTGTTAGTTCCCTTGAATTGGGAACTTAGCAGAAGCAGATACTGGTGATGAAGAGCGTGTGTTAAAAGATACAATATTGGCCAGAAGTAAGCAGAATGGCCAAGTCGATTTTACTATATATATCACCAGCATAATCAAGAGATTTTAGCAACCCTGACGTACATAATCAAGAGAAACAACATACAATGGCTGATCATAAAAAGTACTTCCCTGATTAAGAAAAGTTGTGTTTAAGAAAACTGTGCTAGATCTTGTCCTGTCTTGTCTTGCGCGATCTCCCTGAAATCGCAAGCTGGTATTCTTTACAGCCGATGCTGTAGAGGTGTTGAGGCACAGCATCGTATCGGCGTGGGGCCGGGTTATGGCAGCTATTTTTTCAGTCCCGGAATACAGCTAAAAAACGGGAAGGGGGGGGGGGGTGGAACGCTTTTTTAGCAGACCTCCACCACCATGAGGACTATGCCGATCTCTGCCCTGTTAGCCACGCTCAACCTGTTACTATGGATACCACGGAGAGGTAGGACAGGGTCTTGGTCAGCTATGGTTCACTAACCCTGACGCTATGAGTAGCTGATTGCCTCATCGGACAAGCGTCTTCAACCCCCCCCCCCCCCCCCAAAAAAAAACAAACTGTGCTAGATAAAAAAAAAAGGAAAAATGTGCAGTTTGCAGAGGCCGATTCTTAGAGTTAAATGTCATTGGATAGTTTTTCTACAACATGGTGCCCAGCCACAGGAAGTCTCTGTTCCGACTTAGTCCTGGCCCACCACCACCACCACCACCACCCCCTTCCCTACTGAGAAGATTTTAAGAGGTCAAAAGGTGAAGATGGAAATGGCTGTGCCACATGCTACGACTGGAACCCCCCCCCCCCCCCCAATACCGCCTTGACATGGACACCTCAACGAAAAAGAAAGGGACATGGAGGCACACAATACGGGAAGAACTAAAGAAAGACACGGTTTGAGGATTCCCGGCTTGCTCAAGACAGGGCTGGCTGGAGAACATTTTTTGATGCCTTAATGCCCCCCACCCCCCACCCCCCGCCGGGAGTACAGAGCACTGGTGGTGATGATGTGGTGTTACGGATGGCCGATTCTTAGAGTTCTTGTACATGGATACTTTTTCAACAAGATGGTGCCCTTGCCGCGCTGGGATTTAGTTGTTCGTCAGTTCTTTAACTGCAGACTTTTCCCAAACTGATGAATTAGGGGGAATGGCCCAACATCATGATCACCACGTTCAGCAGAAGTTGCTCCTCTTGACTTTTCTTTATTGGGGGGAAGGGGGAGAGACTATACTAAGACATAGTGTTCAATTCACCAGTTCCTGATATTAAAACTTTGGAAGCCAACGATAAACGAATGCTGTAGCGACGGTGACTAAAAAAAGATGTTGGAGAAAACATGGCGAGAAATAGGAGTATGCTCTTTGGGCAACAAACAGAACAGATACCGAAATACAAAAATAAATTTTAAAAAAAAACTTTCTGAGTTGAGGGAAAAAAAAACCCCAAGTCTGTACTTAGCAGTTTTTGTGTAATAAATTTCTGAAATCAGGGAAATACATTATGCTTACTCTGTAATTTGCATACTGCGTAAACTTATTGTGAAGAATTGCTAGGTTTTCCATGTTGAAAGAGCGGTCATTTAGTATTGTTGTTCCTCTTATCGTGTTATGTGTAATCATTTGTGTGCTGAACCCATTAAAGTAGGCGACACGTTGACTGTATGTATAAGGGGACATTGGGCGAAGGGATATAATATTTTTGTTTTTGTTCAGTTGTATCCCTTTGACAATTTCGGGTTCAGATTTTTTTCTCGGTCTTCATGAATGTAAAACTGTTGATGTTTCTGAGAATGAAAGCTAAAAAAAAAACTAATTATTTATTGTCAAATTCTAACATGGTTTATCGAGCAAGAAAGTGCTCCAGTCCAGTCGTTTCTCTGGGAGAGACTGGTAGTTTGAATCTGGCCAGGGAGGTGCCCGCGGTCGCACAGATTTAAAATGGGTACCTGGTTCTTTTGCAGCTATGGAAGGAAAGGCAGTCAAGTGTGACGCCGAACATACCTCCGTTAAGTCTGTTGACAGGTAAAGTGTGACGCTGACCACACTTCCCGCTGGTCAAGTGTGACGCTGACCACACCTCCCGCTGGTCAAGTGTGACGCTGACCACATCTCTCATTGGTCACATGTGACGCTGACCACACCTCCCGCTGGTCTGCTGACAGGTCAGGGTAAACTTTAGAAATTAAAACTATATCCCCTAGACGCCTCTGTGGCAAGGAATGAGGACACTGCCACTTTTTACTGTAACAAATTAAACAGTTACAAAAACATTAAAAGTCAAATGTTACAGAATCTGTTTAACGAAGGGAGAGAACTTCAGTGGAAGAAAAGTTTCAGCTAGAGAACATTCTTCTGTGTTTCCTCTGCCTCACTGAAACAAACTGTGTTGCATTTTGTTGTGTTTGTGAGCATTTTAAATAGTCCTGTCAAATTACATGTGAAATATGTAAAAAAAAAATTCTGTAAAACTGTATATTGTCATAAGAATGAAAGAACTGGTGTGTTAATTCATCAGGGGGAACTCTCAAAGATTCACTTTATTAGCACTGTGCTACTTGTATTATCACACAATCTCTCTGTGACACAACCATAACTGATGACCCATATTATATCAATAACAACATATATAAACTGAACATTACAAAATTATATTGCTGTATTAACACTGTTATTAATATTATTGTCATGGATAATGAAATAAAATATGTTATTGTATTATTTTTGTTTTAATGTTTTTCATTTGCATGATTAAAGTGTAAACTAGGGTCTTCACCACTTGGGAGCGCCCTCCTCTCTGATCACAGGCTGACAGTTTCAGACTGTTGGAGGACTGATTTCTCTACAAACTTGGGTTCTACATACTGTACATAATATACAGGACATCACAGGGGAGAGAGAAAGACATTCCATAGTGTGCTGAAACAGGTCCAAGCTGTACAAAAGGTTGAGAACTACTGCTGCACACAAGCTACTCAGCGTGAGGATTGTTAACTTGTAAAACAACTATCTTTCATGTCACCTAGAACATTTCTGGGTTTTAGGGCTTGCTATAGAGTCTGAGAATCCCAAAACAAGCTATCAAGTGGAACACAACAGGCCGAAGAAAAAGGGGCAGACCGCGTGAAACTCTGAAGAGGACATTATTAAGAGAGGCCAAGTTAACAGGCATAAAATCCTTTGTTGAGGTTGAAAGACTCGCCGAAGACAGGAAAAATTGGCGAACTACTTTGCGAGCCCTATGTGACGTCTAACGGCACGGGAAGGATATAAGATATATAAGATATAGAGTCTGATCTGGCTCTAGAAATGGGCATTTGACATTTTAGTCCTGTAGGGGAATCAGAGTTCACTTGCCTGCAGGGTCAGGAGCACTGGACTACAGAAACACACACACACACACACACAGCTGTAAGCGAATGAAGGCAACAGCAGACGTGCAAAATTCAATCTTGTGATTAAGGAACTAAAACTGAATCAAAAAGAAAGAAATAAAAGGAAAGGAAAGAAAGAAAAGAAACGGAATGAAAAAAGAAAGAACATAATATGCAAATGAAATGTAATGTTCTGGCAAAGAAAACACCAAACCTGAACAAACACAACAACAAACAACATAATTTTCCATCAAAAAGTTCACAAACTCATTTCAATAATCTTAGAAACTTTTTTCTTCTTTCTTGTAAAAAAATACACTTTCTACTTCCAGTAAAATCTAATGTTCAAAGATCTGGGTGACCTACCACAAAACAAACCGTAACAGAACACTGGCGGCTAAATAATTCTTCAGCTATTTCACAAACATGCAACATACTCCAAAATATTTTTCTATACATTATATTTTTTAAATACATAAAAGACCACCACAAACAAACAAACTGGAATAAAATAAGCAGGTGATTTCAAATTCAAGTCATAAAAGACCACTGTAAGAATTTCCAGTGATAATAAATCATTATTATAAACTCAACTAAAAAAAAAAAAAGCAAAAAAAAACTTTTCAAAAAAGCAATGGACAAGGGGGGGAAAAAAAAAAAATCAGTTTTACCCCCCCAAAAAAAAAACAAACCAAGATTGGCAATGGACAAGGGGGAGAAAAATCAGTTTTACAAAAAATAAAAAAAAGCAGGATTGGCAATGGACAAGGGGGAAAAAAATCAGTTTTACAAAATTTAAAAAAAAACAAAATTGGCAATGGATAAGGGGGGAAAATCTAGTGGGATTTTAACAAGAAAAACCTTGACAGAAAGGATTTCTCCAAAATCTAATTGGTTCACATTATGTTGTACACACAATGAATGTTTTTAGAAAATCTGTCTCTTTATTCATTCTTCACAAAACTATGGCAGACCAGTGAACACAAACACTTTCAATATCTGCCCCTTCCCCTTACTCTCTGAACCTAAAGTGCCCAAGGCACACAAGAGTTTTCCACAAATGCCTGTCCTTTGGCTTCTTTTGCCACTCTTGCTCAGGTGAGACCTCCATTGCTCAACATCCTCTCTGCTGCTGTTCTTGATGTCTACATGTAACAGTTACAGCAGTATCATGCTGTCATTGTCTGCCTTATTTCTCCTTCTCAAGAACAACAGCTGAAAACAATCCACTGCATGCAAGTTCAGACTGAATCCACACCAATTAATTATAAGAATCTCCTGAGGAAATAGATCAACAAGAAAGAATGGAATAATTCCTTAATATAAAAACAAACAAAAAAGGATGCAGTTATGGAAGCAGGACGGATATAAATTTAAAAAGGAACAATTTTGAGAAAAGCTGAAATGTTGGCAAAAGTAGCAGCGATGGTGATGATGGTTGTGGTAGTAGTGGTGGTGGTAGTAGTGATGGTACTAACAGTAGTAGTAGTAATGGTGGTAGTAGCAGCAGTGGTGGTGGTAGTAGTGATGGTAGTAACAGTAGTAGTAGTAATGGTGGTAGTAGCAGTAGTGGTGGTGGTAGTAATGGTAGTGGTAGTAGTGATGGTAATAACAGTAGTAGTTGTAGCAGTAATGGTGGTAGTAGTAGTAGTGATGGGAGTAGTGGTAGTAGTAGTAGTGATGGGAGTAGTGGTGGTGATTGTAGTAGTGGTGGTAGTGATGGTGGTGGTGGTAGTGATGGTGGTAGCAGCAGTGGCAATGATGATGGTGGTAGTAGCAATGGCAGTGATTATGGTGGTAGTAGCAGTGGTACTAGTAGTAGTAGTGGTGGTGGTGGTAGTAGTAGCAGTGGTAGTAGCAGTGGCGGTGATGATGGTGGTAGTAGCATAGGCGGTGGTGGTAGTAGTAGTGGATTTTTCTCTCTCTTACTCACACACACAAAATACCTGCATAATCGTCCACGAGTACATCAAACAAGCTTCAATACCTGAGAAAAACAAAGAACTGACAAAAACACAACACACCAGCACTGGCTGCAACAGTCAGTATTCAACCAAATACACAATTCTACTGTCCTACATACCATCTCCCAACACTAACTATGCAGTCCCCAGCTTGAAGACTGACAGATGCAATGTTCTAAGTGTTTCTATACAGTCCAACTAACATGGCTGTACAAAAGAACATACAAAGACAGGAAACTACGATATAATAAGTGGGAGAGATGGAAATACAAGATCTCCGTTTCTAGTAACAATGAATATGATGATGTAATGAAGAGTAAAGCGCGCACGCACGCACGCGCAAAAAAACATTCTGTACATCAATTTTAGCATATTTACAGAACATTTTACATAGATCCACAAGTATGTACAAAGGACATGTTAACTATCTAAAGAATATATCTCATTATTTATCTAAAGAACATATTTATTTAAAGAACATCCCATTTGAAATGTCAAATTATTCTTCTGTTAAGCACACATACAAAATATGAATAATATTGCAGATAATGCAGAAGAATTTAACTACACATAAGATATCTCCCCTTGAAATGATCGTACATATTTTTGTAATACTTCTACTGGGAAAAGTGTCCGCAGATGTTTAAAGTTTTGAATATTAGGTAAAAAATGAACACAAAAATTCCTGGATGGTTGTATACAAATTTAAATAATTCACTGAAATGGAAAAATTTGATAAAGGTAGAATTATTTCACAAATTTTTAGAAATTTTTTATTTTCTTTATACTTAATCTTGCAGTGTTTCAGATGGTAGATATCAAGTGCAAATTAACAGTACAATATTTCGATTTCTCGTTCAGTCTGACCAAGAGAAATATTAATCTGAAGCTTGTGTTCAGCAATAACAGGGTGTTCCATAAGTAACTGTGCACTAACCCAATATTGATTCCAGTATCGTATTGATATCTTAATGTCTGCGGTATCTACCCACATCTACCTGCCGCAGTCATTAAGATATCACTACGATACCGGACTCGATACTGGGTTAGTGCACAGTTATTTCCCCAATGCACTGTACTAGAAAAAGAAGTACTATTTTAGGAATTTCAAAAGTTTACAACTTAAATTTTCTTTTCAAAACTGACATATCGAATTTATTATTATCTGGCCAAACACAACTCAGACTCAATATCTGGTACATCCCAGAAAGCAGAATCTGGCCAAGGGTTTGTTACACTTGATGAAATGTTATCCTCTCTCTCTTGTGAAAAACAAAGCTCAACAAAGACAGCAGTTGTGGCAGTTTATTGGCACAATTTAAAAAACAGGCAACAAAGACAGCAGTTCTGGCAGCTTCTTAGGATGCTCACAGAGCCTGCTGAAATAACAAGAATCAGCAGTTCTATGTTAAATACTACTTCCTGGACACAACAATAATGTACTTCTGACATTTCATGCTAAGTATAATCCTTGTTTGTCTGTCAGCTGTACAATCAACACATGGTGGATGCCCTGCACGGTCAGTAACACACGATGGATGCCCTGCATGGGCAATGACACATGATGGATGCCTTGCACAGTCAGTGACACATGATGGATGGCCTGCATGGTCAGCAACACACGATGGATGGCCTGCATGGGCAGTGACACATGGTGGATGCCGTGCACGGTCAGCAACACACGATGGATGCCCTGCATGGGCAGTGACACATGATGGATGGCCTGCATGGTCAGCGACACATGATGTATGCCCTGCACGATTAGCGACACATGATGAATGCTCTGCACAATCAGTGAAACATAATGGATACCCTGCATGGTCAGTGATGTATGATGGCTGCCCTCTATGGTCAGTGCCACATGATGACTGTCCTGCACGGTCAGTGACACATGATGTATGTCTTGTAGTCAGTCTAAGGATCACCTGAGAAACTTGGGATCTTTTCTGTTATATTCTGACTTTGTGCCTTGGCCTGATTTCTTTAATGGAACATGCAAAGGCATCCATCATTTTGTCATTACTTCCTTGAAATCTGATACTACCATTCAGTTGGTATCTCAATGGAAGTTGATTTATTATTCAATCTTTATTTCCTTAGAAGCTGATTTGTCCTTCTGTCTTCCAGGTCTAGTCATAAACACACCTTCAGCAATTTCTAACTCTGGAGGCCAAATGTCTTTTCTATCAATTCACTTGTGCGGTATCAAACGGTAATTCCTTGGAAATCTTTTAACTGCCTCAAAGTGCCACCACTCTTGCAGCCTTATCCCTCCGATGAGTTTGACATATAACAGAAATCTCTCAATCATGAGGCTACATCCATCAAGTACCGTTTCACCACCGCTGGCAGAGGCAGACTATCAACTCTCCTTGCCAGCTGCCGATTCAGGGATTTATAAATAACCACTCGGGCAATCTCTCTGAGCGAACGTGGCTTCTCACTCATAGCACTGACTAACGCCAGGAAGTTTATGCTACCATCGCAGAGGCCAGAGATGGGGACGTTGGAGGTCTTGGAAGTGCTGGACTGGAGGTGGATGATGCTCTTGGTGGAGCTGAGACTTTCGTGGAGGGTGTTGTGGTCCATGCTGTTATAGAACAGCATCAGAACTTGCTGAACGGCCGAGTCAAGTTGTAGATTTTCCTTGTCTTTCACCTTCACGTGACACAAGAAAGCAAAACGGCATTAGGTGACTTTGAAACTCTCAAGAGCAAAATAAAGCCATAATAAAAAAAAACTGTAAACATAAAAAAGAAATGAAAGCAACTTTTAACGCTAAAACTTACTGAACTAAACAAAGGAACCAAAAAGGACTCTAAAATCTATACAAGGTTTAGCACAGTGGTGGTACGTATAACACTGAACACCTGCATAATCAGAAACAACTAAAATAAAATTGTTTAAAAATATATTTATATACTGCATTAAATTTTACCCTCTTCCCATACTGTTAAATGTCATATAGGGCTCACAATGTAGTTCATTATGTTTTTCTGTTATCAAAGAGTTCTTCAACCTCATCAAAGGATCTTACGTACTTTAGCCTCTTTCAACTGTGTTCTCTTTAGAGTTTCACGTGGTCAACCACTTTTTCTTTGTCCTCTTGTGTCCCGACTAGACAGCTTGTTTTGGGCTTCTCTGATTGTTTCTTCTCATTATCATGTGACCAATACAAGTCCATCTCCTTTTTTTTTTTATCACTGATGAGACAGTCCATAAAAATAGTGAAGAGCAAAACCTCTATCTTAATGCGAAGAAAACCAAATTGATGACAACTGACAAAACAAACAAGGCAGATGATATATGTATCAATGAGGAAAAATCGGAAGAAGTGGAGAGTTTTGAACATCTTGGATCACTACTAACTAACAATGGAGATACAATGAGGGAAATTAAAAGGAGGACATCTATCGCTCTTCAGAAAGTAAAACAACTAAAGAATCTGTGGAGAGGAACAGACATAACTACAAAAATAAGATTTTTAAGGGCATGCATCTTTCCCATCTCAATGTATGCCTGTGAGACCTGGAAACTTAACAAAACAGCTGAGAAACACATAAATGCCTTTGAATGTAATGCTACAGAAGAGTTCTTCAAATATCATGGACACAGAACAAATATATCCATACTACAAGAACTTAATATTGAAGAAGGCTGGCCAGTAAAGAGGATTAAACAGAGAAAATTTAAATATTTTGGAAGCATTAAACGTCATGATAATCTAGAGAAAATCGTCTTGAAGGGTATGTAACGGGAAAAAGAAAGAGAGGAAGACCAAGGCAAAGATGGCTGCAAGACATCGTTGATGATCTGCAAATGGATGCATCAGCAGCAGGCCATCTTGCTCACAACCGAGAGGCCTACAGGAGTGCTGCTAAGGAGGCAAAGTTCCACAAGGGACATGCAAATGAATGAATGAAATGATGAGACAGGTTTTTTTAATGCTCATCTTCCTTATCTCTGCATTGGTCTTGAATTTGTTCATTTGTGTACAGAGTATTTTCCTTAGACATTTGTTTTCTATTTCTTTAGCTGTTATCCAGTGGCTTGCTTCAATTTCCACAGTAAACCCACTTCGCAGCAGGCTCCACTACCATGGAGAGCATGTCTGAAGAAGCACAATAGCCTGTGTATAGGAGGATCATGACAATGTGGAATATGATAAAGGCCAGCTTTAGTTCACAGACTCTTACAACTCCTTCCACCAATCAGCCGATAAATACAAGTAACACTCAACTGCTGGCACAGAGGATGAGGTCAAGATAAGAATATTTATATCTGAACATTTTGGGGAATACAAATTTATTTTACCTGTGTCTGTGACAGAAAAAAAAAAAGACCCCAGGGTCCACCCAGCCACTAACAATGGGTACTAGAGAAACCCGAGAAGGTAAATGTGGCCAGGCCACATCACACTTTCATGTGCCAAAGGTCTTGGAAATATGGGCCTAACAATGTACCCCTGTGGTTTAATTCTGCACTCTTTTGATGTTTTATCCTCATGTAATTTGTATATAAAAGAGAGGGAAGAATGAAAGATGGAGTGATGAAGGGCAGAATGTAAGACGGGTCTGTGTGCCAAATTCTTTACCCTTTAAAAATAAAGATCATTCATTCATTCATTCACTCCCCATTATGCCTTAATGGCATGGAAATTGGGATTTTACCCTTACCTTTTTTTGACAGAAGAGAATTGTTAGGGATTAAGCAGGGGACTGCGGACCAATCCTGTAACATCTGTTACAGCAGATTAAGTAAAATCCTGCAACCTCATTTGGGAAACTGCTTCCTCACCTCATGAATGTACAACCCAACTGGCTGAGTGCCCAGTTTTTTCAGAAATATTGAGCTCTGACAGTGGCAGATGATTGGCTCAGACGGGTATGGCTCGAGATCTGGGTTGGCACCCCACTGAAGCAGAGTTCGAATCCATTTCTCAATGAGTACAAATTCAAATGATGATGATGCTATTCCAGCCAACTTTACAAACTCTGAGCAAAGCATAAAACATTAAAAAATGTTGAGTAACAAATTTTTATTTGAAAAAAATTCATGCATTAAAAAAAAAAAGAATTTTGAAATGAAAAATAAGAAATAAAAGGCTGCAGTAATGACAACTGCAGATAAAAAAGATAACTTTATTTTTATTATTGCATCATAACCTTGTAGTTATTGTTTCAAATTAGTGACCAAAAAACAGACAAAACTATGCTTTACTTGGTAACAAGTCAGTAGCTTAACACTTTAGTTTTTCTCTCCCTTCTGTCAAAGACAGACAGGCAAGGAAGAATACAAAGTTTACTATTACAGAGAGATATGAAACTAGATGGGCGTCTCAGTGACAAAGTGGTTACCGCACTAGTCTCTCTTGCCGACGGTAACGAGTTCAAATCCAGTCTGACACGCCCCAGTCACCCAGCTGTAGAAGTGGGTACTCAACTTCTTCTGGAGTTGGGGAGGGAAAGGTGGCCAGTCTTGATACTGACCACATCATCCTCTAGTGTGCTGACAGGTCAAGGAAAATATCTGCACAAACACCATATCCCTATGTGCCTCTTAAGGCATGACAGGGCTACCTTTAGATTTTCTTATGAAACTAGATAAGGTAAGACACATGAAAAAATACACATAATGATCTTATTAACCATGCCGTATCTTTGCTCCCATATGATCCAAGCTTATCACCCTTATTCTGAAACCTGCCATTTCTAACATAAATCCACCAATGTTATCTTATCTTACATCCTTCTAGTGCCATTAAACATCACATAGGGCTCACACGGTAGTTTGCCAAGTTTTCCTGTTTTTGGCGAGCTTTTCAACCTCATCGAGGGATGTTATGCCCACTAAACTGGCCTCTCTTAACAATGTCCTCTTTAGAGTTTCAAGTGGTCGACCTCTTTCTCTTCAGCCTGTTGTGTTCCACTTGACAGCTTGTTTTGGGATTCTCTGATGTTCCTTCTCATCATGTGACCAACATATGTCCATCTTCTTTTTCTGATCACCCATGAGATAGGCTGCTGTTTGCTTATCTGCCTTATCTCTATGTTGTTCTTGAATTCGTTCCACTTCATACTGAGTATTTTCCTTAGGCATTTGTTTTCAAAAGAGTCTAATTTCTTCTCTATTTCTGTAATTGTTTTCCAACATAAATGAAGGTGGATATTACATTTGAATTAAATAATCTTAACTTGGTTTTTGTGCTTTTAACTGTTGAATGCCATATGTTCTCAAGATTCTTGAAGGTCAATGCTGCTTTTGCAATTCTAACTTCCTTTCTGGTGTCAACATCCTGGATATTATAAACTAATATTATAATCCGCCTATAAACATTTGAACTGACATACCTATGAGACCATTTCCTGTGCCACCTGTGAAATGTTGGGTAAGCTTGGTGTTGACATGGTTTGGTTCAAGTCCATAACGGAGCAGCAGAATCAGAACATCGTTAACAACACCAGCAAACTGCTCCCGCAAAGACTGGGGTGGGTTGTACCGTGTATCGAAGACTGTATTTGTAGTGTCATCCTGGTATTTGGCTTGAAAGCATCGCTGGCACATTGCAGCAACTTATGAAGAATTTTTTTTTAAGTCATGAAAATTATCTCAGAAAAAATATAAACCTACAAGCAAACACATTTACTTTATGCTTTAAAAAAAAATTTTTTTTTAATTTTTTGTCAGCTCCATGAAAGATGCAGCATGGTCTACTATGATTGGAAGAAAACTGAAAGGCACTCTGAAACAAACTACTAATAACAGATATGACAGAATACAAATGAGTAATAGAACTATCTTCCTATAGTATCATCTGTGACAATGTTTATGCTGGTAATGGAAAGGAACAGAAGAGGAGGCTGACCATGCTGGGGGTGGATAGAGGGAATAAATATCCCTTTGCATGAAACAACTTGTTGGACCTTGCCAGTGAAGACTGTTTATCCACCTGGACACTGCACAGTACATGATGAACAAGACACGAAAAGCATGTGAATGAAAGATGAGATGACAGCACCACAGGTGGAACTAAGTGGAGCCAGCATTCAAAGCAGGTCAAGGTCATTCCATGCAGAGCCCCTGATAATGATTAATTGTGGCACTTCATCGCGGTCATCATCAAGCAGACATTGACATATTTCACTGATGGTGAGAATCCAGCATTCTGGTTAGATGAGATGCTGTCACACAAATATAACCAAGTCTGTTTAAAGGGCTTATTTTTTTTAGGTTCACTCTGCGCCAGCAGGGGATGGCAAGCACACGCATGAAACAATATCAGAAATAGGTGAGACAAAGGCAGCTTTTTAGTGGCATGAAGAAGATGCTAACAAATAGAATATCCCTAAAAGTTAGGAAATCAGTATTACAGTGTCACACAGAGCCAATATTGCTAACAGGTTGTGAAATTTGGACGGTCAACAAAAAAGATGCCAAAGAAATTGGAAAAAAATGAAAGATTGGTTTTGGAGAAAAATGAAAAAAAAAAAAAAAAATACTTTAGACAGATAGAAAAACAATCAAAGAAGTTTCAGAACAATGATAACTAATCAAAATGATAAGAAAAAAGAGAGTCAAAATTTCTTGGACATGTCATGAGAAGATAGAAGCTGAAGAGAACCTAGTAATGACTGGAAAACTCGGGAGGGGGGGGGAGAGGAAGAGAAGAAGACCAAGAGAAAAATATCTCAGTGGAGACTGACCAAAGGAATGAAAAAAGAAGAGCATCTGAAGTAAATGTAATCATCATGGACCACACAAGACAGAGAGGCATGACAGCCAACGCTGCCCAGCATGGCACATAATAATAATAATAATCTGCACCAGCACAGGCCTACTCCCACTTTAGCTCGATGTCATCATTCCCAAATCTTAACCGTGGCATCAGATGACAGGAGCTGCTACAGAGTGATGTAGCGGTGTGGTTACTGCACTTGTCTCTTGTAACAGAGACATCCTAACAACTCTGTTACAAAAAGAGACTACCCGCCTATTCCTGGAGATAAGGAATGACAGTAAGGACACCAGCCACATCACCATCCACTGTGCCAGAAGGTCAAGGAAAGTACAGGCATAAACAGCCTATCTCTTATACATCCCCACAGTGACATATAACAATACTTTACTCTGAGATCCTACAAACAAAACAGACAGCACAGTTCTGCACCACACCCATCATTCTTACTTAAATTGTAAGCTGTCCCTTGTCCTCCATCACTGATGTTTGGTTCTGCTCCATTTCTCAGTAGCACCTCAAGGGCTGCAATGACTTCCTTATGCTGGCTGCACACATTGGCTAGATCATCATACAGTAGTATCTGCAGCATGAGAATAAGAGGGGTGTGGCCAACCTGGAAACAATCAATCAATCAACACTTGTAGCAGATAATAATTTTTATCAATTTATCAAATGATACTTCATATTATATATATATTTATATATATATTATATATATATATATATATTATTTAGATACATTTGCTTGTAACATTATAATAAATACAATTTGTAACCTATCAAAACAAAGAAAGATGAACAACAACTGCAGCTCTCCGAGAACAAGACCCTAAGAAGAATCTCTGGACCCATAAGGGATACCAACAGTTGGAAATTGACAGCTAGAAAGAACACTGAACTGAACAGCTTATTTAAATCACAATGAATTATAAACATCTTGAAACTGAACAGATTGCCCTGGTTCAGTCATGCAGAAAGAACAGAAGAGGACAGACAAATGAAAATGATGTATGTACAAGAGATGAAGGAAACAAGACTGAGAGGTAGACAGAGATGGAGAGACAACGTAGAAGAGGATATACGGGAAATTGGTCTCAACAACTGGAGACAGCGAGAGAGAGAGAGATAGAAAAGATTAAGAATAGGGAGGAAATGGAGGTGAACTTTATCTGCAGCAATGAGCCCATCAGGAAAAAAAAAGAGAATACAATTTTTTTCAAATTACTTTCTTTTCCACATTAAAATTATTTTTACCTCCCCTGAAGAACAAGACCTACATTCTCATAATTTTCTACCTGGCCAGAAAATGCACCACACATGTTACTATTACAACTGAAAATAATGTTACACATTCATGACCTCTGCTCACTATAACACCTCTCTGAGATCTCAAGCCTGAGAAATGAAGAAAAACAACATAAAAACAACATCATATCATCATCATCATCATCATCAAAACTTACAGTCTAACACATAAGCTTGTAATTGTGGGTATAACATACTAAAAAGAAAAATGAACTGTGATTATCTCCAAACAAGTACACCATTCTGAAGAACAATTGATGAACTCACAGCCACAAAAAAAAAAAAAAACAGAAAACCTCCAAAAGACAGCTTTTGACAAACGATAAACATGCCATGTTAAAAAAAAAATATCTACAGAAAACTCTTCATGCAATGTTGTTATATACTCACGGAAAAAAGTAAGTGTCCAGTGGTGTCAAGCGCACCAATCACGTTGTCATGAGTGAAATGAAATCAAATTTGGCATGAAGTTTTGTCTCAGTGTTGTCCACTTCCCCGTGCAGCACGAAATTGATCGCACTATTCATGGGGAGATAACCACAGCTCCAGTGAAATCACATGCAGTGATCCATGATTGGCCACTGACCACGGATAAAATGAGGGAAAGTGTGTAATTCTGTTCCCAGAGATCTCTTCTCATAATCATTGAAGAAAGGAGTAGTGGAATTCCAACATAAACATCTTTTTTCATCATGCCAAGATTGAACGAACATCAGCGAGAAATAGCTGTTGGGATGTTAATTGCTGGATCAACAGTAACAGCAGTATCTCAACATTTTAATGTTCACAGAAACACAATATCACGCCTTCAAAGTCGTTTTAACCAAAATGGTTCCGTTTGCTGACCGCCATAGAAGCGGTAGACCACGAATTACCACCCTTGCACAAGACCGCTACATCCACCTCAGGCACCTTCGTAACAGGTTTCTCCAGGAAACATTGACTGCCAGTAACATTCCAGGTTTAAGACATGTATCGGGCAGGACAGTGCGGAACAGACTCAGAGAGGTAAATCTCTTACCTCATAGGCCTGCAGTTAGACCAGTACTGACAGTTCGCCACAGACAAATCTACTTGACCTGGGCCAGGCACCACGTGGCATGGCCCTATCATCAATGGAGACGGATCTTACTCACTGATGAGTCCAGATTCTGTCTGCAAGGCCATGATGGGCGTGCTTTAGTGTACAGGCAAAGAGGAGAACGCTTTGCGTATAACTGTGTGCTAGAGGTGGATAGGAGAAGAGGAGGCAGTGTAATGGTTTGGGGAGGAATTTCCTATGCTGGCCGAACAAACCTAGTCTTCCTCAATGGCAACCTTACAAGTTTACGATATAGGGATGAAATCATTACACGCCAGGTAATGCCTTTTCTGGATGCTAATGGACAAGGCGTGATATTGCGGCAGGACAACGCTTGTCCACATGTCACACGTGTGGTCAGGGAACACTTTCAACAGCATCAGATTACTGTCTTGCCATGGCCAGCAGTTTCACTGGACCTGTCACCTATCGAGCACATTTGGGATGAACTGGACCGCAGGTTGCGAAGACGACACAATCATCCTGGAAACCGCCAAGAATTAGCCCAAGCGTTGCAAGAGGAATGGAATAACATGCCCCAACAATTGATACAACGTGTCATTGGTTCAATGAGAAGGCGGTGTCAAGCAGTGATAACTGCTCGAGGAGGACACACACGATATTGAAATCCTGATTTTCTTTTCTTGCAGTGGTGAGTCACATTAGGTACGATTTTTCCACTTTTTTGTGACATGTGACTGGCCTGAAAGTTATCATTTTATCTGTTATTGGATAATTAAACATAACGTGTGTCAAATTTTATTTCAATCATCACCTGAGCACGTTCATGGTGCTTTTTAAAGCATTGTACACTTACTTTTTTCCGTGAGTATAGTTAAAATACAATTTGATCCAGTTAAAAGTGTCATGAGACCAACAGCTTTGCTTCTCATCCCTGCCATCATGATGATGGTGTCTAAATAACTATAAGGGGCTGCCATAATGGAACAAAGCATGCGAAGGAAGAGGGAGAAACATTTTCTTTGGAGAGGATGGGTGAACCGGTTGGGTCACTCACATGTGAAGGGAGGGGTTAACTTGGACCTTCTGTCCAGGGAATATGGGTGTGCATGGATATGAGCTGACTGATAGACTGGCTGGAAAGGCTGAAATACAAGGTAGGCTGAGAAAGGACAAGATGAACATTGTGAGGGTAGTTTTGGCCAGGCTCGAAAGGTTGAAAGAAATAAAAAGAGAGAGTGGATAGACACTATGCATATAAGACAAATGATGATGTTAGGACAGAAGAAGGCTGATGGCAGAAAATCTGAATTAACTGGAAGGAAACAATGTACAACCAATGTCTGACAGGAAACATCAGAAGAAGGCTTCAGTGGATGTTGGGGAGGGTATGCAGCCGAGCATGTATGAGAGTGTCCTGAACACAATGATGCTGGGTTCTGAATCTGAAATCTGGTGCAAGCACAAATATATAGGATGATACTGCCACAGAGCTGTAACACCATGCTTCACAGTAAGCTCCACCACACTGACTCCCATGTCACTGCCCTAACTGTGCTGCATGGCTTGTTTCCAAGAAATGCTGTCAGGAAGTCTTGACTGACTCTGACTCACTAGCCCTGGCAACTGATATGAGCTACTCTGTTCCCTACACTGTAACACAAAAATCACTTATCACAAGGAAATCCAAGCATAACTTACAGAACAAAAAACAAAAAAAACTTACACCACAAGCAAAGTTGGGTTCAGATCTGAACTTGAACAAAATCTCCATAGCTTTGGCCAAGTTCCTGTAGTCATGGCAGTAGTCACTGATGTACATGTCAGGCTGGGCCGTCTTGACACAATCACAGGCATTGAGCTTGTTCACAGCCTTCAGTCCTATATGCAACATGCGACTCAGTGAAGTCAGGCCTGTCCGATTAAGAAGGTGAGGGTCGGCATTAAACTCCAGGAGAAGCTGAATAGCAGCCAGGACCTGGCGGGTGACAAGTTAAAATTTAATTAAACTGAAATCTAGTGACACACATCAGCACAGCCCATGATTACTTAAAACACACCACTTTTGCCATGACAACTCACAATATTCCTGTTGCCATCTTAGTTCTGTCACTCCTATCTGACAGCAAATGACTGCTACAGTCTTCACATCAGATCTTTATTATCTGGACTAAGCTTTCTTTAAACCCAACCTGGTTGGTGGTACAGGGTTCAAGTCCCAGCAGTGAGGATTTTTTTCTGGTATCTCTGCACTAAAAAGGCCTTGGGGTCCACCCAGCCTCTAAAAATGGGTACCACATAAATCTGGGAAGGTAAATGCGGCCAAGTGTGATACTGACCATATCACCCTTTCATGTGCCGAAGGTTTTGGAAATACCGGCCTAACACGGCATCCCCAATATGCCTTAATGGCATGGACAACAGGGATTTTACCTTTGCGTTTACCAAAACTTTCTTTAAAACAAAACTTTACTCACTGAATCAAACCCTCAGTTCTTAAAAATGATCACCTGAATGAAGGTAAATGGGCAGGACACTCAGAAGTCCCACTCTGACATATTTAAAAAAAAAAAAACTATGAATGCTGAAAATAGGTAAATGTTTTGCGCTTATCACCCCAGACAGAAACCTAGAGGATACAGTATTTGTGTCTATAATTTCCTCGACTAGTGGGCACACTGGTTTTCTTTTTTTTTTTTGCCTGACTGGCTTAACATCTCCATCTCCAACAGGAACCAGACAATCATTACTGCTGGATGACTGGAGTGCTCTCAACAGATCTGAACTACTGACCTTGCCATGTGAGACTAGTGCACTAAATAAGCACCCATCAACATGTGTATAATTACGTATCCAGCACTGAGAAAACTCAATAATGAGAATCTCTGTTTAAGACTTGCCTGATGTAAAATGAGACACAGTTCCCTATATGGGACATGAAGGGAGCTGACCTGATTGGGTTATCAAGACCAAAACATCAAAATTCGGTCAACATAGCATCCTATCTCCATGCAGCATTACTAGTATCAGGTGAAAGGTAAGTGTAATGCTGACTGCAATGTAACTGGTACCAGAGGGAGGGCGGAGATGCCTTCTACTCTACAGGTATCAGGGTGTTGTGAGACTGCCTACTTAGCCATCTGACTAGCAGTAACATGTTCCCGAAGGTGACTAAAGTTTCTGAGAAACCTGATTCTTTGTTGGCATCTGAAAACTAAGGAAAGCCCGCTTTCTACCTGGTAAGACATGTTTAATACAACTTCACCACTACAGCACTGAATGCTATTCACAGTAACAGGCAAGAGCCTGATATAGTATTTGAGCACATTCTCCCATTGTGGCCACTGGTTACTGGCCTGACACATATTTTCCCATTGTGGCCACTGGTTACTGGCCTGACACATATTTTCCCACTGTGGTCACTGGTTACTGGCCTGACATATATTTTCCCATTGTGGTCACTGGTTACTGGCCTGACACATATTTTCCCATTGTGGTCACTGGTTACTGGCCTGACACATATTTTCCCACTGTGGTCACTGGTTACTGGCCTGACACGTTTTCCCATTGTGGTTACTGGTTACTGGCCTGACACATGTTCTCCCGTTGTTACTGGCCTGACAAATATTCTCCCATTGTTGTTACTGGCCTGAAATATGCTTCCCATTGTTGTTACTGGCCTGACACATGTATCCTATTGTTGTTACTGGCCTGAAACATACTCTCCCATTGTTGCTATCAGCTTGACACAAACTGACAGCCTTGATTAAGTTGAAATGTCCAATCCTGCTAGTAAACTTTGTAGTATGAGATCTGGCATAAGATCCAACTAACCAGCACATCACAAGAGGATACAGACACTGGTAAGGAAACCAAGAGTCTCTTTCTCTCTCTCTCTCTCTCACTTTCTTCTTCTTCACCCCTGTCTGGGCCATAGGCCATCAACAAAGACTCTCCATTTATTTCTATCCTGGGGTGTTTCTTATAGCCATCTCCAGATGTGGTCAATCTTTTTTTATCTCTGCTTCAAAACCAAGAGCTTGCTTTAAAAAAATAAGCTCCCTTGTCAGTTATAGAATTTGAATTGCTAATTTTAACACTCAAAAAGTCAATCCTAACCAAGGACCTCCCCATGTGGTCTCTCAATGTACTAGAGATGGGACTAGGATAGCCACGGGAGAAAATATGACTTCAAAATATAAACCAACACTGAATTCTAATCCAGTTTGATACCAAAAAAAAACTCCATTATTTGATGCATAAACATAACACACAATATTTCCACACAAAAATTCCACACCAAGAGATACATAAAACAATGTGAATATCTCCAGATGATAGAACTAGAAACTAGATAGATCATTTTTGTATTAGAAAGCAATACAGAACATCTCTCACTGATGTAAGGGCTTACAGGGGTGCAGATGTTAACAGTGATCACAACCTATGTATAGGGAAAATAAAACTAAAACTGAAAAGCCAACACAAAAAATTAATACACAGAAAGACAAACAGCCACAGCCTACAAGAAGAGAATAGTAACAGTAATTTCAATCTGGAACTTGCCAATCATTCCACAACACTCAGTGAAGTAGACAAGGTAGGTATAGATGAATTATGGAATTCTTACAGCACAGCCATACCAAACAGAAAAGTATGGATATCAGAAAACACATGGAAGTACATACATGAAAGACGAGCAGCCAAATTAGATTAGTGAATTTAATACTTAAACAACAAAGCTGCAGGTGAAGATGAAATAACACCCGAAATGTTAAAAGCTATCAATAGTGACAACATGAGACAACTACAGAGAATATTTAATAAGATTTGGAAAGAAGAAAAGGTCCCTTCTAAATGGAAAAAAGGAATCAATGTTAAAATATAAAAAAAGGCAACCTTAGTGACCGTAACATTGGAGAAGAGTAACCTTAGTACCACTTGTGTCAAAAGTATTTTGCAAGGTCATTTTGAATAGACTTAAAGATATAGTGGATACCACAATGAGAGAAGAACAAGCAGGATTTCGAAAAGGGAGAAGATGTCTCGACCAGATCTTTACTCTAAGAATAATACTTGAAGAACATATTGAAAAGCAGAAACCATTAATACTGAACTTCTTAGACTTTAAAAAGGCATTTGATAGCATACACAGAGATTCATTGTGGAGAATTTTAAGTCTGTATGGAATACCATCTTAAATTGTCAACATCATTAAGGACCTCTACAGTGGATATGTTTGTGCAGTCAAAACAGAAAAAAGGATGAGTGAATGGTTCCAGATTGAAGAAGGCGTGAAACAAGGATGTATACTGTTTCCTTTGATTTTTGGAATTACATTAGACTTCATAATGAAAAAATGCTGCACATGTAACACAGATACTGATTGGGTACATGGGACCCAACTAGAAGATCTTGATTTTGATGATGACATAACTCTTATCAGTAAAAATGAGAATTCCATGCAAGAAAAAACAGATATCCTGTCTTCACTGGCTAGTAAAATAGGACTTGAAGTTAACAAGGACAAAATAAAAATAATGAAACTTCCCTTAATCAAAATGGAAAAATACACATAGAAGGGATAACTGTTGAAGAAGTCAATCAATTTGCATACCTTGGCAGCTATATAGACCAGGATGGTGACACTAGAAAGGAAGTTAGAACTGCAAATGCAGCATCGATCTTCAAGAATCTTGAGAACATATGGAATTCAAAAGTTATAAGCACAAAAAAACCAAGTTAATTCAATTCAATTCAAATGTAATATCCAACCTCATTTATGCATGCGAAAGCTGGAAAACAAAAGGAAATAGAAAAGAAATTAGATTTTTTTGGAAACAAATGCCTAAGGAAAATACTCGTCATCAAGTGGAATGAATTCAAGAACAATGCAGATGACTGAACAACCAGTCCAGGAAAAGGAGATGGACATATGTTTGTCACGTGATGAAAAGAAATGATCAGAGAATCCCAAAACAAGCTATAAAGTGGAACACAACAGGCTGAAGAAAAAGAGGCAAACCACGTGAAACTCTAAAGAGGACAAAATAATAGGCATAAAATACTTTGAAGAGGTTGAAAAGCTCGCCAAAAACAGGATAAATTGGCGAACTACCTTGTCTATGTGACGTTTAATGACACGGAAAGGATGTATGATGTAAGAAACATAACTAAATTTATTTCCACTCCCCGACACACTGGACTCGTGCCATTTTGAAAATAAACAGTGGTTTCCCTTTGCTGATCAGATGACATGGGACAAGCCGTGGAAAAGACCGAAGCCATAAAGCCATAATCTGCGCAAATGTATGTGGCAGCCGTAATACAGCACCAAGACAAGATACAGAATCATGAACAAACTGTAACATACAATACATCCCACCTGTGACTGATAGCCCTCCTGTAGCTTTGCTCTTGAGATCTGCCTCTGTGGGTCTACATAATTCCCTCCAGTGTAAGACACATGAGAGACCAGCATGTGAAGTGGTGTCTCTCCCAAGTCAGTGTATGCATTCACCTACAAGGAACATACAATCACACGTAACATGGAGAGTGGTGGACAGCTGTGCTAACTGTGACAGCACAGTTACCAAAACCAGCGGATCCACAGCTGACCAAGACCTTCTCCGTTAGTGCTCCTACTAAAGTGGCTGGGCCTGGAAGGTTGGAGAGGTCATGCCATGGTCCCTATGACGGTGGAGCCCGATGAGAAGCTTGGTCTGTTCAGGTCCGCCCCGAAGTCTTCAAGCCAGCCACTATAACCTGCTCTTAAGTTAATATGATGCTTGTGACTTCAACATTTTCACTGTCTCTGCTAAAAACAGACTGCTCACAGTTCCTAGGAGTTATGATATGACAAAAGCAACAACAACAGCATCAACAACAATAATATTCCAGGGAGACTGATATCACATCTGCAATAATATTCCAGGTAGATAGATATCACATCAGCAATAATATTCCAGGGAGATAGATATTGCATCAGCAATAATACTCCAGGGAGACAGATATCACATCAGCATAATATTCCAGGGAGATAGATATTGCATCAGCAATAATATTCCAGGGAGACAGATATCACATCAGCAATAATATTCCAGGGAGACAGATATCACATCAGCAATAATATTCCAGGGAGACAGATATCACATCAGCAATAATATTCCAGGGAGACAGATATCACATCAGCATAATATTCCAGGGAGATAGATATTGCATCAGCAATAATGTTCCAGGGAGACAGATATCACATCAGCAATAATATTCCAGGGAGATAGATATCACATCAGCAATAATATTCCAGGGAGATAGATATCACATCAGCAATAATATTCCAGGGAGATAGATATCACATCAGCAATAATATTCCAGGGAGATAGATATCACATCAGCAATAATATTCCAGGGAGATAGATATCACATCAGCAGTAATATTCCAGGGAGACAGATATCACATCAGCAATAATATTCCAGGGAGACAGATATCGCATCAGCAATAATATTCCAAGGAGACAAATATCACAACAGCAAAACAATCTCCAAGCTTAAACATCCAAAAAAAAAAAAAAATTCCCATTTTTAATCATTTGTTTTTTGTTTTTTTTTAATTTATAATCACTCTTACATCTACCCCTATACTCCAACCACTTTTCATCTGTAACTGCTATTTCTATTCCTATTAAAAAAAGTGGGTAAAAGATAAAATTCCCATTTCCCTGCCATTATAGCATACAGGGGGTTGCGGTGCTCAGCCCATATTTTCACAACCTTCAGCACAAGAAAGTGTGACATTTACTATTCCTATTCTTCTGGCTGCAAGAAATCGTTGACGATCTGCAAATGGACGCGGCAGCAGCAGGCCATCTTGCTCACAACCGAGAGGCCTACAGGAGTGCTGTTTGGGAGGCAAAGTTCCGCAAGGGACATGCAAATGAATGAATGATTCTTCTGGAGTTGGGGAAGGAGAATTGGCCAGGTGTGATACCAACCATATCACTCTCTAGTGTGCTGACAGGTCAAGGAAAATATGGACACTAACACCATATCCCTATGTGTCTCTAAGGCACAACTTTTACCTTTTTTTTATACTCAAACCAATTTTTCATCTGTTACTGCCCTTATTCCTAGCCCTTTCTCAAATGGAAAGTGTTTTTCCCTTATATTTGCTCTGTCTGTCTGTCTGCCTGCCTGCCTGTCTGTCTTGTCTGTTGACCTGCCGAATCGCGTCAGCTATCATGCTTTTCCACAACTCCCTGCTCCAAGTGCTGATTATAGGCTGTGCTGGTGTTCTCTGTCCATTCCATTTAGTTAATCCGTCCATCATTTTCTCTGTCTACCTCAGCCTCTTTTGCCTTCTATCTTTCCTGTTGTCACAATGTATTCTAGCTTGTCTCACCATAGAACATGTCCTCAGAATCTGGATTGTTTTTTTCTGACTTTTGTTATTGCTTGTCTCATCTCACCAGCCTCTCTCAGAACCTCCTCATTTGATTTATTTGCTGTCCACGGTATATATGTCCCTTTTATATTTTGCTCTGTTTCTTGCCTTGTTTTCACAAAACAGGTTTTCTTTTTTCTCATTTACATTTTCTATCCTGAATTTAAAACAAAAAAGTTTTCTACTATTTATTAATATTTGCTCTATTTCTTTCATTGTCTTAACTCTTTGTATCCTTTGTGATGTGCCCTGCGTGGTTTTTTTTACCCCTCAAAGCCCCGTTTACTGCGCTGTGCGATGATAGTTTGTAGCGCTCTAATTTTGAAGATGATCAAAGTATACTTAAAACCAGCAGTTGGACTTCCTTCCGGAATCCATTTGTCTATACGAGGCATGTGTTTCAGCTGAATACAGAGCGGTTTTGTGTTAATTTTATCATTGAAGTTTATCATCGCTAGGTTTTTGTTTATCAACAAATATGGCTTCCAGTGGTAGTTTCTTTCGTCCAGAGCACTGTATTTCTGCATTACAAGCTCAAATAAGGAAAATTTTACTTCAAAAATGTCTAGACTGCGATGAAGAGAATGCAGCAGTAGAGATTTTGAATTTTCGGATCCACGTGGCACCGATTAAAAGGATGAGGATGTTTTGTTTTTTTTTTTAGTCCAGCAACAAAACGTGCTTGAAGGGTAGCTGGTGATACTACTTCTCAGCTTTTTGCTAGTACTAGCTGTAGTATCACAGTAAGTAATGCTGGAGACTGTAATTTAAAAAATTAAATGCTGCAGAATGCTTCAAATTAAAAAAACAAACACAATGGCCTGTTTTCTGGTAAATATTAGTCGCCGTCCGCCCACTTGTTTTCATGTAAATATTACCTACCCACTCGGTACACTACACTGTAAGTGCATAATTAGTGCAAGTTTTCATGTAAATTTTGGAGATATATGAAGAAAAGGTGTTTGTGTACATTGTGATTCATTTTGGAAATATTGGACTAACTACAGTGGATTAACTTGATGGGTAAGTGAAAAAAATATTGTTCCAATTTCTTCATTATCCATTCTTCTCAGTTCTTAGCTCTTTTTTCTGTTGTATTCTAATAACATACTAACAATTTTATTAGAAAAACAAAATACATTTTTCTTGTTTAAACTAATGTATAATATCTCGTACTACAAATCAGATGATGCCTTTGTCATTCTTTTAAATGTGACAACCATCCCATTCCACAGTGTGAAATTTACCCCCCTTGGTATTTTGAGGGGAAAACCCCCAGTATACGAAGAGTTAAGAAAATTATTTGACTTTAAAAAAAAAAAAGGTGATATCTAGAAAGTGGCCTCACCTCCTGCTCAATGCCAGTGGTGAGCAAGTACTTGGTTGTATCATATATGGTGAAGAGCCCATCAATGTTCTGCCTGTACAGACGATGTAGAGCCGTCTCATGTATGCTTTCTGACCGCATGTGGACATCTGCTCCACTCTCAAGAAGGATTGTGGCACACCTAATACAGACAAATGCTACATGTGGACTAAAACTGACAAAGATATGGCTTTTCTTTGGATAAATGCAGATGTACTGCATTGAAACAGTAATTAAGTGGAAACATATATACATAAGCACTGACGGTTAGGTTGTTGGGGGAAATTGTATTGAGGATTGTATGTAGTGTTGTTCACTTGGCCGTCTGAAATTACACAGGGCCAAAGATGAACATGTATATGAGCAAAACATGATATTGAGAAGCATTCATGCTACTTTACTTTATCCTTCCTCTTGTACTGTGAGGTGTTCAGGGGAGATGTAGTTTATGTGTTTTTTTTAAGGGGGGGGGGGCCGTCTATGATGTTCATGCAGTAATGTTTGAGTGTTTCTATAGCTCCATCTATCCATTTTTTTCAGGGTCTTCCTCCATCTATCCATTTTTTTCAGGGTCTTCCTCTTGATCTGTACGTCTTTGGCTGAAAGCCCTCAATATATATATATTAGTAACAATATATATAAAAAAATATATTATAAAGTTATACAAAAACAGTGGCAATGGCAAACAAAACATGCGCTGAGTGAAACAACTGATAGCCATAATCTCTAGCCATGTCTTACAAGCCACTCCAAGGTTGTCACTTTCAAATAAAAAAGGTTCGGCATCTGAGACGATCATGTCTCCAGAGATGCCAAGATTCCAGTTTCAGTCCCCTCAAGGTCTTGAGCCATGGCTTATCCAAAAGTATGAGTTAATCAACGAAGCTGTTCTGATGAATGATAAGCACAAGCTCATACACTATGATGAAGATGCACGTGAGAGATTGGTGTTCTGCAAACTTGGTATGGACCACGACCAATGTGTTGAAGAGCATGCAGAGTTTCCAACATCCAGTTTATGAAAGGCTAATGAAATCGCGTTTTGCTTATTAATTCTTTCTGTGCCAGAGGAAGAAACGCGGACGATCAGCTGGGTGCTGGGATAAAAGCACGGGTCCTGATCTGTATAGGGGGGTATAGTTGTAAAATGAATGGAAAACAGTATTTCCATGTACTTCCGTGTACTTATTATGTTTCAAAGTATAACTAAATGTAAAAATTTCATAAATGCAGTTTTTTAGGAAAAAAGAAGTAATGTGATGCTTTTAGACAATGAGTGTGCCCAGCTCACCATCAGCTAGGTCTAGATATGCACTACTTACCATCTGAGATGTCTAGATCTACTTGTCGATCTCGTATTGTGATTCTATGTTGCATTCTCGCTAAATTAATGTCTGAAATAACATCCTAACTACTTCTCCAGTCGTCTGATATGTCTAAATCTACTTATGATACATTCAAGAGCAGTGGGGTGGTCACAGGCCATGTCCATAATCCTATCTACATCATCAAAAAAAATTGAAAATTTTCAATGTTTCTCTTCCTTTTTCTTGCTCGGCATCGCTCGTAACTATGGACTCTTCCACCATTTTGAAAAGTGTCACCGGAAACACAGACGAAATATGTATAATCTAAATGTTACACCAGTTGTTTTATTGAAACAAACCAAAGTCTAATTTTCAACCATGACACGAAACAGGAGAGCAGGAAGTGTTGAATATCCGACCAATGGCTCTGTAAGAGTTAAACTATATGCTGGAATAGAACATGTGCAATATGTTTTAATGTGATTGTCAATAACCATGCATTTGATATGTTGTAATAACAATAACTAGTATAAAGAAGAAAAGAAAAATAAAGATACTCGTATTAACATCAATATTTTATCGGTGTTGAGTATCATATGGCCTTGCTGAACTCATCAGTTATGAAATCGTTGCTTGGTGGTATCTTGGAAGTGTGAATTATTTTATATCATTTCTTAAGATCCATATGGGAATGGGTATCATTTCAAAAGTATTTACCACTACTTAACTACTGTATCATGTGGCTTCATATAACAAGTACAAGGTAAATTCATATTTAAATTATCAGTATGGTTACACAAGTGGTGAAGAATAATGTAATGGTTATTTTGTGTTTTCATAAAGGAAGATTAGTCCACACAACAAAGATTTGGCGTAAGGATTGTTGCAATACTCTGCTGTCCTATTAGAATAACATACGACTGACTGCAGCAATTACTGGCTTTATTGTTATAACAACAGTACAGATACATGACTAACAGTTGTCAGATTATGAAGATTACAACAATCAATCACAATTATGTGAGATTAACATGGGACCTGCTGGAAAGTTTGTAGTAATCAGTGGAAAGTTTGTAGTAATCAGTGGAAAGTTTGTAGTAATCAGTGGAAAGTTTGTAGTAATCAGTGGAAAGTTTGTAGTAATCAATGGAAAGTTAAAAACTCAGTCACCAGAATGATATCTGGTCATTGCAGCAAGCCCACAGACTGCCTCACATTCAGACACTTGACCAGGCATAACCATGCCAGTGCTGTACCATCCATATAACCCAACTTGGTTCAGCGCAGGCAACCAACTCTGAATTAATATTCACTATTTACATGATTTCCGGATCTTTTCCTCTGTCGAGACACCACAATGTAATAAGCAAGAAAGTTTGGTGCTCACAATATGACAAGGTGAAATTTACTGGATGGAACTTGATGCTGGATACTGGGTGGATGATAAATACATTGAGCAGTATGTCGAATTACAGGTCCTCAGCTCTACCATCGAAGAGTCAGGCCATTTAGCTGATATAAAGCTTCCCCTCCAGACAAACAGGTGAACAAGACTTTGGACAAAACATGTCAACAATTCTCAAAGTTTCTAGTACAGCCAAAAACACAGCCACAAACAAACATGTTTGCACCTGTCAAGCATCCATTTCATTCTTTAACTTTAACTTAACACACATCCCCGAATACCAGGCTTAAGCCTGCCATATCACATGCTGTCTGTTTCTCAGACCAAAGCCAGACATTCAGGAATGTACACATTAAATTGAGGGCATCTTCAACAAAAACCATAATGGGGTTCACACTTGTAACATAAACTATTACACAGACATCTTCTTCCTGTGCCGTTAAATGTCACATAGGGCTCGCATGGTAGTTTGCCAAATTTTCCTGTTTTCAGCTAGGTTTTCAATCTCATCAAGGGATTTTATGCCTACTAATTTGGCCTCTCTTATCAATGTCCTCTTTAAAGTTTCACATGGTCGACCTCTTTTTCTCTGGCCTGTTGTGTTCCACTTGATAGCTCGTTTTGGGATTCTCTGAGTCTTTTTTCTCATCACGTGACCGACATATGTCCATCTCCTTTTTTCTGATCACCCATGAGATAGAATGTTGTTCACTTATATGCCTTATCTCTGCGCTGTTCTTGAATTTGCTCCACTTATAAAAGTTACACACAGACATGGATGCTTATAAATGATCCCAACACTACAAGGTTCTGTCTGAAATTAAGAATTCAAACAAAACAAAACAAAAAAAAAAAACATTCACACAATGTCACTACCCATACCTTTCACCCCAAGGTACAGCAGCCAGTAAAGGTGTGTCTCCATCTAGGTAGCTGTTGATGCACTCTGGGTACTTGTTCACAAAGTACTGTATACAGTCTGGAGCACCCTCCTTGCAGGCATACATGAGCATACTATGAGGAGAATGACCTCTTCTGTCCTGGCTCTCTTTTTTAATGATTGTCTGTAGACAGTGAGGTGTTAAGACTGATTAATTACAAACATCATTTAAAGAAAAAAAAAAAAGCAAACTCCCCATTTCCATGCCATTAAGACTTACTGGGGATACAATGTTAGGCCCATATTTCCAAGACCTCCAGCACATGGAAGTGTGATGTGGTCAGTATCATGCCTGGCAGCATTTACCTTCCCAGACTTCTCCAGTACCCATTCTTAGAGGCTAGGTGAACCCTGGGGCATTTCTGGTGTGATGGTATTCTCAGAAAGTAGAAACTTTAATATCACAGAGTTAACAAAAACCTACCTGCACGCAGGTCAGATTATTTCGATGTATGGCACACTGGATTGGGGTCAGCCTGCGTGACCTACACGTGTACACAGGATGATGAGTATAACCAAAGTAACGAGCCTCATAGTAAACCGGCACATGTGGACCTGGGTAGCACATTCCTCGCTTCTGGTTTGTCTAATACAAGGGGAAAAAAGATTTTTTTTTAAAATCAGATTTTATATAATGAATACACACAAGAATAAATAGAGAATAAAAACAACTATAAATGGTTGCTATATGTCAAGAATAACTATAAATAATTGCTGTAAATCAAAATTAACCATGAAAGGTTGCCGTATGATTTTTTTAAAAAAACAAGCAACAGTAAATAACTTTCTCCAGCCAATGTACAGCTCATCCAGCAAATGAATGCTTACAGCTGGTAACTGTAAATCAACATATCTGGAAGTGACAGCGCTGGTGTAACAGGTACGAAGCACTCCCAAATGCAAAACAAAAAAAATGATTAATATATTGAGCTTATACGTATTTTAGTGGAAGATTTTGTGCCTAGGCAGCCATGACTCCAGCGTCACTCTCACCTAGTCACTACACCCTCCGCCTAAAATTTAATATGACAATACAATCATTATTACGCTTTCAGTAAAACAAGCTAGACAATACCATAATTCTGAACTTAAAATATCTACTAAGTGTACACTGAATAATAATGTAAAACAACAAAATCAACAAAACAACCTCATGAACCTTAAAATAACTGTCTTACACAAAATGAAAGAATTTATAAAAAAACATGTATGTACGTATGTGTGTATGTGTGTAAAACATGGCAAACTACAATGTGAGCCCCCTATGTGATGTTTAATGGTACCAGTAGGATGACAATCAGTATTCCCTCTAAGCTGTGCTGCTATGCACAGAAAAGAATCATGCCGCGCACAAAATTTTTGGAGCCGCGCGAAAAAGAAAAATGAAACTGCTACTTTTATTTTCCAGTTTCCAGATGTTACTCCGAGCTATAATTGCAATCAATAAAAATACAATGATGGTACATGTTGTTCCTTTATTGTTTCTTTCTTGTTTAGAAATGACTTTCGGATTGGATGTTTCAACTGGTCTTTTATCATGTAGTTTCGGTATTTCTGTAGCAGAATTGTGACAAGGCAAGTGAGCACACAGAGAATAGAGGGTAATTAAAATAAACAGGCAGATGAATTTCCATTGCATCGTGGAAAAGGAGAATGCCCATTGAGCTGCTCAGGTATGCAAACTGATCTTGGTAACTAACACCAGACGTCATGACCACCAACATTAGAGCCATCCTGTTTTATTTAACAGCAGTAGATTTGCAGAGAGAGTGAGAGAGATTGATTGATTGACTGATTGATCTTTATTTCAAAAGGGTTAAGAATTGGGCACGCAGGCCCGTCTGACATTCTGCCCTTTAAGAGAGAGAGAGAGTGGGTGAGTGCGTGCGTGTGTGTTACTTACGCACATTTGCACACACAACATTTTGCACAAAGACCACAAAATCTTAGAGGGAATGCTGATAACAATACATAATGTGTATGTATCATGTGTATGTACTAGGAGAATAAGAGCCAATTGATTAGAGAACTAAAAAAACAGTAAAATGCCATAAATTTACTCCTAATATGAACATAGGCATAAATTTGCATTGTCAAGTGTGCCAATGACTGCATAAAGTAGGGGACCTGTGGCTATATGGATGACACAGATACCATAAAGTAGGGGACCTGTGGCTATATGGATGACACAGATACTGTAAGGCAGGGGACCTGTGGCTATATGGATGACACAGATACCATAAGGTAAGGGACAAAAGCAGGTAAAGATGATGTTCTACATACTCAAAGGTGGTCCCTTAAACAGCCTGCAGCATTTGTCTGGCATAACTAAATCAGTAGGGTTTTGAAGTATGTCAAGAGGGGTGTTAAAAAAAAAAAAAGGTAAAATCCCTGTTTCCATACCATTAAGGCATATTTGAGGATACAGTGTTAGATTTGCATTTCAAAGACCACTGGCACATGAAAATGTGATGTAGTCATTATCATGCCTGGCCACATTTACTTTTCCAAATTTCTGTGGTACCCATTTTTAGAGGTTGAGTGGACCGTGGGAGCCTTTTTTGGCATGATGGTACCAGAAAAAACAAAATTTTCTGCCGCTTGGATCTGAACCCAGTACCACTGGATTAGTAGACTAAGCTCCTAACCACTCTGCCAACCAATGTCAGGGTGTTGATATTTTATTTCCACTCTGGGAATTTCAGAAAGTCACCGTAATGGTCTCCCTTTTCTTCTTCTTCTTTCGCACTGTCTGTCTATATCTGCAGTCCTGTCTCTTGGATAAATTTCACTGTTTTTTGTAACTCATGTATGGAACCGTAGAGCTTATCTTCTTTAGTGGTTTCACTGGGCCAGTAATTATTTCTCAGTGTCTCGTAGTTGATGCAGTTCTGGAGGATATGTTCCACGGTTTGGGGCATCTGGGCACATGTACATAGATTAGTAGTACCAACCTTAAACTTTGTATACATATGACTTCGGAGTCGGCTGTGACCTGTTCGGAGACGGAAGATGACGACTTGTTCCTTTCTGTTTAGCATGTGATAGTCATCATGTGGTGGTGTTTGTGGCTTCCTGTAGGTTTTTATCATGCTTTTCTTCTGATTATAGGTGACTGGTATGTCTGGTTGCTCCATTTCAGTGCCCTCTTTGGCCAGATGGTCAGCTTTCTCATTGCCTGGTATCCCACAGTGGGAGGGAATCCATTGCAAAGTGACTCCATGTTGTAAGCCAATTTTTGACAAGGCATCCTTAAGGTCTGGTAGTTTGTTGCACTGAAGAGCCTCCAGTACTGATCTTGCATCTGTGAGAATTACTACAGGACATGTATCAATTCTGGAGTCTGATAGTTTTTCAACTGCAGCAATAATTGCCCTAACTTCTGCATCAAAGTTGTTGCAGTATTTACCAGTGGGTATGGAAATCTTGTCAATGGTGTTGTTTGGATATTCAATATATGCTCCTGCCCCACCATTCTTTATGGCATTATGTGCAGATCCATCTGTATACACACGTATCCAGGTGTCACATGGATATTTGTCATCTAGAACACTAAGTGTGGCTATTGATCTTACAAGACTGCTCTGCATCTCACCATTCTGCACACCTTTCACTTCAGTCTGAATAGTTATTTGTGTATAAACTGCTTCTTTCCAGTCTCCCTTTTAAACCTGTTGATTGTGCCCCAATACCTACCTATATCACAGCACTGGTTGTAGTCTGCATCTTGGAGTGAGACATCTGCCTGTCTCACTGCAGCACCGAGGTCCTCCCTGGTATCTTTTCTTCCTCCCATAAAAAATCATTTGTTTGTTTTCCATATTTCAATAACTCCTTATGTTCTTTATTCTAACATTCTGTTCTGTATACATCTCCTTATTTCTGACTGATGGCTGCTTCACACTGAGATCAGTAAACAAATAATCAAACCATACCCCAGTCTCATATAGTAATCCTTCCTCACCTTCTTCACCCCTATCTGGGGCACAGGCCTTCAACAAAGGCTCTCCGTTTATTTCCGTCCTATGCTGCTGCTTCTATCCATCTCCAGGTGTAGTTGATCTTTTTTATCTCTGCTTCCAGACTCCTTCATCAGGTGACAGGTCTTCCTTGTTTCCTCTTTCCCCAGGGAATCCAGGTGAGAGCTTGCCTGAATATAGTTGTGGCAGGATTTTGAAGTGTATATCCTATCAATCTCCAACTTCTTTTCATTATCATTTCCTTCATTGTGGCCATACAGTAATAGTAGCTGCTAAATCTTGTTAGTGAATGCAATTTCCAAATGCTAAGTCACGCATGGCACAGTCAAGTGCTATTTACATGTACACAAGGGACATAACTTGTAAATGGAACTTTGGCAGTCAAAACCTAATGGTCTTAGTTTCAACAAAATAGCTTGTGAATGTTTCACTTAAGATTTATTTACATTCACACCTTAATGTAACATTCACATGGAAACAGTTATCATAAACCAGTTCTGTGAGCACAATCTCTGATTAAGGGGAAAAAAAAGCTTTTTGCTGACCTTTGCCCCTGCATCAATCAACATCTGCAGGACGCTATCTTCTCCAGTGTAGGCTGCCAGATGGACAGGTGGACTGCAGTAATATCGATTTGGATCACAGCCACTGGACAATAGGAACTGGATAACATCTTTATGTCTGGATGTTGACGAAGAAAAGAGGGGAAAAACATGTATCTTGTTAAATTCAAGTGAGATAACAAGTTCATTCAAACAAAATAACTGAGGAAATATATCTAATATCATTCTAATTACCCCCAGAACTTAATCCAGGGAGAAGGAAGATGATGCATCCTTTTTCATCATGCCACTAAATAATTTGACCAACTCTGTCTAATTTCAAACACAAGACACTCAAACAAACAGGAATGGTGGTGGCAGGTGTTTCCAAACAAGCGATGTTCAAAGGTGAGAATACGGTGCAATATGTCACACATTTTAAAATAGGGGACATTTTTGTCACCCTGACCGATGTAATACAATTACCACAACAAAGCATTAAAATAAGGGACTGTCTTGTATAATACAGGATGGCTGGCCACTTTTACATCAGAAGTAATTAAAGGTGGCTTTCAATGCACTAATTTGAAAGATGAAGAAGAAAAAGAAGGTGGGATATGAACCATATCATCTCCAATGGAAACTCAGTGCTGTCATTCCATCCAATACCCCGAAGACACCCCAATGCAACAAATCTGATGCCAACTATTTACTGTTGCTGCTCTTCTGTTCTCCTACCTTTTGGATGCGCTATAGCTTACCGTGAATTACTTTAACTCTTACAATCTCATGGATACTCTAGATGTCTGGTTCTGGTTTTTTTTCTTTATAATTCTTATTATCATTTCATTTTACCAGAACTGATCAAATGCAAAAAACTGTAAAACATACACGGACCTGACAGAAGAGGGATGGGCAGCCAAACACCAAGGAATGAATCAGTATCCTTCAAGAAAGATATGGGCCAAACCCCAAAGGATGCCCCAGTCCCAAAATATAACGTTTTCCAGTAAACCACAAACATCACTGATTATCAGGTGATTAAATGTCATGAACAAGGACTTGGATGGACTGTATTTATTTCTATATTTTTTATCATAACAATACACTCTATCCTTTTCATATTTCTGGTAGCGCCATGTTCATTTCTTGAAACGATAGCAATGCAAGTATTATACGTCCGGGATAACCACACAATGCACTGTGTTTTATGTAAAAACAAAAGTGACTACAAAACGCATGTGTATGGACATAAATGAAAGCAATGTCTTGAATACAAAACATGTTAATGGGAGATAAGTACTTTTTTTACCACTCTTATGAGTGCGTATAAATTGGCGAACTACTTTGCGAGCCCTATGTGACGTTTAACGGCACGGGAAGGATATAAGATATGATAAAGCGTGTATGAACGTGTTTAGTTGACCAATAATAGTACCTTGAATCAGGTCGCCGAATGCAAGTCGTACCATGTTTAAAATTTGACAGTTGTTCCACGTGGCAAAAATGAAGCAATTGAACACAGTCTCTAGTATGATTCAGGCGTGCGAGAAAGCTAATTTATTAATGCGCTGTTCTCTCGTGACTAGGCGGCTGCTCGTCTTACCAGAGTCCATGGTTCAAGTCTCAGGTAATTCTCTTGTAATTTTTTTTCTCTCGTCTAAAAGTGCTACGTTTATGATTTCCACCCTCCACAAGACCTAACCATACAAAGCCGTGTTCTATTAATATACTGTGAGAAAGCCTACTCGTTTCCCGCACTCTCAAACCAGAAGATCTACAACCGGAACCTTTCTTCCGTGATAAATGTAAGAAATTATTGTTATCTGTGCCTGAGATTTAACCGAACTTTCATTTCTAAAGCACACATACACGTGCAGGCTGCATCACGTAGTTCAAGTCGAACTGCAAGTGAATCTTAAGAGTTAAATCCCAAATCTCGCTCCTTATTATGTCGAGGATCTTTCTCTGCAGCAGGCGAAAACGGGTGATGTGGTATTTATATGGTACAAAGTGGTTGGAAAAGTGAATGTAACAAAGTATTTCCGTTAATAATATACTTAGTATACATCAAAATAACTGTAAATATATTAATATTCCATAAATACAGAGTTTTTTTTCGAGGGAGGGGGATGACGGTGTGAAAATAGGAGAACATTTTTAGAAAAAAAAAATTTTTTTTTAAATGATTGACAAATAAAATTGTGTTCTATTTACCATCAGCGCTGTATGTATCCATTTGTGGCTTATAACGTCATTCACTGTGATATGTGAAACTCCTCACAAAAAAATAATGCCCGATATAACATTCTAGATACTTCCGCAGTCCGTCTAATAGGTATAGATCTAATTGGTGGACATTCTGTAACAGCTGTCTGGTCACAGGGCGTGTCCGTTTATGCACCTTCCTTACAAAAAAAGGTGATTCCCACGCTTCCAAAGGAAGAGGAAAGGTAAGCTGGCACGTGCACTAAATGTTTACAATCAAAATTTGCACCGGTTACTTTTAATGAAACGAAGCATCCAGCAATACATTGCTGCTCCGCAGGGAACGATTACACAGGAAACGGCAATACGTTGATGTCCAGCAGAGAAAGAGTATTATCAGTGTGTCCAGATTAAATAAATGATCTGATCATTAAATATAAATAGTTACTGTATATCAAAATTAATTAACTATAAATAGTTGTACGTCAAAATTAACTATAAATGGTTGCTATATATCAAAAGTAACTATAAAAAATTGCTGTAAGTCAAAATAAATAATTGATGTATGATTAAAAAAAAAGAAACAGCAAATAACTTTCTCCAGCCAATATACAGCTCATCCAGCAAATGAATGCTTACAGCTGGTAACTGAAAATAAACATATCTGGAAGCGACTGCGCTGATGTAACAGGTACTGCAGGATATGGATTTAAATAATATTAACTTTCTATTTTTTATATTGTTTGTAATATACAGGTACAATTGATTCGGCCTAGGTTTAATAGTCTGTTTTTATTCCTGGCTATATTACAGTACGAAGCACTCCCAAATGCAAAAAAAAAAAAGATATGTTGAGCTTATACGTACATTAGTATTGTCTTTATTAAATTTAGGTGGAGGATTTCGTACCTAGGCAGCCATGACTCCAGCGTCAATCTCGCCTAGTCAACATACCCTCTACCTAAAATTTAATGACAATACTGATATACGTTATAAGTTCAACATATTAATCATTAATGTGTGCATAATGTAACAAATCTCACTGGCCCATGAACGTTCAGTGTGTGTACGCTTTTTGTCAAGCTCTTTGCTCTAAAAAACTCATTAGTAAGAAGTGAGGAAGAGGAGAGGAAGAATTTCTGGGATCACCAAGGGTGAAATAAAGAGTAAAGGGACACTGTTTATTTCGACCAAAGCTGAGAGACTACACCTGAAGACGGACAGAAGAAACAGCCCGAGACAGAAACAAATGGAGAGTCCTTGTTGGTGTCCTAATGCGGTAAGGAAGTCGAAGAAGAGAAGGAAGGAGTTAGCAACAAGTTACTTTGTCTTAGAAAAACCACAGAAAAAAAAGCTTCGATCAGGAGAAGTTTCTGTACTAAGGAGTAAATGAGTATAAAAATGCTTCGATCAGGAGAAGTTTCTGTATTAAGGAGTAAATGAGTATCTGTCAAAATCTGAAAAGTTTATTGGTAAAGACGTAGAGGCTTATTTGCAAGAGTATCAAATGGAATTCCTTTCAGTTTGGGGCACGGAAGTTGAACTGCTGGCTATAGCAACACAACTTCAAAGTTCTGTTGTAATATACTTGTACTATAACCCTACAAGATATTATAGAAATCCAGCGTGGTATCTGCATATACCTAATAATAAAGAAGTGCAGTTCAGTGAGAACTCTGAATCTGTTTATCCCATCAATTCTGATGATCGTTTTAATGAAGTTTCAGCAATAAAATAAAATAAAATCATACATGTTCTATGTTCTATCAAGGACGTACTCGTATTATAATAAATTTCTGTCCCACTTTTATTCGAGATGAATTGCTATCAGCTAAGTTTCATGTTTAGATATTTATATTGTCCTTGAAAAAGACACGCAGCCGAAATATTGAACTGCTACTGTTTGTATTTCCTCGTGCCAGTTTCATTGTCTCGTCTACTCATTTCTTTCCGTACTTTTTTCCTCTAAACGGCACCATTCATGCAGCAATGTATCATAGTTCTTGTTATAGTGTTTAATAGTTTAAATTCCAGAAGATAACAAATAATGCCGAGTTTATTTTCATCATCAATTCTGGAGATCATTACAACAAAGTCTTCTCAGTGAAATAACTGCACCAGCTTTGAAACAGAAACCGTATTTGTCCTATCTTTTACGCGCATTTTAAACGGTGTTTCCAACTTGATTATATCCAGGTAATTTATAGCTCACTTTAAATAATTTAAATAACTCCGCGCTCTGTATGTCCCTGAGTAGGACTGGTACATCCATATGCCCATGACAAAATGTGTAACTCTGAAGACAAGAACTGTTTTCACCCCGTGTACTTGAAGCTGACAGTGGGCGCAAGTCGGGGAGTCTAGAATGAGGTTTTACTGATGGAGAAGTGTAGGCGGTGTTGGATTACGCACGGAGTGCCCGGACCGCGGCTTAGAATCTGGGCTGCTCACTAATGATTTACCGACTGTTAGTGCACTCGTTTGCCGATCAGTTCGATTTTGCACTTGGGTCGAATTTCTTCGGACCGACTTGCACCAGGGTCAACCCAGCCTCAAAAAAAAAAAAAAGGGTACCTGGGGTTTCCCTAGGAAAACAAAAGCAGACAGGACATGTGCTGGCATCCCTATCTCAAAATGCTATAATGGCCTAGACATGCAAGTGCTACGAGACTTAGATTTTAGAAACCCAGTAGGTGAGATACCTGTTGTTTATTAGCTGGGAGGCGGCGAAGGTGCGAGAATCATCTATCTGTCGGGGTAGGTGTTGCAGAGGCTGAGACCAGACTTTCAGGGTATTTTTTTTTCTTCTGGACTGGACTCGGTCTTAATACCAAATCATCATCATCATCATCATGTGCCTTGTCGGCAGACGTTGACAGTTCTCCACAGATCTCGGTCCTTGATATTTTCCATCAGCTCAGATGGTGACTTTGTACTGTGCTATCACATTAGACTCTCCATGATCGGTTTTTTTTTTCTTTTGCACTTCCCCTGCCTCTCTTTCCATTTATCTTTCTTGTTGTTGTTTTCTAGGCCCCTCCCTCTTCTCATTATATGTCAAAAGAATGATGATCGCCATTTTCTAATGGATTTACTTAGGTTCCTTCCTACATATGCTTCGTCCGTGGTATTTTTAAAGTTCTCCTAAGAAATCCGTGTCGTACATCTCCGTTGTGGTAGTGATCTTTGCATCGATATGCCCACTGCCCATGACTAACTTCCAAAGAGTAGGGCAGGTTCTATGTGACATTTTAGAACTCTCTTTCTGATGTTCACTGATGGAGATGTATTGAACAGGATGTTTCTCGTTTGTTTGAAAGCTGTTTTGGCTTGGTATGCTGTACTTCTCCACTTCAAAAGCACATTTCCCACAACATGTAAATGCATTTACGTACTGGTTCTTCCTTATTATCACATTCTCGGCATTTTGGCTTGCAGTTCTGTTCTCAATACATATGTCGTGTTACTGCTTGCTTAACAGCTTTTTTTTTTGGTTACCTTGGACAAGTCTAAAAGTAGGTAAAATCGTCGTTTCCGTGCCATTAACACACACTGGGGACATGGTAGTAGGCCTGTGTTTTCCACAACATCGGCACATGACATGTGGTGGCACCAGGGGAAAAAAATCCCCACTACTGGGACTTGAAACCGCGACTACCGGATTAGTAGACCGAGGGCATAACCACTCAGCCAACCAGGACGCCCATAAATCACTGATGTATGACAATATTAACCAGAAATATGTGCCTAAGACAGTGAACATGATTAATAATTAGCTGCGAAGAGACATTCAGAAAAGAACACATGTTACTTCATCCGACAGAGTTAAATTAGTACTTCCTTTTCATCCGCATGGTCAGATGGTTAAGAAAATTCTTTATCTCCATCTGCCACTAATCCAACTCGACCGCGACACTCGCGACATCTTCTCTGATCTGCCCCTATTAGCTTACATACGGGAACCAAATCTTAAGGACATCCTCGTCCACAGCCACCTGAAGCGGAATCTAACATATGCTGGCACCAGAAAATGTAACCGTCATCGCTGTGTTACCTCCTCTGTAGTCTGGAAAATGAAAACGATCACCTTTCGCACAATATCCTCACTCTCCATGAGGGATCTGCATGCGAGTCCCGAAATATTTGTATCGTTCAACAGCTTCTTTATTCTTTGAGTCAAGCTTACTAGCTGCTCTCACATCTGGGTCTGCAGTCCTTCCTTAACATCATCATCATCAGAGGTGAACCTGCTACCGCGCAGTCTGTTTAAGTGAAATAAAAACGTGATAATCACATGGCGCCAGATCAGGGCTGTAAAAAAAGGTGGTTTTGGGGGGGGGGGGGCGCGCGAGCAAGACGTTTAAACCCCAGCTGTTGTATTGCCTCTACCGAGGACGTGCAATGACCAGATCGAGAATCATCAGTTAAACTTGTTCTTCCCGCTTTAAATCTTTGCACCCATTCATATTATTTTTTTGGCTGAGTTATGCTATTTTCACTTCCGTACTGAGCCAACGTCTGACTGTTAATTTCAGCAAGTTTCACTTCTTTTCATTCGCATATCGGTGGAACTTTGCCTCCCTAACAGCTCTCCTGTAGGCCTCTCGGTTGTAAGCAAGATGCCCTGCTGCTGATGTATCCATTTTCAGATCATCAACGATGTATTGCAACCATCTTCGCCTTGGTCTTCCTCTCCTTCTTTTTCCCATTATGTACCCTTCCAAGACTATTTTCTCTACATTATCATGACTTTTAATGTGTCCGAAATATTTAAGTTTTCTCTCTTTAATCCTCTTTACTAGCCAGCCTTCTTCAATATTAAGTTCTTGTAGTATGGATATATTTGTTCCTTTTTGTGTCCAAAGAAATCTCCCTACGTTTCAGCAATGGTGCATTCCCTTAGTGGATCGTCCATGTTTATATCACTATGGCTTCGGTTAGACTAACGGCAGAGCACTGCTTTGTGCGTGTTCGAACTATCCATCAGCCACTGCGAACGAGTTATAATCAGGTCAGCTTCTGTCCGCTATGGTTACTGCGTAATTTTCAAATTGCATTTTTATTTATTGATTCAGGGGCAGCCTGGCTTTAGAAGGGAGGGTCGGGACCTGGTTCGCTGACAGCCACTGCTATAGGAAGGAAGTAGAGCGCCCCATATCTGTGTATAATACTGTAAAAGGTTCTCATTTATATATTGTCTTTCATAAATATGGAACGCTAGAGACACACGGTTTGAACTCGCAATTCAGCTACACCTAACATTCGCCTCTTTCACAATCATGTTCCCTCTGCATTAAGTTCCACTCCTTTCTCATTTGGAACACATAGTTCAGAACGTCCTCACATCATCAGATTACAACCCCTCTATCCCAACTATAATCACCTGTTCCACCTTCTCCGGGCTAGATTACCACTGCAGCACCCTTCCCCTTTCCACGGCTCCCCCCTCCCCATTTACAACCTACCTATCACACAACACAAGTCTCCATTTAAATAATATCTACACTCCACCATGAAAACTTCTGAATACACCCTTTTACAAGTCACAGATAAGTGCTCCATTTATTTTATTTTATTCTATTTTTTTCCATTCGTATTTTTATATAACATTCATGTGGATTTATATTTTATCTTCTCTCTCTTCTAATTCTTCGTCCTGTGTGTTTTTGTATGTTCTCACCGAAATATCACAAATTTGTGCTCGTTAAGTAATAGAGCAGTTCCTAGTTTTTTTTTTCTTAGTTTATACATACTGAATAAGACGAAGGGCAGTGGGCAGTTATTTGCATTTTTGTGTATGACCAATCAACAACTGCCACACCCAATGATGATGTAAAGCATGATGACGCAGTTAAAAGGCACACCTAGAAAATTACAGCTTAAAGTTTTATACAAGAGAGGGATACATTTACAGTAACCGTCTACACGCTTCTTCACTTTCACTGTGAAGGTTCTGACAGAGATGAGATTTCCGCCAGCTTCAGCAAGTAAGTTGTTTCATGTAACTCAATAGCATAAGGGCACGTTTCTGTAAAGCAGTGTTCCCCGTGGCAGAACAATTATTTACTATAAAGTAAGAGAACACAGTTTTGTAGGATTAGACCTGAAAAAAATCGTAGTCAAAGCACCTTAGTAAGACGTAAGAGAAAGAAAAATCACAAGAGAATTACCTGGGATTCGAACCAAGGACTCCGGTAGGACGAGCAGCCGTCTAGCCACGAGAGAATAGCGTTCGTTTGTTACTGTTGTTCAAGTATGCACCAGGCATGGCAGGAGACCGTGTGTATGTTTGTCTAAAAGTTGGTACCTGTTAGAGAGACTGAATCTAAGCTATGGAATTTCTGTGTCATGACCTCATTTCTTTCCGGGTGTCGCGATCCCTCGTGTCTACTGAACAGTTACTATGCCAATAAACACCTTTTTCTGGGGGTGCTAGTTGGCTAAGTTGGTTAGTACGCTGTTCTCTCGTGGCTTAGACGGCTGCATGTCCAATTATTTACTCTTTTTTTCCTAGTTTATACATTCCCAAGATATTAGTATTATTACGACTGAATTAATTAGATAAACATAAATACTAAACATAATGACACAGAATTAGAAAAATATTTTGGCCAAACACCATAAGAAATAACATCTTATTAGCAGAAATGCAGATGAAACCACTGACAACAATTATTGAGGAAAGACGCTGGCGATGGTTGGGACATGTGCTCCAAATGACTGACAACTCACTACCAAAAATAGCACTAAGATGGACACCACAGGGGAGCAGAAGTAAGGGTAGACCAAAAGAGACATGGAGAAGAACAACAGAAAGGATGTTGAGCAATAGAGGGCTCACCTGGGCAAGAGCAGAAAAAAAAGGCGAAGGACAGGCATTTGTGGAAAACCCTTGCGGAAGCCCCATGTGCCCTGGGCACTTAAGGTTCAGAGGGAAGGAGAGAGAGAGAGAGAGATAATGACACAGAGAGAAAGGACTGATTAAGGAAACACGCCCAGAATACGAACTAGGAGGATTTACACAGATAACAATGGTACATATGGAGACAGACGGCCGGACATTGTGTAAAAAGAAGTTGAACTAATAGTTCCCGACAGGTATCACAAACACTTGCTACTGGATAAGAAGAATTTATCCACGCGAGAAAACTGAATAGACGTATTTGACGCAACAGCCTTACTGACAAGTGAGGCATATTTGCTAATATTAAGACGCAATTTGCACATATGAATAGTCCATCAGACCAATAAGATCACCAAAAAGAGTGGACCGACTTATCCCGAAGACCAATCAGTATACAGTCAACCAGCTGACCAATAGAAAGATTTAGAGGTGTGGTGTCCTATTATACATCTGACTTATGATATATAAGATCTTGCTCGTCCCCTCTTAGAGCCCTGATCTGGCGCCGTGTGATTATCACGTTTTCAGTTCACTTAAACAGACTCTACTCTGTAGCAGGTTCACCGATGATGATGATGATGATGTTAAGGAAGCACTGCAGACCTGGATTTGGGAGCAGCTAGAAAGCTTCTTCGCTCAAAGAATGAAGAAGCTGGTGGAACGATACAAAAGTGGATCGGCAATGCGGGGGGAACTATGTTAGAGAAGTGATATCATCGTTATGTTCATTTGGGCGCAGTTAACAGTATTAAAGGATACGCCTTTATTTTTTGATCTTCTCGTGTATTAAATCATCATCCAGAAAAAAGATTCTCATCATTATGTATTCTTTTACGGTGGCAATAACTGAAACGTGGAAAATTCTCTTGGGGGGGGGGGGGGGGGGGGAATTCTTCTCCTTAGTCTTCAAATGCGTCCCCGTTGAGAATCCCTGAACTATCACAATCTTGGCCTCTAATACCATCACCGAATTTAGGGGGAAAGCAATGGTTACTGTGTACGCAGGGGATTGGCTTCAACTCAATTGTTTAAGCACCTGGCAAGTATACATCACACAATTCCGCGTACCTGTAATTTTAACCGTCAGCTTACACCCTGTAGTTCGTGGGTGGATTGAAGAATGAACAACAAATGATAGGCAGAGTTTACAGAGATGCCCTATCTTGCACTGTCTGGGATTCCCGCTGCTGCACCTTTCAGTCCACCCACTTTTATAAAGGAATGGGTACTCGACATTCTGTATTTAGGGCATACTCGCTCAGAGATTTAAAAAAAAACAGCCTACGCTGCCATACATTCTCAATTCCGCATACACACGGCTGCTTCACGTGAACGAAGAATACAACAAGACATGAATCATATCTCCCCAGAAACGTGGTAAAGAAGGGTGACCTCAGAGATTGCGAGAACTGGAGAGCATCACCCTCCTGCCACTCACCAGTAAAGTATTTTGCAGAATATTCATACACAGAATTGTACCAGCACTTGAGGAAAAACTTCGGAAAGATCAGGCAGGATTTAGGAAAAGAAGATCATGCACAGACCACATATCTGTAATTAGACAAATATTAGAGCAGGCAAATGAGTGGCCTAGCACAACATATGCACCGTTTATAGATTATGAGAAAGCCTATGACAGTGTCAAAAGAGATGCATTGTAGAAAATCCTAAGATGGCATGGCTTCCCCCATAAGACAGTGAATGCAATCAAAGCCCTATACGTAGGTTTTCAGTGCAAAGTGATCTGTGGAGAACATACCTCCAGCAGCTTTATGGTACAAACAGGAGTGAAGCAGGGATGTGTACTATCACCAACATTATTTATCTTGGCAATAGGAGGCAACATCAGACAAACGCAGAGGATTACAATGGACCCTTGACGCAGTGCTGGAGGACCTTGACTTTGCGGATGACATCTGTCTACTATCAAGCAGCCACAAAGACATGCAAGATAAAATAGACAAGCTAACTCAGAATGCAAACAACACAGGATTAAAGATCAACGTAGGAAAGACAAAGTTAATGAACCAGAATATGAACAACAGAAATGTACTCAGAGAAGATAGCAAGTTAGTGGAGGAGGTCAACGAATTTGTATATCTTGGCAGTCGAGTAGTAGAAAATAGAGACAGCACAGAGGACATCAACAGCAGACTTACTAGAGCAAACCAGGCTTTTGCAATGCTACAGACTATATGGAAATCTAAAAAATCTAAGCATGAAGACGAAAATCAGGATATTTAAGAGTAATGTTCTAAGTGTACTACTCTATGGAAGTGAATGCTGGAAAATCACCAAAACCATATAAACAAGTTGAATTCTTTCGAGACTAAATTTTTACGAAGAATAAGAAAAATATTTTGGCCAAACACCGTAAGAAATAACATCTTGTTGGCAGAAATGCAGATGAAGCCACTGAAAGCAATTATTGAGGAAAGACGCTGGCGATTGTTGGGACTATGTGCTCCGAATGACTGACAACTCACTACCAAAAATAGCACTAAGATGGACCCCACAGGTGAACAGAAGTAAGGGTAGACCAAAAGAGACATAGAGAAGAACAGAGAGGATGTTGAGCAATAGAGGGCTCACCTGGGCAAGAGTGAAAAAAAAAGGAAAAGGACAGGCATTTGTGGAAAATCCTTGCGGAAGCCCCATGTGCACTGGGCACTTACGGTTAAGAGAGAGAGAGAGAGAGAGAGAGAGAGAAACGTGGCAGTAAAATAGAAATGTTAAAATATTTTTAATTCTCAAGACTTCTTGGCGCAGCGCCCCACGCTCTCTGTAAAAGAAGCCTTGGAGACAAGCTAATATAAGTAAAAGAAGCCTTGGAGACAAGCTAATATAAGTAAAAGAAGCCTTGGAGACAAGCTAATATAAGTAAAAGAAGCCTTGGAGACAAGCTAATATAAGTAAAAGAAGCATTGGAGACAAGCTAATATAAGTAAAAGAAGCATTGGAGACAAGCTAATATAAGTAAAAGAAGCATTGGAGACAAGCTAATATAAGTAAAAGAAGCATTGGAGACAAGCTAATATAAGTAAAAGAAGCATTGGAGACAAGCTAATATAAGTAAATAATACAAACATGCCAAAATATTCACAGGTGGCTTTTCTCTTCCCTTTGTCTTGACACTTTTTTTTAAGATTTCAAAATCTTTTTTTCCCTTCGTTCTAGAGAAGATCAGAGAGTAAAGACAAACGTTCCACCAGCTTCAAGGAAAGGGGGAGGGAGATGAGAAGTACTTAATGACAACACTATCTGTTTAACTTACACTCTATCTGTTTAACTTCTACTAACTGCCAATCCCAGCAGCGTAGGTTCCCTCGCGTTCTTGAACACTGCGGCATGAAATTCTGCACAAAACCACAACTATTTCCTCTCATGATACTACACAGGCAGAAGACGTTGTTAGTATGCTGCCACGTCAGTCCCATGTTAACCTCTACCTACATTCTTCCCATCTGACATGAATGCTCAAGAATTTAATATTACCAATGACGAATCAAGTAGGATGGAGTCTGGTCTGCGGTGCATTTTTCAACCTCCCAAGAGCAGAATATATAAGCAGGATTCGATCCCTAGCCTTTCGGTTGTACTGTAACATCACAAACAAAGGCCTTTAACCAGCATCGCCGTTTGGGTGTCCTGGCCAACTCTGCTTTCCTTGACTTCATCACCGCATCATCTTTTATACACTTACGTACGCCATGCACAGAAAGTATTTACATCAACACGTCACGAAGTCAGTGATCATCAACTGTGTCACCAAAAGTTCTTTAGTGTGCCGCTGAAGTCTGGTGAGGTCCATTTACTGTTACAACTATTACTAGTATCTATTACTGTACATCAGATTTCCGGCTGCTGGGTCAAAAAAGTGTGCCTCAATGTTAACATTTATATTTATTACAGATACCAAGGAGTCGGCAACTGCGGCCCCCATCATACTAACTACAGTGTCATAATTACATATTACTATGTAAGTGAAATAACTATTATTCAGATTCTTGTGATACTTTATTACTATCACGTTCATTTATTAGCTATAAACATGAATGTGGCCCACCGGTCACTCATAAAGCGGTATCCGGTACCTTTGTAGAAAAAAAAAGCAATGGGTATGTCCCTTCTTGATTTTGAAGCTTTGTTTGATACAAAGGCTGCCGACCCGATGTAGAGCCTACCTATATGCCGTAGGCACGAAATTTGGTAAGCGCTGCCCTACGCGATAGGTGAAAGCAGTGGTTTACTAAAGTAGTTACAAGCCAAGACCTGTCTGAGACATCGCACCTGCTCATGCAAGTTACTTCATAAAATTGCCTACAATATGCAAACAACGTGTAATACTTTAGTCCCCTTTTGATTTCCTGGAAACTGCGGCTTCGTGACCTTGTTGAGATAATACTGGAAACCCCCAAGCTACAGCGAACTCATTGTATAAAATGAGGCCATCATAACACTGGTTGCCGTCAAAATTCCGGTATTTCCTAAGATGATCTAATTTTCTTTTTAAATAAGAGGAGAAAACAAGTACATGGGCGTGATATATTATCGTACAACAAATGAAAAAGGTGTACTCGTTAGTTAATAAAAGTGTTCCAACCTTTTTGGTTTTACACACATCACAACTTTAGTGTATTTATATATTTAGTTTTATAAATAACTTATACTCAAAAACTAAAAACTACTCCTATATTACTGTAGTGCATGTCTGGTCATGTCAATGGTTTTCTTATTTCTGGGTCCTCTATGTGAAAGTTCATGGTCTGGGGAACTTTTTGCTAAACATACAAACGGTAACGATTAGATGATTACGAAACAAATGCCAGCAGTCTGCAATGCTGTCTTCTATTTTAATGCAGGCAGCAAAAGGTGAACACAAAAAGAACACATATCCATACTACAAGAACTTAATATTGAAGGCTGGCTAGTAAAGAGGATTAACCAGAGAAAACTGAAATATTTTTGACACAAAATTTAGAGAAGACCGTCTTAGAACGGTACATTATGGGGAAAATGAAAGAGCGGAAGACCAAGGCAAAGATGGCTGCAAGACATAGTTGACGATCTGCAAATGGATGCATCAGCAGCAGGGCATCTTGCTTACAACCGTGGGGCCTACGGGAGAGCTGTTAGGGAGGCTAAGTTCCGCAAGGGACATGCAAATGACTGACTGAGTAAAGGTGAAAGGCCACTGCTGGTGCAGTGTTTGTCACACCCCAAGAAAATGGCTGGGAGTGGGAAATTGACATGGTGCACAATCAAAGAGTGGTACTCGGGTCCAATGAGACCTGGGGTCCGGCCTATGCATCGCTCTTTGTCCCTTAGGGCTTCCTCTGTTTTAAGGGGCACCTGCAGTAGATGAAAAACAGAATGGCTAATCACTAATGGTAAGCGGGGTGCTAGTGTGTGTGTATCCCTCTCAGCGGCTCTGGTTAGCTGCTGTAGCAATTAGTAGCAGTAGCTGCTGTATCAATTAGCAGCAGTAGCTGTTGTACCAATTAGCAGCAGTAGCCGTTGTAGCAATTACTAGCAGTAGCCGTTGTAGCAATTACTAGCAGTAGCGGTGATGCCAATGGTAGCAGCGATCACCAGCTGTAACAGCAACAGTAGACTCACTCACTCATCCACCCACCCACTCACTCACACAAATGCCCTGAATGCCTTACTTTCTGAACAAACTGATTTTAGGTGATGTCGAAACATGACAACTCCTCTATGATTATTATTTAGGAAAAAAATAGTTTACATTCATTTTCAAGTATATTTTCTCTAACTTAACTTGTGAACAAAGAAAAACTGCCATGTTTCTTATTGTGTGCCACTAATAATGTACTGCTACAATACTGTGAGACCACTACGTCGCTACATCAATGGGAAAACATAATAACACATGCACGTTTAGCTGTGGTCGGAGAATAATAAACACCAGCAGGCCTTGTGTATGTTTTTTTTTCTTCTTATTCAAACTTGCACCAAGTTTGAAACTCATTGGCTGAGGTTACGTGCTTACTGGGGACAGGGGCGTAACACTGTGTATCTCAAAGCTGGTTGGTGGTAGCCAATTTGAGCGGGAGTTTCGACTAAGAGCATGGCCCGTCAAAACTGTGCCTAACTTTAGCGTCGTCGTAATGGCCTATGTGTCCGACGTAAGATACTAAGGTAAGATACTACGATGCAGATAACGCACTGTAATTAGTGATGCACTACCTTCATTTATATGTACTCGTCTTTCTTTCTGCCATTCTTGTTCCTGCCCACTCCCCCCCCCCCCTCTATCTCTTGTAAAACAACCATACATATACCCTCCATCTACTATTTTAGCTCGCATGAACTGCTAAGATTTACACACTTTCAGGCTTCCAACATAAAGAATTTTATTTTAAAACATTGAACGTCACTTAATATAAATGTACTGGTTACTTAGGAAGAAAATACAAATACAACCAACAAATCAGTGAAGGGTTCAGAAAAGTCACATCACTCTATATTACGACATATCACAAATGAGAAAACCGTAGAAACTGGGTCTTTGGTATATGCCGACTGATGGACATAAGGTTTCATATTTTTATTCTCTCCACTGCAGTACAGCATCTCTCTCTTCCACTGCTGCCAAGTATACCATGTGATTTTCAAAAGACAATATATATCCACAATGTGAACTCTATGCCCACATCTGACGCTGGTTTAAACGTCGAAGGCCAAGAACTCTCGTAATTTTATGAAGGGCAGTAACCACTATCTAAATTCTAACCTTAACCGGCATAGACTAAGCCAGGTCGTGTTCACGGAGAGAAAATTCTTGCCTGTAGAAAGAATCTTTTCTGGTACAGTTTTATAGTAAAAAAAAAAAAATTTGGTCACCAGTAAAAATAAACCGCCCACTGTCTCAATTATAGCAAATTGCCTTTTTTCATATTTTGGTGGTTTTTCTAAACTTTATAAACTGAAAGATTTTTTTTTAAATTTAAACATTTATTTCACAAGTTAATCTCATGGCCTGGACCTCAGTCTTTACTACCAGTGTTTCCCAACACAGGGCGTACACCCCATGTGGTGGGGGGGCATGTAGATTATAGTTATATTATGCTTCTTTTAGAACTTGGTTGACTAATCTGAGGGGAGGGTCAATACTAATCTTTTGAGGCATTGCAGTGGGGCATGATCCAAAGACGTTGGGATGTGTGTATGTATCTGTCTATATATATATATATATATCCTGTTCAAAAAAAGAAACGCAACACTACTGTAGTTGTAATGGCCACCAAATTTCAAACTTGTATCAAAACTGTATTTTACAGAATTAATGTTTCAATCTTGGCATGATGAAACTTTAAGACTTTAACAATGTAATGATGTTCATTAAATCTGGTTTGGACTTTTCTTCTTTGCGACTGAGGCCTCCGTTTCAGTAAGGTGTATGGCCGCCTCTAGCCTGTATCAGAGAACGACATCTCCTTGACATGGATCGGATTAGTCGTTGGATCTGTTGTTGCGGGATGGCTGCTCACTCTTCCCGAAGTGCAAAAGACAACTATCGGAGATTGGTTGGCACCACGTCTTGCTGGCAGACTTGTCTGTTTAGTTCATCCCATAAGTGTTCTATTGGGTTCATGTCTGATAACATGGATGGCCACAGAATGGTCTGGATGCTGTTGTCAGCAAGGAACTGGGTGGTGAATTGTGCCACATGAGGTCGAGCGCTATCCTACTGAAAAATTGACCCTGGTGCAACCAGAAGTGGAAGGACGTGAGGACGAATTTCAGCGACACATCGTTGGGCATGCAGGTGTCCTTCAATTTGCACCAGGTCACTTCTTCCCATGAAGCTGATCATCCCCCACACCAGTATATCTCCACCACTATGTGGAGGAGCCTCGTCCACGCAGTTCTGGGCGTAACGAGCTGATGTCATTGACTGGACTGTTGAGGATGAAGATGCAAGTCGATTCCTGAGGTGATGCAAGTCGATTCCTGAGGTGATGCAGCTGTATGAAGCAGTCTTTGGCAGGAGTTGTGACTATGGGTCTTCCACTGCGTGGCCGGTCTGCAACTGAGCCACTTTCTTGAAATGCATCTCCAAAGGCAACTAATGGTGCTTCTAACCACATTAAATTGTCTGGCCACTACACTTTGTGACTGTCCAGTCTGTAAACATCCAATGATGATGAGTCGTTGTTCTGTAGTGAGATGAGCCACACTTGCGCACTGAATTTTCAAATAAACTAATTCGAGGAGCGTCAATCTTTTATAGGCATTCAGTAAAATAGTCAGTGAGTTTTGTGTTCAGTAATTTTCACGGGATTCTCGTGAACCTGTCATGAGTTATTGTCAAAAATGCTGTTTTGACTAGTGTCGCTTTTCTGTGCTCATTAATCATCTGCTGAGTAAAATTCAGGTCAGCACGTGAAGTTGATGTTCATGTGAACATTTCAATCAATTTGCCCTTGTCTGATCAGCAAACTTCAATTTAAATCATAACATCATATTTGTTGTGCTTCTTTTTTTAAACAGTATATATATATATATATGAGGGGTGATGATTGATAAGTTCTCGGCCTAAGGTACAACGGATTATTTGTGGAAAACTTTTTTGGGTTATTTCTCAACATAGTCCCCTTGCAAGTTTATGCACTTAGTCCAGCGATCCTGGAGCATACGGATCCCTTCTTTGTAAAAGTCAGCATCTTGTATCAGTAAAAAGTGGTCTACAGCATGAATGACATCATCATCTGAAGCAAATTTGCGACCGCTGAGCTCCTTTTTGAGTTTGGTAAACAGGTAATAGTCCCAAGGGGTCAAACTGGGGAATTAGGAGGATGTTCAAGAAGCTGGAAGCTGCATTCATGAATGGCAGCCATTGCCACTGCTGACTTATGAACTGGAGCACTGTCTTGCTGAAAGATGACTCCTCTCATCAATTTCCCTCGACACTTTTCCTCAATTTGACCAGCAGTTGCTTCACAAGATTAGCGTAATAGGCCCCGGTGACCGTTCTGCCCTTTTTAAGATAGTCTACATATAGCACACCTCCTGAATCCCATAAGATGGAATACATCACTTTGCCTGCAGACAGAGCCACCCTTGCTTTCTTTGGAGGTGAGGATCCATGATGTTTCCACTGATTTGACTTTTGTTTGGTTTCTGGTTGAAAATGATGAGCCCAAGTCTCATCCACAGTCACGAATGTACCGCTCAATTAGTTGTCGATCCTCCATTATCATGTCATGGATTCTGCCGGTGGTTTCATCGGTGGTTACTGTTCTTGGTCTTCCTGGACGGGGATCATCTTCCAGACTCTCCCTTCCATGTTTGAATTGAGTTGCCCATTTCTTCACTGTGCTGTAAGAAGGGGTAGTCTCCCCTAGAGTCTCTACCATATCCTCGTGGATCTCCTTCGATAATAAGCCCTTGATGCTGAGGTGGCGAATGACTGCTCGATGAGAAATTTTATCCATTTTCTCAATTTTTGCCACCCCTTACCACTTCAGTAGCCTGTAAAAAGAATTGGTTGCAGTTAATTTCTTGAAACTTGGTGTTTAATCTTACATTATCCTGATCTACAAATGCACCAAATATCAAGTGTGTGTTTCAAGTATTTGTATCTTAAGCTGAGAACTTATCAACCACCTCGTGCGTGCGTGTGTGTGAGTGGGGGGGGGGGGGGGGGTGTTGTTTTTTTTTTCCTTCAATTTTCCAAGTCATTAGGGCTGACTGCTGCTGATAAAGTTCACCTACATTCCTAATCTTCTCTCTCCTGTTGGTGACACCAATTCCTTTTATACCCTCCTCTATGTTGTCTCTCCATCTCTGTCTTGATCTACCCCTTGGTCTTGTTTCCTTCTCTTGTATGTACATAATTTTTGTTTGTTCTCTTCCACTCTTTCTACATGCCCCAGCCAGCATAGTCTGTTCAGTTTCAAGACATTTATAATTCGTTGGTATTTAAATAAGCTGTTCAGTTCAGTGTTCTTTCTAGCTCTCCACTCTCCACTGTTGGTATCCTTTGTGGGCCCAAAGATTCTTCCTAGGACTTGTTCTCAAAGATCTGCAATATTTGTTCATCTTTCTTTTTTGTACTCCGCATTTCTGATCCATACATGATGGCTGGTCTTATTATAGTTTTGTAGGTTATTTTGGTGTTCTGGAACAGGATTTTGGATTTTAACAGGTGTTGAAAGGCCAAGCATATTTTATTCCTCGTCTGTACTCTGCTTTTAATTTTCTTGCTTACTGTGTTGTTTCTGTTGAAGGTTGTGCCTAGATATTTGTATGTTTCTGCTTTCCTAATAATCAAGGGGAAGGTCTGCATGGGCAGGGATCAGATGAAACTTACACCCTGGTCCTCCAGGTTGAGGGATGGAGCATGGGGCCAACAACCCCATCTCCATAAAAAAAAGAGTAGTGTTACGGAACAGATAGAGACGCCTTGAAATTGGACGGATGGAGATATATATATATATATATACATAAATGAAAGCCAACTAGTGAAGGGTTTTTTTGGTCCAATATCTGAGATAGCCATTACATTTTACATCTTTCATCCTGCCAGTGCCCCTAAACATCACATATATTAGTTCGCCAAGATTTCCCGTCCTCTGCGAGTTTTTCTATCTCATCAAGGGGTGTTATGCCCACTAAACTGGCCTCACTTAACAATGTCCTCTTCAGAGTTTTCTCATGGCTGACCTCTTTTACACCTTAAACAATTTTAACTCTGAGACATTTCCTTTCCCTGACGCAACTGACTCATGAACCCAGCTAGGATCTGAAACCAGTACAATCATACCTTTCTTTCACCTTGCACCAAGTACTTTCAGAAATATAAAAATGCATAAACTAGGGAAAAAAGTAGAAACAGTTTTATTGCTGTGCCCATTAAGTAATAAAGCTGCTCCTACTCTTTTTCCTAGTTTACACATTTTGCTACCACAGCTTTACTGCACTGGCTCTGTGTATAGAGTTATATACTTAGTTTTATATACTTCTACACAAATTATTTTAGAAATAACACTACTCTTTTTTTTTATGGAGATGGGGTTGTTGGCCCCATGCTCCATCCCTCAACCTGGAGGACCAGGGTGCAAGTTTCATCTGATCCCTACCCATGCAGACCTTCCCCTTGATTATTAGGAAAGCAGAAACATACAAATATCTAGGTACAACCTACTGGCCTGATTATCCTCCAACCAATCTCTCTGACTGCTTTTTAACTAGGTTTTTTATAATATAAATCAGCTACAGTAACCAGTAGTTCAAAAAGTAAAACAACTAAAGAGAGGAACAGACAGAACTACAAAAATAAGATTTTTAAGGGCATGCATCTTTCCCATTGCAACATATGCTTGGGCACTTAACAAAACAGCTGAGAAACACATAAATATCTTTGAATGTAAATGCTACAGAATAAAGAGTCCTTCAAATATCATGGGCATAAAAAGGAACAAATATATCCATACTACAAGAACTTAATATTGAAGAAGGCTTGCTAGTAAAGAGGATTAAACAGAGAAAACTTAACTATTTTGGACACATTAAACATCATATGAATTTAAAGAAGACCATCTTGGAAGGGTACATAATGAGAAAAAGAAAGAGAGGAAGACCAAGGCAAAGATGGCTGCAAGACATCGTTGATAATCTGCACATGGATGCATCAACAGCAGGGCATCTTGCTTACAAATGAGAGGCCTACAGGAGTGCTGTTAAGAAGGCAAAGCTCTGCAAGGGACATGCAAATGACTGACTGACTGACTGACAGTAACCAACAACTTCCAAAGTTTTCAGTTTTCCTCCTTTTTTTATTTCAACCGGGTATTCACCGGTAACTGCCAGTTAATGTGATCATTGGTTGATTCATGTGAAAAATAAACTTAGAGAAATAAATAAAATTTGTCAACCAGAGACTGTCAGAGGATATGAAAGCTGCATGGGGAGATCAGGAAGGAGGGCTATGGGGGACAAGAAATAAAAGACGGTAGACAAAACTGAGTGGACAGAAGAATTTTAAATAGTGGAGTAATATTTTGGCATATGGCATGTCCAAAGCCATATACAAGTCACCTGATGTTGTGAAAAAAAAAAAAAACAAAAACAAAAATGGATCACATTCAGTGATCATGTTAACTGGCAGTTACAGGTAAACTACTAATTTAAAAAAAAAAAAAGAAGAAAAAACTGAACTGTCAATTACTATAACCAGTTATTTTATTGTAAAACCTAGTAAAAAGCAAATGTGAAATTGGTTGGAGGATATTTCAGGCCAGATGGATGATGATGCTGAAAAAGTATTGAGGACATCCAGCCAGTTTTGACTTTGGTTCAGTATACGAGCAATCTGTAAAGATTAAATCTCACCACAAATAAGAAGGAAAGTTTGGCTGATTTGATCACATGGAATATTCTAAAGTCTGTAACAACATTCACAGCACCAAACTCACCTACACAGCACAGCATGCTGGAAGATATCATAGCCAGTTTCCTCATCAATGACACTCAGCCAGTCCTCGTTCCTGGCCAATGACTTGAGCAGATGGAAAATGTCTGACGTTTTATCCTTGTTGGAAGAATCAAGACGAGAAAACAACTCAGTTTTTAATGAACATAAGACTATTATTATAATATTCCTAGGTGTGGGTTAACTTTGATAGCAACCACTAGTTCACATAAAGCTGTATCATAACCACTAGCACCATTTTACATGATCAGATTTGTTATAATAATATGAGAAATCAAATTTTTGAAAACACTAAATGTTTAAATTTAGAGTCTGTTTTTCATGTTTTTATTTATTGTGTTGTTTTTATATGTGATCCTTTTCTTTTGGCGAAAAAGCGCTCTCGAGTTCCGTGCGTGGGGAGACAGGCTTTCGCTCCCTTCCCGGACAGCGAGAGTTAAGGTGTTTCGATGCAGAAGCAATTAAATTAAAATTTCCCTCATTGTATCTCCATTATTAGTTAGCAGTGATCCAAGATATTCAAAACTCTCCACCTCTTCCAATTTTTCCTCATTGATATATATTTCAGCTGCCTTGTTTGTTTTGTCAGTTGTCATCAATTTAGTTTTCTTCGCATTAAGATAGAGGTTCTGCTCTTCGCTGTTCTTATGGACTGACATAATTAGTTTTTCCATTCCTTTTTGTGTTGTGGATAGTAACACTGTGTCATCAGCATATCCAATCTCTGGTATTTCATAACCTCCAATTGTTATGGCATCATAATATTCTTTGTCTACATCTTCTCCAACATTCCTCATTATATTTTCAGCATACAAGTTAAATAAGTAGGGTGACAATATGCACCCCTGACAAACCCCTTGTTTTATGTCAAACCAAGTTGTTTCACCTTTTATCCTTACTGCTGCTTATTGGTCTAGATACAGCAGTGATGTTAATTGTATCAAATGTGTTGGAAATCCCATTTTTTCCATTATTTCCCAAAGTTTCTGGTGTTGTACACAATCAAATGCCTTTGAGTAGTCTATAAAGGATAAATATAGATTCACATTAAACTCTCTACATTTCTCTATTATTAATCTTAGATTGAATATATGATCTCTTGATCCTCTTCCTCGCCAGACAACAGACTAAAAAAGTTTATAAACAACAGACAGATTCATAATCATGTGCTCATATGCTGCTTCTTTTTTGTATGCATGTGCTCATATGCAACATTAAACACAAAAAAAACAAAAACAAATAAGAGCTAGAGCATCTGTGTGGTTTAGTGGTTAGTACACTAGTCTCTCATGGTGATGGTTGGGGGTTCGAATCCAGCCAGAGGGTTTTTTTTTGGGGGGGGGCAGTCACCCAGCTGTAGAAATGGGTACACGACTTCTTTCAGGGGTGGGGGGGAAAGGAAAGGCAACCAGATGTGATGCTGACCACATAACCTCTAGTGTGTCGACAGGTCAAGAAAAAAAATATGAACACCAAATCCCCTATATGCCTATAAGACATAACACGGTTACCCTTTTTTTTTTAACTTTTGCAAATAAGAGCCAGATATCATCATCATCATCATTGCCTTTCACTCCCTTGAGAGCATAGGCCATGGATAAAGGCTCTCCAGCCAACTCTGTTCTTGGAATTATTCTCTGCTTCCTTCCATGTGCATCCCTTGCCTCTAAGCACTATGATAGCCAAATATGGGATTTTTTAAAAAAAAACGTACCTCATAGTCTCTGAGTATGGAGATAGCTTTTCCAATGATCCATTTGGTTTCACCTGCAGGTGGTGATAGAGGCGGACCGTAAATAATACTGACAGGCCAAGTTGTTCGTACATATTGGTAGAGAGAGTACAGATAGCTGAACATCACTTCTGTGAAAGGCATGGTTTACTGCATCTCTGGGACAGAGAACATCATCTGATGAGTTTATGTTTCTTTCACTTGTCTTTATATGGGGAAATATCCGCTTGTATTATCTCATGTCACACAAGATGATGTGTAGATTAGCTTGTCTTGTTTGTCCAGTACTTGAATCCTGTACGAGAAAAATATATGAACTGAATTATTTTGCTCAATACTGGTTGTTACTGTTAGCCTGCGGTTCCCAACCTTTTCTGAGTATGACCCTAAACTAGCAATGGTGTGTGACCAAAAAAATCTTTTCACATGAGGTAACTTTGCTACTTTATCTTCTCACAACTCTACATTCACTGCTATTTTATCTTCTCACAACTCTACATTCACTGCTATTTTATCTTCTCACAACTCTATATTCACTGCTACTTTATCGTCTCATAACTCTACATTCACTGCTATTTTATCTTCTTACAACTCTACATCCACTGCTACATTATCTTCTCACAACTCTACATTCACTGCTACATTATCTTCTCACAACTCTACATTCACTGCTACTTTATATTCTCATAACTCTACATTCAGACCCCTGTGACCTAATATGAGTCATGACCTGATGTTAGGAACCACCCCCCCCCCCCCATATCAAGGCTCTGGTAATAATGGTTTTGTGTCTTGTGTTGTTCTTTATATTTCTAATGAGATTAGAGTCTTTTATTTTCCTGTGCCATTTGATCAGATATATATTTTTTAGTCTAGTCTCCTCCCATTTTCTTTTTCCCTCTTTAGTATTCTAGTGATTGTCAGGGGAGAGTCAGAGGTATATGGTGCAGTTTTACAAAAATAGAGAGATAGGAAAGAAAGGAAGATAAATTAGCAATGAGGGGTAAGAACAGTGTATTGGTTATGAAAGCCTACAATAACACTCCATCTGTCTCTATGACACACCTCCATCTGACTCTGCTCTACAGTACATCTCTGCCTGACTCTAATCTGCAAAACACCTCCATCTAACTCTGCAATACACCTCATATAACTGTACTCTACAATACACCTCATATAACTGTACTCTACAATACACCTCATATAACTGTACTCTACAATACACCTCATATAATTGTACTCTACAATACACCTCATATAACTGTACTTTACAATACACCTCATATAATTGTACTCTACAATACACCTCATATAACTGTACTCTACAATACAACTCATATAGCTGTAATCTACAATATACCTCATATAACTGTACTCTAAAATACACCTCCATCAAACCCTACAATACGCCTCATATAACTGTACTCTAAAATACACCTCCACTAAACCCTACAATACACCTCATGTAACTGTACTCTATAATACACCTCCATCAAAACCTACAATACACCTCATATAATTCTCTCTACATCTCCATCTAAAACTGTACAATACAGCTTTTGCAAGCATAAATGAGAGTGGATATCACATTTGAAATGAATAATCTTAGCTTGGTTTTTTTGTGCTTATAACTTCTGAGTGTTTGGCCCCATGCAGGGACCTGTTGAAAAAAAAATATGGCTGCTGTAACCCACTCCTATGCTGACACAGTGGTGTGCCTCAACATCTTCAAAGCATCGGCTGCAAAGAACACTAGTTCACGTTCTGGAGAGACAGAAGAACAAGACCTCCCTGGAACTGACATGCTTTGTAATGTAATCAAACAAGTTAACTCTTTTCTTTTGTCTTTTTTTGCTAATATCTTCATATGTTGTATCATTATATTTAATACAGCATAATTTTAGTGTTCACAACTCACTCAATGGTACATGCCCTTATACCAAAACTGTATAATACACTTATCTTATCTTATCTTATATCCTTCCCGTGCCGTCAAACGTCACATAGGGCTCATAAAGTAGTTCGCCAATTTTTCCTGTCTTCGGCGAGTCTTTCAACCTCATCAAAGGATTTTATGCCTGTTAACTTGGCCTCTCTTAATAATGTCCTCTTCAGAGTTTCACGCGGTCTGCCCCTTTTTCTTCGGCCTGTTGTGTTCCACATGATAGCTTGTTTTGGGATTCTCTGATCATTTCTTCTCATCAAGTGACCAACATATGTCCATCTCCTTTTCCTGATCACCCATGAGACTGGTTGTTGTTCAGTCATCTGTCTTATCTCTGCATTGTTCTTGAATTCATTTCACTTGATGCCGAGTATTTTCCTTAGGCATTTGTTTTCAAAAGAGTCTAATTTCTTTTCTATTTCTTTAGTTGTTTTCCAGCTTTCGCATGCATAAATGAGGGTGGATATTACATTTGAATTGAACAGTCTTAACTTGGTTTTTGTGCTTATAACTTTTGAATTCCATATGTTCTCATAATTCTTGAAGATTGATGCTGCTTTTGCAATTCTGATCCTAACTTCCTTTCTAGTGTCACCATCCTGGTCTATGTAGCTGCCAAGGTATGCAAATTGATTGACTTCTTCAATATCTGTCCCTTCTATGTGTATTTTTCCATTTTGATTGATGGGAATTTTCATTATTTTTGTTTTGTCCTTGTTAATTTCAAGTCCTATTTTGCTAGCCAGTGAAGACAGGCTATCTGTTTTTTCTTGCATGGAATTCACATTATTACTGATAAGAGTTATGTCATCAGCAAAATCAAGATCTTCTAGTTGGGTCCCATGTACCCAGTCAATACCTGTGTTACCTGTGCAGCATTTTTTCATTATGAAGTCTATTGTAATCCCAAAAAGTAAAGGAAACAGTATACATCCTTGTTTTTTTAGTATTTTAACAATGATTCCTTTCTTCCAATTAGAAGGGACCTTTTCTTCTTTCCAAATCTTGTTAAACATTCTCTGTAGTTGTCTCATGTTGTCACTATTGATAGCTTTTAGCATCTCGGCTGTTATTTCATCTTCACCTGCAGCTTTGTTGTTAGCCATTAAATTCACTGCTGTTTCAATTTCATGCACTTACACATAATACACTTACCGAGTCTTTACTACCGTAAACTTGCAGTTTTGGAAAAGAGTATTGGGACTGAAGCCACTAAACCACATTGGTCAAGACTCTAATCTTACTTTTATGAAAAAGAAAAAAAAAAAGCTTTCAGCAAATCAAGGTTGTGGTATCAGTATGCCATACCACTTAACTCCACTCTTTTTTTATTTTTTTTTCTGATGCAGACTCCCTTATTTTTCCCTGCCTGTCTCAAATTCCTTCATAAATGATACATTTTTACCGACTGTGACTCCATGTAAAATTGCTACTGATTCTGAATCCTCTTTTTTTTTTCCTCATACTAACTTTTCTCTTTCTTCTGCATTCAGTTTTGTATGCTCAGCTTTCAGACACAGAGTCAGGTTGCCTCCATTCTTCTTCTTCTTCTTCTGTGTTTGAAGTTGTTGGTCCCATCAGATCCTGATCCTTGTCTCCAGATTCTGATAGGAGCTACCAAAGCTTTTTGCCCCAAGCTTGTGTCCTCTGGCCATATCTCACGTCTCAGGTCTGTATTGGTTTGGGCACTCTTGTAGGATATGTTCTGGAGTCTGGACTCCACTGCCACATGGGGACTCGTCTGTGTGAGATATTTTAAGATGTAGGTGGCTCAGTAGTCTGCAGTGGCCTGTCCTTAGACAAAAGAGGATGGTTCACTATTGTCTATGTAGCTGGTGTACTGCATCTGGTTCATTGTTGCATTTCAGTTGCTTTTTCCATTCAGATCTGCGCTGGTTACAGATTATGGTTTTCATCCCTTGGTAGTTTACTGGATGGTTTGTTTGATCTTGATTGCTGCCAGCTTTGGATAAGGTGTCAGCTACTTCACTGCCAGCTAATCCACAGTGGGATGGTACCCATTGTAGGGCCACGGCTGTTGACAGTGTAAGGTGCTTCACTTTTGTTGTAATTTCCTGTATGTTTGCCTGTGGGTTTTTTTTTTGTTTTTAGTGATTTGCTGCCTCCATGAATCCTGTTGTCAGCAGGTCCTCATAGGAACTCTCCTCTGTGCTTCTCTCTTGCAAGAGCCTTCCCTTTTGTCTGGTGCAGGTCTGTAGTATGTGTTCGGGAGTCTGGGAGCCATTCTGGCACATGCACTGAGCTGTTGGTGTAGCCTTTATCTTATGGAGATGAGCGTCGAGTCTGCACCATCTGGTTCATAACTTGTGGTTTGTTGTTTGTTTGTTTAGCCTTAGTATGGGGTCCTGTGGGTATCTGCTATTTGTCCTCTGCCTCTAGATGTGTTGGTATTTCCTTTTAACTAGTGTTTTCATTCCCTTTTTCAATATTCTGTGCCTGAACTGTTCTTTCTTTGTGCCTTCCTTTGCTAGTCTATCAGCTCTTTGAACTCTCCACTTCCTTTGAAAATGATACATCTCTGTCCAGAACTGTACCCATCTCTGATTCCATATTCTTTCCTCTGCAAACAGGCTGTTGCAACAGTTTGACAGACCATTTCATGTAATGCTGTCCACACTGAGAGGGAAGTTAATGACAAACCTAGCACTGAAGCACTGTTGTGATCTTGTGACATCATCATCATCATCACTGCCCATCTCTCCCTTGGCAGTAAGGGCCAAGGATGTTTCTCCAGTCATCCCAGTTCTTGGGTTTACTCTCTCCTTCCCTCCGTATGTATTCCTTTGCTTCTGAGCACTTTCATAATTTCCCTTTCCAAGTTGTTCTTGGCCTTCTGTGATTTCTATTTTGGGTGGGGGGAGGGGGGGAAGGGGGGGTCCTGATCCTGAGTACAAGACAGTAAACGACAAAAGTCTAGATATTTTATCGTTGCTCATCACTGTTATCTCTTGGCAGAAGGTCAGCTACACCCAGAACAAGAATATTTAAACTTTGAATGCCAGTATTTATTTTTTTAAATTCATTTTCTTAATTTTACATGAAACACATTCTTCCTACATCGTAAATATCACAATGATATGTAATATCTCTTCTTACATCTTACCTGCTTCCCGTGCCGTTAAAAACGTCACATGGGGCTCGCATGGTAGTTCGCCAAGTTTATATACCGCTATACGACGCCGTAAATGTCTACTCACTGAAACATATGCAAAATCTCTGCTCCTTGAAATATTCGTAAATATCCACTTCTCAGAACATTTGTTGATGTTTACGCTTTGAAACAATTGTAGATTACTTCACGAAACATTACCCTTATCAGAAACTGCACATCAACTTTAATCTTATCTTCTAGAACACACGCATGCAGAGCGTCAATCGAAATTGTAAACGTCGCAATATTGTTCCCTTCGCGATACTGCCCTTTTACTCAATACAACTGCTGGACATAACCGCTGTAGTCTTGTAACATGCACGTAAATTAAGTCAAAATAAGACACAGATAAATCACCTGATACATGTAAAGCCCACCCAGCCATGTCCTGATAAACAACATTCACGTCTGCTACGTTGTGGTTGGTCGGCCTGGTTTTATGTCGTCTGCTGCCAAAAACGACCAACAATGGCGAAGCACTCTCTGCTTTACTTGTCCTAGTTTGAATCAGCGGTTTTCAATCCTTTTTTTTTCCTCTGCAGTGGTTCCCAACCTTGGATCACTACCCAAATGATGACTATGGAGGTGGGGGAGGAGGGAAACTGTCGTCTCATCCTAATTTTTTTTTTAGACGACGAAAACAACAGGCCGTGACCCGATGGTGCTGCAAACCGGGTCCACCCATAATGAGACGTGGACCATGCACCCGGCATTCAAATGTGCAGGGCAGGCTTCGAACATCTCACTTTGTTCAAAAATAACGACGCTTTTGTTTCAACCAAAGGGCATATTGATCAGGGTACCTGCCAAGAGGACACTTTGACCTCAGCCACTTTGATCTTAGCAAAAGGTCTCATCCTAAAGTCGCGAGAAGATATCAGAAATAAAGAAAAGAAAAGAAACGTAATTTTTTTTAAAGAAAATAATAGATTACATGATATTAGGGAAATCATATTAGTTTGTATTTCACACTTAAATAGTGAAATAATAACAGCCATTCATCAGCATGTCCTTTGCAGAATTCTGCCTCCCTAATAGTTCTCTTCAAGGCTTCCTGTCTGTAAGCAAGATGTCCTGCTGCTGATGCAACCATTGCAGATGGCTCGTTGCCATCTTCACCTTGGTCTTCCTCTCTTTCTTTTGCCAGTTATGTACCTTTCCAAGATTGTCTTCTCCAAATTCTCATGACGTCCGAAATATGTCCGAAATACTTAAGTTTTCTCTGTTTAATCTTTGCTAGCCAAACTTCTTCAATATTAAATTCTGTGTAGTATGGATACTCATGTATTTGTTCTTTGTGTGTGTGTGTGTGTGCACGCGTGTGTGTGTGTGTCCATGATATTTGAAGAACTATTCTAATGCATTTACATTCAAAGGCACTTATGTGTTTCTCATCTGTTTTGTTGTGTCCATGTTTCACAGGCATATGTTGCAATGGGAAAAATGCATGTCCCTAAAAATCTATTTTTTGTAGTTATATTTGAGTTGTTACTGCTGATTTAGGGTCGTGCTTAAAAAAAAACCTCATAGTTTGAAAATCCCTTTAGTATGAGTATGAATAGAGAAGAGGCTGGTGTGCTAATCTCTCACTTTACTGAAAGCGATCTTGTTAGTTATTTAGGTGCATGAATGAGCATCTGGCTTCTGTCTAAGTTAGGGAAAAGAAATGCAACCATGTCAAATATTAATTACACTATCTTCTAGTATGCTCATGACTCGAGGAAAGTATAGGTACTAGAGTTATATCCTTTGTGCTTTTCAAGGGAATGACACAGAAATCCATATTCATACAATTCATATTAATTTCCTCGATTATGTCATTAATTATTTTACTCATTAATTATTTTCTCCATTGTGCCTAAGTAAATTTTTTAGAAGTTTTGGTAGATAGAAATTAGAAAGAAATTACTCTGTAATTTAAAAACATAGGTTGGGTGAGAAATATACTATTTTTCATTTTGCTTATATTATGTTTAAGTATTTCATTGGACCTTGCTTAGCATTAAATGTGCAAGATTTACCAACACTGTCAGTGCTTCTGGTTTGGAATGAAAGAGTTATATAAACTAGATATCTACCCGTACAGATTTTTTTAAGTTTTAAGGTTCAGTATGTATTAATTAAGTTATGGAATTGGCCAGTCAGTTATTTTAGAAAATATAACTAAATAAATGACGTAGTTCAGGGCCGGTAAATCAGAACTGCTTGAGACCCTTTGCAACTTTTCTTTCCTTTCCTCTCCTAGAAATAGAGTGTTGCTCTTCTTCGCCTGTTTTAAAAGGCCACTTTGTCATTTTTTTTCCCATCCAATTCGATAAGTGTACTTCAAAATCTGCACATTTTTGGCCACAAAAACAGGACACTCATTTGATAGACAACCGAAACTATAATCTGAAAGAGCCACAGGTCCCCCCCCCCCAAACACACGCACATACAAACACACACTGCATAATGATCTGTACAAGATCGTGTGATTTCGTAACAGGACTTCATAAAATGAAATTTATTTATCGTCATTGTCGTTAACAGAATATGAAATAAAAGATCCGTTACTGATTATTTCCTTTTTGTTTTCCCTTTTTTAAAAAATTATTATGCTAGTTTGTTTTGAATTAATGCACACGAAAAGTGAAATAAATGTAAGAATAACTAATTTACTACATGTATGACCTAGGAAGAAAGTGGGAACAGCTTTATTACTTAACGAGCACAAAGCTGTGACGTTTCGGCCGTGAGCCTTAATCATACAAAAACAAGCAGAACGAAGAAACAGACTGAGAAGATAAAGTATACATTCACAATTCATTCATGCCCCCAAACCAATTTACTAATGCCTGTAAAACACTCTTAGTTCTGGGTGTGTCACTTGTGGGCGGAGCTGGATTTCTGAAGGTCGTGGTTGAATTTTTGTACATATTTATTTTTATAGCTATCTTAATGCAAAGAAAACTAAATTGATGACAACTGACAAAACAAACAAGGCAGCTGATATATGTATCAATGAGGAAAAATTGGAAGAAGTAGAGAGTTTTGGATATCTTGGATCACTACTAACTAATAATGGAGATACAATGAGGGAAATTAAAAGGAGGACATCTATCGCTCTTCAGAAAGTTAAAGAATCTGTGGAGAGGAGCAGACAGAACTACAAAAATAAGATTTTTAAGAGCGTGCATCATTCCCATCGCAACATATGCCTGTGAGACCTGGACACTTAACAAAACAGCTGAGAAACACATAAATGCCTTAGAATGTAAATGCTACAGAAGAGTTCTTCAAATATCATGGGCACAGAAAAGATCAAATATATCCATACTACAAGAACTTAATATTGAAGAAGGCTGGCTAGTAAAGAGGATTAAACTGAGAAAACTTAAATATTTTGGACACATTAAACGTCATGATAATTTAGAGAAGACCGTCTTGGAAGGGTACAAATGGGAAAAAGAAAGAGAGGAAGACCAAGGCGAAGATGGCTGCAAGACATCGTTGACGATCTGCAAATGGACGCAGCAGTAGCAGGCCATCGTGCTCACAACCGACAGGCCTACAGGAGTGCTGTTTGGGAGGTCAAGTTCCGCAAGGGACATGCAAATGAATGAATGGGGGGGGTGCCCAATGTTTCCTCTAAAAGCTGCGCGACGGCGCACATTTAAACAAAAATTATGTTGCGCACTAAAGTTTTTTTTAGGCCGCACAAAGAAAAATAAAACCGCTACTTCTAAGTTTCTCTGTTTGTGCTCTGTACTGTAATCGTGCGGAAGAGAAATATGCTAATTCCATGAGTTTGTTTTCCAGATTTCTTTTATATTTCTATAACTTTAAATTGTACTTTGTCATTTGATTTTTCGACGCGCAGTTGCACACCGAATGTTTTTTGACGACATATTTGCACACGAGTTAAAAATTTTGCACACGAACCACACGATCTTAAGGGAACATTTAGTACCAACAATTTTAATGCAAATAAAATGAGAGGGGAGGGGGAGAAGAACGTAGATGAGAGACTGATGTAAACCTAATCAGAGCATTCACTGATAGCTTGAAAACTCTGCCCTAGATACAGACATCAGCTGTACTTACATGGGGTAGTCACGCCATCGGTGTGTATTTAGGTCAATGCTCTAGTTCTTAAATTCGTGTTCTGCTGCAGGCGTTCATGTGGCTGTGCGGTGAGCAATGGAACAATAGCACGTTTGTGAAGTCATTCACATCACACCGCTTCAGGGCCAGTGTATGGGGCAATACCATGTCATCAAGGCCGTGGGTGATACTGCATTAAACAACTCCCTCAGTATATAAAAAAATGTCTAGTCTTTTCCTGCGTCAATGTTAAGTGACGGAAGTTGTTGTTATATTATTATGTGCCATGCCGATTAACGTTGGCGATCATAGTTCTGGATCTTAATACCATTCTTATTGTTTCCGATCAATTCATATACTTTTCCTTCTCCATGCCACGTGGTCAGTCCACTGAGATTTTTTTTCCCCTCGTGGCCTTCCTCTCTTCATTTTCCCCTCGTGGCCTTCCTCTCTTCATTTTCCCATCGTGGCCTTCCTCTCTTCATTTTCCCATCGTGACCTTCCTCTCTTCATTTTCCCATCGTGGCCTTCCTCTCTTCATTTTCTCCTCGTGGCCTTCCTCTCTTCATTTTCCCATCGTGGCCTTCCTCTCTTCATTTTCCCATCGTGGCCTTCCTCTCTTCATTTTCTCCTCGTGGCCTTCCTCTCTTCATTTTCTCCTCGTGGCCTTCCTCTCTTCATTTTCTCCTCGTGGCCTTCCTCTCTTCATCTTCCCCTTGAATTTTCCAGTCATAAAACTTAAAAGTTATTTTAGACTGCTCCTGTTTATTCTGATTAGTACCGACATTTTTGTTTGGTAGATAATCATTTGTACTCGGCATCAGGTGGAATGAATTCAAGAACAATGCAGAAATAAGACAGATGACCGAACAACAACCAGTCTCACGGGTGATCAGGAAAAGGAGATGGACATATGTTGGTCACTTGATGAGAAGAAATGATCAGAGAACCCAAAACAAGCTGTCAAGTGGAACACAACAAGCCGAAGAAAAAGAGTCAGACCGCGTGAAACTCTGAAGAGGACATTGTTAAGAGAGGCCAAATTAACAGGCATAAAATCCTTTGATGAGGTTGAAAGACTCACCGAAGACAGGCAAAATTGGCGAACTACCTTGCGAGCCCTATGTGACGTTTAACGGCACGGGAAGGATATACGATATAAGAAGTTACCTTAATGTTATTTATGTTTGTTGTATGATCAGCATATTTGTAGAATGCCTGGAGCAGATCGAAAGGCGTGTGATAAAGGGAAGAATGTCGGACGGGCCTGCGTGTCCAATTATTAACCCTTTTGAAATAGAGATCGATCAATCAGTCAGTCATTACTAGGTTCTGTAGTTGATAGTTATTATTATATCATGTCATAACGACTGTTTATGTAGTAACATTATGTGGGTTTATTATTTATTGCTATTTACTCTAGCACTGCAGTGTTGATGATGAAATCATCAACACTGCAGTGCTAGAGTATATAGCAATAAATCATCAACAAAGTCCCTAAACACGACATCCTAATTGCTATGGGGGACTTCAATGCTAAGGTAGGGAAGGATAATACTGACGTTGAAAAAGTGATGGGGAAAGAAGGAATTGACATGGTTAATCAGAATGGAGAAAGATTAATTGAAATATGTCTAACAGAGGGCATGGTCATTGGAGGCACAATATTCCCAAACAAAGAGATACATAAAACAACATGGATATCTCCAGATGATAGAACTAGAAACCAGATAGACCATTTTTGTATTAGAAAGCAATACAGAACATCTCTCATGGATGTAAGGGCTTATAGGGGTGCAGATGTCAACAGTGATCACAACCTGTGCATAGGGAAAATAAAACTAAAATTGAAAAGTCAACACAAGAAATCAGTACACAGAAAGATAAACATCCACAGCCTACAAGAAGAAAATACTAACATTAATTTCAATCAGGAACTTGCCAATCATTCAAAACACCCAGTGAAGTTGAGGAGATAGGTATAGATGAGTTATGGAATTCTTACAGCACAGCCATAATCACAGCAGCAAAAGCGCTGGATTGGAAAAACCAAATAGAAAAGCATGGATATCAGATAAAACATGGAAGTATATACATGAAAGACGAGCAGTCAAATTAAACATGTTGAATGCAAAAGCAGATCATGAAAGAGATTCGGCAAAAGCAAAATACAAAGACATAGACAAGAAAGTAAAAAGTTCAGCTAGAAGGGATAAAAGAGAATACATAGACAATATGGCGAAAGAGGCAGAAAAAGCAGCAAAAACAGGAGACAGCAAAACTTTATATAACATACAAAAGAGGCTAACAGGTACTATTACATCTAAAGAAAGACCAATCCTTAGCAAAACTGGAACACTATTAACATCAAATAAAGACCAAAAGCAAAGATGGGCTGAACACTTCCAAGAAATACTCAATCGACCACACCCAAAAGAATTGTTAAACCTTGAAACTGACTTACCAGCCCCACAACTAAATGTCAATCTAGATGAAATTAAATTGCATGAAATTGAAACAGCAGTGAATTTAATGGCTAACAACAAAGCTGCAGGTGAAGATGAAATAACAGCCGAGATGCTAAAAGCTATCAATAGTGACAACATGAGACAACTACAGAGAATGTTTAACAAAATTTGGAAAGAAGAAAAGGTCCCTTCTAATTGGAAGAAAGGAATCATTGTTAAAATACCAAAAAAAGGGCAACCTTAGTGACTGTAACAACTGGAGAGGAGTAACCTTAATATCAGTTGTGTCAAAAGTATTTTGCAAGGTCATTTTGAATAGACTCAAAGATATAGTGGATACTGCAATGAGAGAAGAACAAGCAGGATTTCGAAAAGGGAGAAGCTGTCTCGACCAGATTTTTACTCTCAGAATAATACTTGAAGAACATATTGAAAAGCAGAAACCATTAATACTGAATTTCATAGATTTTAAGAAGGCATTTGATAGCATACACAGAGATTCATTATGGAGAATTTTATGTCTATATGGAATACCATCTAAAATTGTCAACATCATTAAGGACTTATACAATGGATATGGTTGTGCAGTCAAGACAGAAGAAGGGATGAGTGAATGGTTCCAGATTGAAACAGGCGTGAAACAAGGATGTATACTGTCTCCTTTACTTTTTGGGATTACAATAGACTTCATAATGAAAAAATGCTGCACAGGTAACACAGGTATTGACTGGGTACATGGGACCCAACTAGAAGATCTTGATTTTGCTGATGACATAACTCTTATCAGTAATAATGTGAATTCCATGCAAGAAAAAACAGATAGCCTGTCTTCACTGGCTAGCAAAATAGGACTTGAAATTAACAAGGACAAAACAAAAATAATGAAAATTCCCATCAATCAAAATGGAAAAATACACATAGAAGGGACAGATATTGAAGAAGTCAATCAATTTGCATACCTTGGCAGCTACATAGACCAGGATGGTGACACTAGAAAGGAAGTTAGGATCAGAATTGCAAAAGCAGCATCAATCTTCAAGAATCTTGAGAACATATGGAATTCAAAAGTTATAAGCACAAAAACCAAGTTAAGACTATTCAATTCAAATGTAATATCCACCCTCATTTATGCATGCGAAAGCTGGAAAACAACTAAAGAAATAGAAAAGAAATTAGACTCTTTTGAAAACAAATGCCTAAGGAAAATACTCGGCATCAAGTGGAATGAATTCAAGAACAATGCAGAGATAAGACAGATGACTGAACAACAACCAGTCTCACGGGTGATCAGGAAAAGGAGATGGACATATGTTGGCCACTTGATGAGAAGAAATGAGCAGAGAATCCCAAAACAAGCTATCAAGTGGAACACAACAGGCCGAAGAAAAAGGGGCAGACCGCGTGAAACTCTGAAGAGAACATTATTAAGAGAGGCCAAGTTAACAGGCATAAAATCCTTTGTTGAGGTTGAAAGACTCGCCGAAGACAGGAAAAATTGGCGAACTACTTTGCGAGCCCTATGTGACGTCTGACGGCACGGGAAGGATATAATATAAGATAAGATATAAAACTGCAGTGTTGTATTGAACCAATCCCGTTCTGTGGATGCGAAGTTTAGGCGGTCAGTAAAGAGCTACAAAGTAGCTGGAATGTGGTTCTTAAGAAGAGTGCTGAAGGCGCCATGGACAGCGAGAAAATCGAACGAGGAAGTTCTGAAAGAGGCACAAGAAACAAGGAAAACTATAACAAAGATCAGAAAACGACGGTCCAGATTTGTGGGGACATCTTTGGAGGAGGAGGCGGGCTATAGGACCTAATGGCAACAGGGAAGATCGAAGGTAGAAGAGGCAGAGGAAGACAGAAAGATGTTTGATAGTTTGGCAATGGCAAGCCTGTTGATGATGCACAAGGGATCGGGGGTTGTGGAAGGACTTCGGCAGGAAACTAGAAAAAAAGAGAGAGAATGAATGAATGATCTTTATTTTTAAAGGGTAAAGAATTGGGGCTCGCAGGCCCGTCTTACATTTTGCCCTTCGTCACTCCATCTTTCATTCTTCCCACACGCTCGATTTAATACAAGTATACAAATTACGCGAGGAAAAAAACATATCAAAAGAGTGCAAAATTAAACTATTACATTCATAGTATAAGAGAAAGTAATTAACCTAACAAAATAGCTCTCGCGCACGCAGGCATATACATAAACAAAAATACATTTTCAGTACCGTTTTTCTAACAAACACACACACACACACACACACACATATATATATATATATATATATATATATATATATATATATATATTAGAGAGAGAGAGAGACTACAGACAAACACATAGTATCATCTCATGGTTTCTAAAGAGCTCATTATTTCATCATTTCATTTCACGAACAATCATCCTCACTTCACATCTCCACTGTTAAATTTTTAACTGTTATGTTAATATGTAGCAACGCCGTAGGGGGTGGAAACTGTAAGTGCCTTCCAATTTCTAGGTCACTACATCATTTAAGGCAGGGATGCCAGCACCTGTCATGACTTCTTTTGTTTTCACAGGGAAACCCCAGGTACTCATTTTTTCGACCCTTTGTCGCTCGATCGAAAAAAAAAAAAATTCCGCCAGAATTCGAAATCGAACCGGGGGGACCTTCTGATCGGCAAGTGAGTGCGTTAACCTCTAGACCATCGTGGCACACCGAACCAAATCTGTTTAAACTCTGTGGCCACGTTTAGAACGATCCTAACTGTTAAGAGGCAGATGTGAAACTTTACAGCCTTGCTTGGGGGTTTGGGGTGTGGGTTTGGGTTTGGGGTTGGAGGGGTGGGAGGATTTAAGAATCGACGTTTCTTTAAATAAGAGACACAAACGCTTCAGTTATTTCTTCTCATCTTCTCTTTCACGATTAAAAAAAAAATTATACAAGAACATTCTGCAATATTTACAGAAAATAACTGGTACTTAGAGAACATAGACCTTTAGAGCACGCATGGATCAGTCAATGAACTATCTGGGGTCCATTTCCTCAACCACATGCTGACTTAACAATCTTCGCAGAGTTCAAGTACCGTTGCTATCAGTATTTTCCACTCCTGCAATGGGGTCATCTGTTTCGGGTGGTTAAGTTACTACTACTACTACTACTACTACTACTACTACTACTACTACTACTAATAATAATAATAATAATAACATAAAACAAATCATATGCGCTGAACAAACATATATTTCTTGCCCCAAATGTTAGTTTTATTTCATTCTATGGTATTCTTCCGATCTCGCCTAGGCCCAGTTTATGAAGAAAATGTGAGCAACTTAAACTATTTTTTTTTTTTGGTACTGTAATAATTAATAATAACTTTTTAAAAAAATTTCGCCATTAAATATTGTCTACTAAATGTTTGACGTAGGATAGACAAGTGTTAACTGATTCTACCACGTGAGGATTTCTATTATGATTATTGTTGCTATAACATGATGTGTATTCCTTTACTGGTTTTTTTTTTTTTGGCTTTGTTTTATCGATGACAATGAAGTCAGTGAATATTTGATTTTAATGGCGGCCTCTGAGTATCATTTTGCTGGGCAACTTAATATAACATGGCCGATTCTATTAATTTACGAGGGAGAATCATAAGGTAAAGTCAATTTGAAAAGTACGCAGTTAACCACAGGGGACAGAAGCTTGCATGTTCGCAATGACTGGTGGGTAGTCTGAACACTCACAGTGCAGCGTTCTGTTCTTAGTTTAATTGATGCCAAGATCAAATAAGCATGGCGCTCCGGTGCGGTACTGCACCGTTGCTGGACAACGCGCCGCTGTGAGATCTCGTTTGGCAGAGGGAGTGAAACTTTTTCATGAGCACAGGTAAACAGTGACTAGGTTAAACATGTCGTGCTGTGCTTAGAAGTAAACTTAAACTTGCAGTTCGCTGCATAAGAAGAGGAATAATGCCCAAAACATTATCACTGCACCGTGGCAATGCTTGTCCCCATGCAGCTGTGGCAACGCTGAAGGCAATGCAGCTGGTACTTTTTTTTTTAACGTTTTTTCCTCATCCTTCTTAGAGCTTTGATTTGACGTCATGAGGTCACTACGTCTTTGGTTCACTGAGAGAGGCTCTACTCGGTCGTTGGTTCACCTCTGATCACGAGGTCAAGGAAGTGGAGCAGATCTGGATTCGGGAGCAGCTGAAAAATCTTCTTCTGCTCACAAGGAATGAAGAAGCTAGTGGAGCGTTGCTAGAAGTTCATCGACCTGGCATGCAACAATTGATATAGCCGTTATATTAATTTGCTCACTGCTACTGGTGTTACAACTTTCTGTCGGTACTGATTCCACCGCGCCCTCCTCTCTACACTTTCAAGAAAGTCAAAACTGGAACGTACTGCTTAAATAATAATTCTGCAGACGAGAGCCAAAAAAAAAAAAAGGTATAGCATGCACAACTGATTCGCATAAAATACGGAACTTCGCACGTATCACAGAGGTCTGAACACGCCAAAAGAGAGCCCAGCAAATGAGCAATTATCATGTAACAAGTTGAACATCATTGGAGAGTCATATCACGTAATAAGCTGAACATCAATGGGGAGTTGTATCATGTAATAAGTTGAACATCAATGGGGAGTTGTATCATGTAATAAGTTGAACATCAGTGGATAGCTGTATCATGTAAAAGTTGAACATCAATGGGGAGTTGTATAATGTAATAAAATGAACATTAGTGGGGGGTTGTATCACGTAATTAGTGGAACATCAGTAGGAAGTTGTATCATGTAATAAGATGAACATCAATGGAGAGTTGTATCATATAATAAGTTGAACATCAATGGAGAGTTGTATCATATAATAAGCTGAACATCAATGGAAAGTTGTATCATGTACTGTGTTGAACATCAATGGAGAGTTGTATCATGTACTGTGTTGAACATCAATGGAGAGTTGTATCATATAATAAGTTGAACATCAATGGAGAGTTGTATCATATAATAAGTTGAACATCAATGGAGAGTTGTATCATGTACTGTGTTGAACATCAATGGAGAGTTGTATCATGTACTGTGTTGAACATCAATGGAGAGTTGTATCATGTACTGTGTTGAACATCAATGGAGAGTTGTATCATATAATAAGTTGAACATCAATGGAGAGTTGTATCATGTACTGTGTTGAACATCAATGGAGAGCTGTATCATGTAATAAGTTGAAAACCAATGATGAGTTAAGTTATAATATCCGCAGCTCATATTTATTTTCAGAACTGGTGTGTCCATTACTCATTATACGACGTATGATACAGATATAGTACTGAAAGTTCCCGACTCACGTAATCGGATTTTCCCGTATCCCAAAGTGTGAGTCAGTCTTTACATTGGCCCAGACCTGAGCAATACTCCGTTTATTTATTTTTTTCTAAGAAAATGAATATTTGGGCGCTCGTTTAGTAAGTACTCGTGGAATCTGTTCCAGGAATAGATTCCTCGAGTTATTCATCATCATCATCATCAGGTGCCGTGCCGACTGGCGTTGGCTATTATGCTTCTCCAGAGTACCCGATCCTTCATGCAGGCCATCAGTTCAGTTGGTGATCTCCTCTCACACCATCCCGTCAGACTGTCCAGTATCATTTCTCTTGGTCTTCCTCTTGATCTTCTTCCTTCTATTTTTCCTGTTGTTATAATATTTTCAATGCCTCCTCTTCTCATTGCATGTCCTATGAAAGTACATTGTCTCTCTCTTACCTTTCTGACAAGGTTTTTTGTCTCTCCAGCTCTTCTCATACATTCTTCATTAGTTATTTTTGCTGTCCAGGGGATTCGCAACATTCTTCTAATAAACCACATTTCTGCTGCTTCCAATGATTTATTACCCTTAGTAAATGTGAGTGATGATTTGCATATAAAACAAATGACAATTTCCCCATGTTTTTCCATGTCTCCACGCAAAACTTTGAGCCATTATTTACACAGAAAGTTTACAGTAAACCACACAGGACCGCAGTGAATGAAGTAAATCTAGAAGCAGTAAGTCAAGAAAAAAATTACAGGCTGATAACAAACAATAATTTTATAAGGGGACACATATTTTCACCAACATTAACAAATAAAATCAGCGCATTTAATACCTGTACAACACAGAAATATATTGCCACTATTGTTAAAATGGTTCACCACGTAGTTCTTCCACGCTTTCTTTACCCATATATGGCGCATACAAGGTCCGACAATTAAGTAATGAGACTAATTACATAAAAAATAAAATAAACAACAGCTGAAGACATAACCTGTATTTTATTCAAAGTAAGCCCCTTGTGCATTGATACAGCGAGTGGCACGATCAAGAAACAGTGGAACGACCTCTGCAGTTCTTCTATTGGTATGACCCTTAAACTCGATGTTACGGCCCTTGGAATGTCATCAGTATCGTCAAAGAAGCGTCCTATCAACGGTAACTTTAATTTTGGGAATATAAACTAATCGCAGGGAGACAAATCTGGGGAATAGGGTGGATGGTTGAGAACACACACTTGTTTTTTTAGGCCAAAAATTCCTGTACAACTACCACTGGTTAGGCAGTGCATTATCATGAAGAAGGAAAAAACTGCCAGGTGTTGAATACTCGGGTCGGACTCGGATAATCCTTTTCAATAGGCTTTTCAAAATACTTAAATAAACTTTGGCAGTGACAGTTTGTCCCTCTGGAATAAATTCTTTGTGAATAACTCTTTTACTGTCGTAGAAGCACACCATCATTTTCTTCACTTTCGACTTTTGAAGAAGAATCTTTTTGCCTTTTGGTGATGATGATGACTTCCACTGAGCACTTTGGCGTTTAGTTGTGGGATCATAGCGGAAAATCCATGTTTCATCCTCTACAACAATCAAATTTAAGAAATCTTTAATTATGCGACACGTTTTGATGATGTCTTCTGTGTACTCAACAAGATGATGTTTTTGGTCATCAGACAACGAATGTGGTAGGAACTGGCAAGCAACTTTTTTCTTGCCCAGATCTTCTACTAAAATTTTGTGAATGGTCTCTCGTGTTAACATCAAATTCATCTGCCATCATCCTCACAGTCAAACAACGATCTTCTTGTATCCGTTTTCTGACTTTTGCAAAGAGTTCCTCATTACCAACAGAAATTGGACGTCCATGTCTAGTTGCATTTGTAATCGTTTCCTCGTGTCCACACCACTTTTGAATCGTGAATATCACCAGAATATCTGCGCACAAGATAAACAATTACCCCCATAAACTTGTCGCATCAATTCAACTGTCTCTTAAAGAAAGTCATAACAAAAATGAAAACAACTAAAGAAATAGACAACAAATTAGACTCTTGTGAAAACAAATGCTTAAGGAAAATACTCTATATAAAGTGGAACGAATTCAAGATCAACGCAGAGATAAGACAGATGAGCAAATAACAACCTGTCTCATGGGTGATCAGAAAAAGGAGATGGACATATGTCAGTCATGTGATGAGAAGAAACAGTCAGAGAATACCAAAAAACAAGTGGAACACAACAGGTCAAAGAAAAGGAGGTGAAACTATAAAGATGACATACTTAAGAGAGGCCAAATTAGTAATATAAAATCCCTTGATGAGGTTGAAAAGCTCGCGGAAAACAGGAAAACTTGGCGAACTACCATGCGAGCCCTATATGACGTTTAACGACACGAGAAGGTGTAAGATGTAAGATTCTAAGATGTAAGATTGTAAGATAACAGAAAAAAAATGCAAAAGAACTCTGGATTTTCCCCACTCAAATGTTCAGTAAGTCTAATCTGGGGGAAAGCCGGTGATGAACAGAATTCTGTGAAGGAAATCTATGTCCGCCACAATGCTCAGCTCAGAACGAAAGAAATACGAACAGTGCGAGGACCCAAAAAATGAAAGTTCTGTAGTTTTTAAACCTGCAAATTTGCACACGGTACTTCAGGTCACAATTTTGCACACGGTACTTCAGGTCAGTGGTATCGTATTTGTATCGTAATCGTTTTCTAATTATTTATTTTAGTATACAATAACAGGTTGGATTTAAATAGCCTCATGTTACTAATTTTGATTTTTATTTGACCTGAAGATTTTATGAGTAATATTTTGTAATATTGTACAGCAGGTTTTGTAGGATTTTGTTATAGGAGATGGAAAGCTTTTATGTTTAACTGTCCGTTATAACTTTGCTAGAGTGATCTGAGTCGAGAAATCTGAAATAGAGATTCATCATCCTCTATCAATTTTTCTCCACATCTTCCCATTTTTTGGGAAATTGAAAAATGGAAATTGAAAAACTGGAAGAAGTGGAGAGTTTTGAATATCTTGGATCACTACTAACTAATAATGGAGATACAATGAGGGAAATTAAAAGGAGGATATCTATAGCTCTTCAGAAAGTAAAACAACTAAAGCTGTGATGGAGAATCTGAGAATGTCCCGATACATTCCTGTGAAGGAGAATCTGAGAATATCCCGATACATTCCTGTGATGGAGAATATGAGAATGTCCCGATACATTCCTGTGATGGAGAATCTGAGAATGTCCCGATACATTCCTGTGATGGAGAATCTGAAAATGTCCCGATACATTCCTGTGATGGAGAATCTGAGAATGTCCTGATACATTCATATAATGGAGAATCTAAGAATGTCCCGATACATTCCTATGATGGAGAATCTGAGAATGTCCCAATACACTCCTGTGATGGAGAATCAAAGAATGTCCCGATACATTCCTATAATGGAAAATCCCGACACTGTGCAAGTCAGAACCCTGACGGACGTAAGCGACGGCGAGAATGAAGCATAACCCACAACCTTCTGTCGGTATTGATTCCACCGCGTCCGTCTCTCTACACTTTCAAGAAAGATCAAGTCAAAACTGGAATGTACTGCTTAAATCATAATTCCACAGACATGGGACAAAAAAGGTATAGCATGCACAATTGATTCAAATAAAATACGGAACTTCGCACATATCACAGAGATCTGAACAGGCCATAAGAGAGCCCAGCAAATGAACGATTATCATGTAATAAGATGAGCATCAATGGGGAGCTGTATCATGTAATAAGTTGAACATCAGTTGAGAAGTTGTATCATGTAATAAGTTGAACATCAGTTGGGGAGTCGTATCATGTAATAAACTTAACATCACTGGGGAGTCATATCATATAATAAGTTGAACATCAGTGGGGAATTGTATCATGTAATAAGATGAGCATCAATGGGGAGTCATGTCATGTAATAAGTTGAACATCAGTGGGGAGTCATATCATGTATAAGTTGAACATCAATGGGGAGTTCTATCATGTAATAAATTGAACATCAGTTGGGGGGGGGGGGTTGTATAATGTAATATGTTGAACATCAATGGAGAGCTGTATCGTGTAATAAGTTGAAAACCAATGATGAGTTAAGTTATAATATCCGCAGCTCGTATTTATGTTCAGAACTGGTGTGTCCATTACTCATTATACGACGTATGGTACAGATATAGTACTGAAAGTTCCCGACTCACGTAATCGGATTTTCCCGTATCCCAAAGTGTGAGTCAGTCTTTACATTGGCACAGACCTGAGCAATACTCAGTTTATTTATTTTTTTCTAAGAAAATGAATATTTGGGCACTCGTTTAGTAAGTACTCGTGGAATCTGTTCCAGGAATAGATTCATCGAGTTATTACCCTTAGTAAATGTGAGTGATGATTTGCATATAAAACAAATGACAATTTCCCCATGTTTTTCCATATGACTCCACGCAAAACTTTGAGCCATTATTTACACAGAAAGTTTACAGTAAACCACACAGGACCGCAGTGAATGAAGTAAATCTAGAAGCAGTAGGTCAAGAAAAAAGAAATTACATGCTGATAACAAACAATAATTTTATAAGGGGACACATATTTTCACCAACATTAATAAATAAAATCAGCGCGTTTAATGACTGTACAACACAGAAATATATTACCACTGTGGTTAAAATGTAGTTCTTCCACGCCTTCTTTACTCATATATGGCGCATACAAGGTCGACAATTAAGTAATGAGACTAATTACATTTTAAAAAAAAAACAACAGTTGAAGATATATCCTGTATTTTATTCAAAGTAAGCCCCTTGTGCATTGATACAGCGAGTGGCAAGATCAAGAAACAGTGGAACGACATCTGCAGTTCTTCTGTTGGTATGACCCTTAAACTCGATGTTAAGGCCCTTTGGATGTCATCAGTATCGTCAAAGAAGCGTCTTATCAACGGTAACTTTAATTTTGGGAATAGAAAATAATCGCAGGGAAACAAATCTGGGGAATAGGGTGGACAGTTGAGAACACACACTTGTTTTTTTGGGCCAAAAATTCCTGTACAACTACCACCTGGAGAGGCAGTGCATTATCATGAAGAAGGAAAAAACTGCCAGGTGTTGAATACTCGGGTCAGACTGGGAGAATCATTTTCAATAGGCGTTTCAAAATACTTAAATAACCTTTGGCAGTGACAGTCTATCCCTCTGGAATAAATTCTTTGTGAATAACTCCTTTGCTGTCGTAGCACACCAACACTGTCTTCACTTTCGACTTTTCAAGACGATTTTTTGCCTTTTCGTTATGATGATAACTTCCACTGAGCACTTAGATGGCGTTTAGATGTAGGATCATAGCGGAAAATCCATGTTTCATCCTCTACAACAATCAAATTTAAGAAATGTTTAATTATGTGACACGTTTTGATATTGTCTTTTGCGTACTCAACAAGATGATGTTTTTGGCCATCAGACAACGAATGTGGTAGAAACTGGCAGGCACCTTTTTTCTTGCCCAAATCTTCTATTAAAATTTTACGAATGGTCTCTCGTGTTAACATCAAATTCATCTGCCATCATCCTGACAGTCAAACAATGATCTTCTTGCATCCGTTTTCTGACTTTTGCAATGAGTTGTTCGATACGAACAGAATTGGACGTCCATGTCTAGTCGCATTTGTAATCGTTTCCTCGTTTCCACATCACTTTTGAATCGTGAATATCACCCGAATATCTGTGCAGGAGATAAACGATTATCCCCATAAACTTGTCGCATTAATTCAACTGTCTCAATGGCACTTTTTAATGACTTTTAAACATAATTTAATGTTCGCTTTTTGCTCCATGCTGATTACGTAATTATGCATCTCTGGCTAGGTCAACAAAATGGCGGCTTGTTTGTCGTCTGCTTATCGGGCGGTGATGAAAAGTTGCCAGATCATAGATGAAGATTGCCTCTTTGGATTCATTGTTTTACTTCGTAGATGACATTTTTGCCTTGGCCATAATAAAATCAGTCTCATTACTTAATTGTCGGACCTTTTAGGTCATCGGCACGGGCTATAAAGTAATACTGAACGCAAAACAACAAAAACCAACTGTTTGTTGTAAAACGGAAACAGGACGTGAGAAAGGGGCAACTGTGGAGTGACACAGCGCCATGCCGGTATTGTTTTGATGCTAGAACTTTCACACCAAAACTTCCAGCCATCAGACGCCATTCCGTCTACACTATCGCCCGCCAGCAAACGGTTCTCCTCGTGTTTAGGACTTACTTACTTTCTGATTTCTAAAGCGGTTCCAAGTTGGTACTGCTCGGTATCAGGAATCGATTTGTGGGAACCGGATACACGCTTTTACTAGAAGAGATTCCAAACTGGTACTACTCGATATCAGCCAGTCATCTGCATGTCCCTTGCGGAACTTTGCCTCCCTAACAGCTCTCCTGTAGGCCTCTCGGTTGTAAGCAAGATGCCCTGCTGCTGATGCGTCCATTCGCAGATCATCGACGATATCTTGCAGGCATCTTCGCCTTGGTCTTCCTCTCTTTCTTTTCCCCATTATGTACCCTTCCAAGACTGCCTTCTTTAAATTCTCATGACGTTTAATGTGTCCAAAATAGTTTTCTCTGTTTAATCTTCTTTACTAGCCAACCTTCTTCAGTGATAAGTTCTTATAGTATGGATCTCTCTCTCTCTCTCTCTCTCTCTCTCTCTCTCTCTCTCTCTCTCTCTCTCACTGAACCTTAAGTGCCCAAGGCACATGGGCTTTCGCAAGGGTTTTCCACAAATGCCTGTCCTTTGCCTTTTTTTCTGCTCTTGCCCAGGTGTGCCCTCTCGTGCTCAACATCGTCTCTTTTGTTGTTCTCCAGACCTCTTTTGGTCTACCTTTACTTCTGTTCCCATGCGGTGTCGATCTTAATGCTATTTTTGGTAGTGAGTTGTCAGTCATTCGGAGCACATGTCCCAACCATCGCCAGCGTCTTTCCTCAATAATTGCTAACAGTGGCTTCATCAGCATTTCTACCAGCAAGATGTTATTTCTTACTGTGTTTGGCCAAAATATTTTTCTAATTCTTTGTGAACATTGAGTCTGGACTGAATTCAACTTGTTTTCTATGGTTTTGGTGATTTTCCAGCATTCACTTCCATATAGTAGTATGCTTAGAACATTCATTCATTCATTCATTTGCATGTCCCTTGCGGAACTTTGTCTCCCTAACAGCACTCCTGTAGGCCTCTCGGTTGTGAGTAAGATAGCCTGCTGCTGATGCATCCATTTGCAGATCATCAAGGATATCTTGCAGCCATCTTCGCCTTGGTCTTCCTCTCTTTCTTTTTCCGATTATGTACCCTTCCAAGACGGTTTTCTCTAAATTGACGTTTAATGTGTTCAAAATATTTAAATTTTCTCTGTTTAATCCTCTTTACTACCCAGCCTTCTTCAATATTAAGTACTTGTAGTATTGATATATTTGTTCTTTTTTGTGTCAATGATATTTGAAAAACTCTTCTGTAGCATTTACTTAGAACACTACTCTTAAATATCCTGATTTTCGACTTCATACTCAGTTTTTCTCGATTTCTATATAGTCTGCAGCATTGCAAAAGCCTGGTTTGCTCTAGTAAGTCTGCTGTTGATGTCCTCTGTGCTGTCTCCATTTTCTACTACTCTACTGCCAAGGTATACAAATTCGTTGACCTCCTCCACTAACTTGTTATCTACTCTGGGTACTTTTCTATTATTCACATTTTGATTCATTAACTTTGTCTTTCCTACGTTGATCTTCAGACCTATGTTGTTTGCATTCTGAGTTAGCTTGTTCATTTTATCTTGCATATCTTAGTATCGATGTACTTGTTCTTTTTTGCGCCCATTATATTTGAAGGATTTTTCTGTAGCATTTGCATTCAAAGGCATTTATGTGATTCTCAGATGTTGTGTTAAGTGTCCAGGTCTCAAAGGCATATGTTGCAATGGGAAAGATGCATGTCCTTAAAAATCTTATTTTGCTCGATATCAGGAATTGCTATTAACGAAAGAATCGAAAGAACCAGTTTCTAATTCGGTTCACACCCAACTCTACTGACGTGGCGGTATTTTACGTTACTATTTTTTTTCCAAATTTTCGTTTTACATTCTGAAGAGCAACTGGCAACGTAATGCCACTATAATGTTAATAAGCTCCATGGACGAAAATTTATACAGTAAAGAAGAGGCACTATGTGAAAAAACGAGATGTGTACAGATGGAACCCGACTGACGTAGCCCCGATATACGTTGATTCGGACTTAATATGAAATTATGAGAGAGAGAGAGAGAGAGAGAGAGAGAGAGTACGAATATGGGTAAAGTATATGACAAGAGGGCATCATCATCGCCTTTCACTCCTTTGGGGGCATTGGCCACGGATAAAGGCTCTCCGGTCATCCCTGTTCTTTGATTTATTCTCTGATTCCTTCCATGTGTATCCTTTGTCTCTGAAGATTGTCAAAATTTCTCTTCTCCAAGTAAATCTATGTCTTCCTTGTTTTCTATTTCCTTGAGGATTCTATGTCAGTGCCTGTCTTGCTATGCTGGTGTTGGGTTTCGTCAGAGTGTGGCCAATCCACCTCCACTTCCTAGACAAGATTTCATGATGGTTCATAGGTTCGTGTCCTGCCCTTTCCCAGACCTCCTCGTTCTCGATCTTGTCCTGCCATTTAATGTTTAAAATCCTCCTCAAGCAGTAGTTCATGAATGTTTGTGTCCTCTGTTGTGTTGCCTTGGTCATCACCCATATCTCCGAACCATATAGCAGGACAGTCTTTACGTTTGTATTAAAGAGCCTAAATTTGGTTCTTGTTTTGATGTTCTTGGATGCCCATGTTTTGTTAAGCTGCATAAATGCCGTGCAGGCCTTGGTTATTCTAGATTTAATTAACATCATTTTAAGGAAAGTCATAACAGAAATGAAAACAACTAAAGAAATAGACAACAAATTATACTCTTTTGAAAAAAAAATGCTTCAGGAAAATACTCTATATAAAGTGGAACGAATTCAAGATCAACGCAGAGATAAGACAGATGAGCAAACAACAACCTGTCTCATGGGTGATCAGAAAAAGGAGATGGACATATGTCAGTCATGTGATGAGAAGAAACAATTAGAAAATCCCAAAAAACAAATTATCAAGTGGAACACAACAGGTCAAAGAAAAAGAGGTGAAACTATAAAGATGACATACTTAAGAGAGGCCAAATTAGTAGCATAAAATCCCTTGATGAGGTTGAAAAGCTCGCGGAAAACATGAAAACTTGGCGAACTACCATGCGAGCCCCATATGACGTTTAACGACACGGGAAGGATGTAAGATGTAAGATTGTAAGATAACAGAAAAAAAAATGCAAAAGAACCCTGGATTTTCCCCATCCAAATGTTCATTAAGTCTAATCTGAGAGTATAAAGACTGGGGGAAAACCCGGTGATGAGCAGAATTCTGTGAAGGAAATCGGTATCCGCCACAATGCTCAGCTCAGAACGAAAGAAATACGAACAATGTGAACTCCGAGGACCCAGAAAATGAACGTTCTGTAATGTTTTTAAACCTGCAATTTTGCACACGGTACTTCAGGTCACAATTTTGCACACGGTACTTCATGTCAGTGGTATCGTATTTGTATCGTAATCGTTTTCTAATTATTTATTTTAGTATACAATAACAGGTTGGATTTAGATAGCCTCATGTTACTAATTTTGATTTTTATTTGACCTGAAGATTTTATGAGTAATATTTTGTAATATTGTACAGCAGTTTTTGTAGGATTTTGTTATAGGAGATGGAAAGCTTTTATGTTCAACTGTCCGTTATAACTTTGCTAGAGTGATCTGAGTCGAGAAATCTGAAATAGAGATTCATCATCCTCTATCAATTTTTCTCCACATCTTCCCATGTTTTGGGAAATTGAAAAATGGAAATTGAAAAACTGGAAGAAGTGGAGAGTATTGAATATCTTGGATCACTACTAACTAATAATGGAGATACAATGAGGGAAATTAAAAGGAGGACATCTAACGCTCTTCAGAAAGTAAAACAACTAAAGAATCTGTGGAGAGGAGCAGACAGAACCACAAAAATAAGATTTTTAAGGGCATGCATCTTTCCCATTGCAACATATGCCTGTGAGACCTGGACACTTAACAGAACAGCTGAGAAACACATAAATGCCTTTGAATGTAAATGCTACAGAAGAGTTCTCCAAATATCGTGGGCACAATATATATATATATATATATATATATATATATATATATATATATATATATATATGTACTACAAGAGCTTAATATTGAAGAAGGCTGGCTAGTAAAGAGGATTAAAGAGAGAAAACTTAAATATTTTGGACACATTAAACGTCATGATAATTTAGAAAAGACCGTATTGGAAGGATACATAATTGGAAAAGAAAGAGAGGAAGACCAAAACGAAGATGGCTGCAAGACATCGTTGACGATCTGCAAATGGATGCAGCAGCGGCAGGCCATCTTGCTTACAACCGAGAGGCCTACAGGAGTGCTGTTAGGGAGGCAAAGTTCCGCAAGGGACATGCAAATGAATGAATGAATGGTTTTTCATTACTGTAGCAATCGAATGGTCGAGGGTTCGAATCCCTGGCTGAACGGGATTTTTTTTCCCCACCATTCGGACACCGAAGTTCCACCCAGCCTCGTAAAATCTTGGAAAGAAAGGCATCGATGAAAGGAACTGCCCCCCCCCCCCCCCAATCTCATTCGCTGGCGGCCCAGCATAATGAGGTTAACGCTTCATCCCTTACGGCATTTGCCGTGGGACTACATTTACTCTGCCTCTTGATACAATCAAAATATTTTAACTGTCTTGTAATTTTTTTTAAAATTGTATATCTCTTCAATATCAGCTGATCTTGGACTTCTTTGTTTTCTTTATTGTTCATGGCATTCGTCCTGTTCTGTTCTATGTCCATGTTTCGGACGCCTCGATTTTCTTTTCCATTTTATTAATGTCCATGTTTCTTCACCACTGAGTATAGTGAAGTAATAGTACAACGTGATGACTCATTTCAGTTGCTGTTATATGTTTTGACGCCTTTTATGACTCACTTCAGTTGCTGTTATATGTTTTGACGCCTTTTATGACTCATTTCAGTTGCTGTTATATGTTTTGACGCCTTTTATGACTCACTTCAGTTGCTGTTATATGTTTTGAAGTCTTTTATGACTCACTTCATTTGCTGTTATATGTTTTGACGCCTTTTATGACTCACTTCAGTTGCTGTTATATGTTTTTACGTCTTTTATGACTGACTTCAGTTGCTGTTATATATTTTGACGTCTTTTATGACTCACTTCAGTTGCTGTTATATGTTTTGACGCCTTTTATGACTCACTTCAGTTGCTGTTACATGTTTTGACGTCTTTTAAGGCTCACTTCAGTTGCTGTTAAATGTTTTGACGCATTTTATGACTCACTTCAGTTGCTGTTATATGTTTTTACGTCTTTTATGACTGACTTCAGTTGCTGTTATATATTTTGACGTCTTTTATGACTCACTTCAGTTGCTGTTATATGTTTTTACGTCTTTTATGACTCACTTCAGTTGCTGTTATATGTTTTGACGTCAACGTGATCATCATCAGGTGCCGTGTTGACTGGCGTTGGCTTTTATGCTTCTCCAAAGTATCCGATCCTTCATGTAGACCATTAGTTGAGTTGGTAATCTCTCCTCACACCATCTCGTCAGACTGTCCAGTATCATTTCTCTCGATCTTCCCCCGGCTCTTCTTCCTTCTATTTTTCCTGTTGTTATAATATTTTCTATGCCCCCTCTTCTCATTGCATGTCCTATGAAAGTACATTGTTTCTCTCTTATTTTTTTTTACAAGATTTTTTTTATCTCCTGCTCTTCTTCAACCATTCTCTATTAGTTATTTTTGCTGTCCAGGAATTCGCAACATTCTTCTAACACATCACGTTTCTACTGCTTTGACATAAGAACTTTTTTTTTCATTTTGTTGAATGTAATTCTTCCCATTCCTATTCTTCTGTTAATGTCTTTTTTTGCATTTCCCTTCATCTTTTATCATGTGTCCGGAAATATGAATTCTGTCACTTGTTCTAATTTGTCTACATATAATTTTTACTTCGCAGCTAGTTTGTCTTCTTCCTTGCGGGGTTGCCGCTAACTTTTGTCTTTCTAATATTTATTTCCATAATCTTAGCTGTTGTTGTTTATTTGTATGGCAAGATTATGTAAGTTACCTGGAATGAATGAATGATCTTTATATTTAAAGGGTAAAGAATTGGGCACGCAGGCCCGTCTTACATTCGGCCCTTCATCTAGTTCATCTAGCAGCTCTGTGTCATCTGCTTATCTCAGAGTGTTAAATGGTGCTCGTTTAATGATTAATCCAGGTAAATGGTGTTCGTTTAATGATTAATCCAGGTAATCTTGCTGTTTCAACATCGTGTACTTACAAACCTGTGCACTCCCATCAGAACGCAGCTAGGAAGACAGGGAAAGATAACTGTGGAAAAACTACAAGCCATGTTAACTCTTTCACACCTGAATTAATTTCCACGTTCTGTTGGTGTTAATTTTTTATGATAAATTTTGGTAGAAAGAAACTAGAAGGGAGTTGCTATATAATTCTAAAAAGTGGGTCTAGTTAGGCGCCTGTCTACTTCTCAGTTTATTTAGACTTTTTCCTAAATATAGCTCTGAGCATTGATTCGATTTTTTTTGTGCTAGATATTTGGAATGAAAGAGTTAAAGCAAGTAAAAGCAAAAGGTATTTTAGTAGTCGGGTCTCATCAAGTGGTTTTCAAGCTTCTTCCGCTTGTATACCCCATGGCAACCTATTTTCATAAATTTTACCCCTTCATATTAGCACAGTTGTTTTCTGTCATTATCTAACTTCTCACCTACCCCATAACTTTCTGCCGCGTAAAGGGTACACGTACCCCAGGTTGAGAACCACTGGCCTAATGAATGAGATGGACGCGAACGTAAGTGAAAAAAAGTTACAAAAAAGATGGTGGTAAAATAACACTTGACAACTATAGATTAGAGCTAGCCAATGAATTATCATAAATCTCCGCCGTTTTTCATGGAAACCAGGTTTATGTTGCTTCGAGCTGGCCAGCAGGGATATAGAAACTGAAGAATTTCACAAAAGGGGGCGGAGTTTGACCTGAAGCTATCTTCTAGATCCTCCCCCAGACAAGTTACCGTCCCACGGTCGTCGACTATTTAGACATCTCTGCTGAAATATCTTTCTCGCGGCATGTGATTTAAGAATTTAAATTTTCAGATCAATCTGCCCTCCAGCGTACAAACGTACATAATAGGGGGAAAAAAGAGAGGAAGATGAAGGCAAAGATGGCTGCAAGACATCGTTGATGACCTGCGAATGGACGCATCAGCAGCGGGGCATCTTGCTTTCAACTTTCTACATGAGAGAGCTGTTAACACACAAAAATTAGTGTATAAGTATACAACTATACACGAAGCACTGCAGTGAAGCTGTGATACCAAAATGTATAAACTAGGAAAAAAGTAGGATCAGCTTTATTACTTAACGACTACAAAGTTGTTGACCTTTCGATGTGAGCCTTAATCATCCAAACACATACAGGACGAAGCATTGGAGAAAAGAGATAAAGTATAGTTTCACATGAATCCTGTTTTTAAAAAAAATAAATAAATAAAATGAATAGAGCACTTAGCTATAACTTGAAAGAATATGTAGCTTATGACTGACTGCCCTCCAACTAGTTAACTTGGTCATGAAGTTCATATCTTTTCAACAAACAAACAAACAAACAAAAAACAAGCGCAGAAGTAGGTCCTTTAAATAAAACTAACGCAATAGTGCCTGGAAGATTATATTTAATGCTTACGAAATTTCTTACTAATAAACGGTATTTCCGTTGCTATAAATAGAGAAGAAAAAAAAAAACCGCATGCGTATTCGGCATTTTGTTCTCCCATGCTTGTAGGAGCGGTTATCTCTTCGTTCGGCTTCGACCACGCTGTTTTTGTGGTTAATTATCCCGCCCAAGTTAATATTATTGTATTTATTGTCTTAGCAGAATACAGTGCTCATGAAATTAGAAACACCATTAGATTCAGCTGTTTTTACGGACTGCAAACTGTAATGGCGTGGTTGTCAGCTCACTCCATGAAGGTATTCATTTTTATACGGATTGTTATTGTTGTAGTATGCATTATTTCCCCACTCTTTAGAAACTATACCATTATTAGTATGTATACTACTGGCAAAAATCTTCGCGATTTCTTCCTCATTGTTTTAGCATATCTTGTTTTTATCTCAAAGGTTTTTAATTATCTAATAAACAGACTCCAAGATTAGCTGGCCAAGTAACTTTGGAAAGACCATGAATTTGCGTGTTTTATTTTCTCTACCATGTAACATCCGCGTATGAGAAATGTCGTCTCTTGGTAAGCTGTTTTTCTACATTCTCGTATTTAAACTCCGTGTATTACAATTATGCGTGAGAGAAGCATAATGCCATATGGCATGTAAAGTTTACTTTACGACATTTAAATGTTAAAGAAGTTAACAAAAGATTGAAACGGGTTTTTTTTAAAGTTACTGCTTGTTTAAAAGAGAAGAAAATTATTATTATTATTATTATTATTGTTAAAACATCCATCCAAAATGTCCTTGGTCGGCGATGGTTTAAGCAATCACCGCCAGAACGCTTTATGGCGTCTAGCAGGACAGCAACAAATTCTCACAGTCTCTCACGGCCTGTGGCCAGCCTTTGTATTGTGCCCCAGCTGTACTACATGTTGTTTATTTCTGCTTCTACAGTTCTCCGCCAGATAGTCTTGGGTTGTCCTCTCTCCTTCCCCTCGGGTGTCCATCTCATGGCTGTTTTAACCATGTTGCTGAGCCTTTTTGTAGCACCTGGCCACCTTCCAGCGTTTTTAAATTGTTGTTGTTATTGTTGGGTGAGACATACATATCTTCTACTTCACTTTGGGCAAACAGGTCTCTGTTATTTATTATTTGTTAAGCAGACAAGAAAAATGTAAGAAAAAGGGGAGGAGAGAGAGAGAGAGAGAGAGAGAGAGAGAGAGAGAGAGAGATAACAACTCACTGGAATGAAGATGGAAGCTAAGATATTTATAATGTAGTAAAAACAAAGTGAAACCACTGACAACAGTTATTGAGGAAAGACGCTGGCGATGGTTGGGACATGTGCTCCGAATGACTGACAACTCACTACCAAAAATAGCACTAAGATGGACACCACAGGGGAACAGAAGTAAGGGTAGACCAAAAGAGACATGGAGAAGAACAACAGAAAGGATGTTGAGCAATAGAGGGCTCACCTCGGGCAAGAGCAGAAAAAAAGGCGAAAGACAGGCATTTGTGGAAAACCCTTGCGGAAGCCCCATGTGCCCTGGGCACTTAAGGTTGAGAGAGAGAGAGAAAAACAAAGTAAAAAAAAAAGTAAGTGAAGTGGAGAGCGTATGCTGTAGTCTGAAAGTCAGTGGGTTGTTCTCTTTTCATTTGTGGTGCAAGTTACTTTTGAGTTGTTGGTCGTGTTTGGGACAAGTAAACTGTGAAAGGTTCGCTTTTTAGCGCTAGGAGTGGCTTAGCAAATTCTCGGACTGCTGTGATTGGTTCACTGGAAACATGCGAGGTGTGTTCAAAAATAGCGCGCCAGTACGGACAGGAGCCGTGGCGCGGCAACTGAGCGCACCTAGCGACAGGTCTTGACAACAAATTGCCACTTGGCCCTTTCTGCGATGAGCGTTAGTCGTCGATCTGCCCGTCCGCTGAAGTGAGCACCTGCACAAGTTGTTCGTCGGATTAGTGACAATGTAACAATGAAGGAGTGACAAAGTAACAGTGAAGGAGTGACAATGTAACAATGAAGGCGTGACAAAGTAACAATGAAGGAACTTGAAATACAACCTGTATGCGTGTGTGTTAAAATTTTCTGCAAACTTTGTAAAAATTGTACAGAGACATGGCAATTGTTTAACCAAACACACGAGAAAGATTGTATAAGCTTAGCTCGACGCTGTTGATGGTTTAAACGTTTCTAAAGAGGGCAAAAAAGTGGGAGATGAAAATCCCCGGCGTGGACGACAATCTTCAACATCAACAGAGGACGACCAGGTCGAGAGAGTTCGCTCTATGTTTCGTGAAAATCCTCGTTTAACTGTCCCATAAGTCGCTGACGAAGTGAGCACCATCATAGAATGTTGCCATCAAATTATGAACTGACAAGCTTCAGATGTGTCGCGTCTGTGCTGACTGGGTGATCAGAGAGAGAGAGAGAGAGAGAGAGAGAGAGAGAGAGAGAACTGTTTAAATCAGTCAGGAATTGCTTGTCATTGCAAATGGTCATGGAAATTTTCTTAAGAATATCATAACAGGAGATGTGACATGGGTCTCGTGGCTATGAATATGAAACCAAGATGCAGTCTTCTTCGCAGTGAGTGGGTGAAAAGGTCTTCTCGACCAAAAAAGAAAAAAAAATGCACGGGCGAGTCTGTCATAGATCAAGGTATTGTTCGTTTTTTTTTTTTCATTGCAAAGGCGTTGTCCACTTTGGATTTGTACCACGTGATCAGACAGCAAACAAACAGTTGCACCAAGAAGTTTCAGCGCGTTCGCAGGATGCTGTGCATAGAAAGAGGTCTGAGTTGTGGGGGAAAAGCAGACTTGGATGATGCACCACGATAAAGCCTCGGGGTCAGCCGTCGCTCCTTATCCGCAGTTATCGCTGGCGCGACAACAGCATCGGTTTTGATCCAACCACCGCATTGTCAAGGTTTAGCGCCCCCCCCCCCCCCACACACACACAGCAGACCTGTCTTACAAACTTAAAAAGCACTTTGAAAGAACGCCGTTTCTAAGCCATGGAGGAGATTCAGGAAAATGTGATAAGAGAACTGTGCGTCCTCATAGAAAGTGCGTTCCAGGAAGCATTCCAACAGTGGATCGATGTATCTGTATATTGTACTTGTACGAACTCCCTGTAACTGCGAGCAGCCGATGCTGTAGAGATGTTGAGGCACAGCATCTCGTATCGGCGTGGGAGCGGGTTATGGCAGCTATATCTTCAGTCCCGGAGCACAGCTAAAAAGCAGGCGGTGTGCAATGCTTCTTTAGCAGACTCCACCACCATGGAGACTGTGGTGATCCAAGCCCCGTTAGCCAGGCTAGGCCTATTACTGGGGGTACCACGGAGAGGTGGGACAGGGTCTTGGTCAGCTATGGTTCGCTAACCCTAACGCTAGAATATCAGCTGTGGGTCGCTGATTGCCTCATCGGACAAGCATCTTTACCCCCTGTATATCGCCAGTAGAAAGGGATTACTTTGAAGGGGACAGTGCTTAAAATGTTGTCAAACGAGCACTTATATCATTGTAGTAAACGTGGGCCCTTTTTTTTTTAAACACACCTTGTATGCATGTACACAATAAAGACCTTTCTATGATATAGAAAAATGAACTGAATGAAATCACAATCTATGAATGAAACAAAGTAAAACGTCATACATCGTTCTTGTGCCGTTATACGTCACATAGGGCTCGGGTGGTAGTTCGTCAAATTTTCCTGTTTTCAGCGAGCTTTTCAACCTCATCAAGGGACTTTATGCCTACTAATTTGGCCTCTCTTAACAATTTCCTCTTTAGAGTTTCACGTGGTCGGCCTATTTTTCTTCGGCCTGTTGTGTTCCACTTGATAGCTTGTTTTTTTTTTTGACTGAGGTAAAAAAAAACAAAAAACTGCGCAGTAAAATGTGACAGATTGAAAAGAAATAGAAAAAAAAAACTGCGGAGGTAAACACTGAAACTGACAAGATAGTGACAAGTGCTATGGAGAGACAGTTCAGGTATTTTGTGATACGAAGAAAGTCACAGGAGAACGACCAAAAATCGGGAAAGGTTTGAAAAAACGTTTAACATGGAGCATGCAGTATCATTGTTCTATGATCAACCCAGCAGTCGCGAGATATTCAAGGTTAGTACTGCAAAGTTTAGGATAGAAGTCTTAGATCCATGTTTGTCCTGTGTCTGAGTTTCTGATTCTCTCTCTCTCTCTCTCTCTCTCTCTCTCTCTCTCCCACACCCCCGCCGCAGTCTTTTCTGTGAACTTAGTCATTTGCATGTCCCTTGCAGAACTTTGCCTCCCTAACATCTCTCCTGTAGGCCTCTCGGTTTTTTGTAAGCAAGATGCCCTGCTGCCGATGTATCCATTTGCAGATTATAAACGATGTCTTGCAGCCATCTTCACCTTGGTCTCCCTCTCTTTCTTTTCCCTATTATGTATCCTTCCAAGATGGTCTTTTCTGTGAAATCAACTGTAAACTCATTTATTCCTGATTTAAAAGGGGATGAAAGAATTGTACATCCAGGAGGCCATGGGCCAGCTGAGCAACACTAAATTTTATGCCTCTCGCCCTCAAGATCCGACTCTGGCCAACAACCACCATGTTCGAGACACGATCAACGAACTCATCCACAAGACCAAGTCTGGTCTTTCTCCCTCGGCTACACATCTTCACATCCGCGACAGCTGCTTAGGGAAACCATCTTTTTATCTACTCCCTAAGATTCACAAACCAGGAAACCCAGGAAGGCCCATAGTGTCTGCCTGTTCCTGCCCTACGGAACAAATCTCTGATTTTCTTGACAGCATCTTTCAACCTCTGGTCACTAGTCTGCCCACTTATCTCAAGGACACCAATCATGCTCTCATTACTTTTGAGACCCTTACACTCCTGCCTGGTCACACCTACCGTATCTTCACCCTTGATGTAGTATCCTTATACACATCCATCCCACATGACCAGGGACTTCAGGCCGTCAAGTTCTTTCTGAACAAAAGACGCAATCCCTCTATTCCTACTTCTACTATTATGCGCCTTACACAACTTGTCCTCCAACTCAATTCTTTTGAATTCAATGGCCTTTACTTTGACCAGATTAGTGGTGTAGCCATGGGTACCAAGATGGGCCCCAGCTACGCGTGTCTGTTCATGGGCCACTTCGAACACAAGATTCTGAGAGCCTTTAGAGGCCCTTTTCCCGCCTTCTATAGACGCTACATAGACGATGGCATTGGGATCACATCAATGCCAGAGGAAGACCTTGACAACTTTATCAGTTTTGTTAAAGAATACAATCCTGTCATTTCTTTCACCTCCCATATCTCTGCTACTTCCGCTAACTTTCTTGACATTGCCGTCACTATCGGCCCCTCCGGGCTTACTACTTCTATCTACTATAAACCTACAGACTCTCACAGCTACCTCCCCCATAGTTTGGCAGTTAAAAACATACTGTTTCGCCATCTCCACCTCCTCCAGACCGAGCCTGAGACACGTGAACTTTTTGGGGAACCCCCATTGGTGGCTTACAGACGTGACAAAAACCTCAGGGACCTTTTAATTCGTAGTCATCTTAAGACAGATGACACTTTTTATGGTACCAGACGTTGTGGACGCCGTAGATGCAACACTTGTCCGTTTGTTGTCGAGGCCAGCCAGATCTCTTTCCCTAAATCCACGTTGTCGGTATAGGAGGGCTTCACCTGCACTTCACGAAATGTCATTTATGTTATCATGTGCAAACGTTGCGGTTTGAAGTACATAGGGGAAACTGGCTTACGGTTAGGAGATCGATTTCGCCAGCATCTCAATGATATTTCTAAGAGGGCCTGGACACCTGTGGCTAAACATTTTTGCCTTGGTAACCACAGGGGCAAACAGGACATTTCGGTTAGTGCGATCCGCTCTTGTTCCGCAGATGTACGATCTCGGAGGGTCTTAGAACAGCGCCTTATTTTCCAGACTGGCTGTCTCCACCCAGCTGGAATTAACAATGTCTTCAGCTTTCTGTAACTTCTTTCTTTTTCCACTGGCCTTTTTTATACTCTAATTTCTTTCTCTATGCTACCCCTCCCTACCACCATCCTATTTCCTTCTCTGCCAACATATTGGTCTTGTCCCATTCACCAGTTTTACATTTCCTCCCTGTAGGTGTTTAAGTTCTTCATTCATTATCTCTGGCGTCCTCTTTTCTCTCCCCTTCCCCCCCCCCCCCCACCACCCACCCGACACCTCTAGCGGCTATCATGTTTCTATTGCCTTCCTCTCTCTCCGCTTCTTCGCTATGATTGGCTATATCGGGAATCTTTTGTCTGTAGGCAACGTTTTTGTTTTTTTTTCTTCCTCCTCCTTCTTCCACACCAATTAAGCTTTGCTGAGAGCAAGACGCTTCAGATAAGTTATATATGTTTTATTTTGTTTTTGCATGTATCCTCGAATAAGGCTCACGCCGAATATCGCATGTTGTATGTTTTTTCATTTATACATTCTCATACTTTATATTCGTTTTTTTCTCACCTTGCTCACTTCCTCCCTCACTTTGTAAAACTGCACCATACACCTCTATCTACCACTCCTGATTTAACATATTTCGCTTTTTAACCCTTTAGTTACCCTGACTGCACATACGAAACCAAGCATCCAGACTTCAGAGCATATCCTGCAGCTCTGCGCCCCCCCCCCCCCCCCCGTCCCATCCCCCCACCACCACCACACACGTACATACCCCTCTACCAAGAAGCTAGAATCCATTAGAAGCTACACTAGCAGATAAATTTTGAAGTGCTCAAAATCCTCTCTGTTGTTCGTCTCCATGTTTCTTTTGGTCTACCCTTACTTCTGTCACATATATGATGTATATTATGGTATGATATCTTATCTTATATCTTATATCCTTCCCGTGCCGTTAAACGTCACATAGGGCTCGCAAAGTAGTTCGCCAATTTTTCCTGTCTTCGGCGAGTCTTTCAACCTCATCAAAGGATTTTATGCCTGTTAATTTGGCCTCTCTTAATAATGTCCTCTTCAGAGTTTCACGCGGTCTGCCTCTTTTTCTTCGGCCTGTTGTGTTCCACTTGATAGCTTGTTTTGGGATTCTCTGATCATTTATGATGGTATGATATACGATATAATATAAAATGACGCTGAATGAATGCATTAGATTGAAATTCAAGTAATGTAAGGCAGAATGCTAGAAGGTGTTGCGTGCTCAGTTTTTGAAACTTGGAAAATATAAGTTGGATTGTTTATTTAATTCCTTGATTTAATCATATTTAATAATCCTATTTAACACAAATAATAAAAGAGCACAGTGTGCTGTGGATATGGAGCCATCGAGTCATCTGCATCTATTTTTGTCTTTCTTGTCTAAAATGTTTGTTCTATCAGATTTGTAAGTTAATTTTACCAATTTTTCTTCGAGCCCTACACATAAAAGAGAACTGGAATGAGGTCTCTGTCAGGATTTGAGAACTAAAAACTTCAACCAGATTGAGTCGGTAATAACGCGTCCACATACAACGAACTGAGGAGGTCGGACTTTGCTACTTCGAGGACAAAAAAAAAACAACAGCAGTTAATTGATTAAATTAACAGCGTCTATCCTGGGGCTATTCTTTGCTTTGTTTATTGTAAATATTTTGGAGCGGTCTTGGAAACTGTTGCTTGGCAGTGAATACGTTCAGGATTATTGTTGAAAACTATGAGGTTAGCGGTCACAACATGAATTCACAGCGTGAATGATTGTCAAATGTCATTGTTATACTTTTTTAAATTCTAGATTACACATCTTTCGTTGATTGAGTAATATATCACTCATTTGTATTAGATGGTAGTCATGACAGTGCTGAACTGGCTTTGTCAAGGTGTCTGTTAAAGGCCCCTGCATTATCTCTTTCGTAAGATGTTTGTACCCTACACGCTGCAGGTAGAAATACACAGATCTACGTGTACACAGAGCTACGTGTACACAGAGCTACGTGTACATAGAGCTACATGTACATAGAGCTACATGTACACAGAGCTACATGTACATAGAGCTACGTGTACACAGAGCTGCACGTGACTGTGGTGTTGATCTAGCACAAAGTGTTTAGGTGGATGTGTTCTTATGAATATGCGAAACTTACATGCATTTTGTGCAAAAATCGCCTCTTTTGCCGGGAAAATGAGGGCTCTATGGTCCAATAATGTTTTAATGGACTATAGTTTAGGGATAACTCCGGCATTTTATGTATTATTTAGTAGAAGTAAAACTTGTACTTTTAGTACTTTCTGCATTGTTAAATGCTTTTATGTACTTTTAAAAAATTGGGTTTATTATTTTTGTGCTTAATATTTTTTTTATTAATTCATTCATTGTTATGTCCCTTGCGGAACTTTACCTCCCTAACAGCTCTCCTGTAGGCCTGTCGGTTGTAAGCAAGATGGCCTGCTGCTGATGCATCCATTTGCAGATCATCAACGATGTCTTGCAGCCATCTTCGCACTGATCTTCCTCACTTTCTTTTTCCCATTATGTACCCTTCCAAAACGGTCTTCTCTAGATTATCATGACGTTTAATGTCCAAAATAGTTAAGTTTTCTCTCTTTAATCCTGTGTACTAGCCAGCTTTCTTCAATATTAAGTTCTTGTAGTATGGATATATTTGTTCTTTTTGTGTCCATGATATTTGAAGAACTCTTTGTAGCATTTACATTCAAAGACATTTATGTGTTTCTCAGCTGTTTTGTTAAGTGTCCAGGTCTCACAGGCATATGTTGCAATGAGAAAGATGCATGCCCTTAAAAAATCTTATTTTTGTAGTTCTGTCTGTTCCTCTCCACAGATTCTTTAGTTGTTTTACTTTCTGAAGAGCAATAGATGTCCTCCTTTTAATTTCCCTCATTGTATCTCCATTATTAGTTAGCAGTGATCCAAGATATTCAAAACTCTCCACTTCTTCCAGCTATTCCTCATTGATATGTATAACATCTGCCTTGTTTGTTTTGTCAGTTGTCATCAATTTAGTTTTCTTCGCATTAAGATAGAGGTTTTGCTCTTCGCTATTCTTACGGACTGACATGTTGTTTTTGATATGTTGTTTTATTTTAGGGAAATATTAGCACTTTGAAGTATAGTTTAAACATCCTTGTCTCATTCGCTGAAAACATTTACCAGTAGTTTCAAGCACTTCAGATTTTCTTTAAAATCTCACTTGGTTTCTGTTTCCAGATTCACTCACGGAAGAAAAAAAGGAAGAGGAAGATGCGAAAGAAGAGGATGGCGAGAGCCCGCGTACTCTTGTGAACGAACAGCTTGTTTAAATTTACAATAACGTAAGTACTGCCTTTAGTCAGAGTCCGATTTTCTGTAGCACTGTGTAAATGGTAATGTAGGAGATAAATCTGTTTTTAAAATGCAAAGCCTCCGATATATTTTGTCGGCTTTAGAAGTTTAAAACATCCTCTGGATTAATTTCTACATAATTGTTTGGACCTGAAAGAAACCATGGGCACAGTTCGGACTCACACGTTTAAACTATACAGAAAGGAAGGCAGAAATGTTTTCTATCCAGAGATAATGAAGATGCCAGCCACTGGCCGGTGTTACTCGCTGTCAAACGTTGTCATGGTGATTCACTGCTCTACGATGTGACTAGTTCATAGATGATACAGAAAATGAACTGCTGATCTGCATTCGGTCGATAGATTGATACTTACGAGTATGCAGGTAGGTTGGTTGATTGGTTCTTCCGTTGTCACTAAATGGTGGGTTGCATCCCAACATGCCTGGGCCATATCGGCTGCTCCTGTTACTTATTCATAATTACCTGTTTCAAGGAACACCTTTACTGAACGTTTTGGCGGAGCCGGTTTTGTTTGGGACAACAGCTAAAAATAATCCAGAACTGTGCATTAAAACAAGCCCTTTATGGGAAATCTCCCCAATTACTCGTAGGATTAACATAGCAGAGTGTCTGTGAAAATCTATGTAGGTTCTGGTTTACAATAAGTAGATACGGCTAGCAACCAAATGGTCGAGGGTTCGAATCCCCAGCTGAGCGGGATTTTTTTTTCCGACCAATACGGCCCCGAGGTCGACCCAGCCTCGTAAAATGGGTACCAGAGAAAATCTGGGAAGTAAAGGCAGCGAGGAAAGGAACTGGTCACCCTACCTCATACGCTGATGACCCAGCATAATGAGGTCTCTAACGCTTCACCCCCTACGGCATTTGCTATGGGACTATCTTTACTTTTTTTTTAGATACGACATTGGTAAGATTTTTCTTTCAAAGAAAGGGCTTTTCAGTTCGCTCCTACAGCGTGATAAACAGTTTTATAATAACAGTATTTGTCAGGTCAATAGGAAAATGGTATGTCAACAAGCAAATCTCTTTATGGTATAGTAAATTTCATTTAAAAAAAAAGATATGTTCTGAAAATTTTTTCGGGCAAGTTCTTGGCCAGTTATGGAGATGAGGCAAGATCTTTACCACATGTGGAAATAAGACAAGATCCTTATCACTTCTAAGACAAGATCCTTACCACTTGTGGAGATAAGACAAGATCCTTATTACTTATGGAAATAAGACAATATCCTTACCACTTGTGGAGATATGACAATATCCTTACCACTTGTGGAAATAAGACAATATCCTTACCACTTGTGGAGATATGACAAGATCCTTACCGCTTGTGGAAATAAGACAAGATCCTTACCACTTATGGAGATATGACAAGATCCTTACCACTTGTGGAGATAAGACAAACATTTCTGAAGATAAGAGAAGATCTCAACCACATAAGAAAATGGGCAAGATCTTAACCAGTTATGAAAATCAAGATAAGACAAAATCTCAACAGTTACGGAGACAAAGATTTATGGAAAGATTCCAACCACTCATGGAGATAGAGCATGATTACAAACAAGGCAGCTGAAATATGTATCAATGAGGAAAAATTGGAAGAAGTGGAGAGTTTTGAATATCTTGGATCACTACTAACTAATAATGGAGATACAATGAGGGAAATTAAAAGGAGGATGTCTGTTGCTCTTCAGAAAGTAAAACAGATAAAGAATCTGTGGAGAGGAACAGACAGAACTGCAAAAATAAGATTTTTAAAGGGATGCATCTTTCCCATCGCAACATATGCCTGTGAGACCTGGACACTTAACAAAACAGCTGAGAAACACTGCCTTTGAATGTAAATGCTACAGAAGAGTTCTCCAAATATCGTGGACAGAAAAAAGAACAAATATATCTATACTACAAGAACTTAATATTGAAGAAGGTTGGCTAGTAAAGAGGATTAAACAGAGAAAACTTAAATATTTTGGACACATTAAACATCATGATAATTTAGAGAAGACCGTATTGGAAGGATACATAATGGGAAAAAGAAAAAGAGGAAGACCAAGACGAAGATGGCTGCAAGACATCGTTGATGATCTGCAAATGGATGCATCAGCAGCAGGCCATCTTGCTCACAACCGAGAGGCCTACAGGAGAGCTGTTAGGGAGACAAAGTTCCGCAAGGGACATGCAATTGAATAAATGAATGCACGATCACAACCAGTTCTGGAAATAGTGTGAGCTCTTAACCACGTAAGAAGTTAGGTTAGACACTGCAGTGATAAAGAACTCTTCACCACGTAAGGAGAGATATTTTAGTAAGGTTAAACATTTAGCCACTTTCTATGACAAAGTACACTAATTTTAATGACAGTTTTACATACCAGCCTGTGTTCTTATCAAGAACTAACTCTAAGAGTAAAATGTTGGCCAGTTTTCTCTTCATGTTTTCATTTTCTCTTCAATTTCCACAGGTGTTCTCTCCTATATCTCTTACCTTGTCGTGGTTGGAGGGCTTACGTGTCCAGTCTAGATTTGGGGCTTGTGTGTCCCGTGTAGATTTTGTGAGAAAAGAAAACACAAAAGGGACCAGACCAAAAGAGATACAGAAGGTTTCCACGTAAGTGATTTAGCAACAAAAAATTTTACATATATACGTGACTTTAATGTAACAATTGCACGAGACTAATTCAAGACAAGTGCTGAATTAGAAGGATGGGTGTGAAATACTGGAAGCCTTATAAGGGCATAAGAATTCCAAGTAGTTTCCGAGATGAGTTCTTCTTTTGGGCAGATGCTGAATTCAGCAGATTTCCGAGCCATTGAGTCTCACTGCTGCAGACAAGACAAGTCTCCATTTCTCCATGTTCTTGATCTTTTCTTGCCAGTTGTCGGTTCCAAGAACACGTATCATTTTCTAGGTTGTCTCGCCATCGCTGTCTACGTCTACCTCTTTGTCTGTCCTTTTTTATCACTTCTGTATAGGCCATCTTTCTTTATTTATCCTTTATCCTCCACCATTCTTTCTATCGACTGAATGCAAATCAGCAATTCATATTTCAATACCCAAGCCACCTCAGTCTGTTGTTTTTCATAATGGTTGTTATAAGCTGAGAGTTAAACAATGTGAAGGTTTCATTGTTACTTCTTATCTCCCCTTGTTGTGTTATGGGGTCTCTTACTGGTCCATAAATTCTTCTCAGGATTCTGTTCTCAAATGTTTGTATTTGATTTTCAGTGATGTCCAAATTATTGGTGCCCGAAAATAAACATTGATACATGGAAATTTTCACTTAAATCCACAAAGCGTTAAGATTATAAAGGCAAACTTTTTCTCTCTCTATCTCTGACTCTCTCTCCCTCCCTCTCTCTGTCTCATTCTCTCTCTCTCTCTCTCTTTCCCCTTCTCTCTCTAGGTCTCATTATTGAGCACAACCTCAGCTGGAATGTAGACAATCTAACCAAACTCATTGCACAAAAAGTTTACTAATTTACTAAAATTAAACATTTTCTTGACATAGACACCAGAAAAATATACTACATATCACAGATACAAACACACTTGGGCTACTGTTACACAGTCTGGGATGGTTGTTCCATGTCAAACATGAAAAGACTTTACTCACTTCAAAAACGAGCAGAAAAGCTTATAGATAACAAACATGTAGCACATATTACAAATAAGGACAAACATCTTGATATTCTACCCCTCAAGAAGAGATTTCTTTTAAAAAAAGGCCAAGTTAATTCATAAAATTCTATTGCACAATACTCCACTCTCTCTGTGGCAGTTGTTCAAATCCAACCCAGAACACAGTCAACACTTAAGCAATTGTATTCTCCCAAAACCAAGACTTGACATGTTTAAAAAAAGCTTCTCTTACTCAGCTGCCCACCTTTGGAATGCTCTACCAATTCATGTAAAAAAAAAGTAATATTCGTTCTTAAAACTTAACTTTGTCAACATCTGTTTTATATGGACTATATGCCTACCTAAGCATAGTCTAAAGTAGTTTAAAGTATGGTTTGATTGTTGTATTTTTAACAGCTTTTCTATAAATTTTAGTTTTGATTGAATGTAAGAATGCAAGTTTATTTCATGCTGTTGCATAAATTAGAGTGTGGAGTGTAAGGACAAGAGATAAGTTTATTATTTATTTATGTAATCATTTAATTGTATCTTCATGATTATTATGCTGAATATAAATGAATAAATAAATGAATATAAATGCTGAATGACTATGACTCAATGAAAGCTGTATGATGAAGGGCAGAATGTTAGACGGCCCTGAAAATAAAGTTTGTTCGTTTTGGCTCTCTCTCTCTGTCTCTCTCTCCCCCTCTCGCACTCTTCTCCTCTCTCTCTCTCTCTCTCTCTCTCTCTCTCTCTCTCTCTCTCTTCCCCCCTCTCTCTCCCCCTCTTTCCCTAAGATAAAGTTATCTTAAACTGCTCTTACAGACACCGAATACGATTAATTGTTTTCTGAATAGTCCCTAAAATTTTGTTTAGTAGATAGTCATTTATAATGTATGTAGTTACTTCTGTACTGAGTGAATGTTTAAGAGCGAAACGTAAATGTTATATTTTATTTTATGTCTCTCAGCTTCAATGTTAGTTATGTTTGTTACATGAACAGCATATTTGTAGAATGTCTGGAATAGGGTGAAAGATGTATGATAGAGGTCAGAATGTCAGACAGGCCTGCATGCCCAATTCTTAACCCTTTTGAAATAAAGATCAATCAGTCAATCAATCAGTCAATCAATCTTTCCCCCCTCTCTCTCTCCCTCTCTCTCCTCTCCTCTCTTCCCCCCCACCCCCCTCTCTCTCTCTTCCCCCCACCCCCTCTTTCTCTCTCTTCTCCTCTTCCCCCACCCCCTCTCTCTCTCCTCTCCTCTCTTCCCCCCACCCCTTCTCTCTCCCTCTCTCTCCTCTCCTCTCTTCACCCACCCCACCCCTCTCTCTCTACTCTCCTCTCTCCCCCGCCCCCTCTCTCTCCTCTCTTCCCCCACCTCCTCTCTCTCTTCCTCCCACCCCCTTTTTCTCTCTTCCCCCACTCTCTCTCCTCTCTTCCCCCACCCCCTCTCTCTCCTCTCTTCCCCCACCCTCTCTCTCTCTCTCTCTCTTACCCAACCCTCTCTCTCCTCTCCTCTCTTCCCCCACCCCCTCTCTCTCCTCTCTTCCCCCACTCCCTCTCTCTCTCTCCTCTCCTTTCTTCCCCCACCCCCCTCTCCTCTCCTCTCCTCTCTCCCCCCACCCCCTCTCTCGCTCCTCTCCTCTCTCTTTCCCCCACCCCCTCTCTCTCTCCTCTCCTCTCTCTTTCCCCCACCCCCTCTCTCGCTCCTCTCCTCTCTCTTTCCCCCACCCCCTCTCTCTCTCTCCTCTCCTCTCATTTCTTCCCCCACCCCTCTCTCTCTCCTCTCCTCTCATTTCTTCCCCCATCCCCTCTCTCTCTCCTCTCTTCCCCCACCCCCTCTCTCTCTCTCCTCTCATTTCTTCCCCCACCCCCTCTCTCTCCTCTCCTCTCTCTTTCCCCCACCCCCTCTCCTCTCTCCTCTCCTCTCCTTTCTTCCCCCCCCCCTCTCTCTCTCCTCTCCTCTCTCTTTCCCCCACCCCCTCTCTCGCTCCTCTCCTCTCTCTTTCCCCCACCCCCTCTCTCTCTCCTCTCCTCTCATTTCTTCCCCCACCCCCTCCTCTCTCCTCTCCTCTCATTTCTTCCCCCATCCCCTCTCTCTCTCCTCTCTTCCCCCACCCCCTCTCTCTCTCTCCTCTCATTTCTTCCCCCCACCTCTCCTCTCTTCCCCCACCCCCCTCTCTCTCTCTCCTCTCCTCTCATTTCTTCCCCCCCCCCCTCTCTCTCTCTCCTCTCTCTCTCTTCCCCCCACCCCCTCTCTCTCTCCTCTCCTTTCTTCCCCCACTCTCCTCTCCTCTCTTCCCCCCACCCCCTCTCTCTCTCCTCTCCTTTCTTCCCCCCACCCCTCTCTCTCCTCTCCTTTCTTCCCCCCACCTCCTCTCTCTCCTCTCCTCTCTTCCCCCCACCCCCTCTCTCTCCTCTCCTTTCTTCCCCCCACCCCCTCTCTCTCTCCTCTCCTCTCTTCTCCCCACCCCCTCTCTCTCCTCTCCTTTCTTCCCCCCACCCCTCTCTCTCTCCTCCCTCTCTTCCCCCACCCTCTCTCTCTCCTCTCCTTTCTTCCCCCCACCCCCTCCTCTCCTCTTTCTTTCCCCCACCCCCCTCTCTCTCTGTGTCTGTGAAGTAGTAACACCCTCCCCTACAAACTAAAATCTATTACCAACACTAAATCCTTTAACTCAAACCTTTTTCAATATTTACTTGCTTTAAATATATGCCAGCATAGAATAACCAGTAGTCTCTCAACCTATGACTCGCCAATCATCAAGTTCTAAAAGGACATAGTTCTAACAGTAATTTGTTAGATCTTGCTAGAAATTTTTTAAATGAATGTTAAAGAATATATGTTAGAAGAACTGTACTGAAAATGTATTTTTGTTTATATATATGCTTGCATGTGCGCGTGCTATTTTGTTAGGTTACTTTCTTCTCTTATACTGTGAATGTAATAGTTTAATTTTACACTCTTTTGATATGTTTTTCCTCATGTAATTTGTATACTTATATTAAATTGAGTGTGTGTGGGAAGAATGAAAGATGGAGTGATGAAGGGCAGAATGTAAGACGGGCCTGCGTGGCCAATTCTTTACCCTTTAAAAATAAATATCATTCATTCATTCATTCTCTCTCTTTCTCTCTCTCTCTCTCTCTTTTTCTATGTATGTATGTATGTGAGTTTATGTATCTATATTTACGAGTATTTGTGTATGTGAAAAGCATAGGTATAAGTACTGTTGAAGTCTAAATTAGTTTAATGTAAAGAAATGATTGATTGTTCTATCTCTTATGCTGCTTTTCCAATAAATCTGTTAGTTTATAATGAATATGAGAATGTAATATAAGTTTATTTCGTGTAGTTACATAACTCAGAGTGTGGAGTGTATTGTCCAAAATAACGATCTACAAAACTATAATAAGACCAGCCGTCATGTATGGATCAGAAATGTGGGGTGCAACAAAGAAAGATGAACAAAAACTGCAGATCTTTGAGGACAAGATCATAAGAAGAATCTTTGGGCCGATAAAGGATACCAACAGCGGAGAATGGAGAGCTAGAAAGAACACTGAACTGAACAGATTATTTAAATCCCAACGAATTATAAATGTCTTGAAACTGAACAGACTACGCTGGCTGGGGCATGTAGAAAGAATGGAAGAGAACAGACAAACGAAAATTATGTATACACAAGAGATGAGAGAAACAAGACCAAGGGGTAGACCAAGACAGAGATGGAAAGACAACATAGAAGAGGATATAAAATAAATTGGTGTCATCAACTGGAGAGAGAAGATTAGGAATAGAGAGGAATGGAGGCGAACTTTATCTGCATGAATGAGCCTTAATAACTCGGAAAGAAGAAGAAGGAGGAGTGTATTGTCAAGAGATGGTTTATTTATTTATTCATTCATTATTATTTTTTCTCTTTCATGTTTATTATGCTCATTAACAGTTGCAGACTAACTGTGACAAAATGAAAGTTGTATGATGAAGGGCGGAACGTTAGACGGGACTGCATGTGCCCAATTCTTAACCATTTAAAAATAGAGTTTTGCTCATTCGAGTCTCTCTCTCTCTCTCTCTCTCTCTCTCTCTCTCTCTCTCTCTCTCTCTCTCCCCCTCCCCCCCCCCCAATCCTACATCACATGTATTTAATATTTTTATGTATTGTTGAATATTTGGATCAGAGGTTGAGTGGCAAAGCGTTGCAGCTTTTATTCATTTATTTTTGTTTCCTCTCATGTTCTTTATTGTATTTACTACCATTTTAAGGGGCCCACTGACTGAAATGTTTTCTGCAGATTAAAAGTTGAATGTTGGAATGCAGAACGTCAGACACTCGGTTTTGAAATAGTAAATGTTAATTTGAGAAATGTGTGACGCGGCAAGGGATGTTACTGCAAGGGGAGACAAATTTTACAGGTCCGGCCCCGTTCAGTGTGTGCGCTCAAAGAACCATCTGTAAAGCATAGAGCAAGGTTTCTCAAAATGTGGTCCGCGGGATTGCGGGAAGATTTAAAAAAAAATCTGTTTAATAGACTGGATATATGAGGAAGGAGACGAGACAAGACAATAAACTGGATATATGGGGAGACAAGACAGTACACTGGATATATGAGGAAGGAGACGAGATAAGACAGTAGAATGTATAAAACAGGAAAAAGTGCTTCGTGTATAGTTATATACTTATACACTAATTATTGTGTTAACGAGATAAGACAATACGCTGGATATATGAGGAAGAAGACAAGACAATAACATGTATATGTGAGGAAGGAGACAAAACAAGACAATAAACTTGATATATGAGTAAGGAGACAAGGCAAGACAATAAACTGGATGTATGAGAAAGGAGACAAGGCAAGACAATAAACTGGATATATGAGGAAGGAGACAAGACAATAAACTGGATATGTGAGAAAGGAGACAAGACAATAAACTGGATATATGAGAAAGGAGACAAGACAAGACAGTACACTGGATATACGAGGAAGGAGACAAGACAGTAAACTGGATGGCGTGTGCACATGTTTCCCGCCATCGGTCTTCCATGATTCGTTTCCCAAAGCTTTGAAGCTTGATGCCTAAGACAGCCATACAGTGAGATTACTTAAGAGCACGTGTCGGTAATAATAAGGAGAATCCCACGCCCTGGGGAATCCCTGCTGGGTCCTGCTTTCTTTCCTTATCATTTGCATGGGGGGGGGGGGTTGAGGAGTGAAGCTTCACGTTTGATTGTACAGTAGTAACGAATTGGCTTGTGAGTGCCCAAAGTCAAAACAGTGAATCGCGGTCTTGTCTGATCGTTTGATTTTGCGAATCGATGAAGAGCTACTTCCATGACGTTACAAGAAGGTGCCCATCCTTTTGCTTGATTTTATAGTCATCTGGAGTTGTACATAGAGTCATAGCGTGCCCTGTAATTTTCAACTTTCTTATTTATTGTTTACTATAAATTACGGGGGTCAAGACGTTGTCTGATTAAGCAATAAGCGTCCCAAGGCTGATATGCCAGCGTCAGGGTTAGCAAATCATAGTTGACCAAGACCCTGTCCCACCTCTCTGTGGTACCCCCAGTAACAGGCATAGCCTGGCTAACGGGGCAGGGATCGCCATAGTCCCCATGGTAGTGGAGTCTGCTAAAAAAGCATTGCACACCCCCTTGCTTTTTAGCTGTACTCCGGGACTGAAAAATAGCTGCCATAACCTGCTCCCACGCCGACACGATGTTGTGCCTCAACATCTTCACAGCATCAGCTGCAAAGAGCAACAGGTCCCAGTTACAGGAAGATAGTACAGGACAAAACAAGAGATGGACCGCCATGAACGTTCCTATGCCATCCCGTCGCTTTCTCATTTTATTAATCTCTTGTCTTGTGATGATGTCTCCTGGGGTCCGCCGTGCTAGCTTCCACTGAAAAGAGGTCAACGACTCAAAAAGTTTGAGAACAGCTGACACGGAGTATGGAATACAGAAGGACAGGAAGTCTGAAACAGACAAAGCGTGGCTATGTTTGCTGAACACAAAATGCTTTTTTTTTTTCAAAGTAATATAAATACAACATTTATCTCTTTGAATTATGCAGATTTTTGCGTGTCAAAGTTCATAGCGTATTTATTTACATTTTTGAGATATATTGTATCAGCGGGGTGGAAGTACTTATGTAATGATAATGGGGTTCGAAAGGATAAACTGGGCTTCAGGTAGACTAGAATTGAAAAAAGCATATGTTCAAAAGAAAAGAAAAAAAAAGGTAGGGAAAATGTCATTGCAACAAAGACATTGAAGCAGCTGGGTTTCAGAGAGAGAGAGAGAGAGAGAGAGAGAGAGAGAGAGAGAGGGAGGGAGAGCATTTTGTTGTAGTTGTGTACGTTGGAGGTTCACACGAAGATCGTATCATTAGATCTTCCAAGATGGAAATTTCCGATTCGGTTAGTAATTCTGCGTCCATGTTTACCAAGTTGTTTAAAATATTAAATTTATATTTTGTGAGGAAGTTTTCCCCATAGAAAAACAAAGGTACAATTGGAACGCCAAGAGGAGCTGAAAGAACTCAGTGGGCAATTCTTTTCCTGACAGAAAGATGCAGTATATGTCGCGGTGCGTGCAAGGGGTATGGCTATGTGATGTGACAGCTCAAGAGAGGAAAATTAAAATATCGTTGAGGATGGTTTCAAAACCCGTTTTTTTTCTCTGTTCCACGATAAGAACTTCGTATGGGGGCATATTTACAACGGCTGAAGGTTTCATTCCATTTCCATTAGTCCCATACTTTGGTGGCAAGTAGGACGTAGCTTACAGAAAAGCATGTCATTTCTGTACACATTAGCTCGCCACGGAGAATAAAGACATAGCAGCCTGTTATCATCTTAGCCACAAAATAAAAGAACAGACAGCAAAGTTTCAGAAAACTTTTGAACAGTAACATAGTGTAGCATTTGCATTTTCTAATAATGATAAGTAACAAAGAAATCTACACATTGTTTAACTCTCCGCTTACAACAGCCATTATGAAAAACTAAAGTGGCTCGGGCATTTAGAGAGAATGAAGAACAGACAAACAAAGATGGTCTATACAGAATGATGAAAGGGGAAAGACCAAGAGGTAGACCTAGAAGAAGATACACAAGCTCTTGAAATCAACAAATGGCATGAAAAGATCAAGAACAGAGAGAGAGAGAGAGAGAGGAATGGAGACTTCTCTTGTCTGCAGCAGTGACCTTGATGGCTCAGAAAAATGCTAAATTCAGCAGCTCCTTAAAGAAGAAGAATAATGTGTCATTTCTTGTTTCAGATATAAGTAAGGTGACCATCTCCTGTTACACAGGACAGTCCCATATTTTAAAGATTTCTTGCAGGAGAAGTATACTTCAGTCAGGATGCCTAAATGTGCTTTATTTTAAAATATGTATCCCATGTTGTTCCATAATCTCATCTTTGATCACTGTGTGTTCAGAAATACCTAGAGTTTTTTTATTAAAATTATCTTAGTGGCAATGTTTGCTGTTTTGAAGAATATCACCTTTCAGAGAACTGAAACAGGTAAGCCTGACTGGTAGATTTATAAGGAAAGCTATAAACCTCTCTTACTCCCTGACTGATAGAATTATAAGAAGAGCTATACACTTCTCTCACTCTCTGGCTGATAGATTTATAAAGAAAGCTATAAACCTCTCTTACTCTCTGACTGATAGATTTATAAAGAAAGCTATAAACCTCTCTTACTCTCTGACTGATAGATTTATAAGGAAAGCTATAAACCTCTCACTCCCTGACTGATAGATTTATAAAGAAAGCTATAAACCTCTCTTACTCTCTGATTGATAGATTTATAAGAAGAGCTGTACACCTCTCTTACTCTCTGACTGATAGATTTATAAGGAAAGCTATAAACCTCTCTTACTCTCTGATTGATAGATTTATAAGAAGAGCTGTACACCTCTCTTACTCTCTGACTGTTAGATTTATAAGGAAAGCTATAAACCTCTCTTACTCTCTGACTGATAGATTTATAAGAAGAGCTGTACACCTCTTACTCTCTGACTGATAGATTTATAAGAAGAGCTGTACACCTCTTACTCTCTGACTGATAGATTTATAAGAAGAGCTGAACACCTCTTACTCTCTGACTGATAGATTTATAAGGAAAGCTATAAACCTCTCTCACTCCCTGACTGATAGGTTTATAAAAATCAAGCCTGTTATCATCATAGCCACAAAAAAGAACAAATATATCCATACTACAAGAACTTAATATTGAAGAAGGCTGGCTAGTAAAGAGTATTAAACAGAGAAAACTTAAATAGTTTGAACACATTAAATGTCATGATAATTTAGAGAAAACTGTCTTGGAAGGGTACATAATGAGAAAAAGAAAGAGAGGAAGACCAGTGCGAAGATTGCTGCAAGACATTGTTGATGATCTGCAAATGGATGCATCAGCAGCAGGCCATCTTGCTCACAACCGACAGGCTTACAGGAGAGCTGTTAGGGAGGCAAAGTTCCTTAAGGGATATGCAAATGACTGACTGACTGATGTAGCAGTGTGGACATTGGATCAGAATACAACAGTTGCCACCAAAAGATACAAGATATGCTCAGAAAGCTTGAAGGCTGAACCAAAAGATGGCTAATGGCTGTTAAAGAGAAAAAGACAACATACACAATCTTTTCATTGTCAAGCAAAATACAAAGCATAGACCTAAAAATTAATGGAAACAACCTCCCAATGGAAGAGAGTCCAACATAATTAGGCATCAGTCAAGACCCCCCTGCCTGACCTGGAAAAACAATATCAACAAAAGTACCCAAAAAAAAATGCATGTCAGAGAATGGAAATGATGAAAAAACTAGCAGGGAATACCTGGAGAGCAAACCACGACATACTAAAAAACTAGCAGGGGCTACCAGGGGAGCAAACCATGATATACTAAAAAACTAGCAGGGACTACCAGGGGAGCAAACCATGATATACTAAAAAACTAGCAGGGACTACCAGGGGAGCAAACCATGATATACTAAAAAACTATCAGGGACTACCTGAAGAGCAAACCATAACATACTAAAAAACTATCAGGGACTACTTGGGTAGCAAACCATGATATACTAAAAAACTATCAGGGACTACCTGAAGAGCAAACCATAACATACTAAAAAACTATCAGGGACTACCTGGAGAACAAACCATGACATACTAAAAAACTATCAGGGACTACCTGGAGAGCAAACCATAACATACTAAAAAACTATCTGGGACTACCTGAAGAGCAAACCATAACATACTAAAAAACTATCAGGGACTACCTGGAGAACAAACCATGACATACTAAAAAACTATCAGGGACTACCTGGAGAGCAAACCACAACATACTAAAAAAAGATATACACTGGAAGAGTGAGACCAAAATTGGAATATGGTGTGACAGCATGGGCAATAGCAGCCAAAACCAACCTCAACAAACTGGGCTACAGAATCAGGCACTGAGGATCATAACAGGTGCAATGAAAACACCTGTAAAAGAACCGGAAAGTATGACACAAACTCAACATCTAGAAGATGGAACTTAGAACACTACTGCAAGCAGAGCAATTCAGAAGATTAAAAGAACACCCAGTGAATGGTCATATACACAAGCAAGGCAAAGGCAGGCTAAAAAAGAACAAACTTCATCCAAAGAGCAAAGAAACTCTTGCAAGATGACCCAACAACCCAACATACACAAAGCAGACCTCTAAAATCATTCTGCAAATTCCCACTATGGAAAACCCAAAAATTTCCCAGAACTGAGAGATCGACTCCCAGGCATACAGATAAAAGGAACCCAAACAGTAAAATAAAAATAATTGATCGCAATGGATTACATAACAAAAAACTATCCTAGAAATTACTGGACATATACACAGACAGATCAACTACAGATGCCACAGAAAATGTAGGTGGAAGCATATCTGTAAAGCTAAAACTAGAACAAACATTACAGATGACTATACCAACAGGTGACTTACTCCAATAAACTACATAACAGAGGAAGCAGCAGTAAAAACTGCAGAAATGAAAATAACGAATGAAACTCTCATAATAGAACACAGAAACCACTCTGAGAAGCAAATAAGTCTTTTTCACAGATTCACGGTCCGTAATACAAGGACTGAAACACCAGAATGTTAAGACCAGGACAACCTGATGGAAGTCCTATCACTAGCAAGCATAACATTCAATAAAACAGTCACACAGTGGATTCCCACCCACGGTAAGAAGAGGCAGACAGACTGGCAAAAGAGGGAGGAAGAATGCAACAAACTGACAGAAGCACAACACATGAACAAACAAACAAACAGACAGACTAAAAGCCATATGTTAAGACAAATGGACAAAATGACACCCCACAGCCAAAAACGGATGATGAATACTACAAATTCTCAAGAAACAACCAAGTTATCTTCCAGCTGAGAACAAGGCATTACAGGCTGAGACATCATCTATACCAGAAGCTGAAAATTGGCATAACAGACCTACGTGTCCGTGGCAACGAACAGCAGACGCCACATCACATCCTCCAGAGTTGCCAGCTAACACAACTTGCTCAGGCAAAGGACCTGGCCAGACCCCAGCCCCCCCACCCCAACCCCCCTACAAGAATGAACCATACCTGACCAAGACCCTGTCCCACCTCTCCATGGTATCCCTATTAACAAGCCTAGCCTGGCTAACAGGGCAGGGATTGCCATAGTTCCCATGGTAGTGGAGTCTGCTAAAGAAGCATCACACATCCCCTGCTGTTTAGCTGTATTTTGGGATTGAAGAAAGACTCTTGCAGTTTGTGACAGTTTCAAAGCTTTATTCTTGGAGTTCCTCACATTATTTGTATATGTCACTTGAGAGTCCATGCAGTTTGTGACAATTTCAAAAGCTGGATTCTTGAATTCCTCACATTATGTCCACTTCAGAGTCCTTGCAGTTTGTGACAGTTTCAAAGCTGGATTCTTGAATTCCTCACATTATTTGTATGTCCACTTCAGAGTCCTTGCAGTTTGTGACAGTTTCAAAGCTGGATTCTTGAATTCCTCACATTATTTGTATGTCCACTTCAGAGTCCTTGCAGTTTGTGACAGTTTCAAAGCTGGATTCTTGAATTCCTCACATTCTGCTGCACATCTCTTCTCATACTCTGCTGCATATCTCTTCTCACACTCTGCTCCACATCTCTTCCCACGCTCTGCTCCACATCTCTTCCCACACTCTGCTGCACATATCTTTTCATGCTCTGCTGCACATCTCTTTTCATGCTCTGCTGCACATCTCTTCCCACACTCTGCTGCACATCTCTTCCCACGCTCTGCTGCACATGTCTTTTCACGCTCTGCTGCACATCTCTTCCCATGCTCTGCTGCACATCTCTTCCCACGCTCTGCTGCACATCTCTTTTTGCGCTCTGCTCCACACTTCTTCTCACACTCTGCTCCACATCTTTTCCCACGCTCTGCTCCACATCTCTTCCCACACTCTGCTCCACATTTCCAACCAGTTTATGATGTGATGCCAGGTATTGATGATATTGTGGAGGTCTTTGGAGGACTGTACAGTAATAGTCTCAAGAAATGAAACTCTCTTTTCTAAAAGTCAGGAAAAGGTCTCTTAACCCCTTTTAAAAAAATTTTTCTTTCTCGGTAGTTTCATTTGTACTGATAATATTTTATGTGCAAGAAATCTTGTGATACTTTTCTTTGTTTTCTCTTTTCACTATGTACTTTATCTAAATTTTATGATTAAGTTTTTGCAGCTTTATATTTACATAGCTGTGCAATGCCACTAAAGGAAGTAAGGATGTGTTTGTTAGTTACTTTATTTTCCTTGACTTGTCAGCACACTAGAGGGTGCATCAATATCATGCCTGACCACCTTTTCTTCCCTAGCAGTGAAGAAGTCAGGCACCGATTTTTACAGCTGGGTGATTGGGGCTACTCTAGCCAGACTTGGTAACATCAACCCTGACCTTGAGAGTGGGTGAGCACATACCAGTGTGCCATTTGGTGCCTAGTTTTACACCCAGTTATAACATTATATGCAGTGGCAAGTCTGCACTTGTATAGATTTTTTTTGTATGAACATATTTAAGGGGTAGACCAAGACAGAGTTGGAAAGACAACATAGGAGAGGATATAACAGAAACTGGTGTCATCAGCTGGAGAGAGAAGAGAGGAGTGGAGGCAAACTTTATCTGCAGCAATGAGGCTTAATGGCTCGGAAAGTTGAAGAAGAAGAAGATGAACATATTCACTTTTTTTATTCTTTCGTTCGGAAGTAAAATATCTTCATTTCTCAGATTTCTGTTTAGTTATATTACTAAACCTATGAAGTTCATAGACTTTAAAAAGGCATTTGATAGTTTACACAGAGATTCATTATGGAGAATTTTATGTCTATATGGAATACCATCTAAAATTGTCAACATCATTAAGGACTTCTACAATGGATGTGTTTGTGCAGTCAAGACAGAAGAAGGGATGAGTGAATGGTTCCAGATTGAAACAGGCGTGAAACAAGGATGTTTACTGTCTCCTTTACTTTTTGGGATTATAATAGACTTCATAATGAAAAAATGCTACACAGGTAATACAGGTATTGACTGGGTACATGGGACCCAACTAGAAGTTCTTGATTTTGCTGATGACATAACTCTTATCAGTAATAATGTGAATTCCATGCAAGAAAAAACAACCTGTCTTCACTGGCTAGCAAAATAGGACTTGAAATTAACAAGGACAAAACAAAAATAATGAAAATTCCCCTCAGTCAAAATGGAAAAATACACATAGAAGGGACAGATATTGAAGAAGTCAATCAATTTGCATACCTTGGCAGCTACATAGACCAGGATGGTGACACTAGAAAGGAAGTTAGGATCAGAATTACAAAAGCAGCATCAATCTTCAAGAATCTTGAGAACATATGGAATTCAAAAGTTATAAGCACAAAAACCAAGTTAAGACTATTCAATTCAAATGTAATATCCACCTTCATTTATGCATGCGAAAGCTGGAAAACAACTAAAGAAACAGACAAGAAATTAGACTCTTTTGAAAACAAATGCCTAAGGAAAATACTTGGCATCAAGTGGAACGAATCATAGAACAATGCAGAGATAAGACAGATGACTGAACAACAACCAGTCTCATGGGTGATCAGGAAAAGGAGATGGACATATGTTGGTCACTTGATGAGAAGAAATGATCAGAGAATCCCAAAACAAGCTATCAAGTGGAACACAACAGGCCGAAGAAAAAGAGGCAGACCGTGTGAAACTCTGAAGAGGACATTGTTAAGAGAGGCCAAATTAACAGGCATAAAATCCTTTGATGAGGTTGAAAGACTCGCCGAAGACAGGAAAAATTGGCGAACTACTTTGTGAGCCCTGTGTGACATTTAACGGCACGGGAAGGATATAAGATATAAGATAAGATATAACTAAACAGAAAGGTGGTCCACAGCTGTTCTTGGGCAAGAAAGGGGGTCCACAGCTGTTCTTGGGCTAGAAAGGGGGTCCACAGCTGTTCTTGGGCCAGAAAGGGGGTCCACAGCTGTTCTTGGGCCAGAAAGGGGGTCCGTTGCTGTTCTTGGGCCAGAAAGGGGGTCCACAGCTGTTCTTGGACCAGAAAGGGGGTCCACGGCTGTTCTTGGACCAGAAAGGGGGTCCACGGCTGTTTTTGGACCAGAAAGGGGGTCAGCGGCTGTTCTTGGGCTAGAAAGGGGGTCCACAGCTGTTCTTGGGCTAGAAAGGGGGTCCGTGGCTGTTCTTGGGCTAGAAAGGGGGTCCACGGCTGTTCTTTGGCTAGAAAGAGAGTGCACAGCTGTTCTTGGGCTAGAAAGGGGCGCACAGCTGTTCTTGGGCCAGAAAGGGGGTCCTCAGCTGTTCTTGGGCTAGAAGGGGGGGTCCACGGCCAAAAAAAATTAAAAACCATAAAGCGTTCCAGATAAATGAATTTCAAAGATTGTCTTCGTAGTTGAAAACTAAGCCATATAAACATTATTTATTCTAGATATCCTAACCACTTTGTCCTATTCACCAACTCAGCGTGAATGTGCAGCAGCAGAAAGCCTGTGCATGTGATGACCTACTTACATTCAACTCAGGCCTTTTTTTTTTTTAGTGAGCCTGTGTGACCTAATCATATTAAACTCCTGATCTAGTTTCCACCTTGTTCTGTGTGCCTTCATGATTTAGTTGCTCTTAACTTCCACTCTGTTTGAAGGTCAAAGAGCCAGTCTTTATGTTTTGACCTTCAAACAGTGGAGTTTAAGAGAAACTAGATCAGGAGTTTAATATGATTAGGTCACACAGGCACACTAAAAAAAGGCCTGAGTTGAATGTAAGTAGGTCATCACATGCACAGGCTTTCTGCTGCTGCACATTCACGCTGAGTTGGTGAATAGGACAAAGTGGTTAGGATATCTAGAATAAATAATGTTTATATGGCTTAGTTTTCAACCACGAAGACAATCTTTGAAATTCATTTATCTGGAATGCTTTATGGTAGTGGTTTTTAATTTTTTATTTGTGGCTGTGGACCTCCTTTCTGGCCCAAGAACAGCTGTAGACCCCCTTTCCGTCTGGCCCAAGAACAGCTGTGTACCCCTCATTAGAAATAGAGCAGATGATAGAGTTCAAATGATCCTAAGATTTTGTTTTAACTCAAGCCAATCCATCGATTTAAGGCAAATAGGAGAATACCACTTTATAGCTTGTTTACAATACAGACAGAAAAAAAAAAAGGTCAACCACTTGAAACTCTAAAGAGGATATTGTTAAGAGAGGCCAAATTAGTAGACATAAAATCCCCTGATGAGATTGAAAATCTCGCCAAAAACGGGAAAACTTGACAAACTACTATACGAGCCCTATGTGACACTTAACGGCACGGGATGTAAGGAGAATATCAGAAGATAAGGCTGGGTGTGCGGCAGGGATATGTTCTGTCACTTGACCTCTTCTCACCGTATGGTGAAAATATAATGGAACATGTAGAAGACATGATGGGAGTAGCAATAGTCGGTGTCAGTGTTAACAACTTGAGATACGCAGATGATGCGGTGATGATAGCCAAGAATGAAGGGGAGCTTCATTAGCTGCTTAATACAGTCATCAAGGAAAGTGAGAAAAAAAGGGACTCGAGTCTTTAACATAAAGAAGACAGTTGTGATGGTCATCTCAAAAGCCAGTGCCCCTGCCCCCAGTGCACTATACAAGATAAAGGCACAAAGCCTGCCCCCAGTGCACTATACAAGATAAAGGCACAAAACTAAACTAAGTTGACAGTTTTAAGTACTTTGGCTAACATAAGATGGAAGATGTAACACTAAAGTAAAAAAAAAGTAGAATAATTGCACAGGCCAAGACCTTTCAAAAGCTGAAATCCATACTTTACAATAAGTCATTATCTGTAAGAGTCAGGAAGAGAGTGCTGCAGTGTTACATTGAATCAATCCTGTTCTGTGGAGGCAAAGCTTAGACGGTCAGTGAAGAGCTTCAAAGAAGGCTGGAATCAGCTGAAATGTGGTTCTTGATAAGAATGCTGAAGGTACCACGGACAGCGAGAAAATCGAACGAAGAAGCTCTGAAAGAGGCACAAGAAACAAGGAAAATTATAACAGAGATGAGAAAATGACAATCCATATTTGTGGGGGCATGTTCGGCTAGGGCACCTAATGGTTCCAGGGAAGATAAAAAGGTAGAAGAGACAGAGGTAGACAGAGGGAAAAGATATTTGATGATTTGGCAACCTGGCATGTGACAAGCCTGTTGAGATGCACAAAGGATTGAGGGTTATGGAAGGACATGATATCCAACGCCTGTTGGCAGAGAGAACTCATCTGCTGGTCCTCGGACCACAAAAAAATAATCCTGCGTGATCCAGCTTTACGGATGAATTATTTTGTACGTTGTGTCTTAGTATCGTGAGTACAATGAGAGAAGAGGATATTGACATTTTGTTTAAAAAGCAGAAGCCTATTAATAATAATACATTTTTTTCCATCTATTTGTTCATTAGGTGTTTTTTTTTTATCTGTTAATTCATTTGGTAGATATTTTTTGTTTCGTAATTTTTTTAAAAAAGTTAAACCTAATTAAAATGAATCAAAAAAATAATATAATAGTATTTTTTAACTTGGATAATTCACTGCTTGGTTTTTTTGTTTTGTTCTTTTCCAAAGTTGAGTAATTAGCTATCACTGTTTCTATTATACTTTTTGTTTTCTTCTTCCCATTCAGGTGCTAAATGTATAAAATTGGAAGGTAAAACCATATGCAGTAGGCTGCAGATCTTAGTCGTGCCCTGATCTTTGTACAAAATGTATGGAAAGATATCGGAAGATTGTGGAAGTAGTTCCGCTGCAAGTTCAGTCAACAAATCAGAAGAATATGAGAGAGACACTCTTAAAGTAGCTGTATTCCATAAAGTGTTGAATATTTTATGTGGTAATGAGGATTTTGGTTGTGCTTGTAGAAAGCAGCCGGACCAGTTGTTGGTTCTCTTTTGTTCGAAAAACAGAGCAGATCTTTTTTATGAATTGTGCCCTGCACTTTGTTATGAACTGTGGTTCTCAGTGAAATTCAAAGAGATACATAACTTTTGCTCAGCGGAATTCAAAGAGTTACATAATTTGTTCTCTGTGAAATTCAAAGAGATACATAACTTTTGCTCAGTGGAATTCAAAGAGTTACATAATTTGTTCTCTGTGAAGTTCAAAGATGGTACTCATAAAAAAAAATGCAAGAAAAAAGAGATCCATATAGTAAGTCATATTGTTAAAAACAATAACTACGACGACCTAGATACACAGTACAGCTTTTACAGCCGTCATTTTCAGTGTCTTAGGTTACAGCATTGTACAGAGGAGCTGTTATGTCATGTAAAACTACAGGAATGCCAGCAGGATCATTCACAGATGACTCTGTGCTTATTGCTTTGGAGTAGTTGTAGAAAAGAGTTATCTTCTCCTTTGCGCAGATTAGCAAGTGTTTTGGTTCAGAATATCGTAACCTACAGACGTCTGGCTGAAGTCTGTTATTCCTTGGGATGGGTATATTTGTGGGGAAAGAGCATCAGTGAGAAAGTTCCTGTTAGTGTATTGTTGAAAGAGATCATTATACTTTTGTGTAAATCAACACAGAAAATTATTAGAGGATTTCCGACACATCAAGCCAAGTCATCAGCGTCTTGTGAATGTCTTCCAGAAGCCGTTAATATGTTAATGTTTTTGTCAGATCAATTTTGTTCGCTACCTGAACGACTCTGTTCAGCAGCCAGTTGGTCAAATGCAGATATCGAATATTTTCTGACTTCATCTGAACCATGTTTGGGGAATGTGGCTTGTGTTGAAAATGAAGCTATAGATTTTCAACAGAGAAGCAAGATCACAGTCAGTGATGAGTCAGGAAATGGGAGGCCTCAAATTATTGATGATGAATCAGGAAACGGAAGGCCTCAAATTATTGGTGATGAATCAGGAAATGGAGGGCCTCATATTATTGATGTTGAATCAAGAAATGGAAGGCCTCAGATTACTGATGACAAATCAGAAAATGGAAGGCCTCAAATTATTGATGTTGAATCAGGAAATGGAAGGCCTCAAATTATTGGTGATGAATCAGGAAATGGAAGGCCTCAGATTACTGATGACGAATCAGAAAATGAAAGGCCTCAAATTATTGATGTTGAATCAGGAAATGGAAGGCCTCATATTATTGATGTTGAATCAGGAAATGGAAGGCCTCATATTATTGATGTTGAATCAGGAAATGGAAGGCCTCATATTATTGATGTTGAATCAGGAAATGGAAGGCCTCAGATTACTGATGGCGAATCAGAAACTGGAGGGCCTCAAATTACTGATGGCGAATCAGAAAGTGGAAGGCCTCAAATTACTGAAGGTGAATCAGGAAATGGAAGGCCTCAAATTACTGAAGGTGAATCAGGAAATGGAAGGCCTCAAATTACTGATGATGAATCAGGAAATGGAAGGCCTCAAATTACCGATGGGAGAAGTACGGGAAATACAAGTAAAAAGACAGTAGAAAGCCACTGTCATTCAAATGTGGATGATAAAATGTCATCAGAAAGTATACTTGGTCAGGGCAGTTTAGATTCTGCAGCTCATCATGTGGAAAATCCCAGTGACAGACATACAGACAGCATTTGTCTGCAGGAGAGTCACCAAGTGCAGAGTCAGCAGCTCCTTGAGTCCAGCTCTGGGTCTTCCCAGAAGACAGACACACCTGAGGCTTTTCCAGAAAGTATGCTGAATTTTTCATTATGGCGGAGCTTTCTTGGCCTGAGTATGAAATTTGATCCCAAGGAGCATTTTCCTTGGCGACAGAAATTCGAGGCATTTCCTTTCACCAAATCACAGCAAAGCTCGATGACCCCACCACAAGGTGACCAGTACAGCTTGATGTCTTCTGAGGTTTTCCGTATCTCTTCTTTCGTCTACTCGAGGTTCCCGCCAGGCATGGATGTCTGGGTCACCAGATTAGCACAGTCTGGGTTTTTCTATTCAAGTCCAGACCAACGAATTATTTGCTTTGCTTGTGGCGGTCAATTTTCTGGATCCATGGATTCGTCTCCGGAAGATTCCCATCACCCACAGTGCCCTCGCCGTGAGCTCAATACACCCTTACATCGCTGGACACAGGGTCTCAGTCAAGTTCTTATGGCAGACTATTACAACAGGTATGGAACCCTGAGACCCCACATCAATGAAACTATCCGGCATACTTTTGAAAATGCAGATGCGACGTCTCACACTGGAGCAGGCATAGGTTCTTATGAGTCAGAGCCTACATTACAGCAGAGAAGACAAGGAATGGACAGCATACAAGGAATAAGTATCCCAACTTCAGGAATATCAGAAAGGAGTGATAGCGGTTACTCCGAGGGCAGGCCTCAGTATCACAGTGAGAACCTGTCTGCGCTAGGGGAGACAACGAGAGAAGATTTATCATTCGGTAATAAACCTCATAGCCTGCCACCAAACCTGAATGACATTTCTGGTGCAGTTGTCAGTGAAGAAAGTCAGGAGCCATGTGAATCTAATCAGGTTCTGACATCAGCTGCGAGATTTCCGAGATCCTTGCACGGTGTTCACAGTGAAGACAGGCAGTCTCAACAGACCGAGACAGGAAATCAGAATCCGACAGAAAGAGGTGCAGTCGGAAGCATGGACCAGACTCTCGACCTCAGAAATGCTTCGTACCCCCAGTTTTCCAACGCGACGGCAAGAAGAGAGACTTTCACCACATGGAGCCCTGATCATTCCCATCGGCCTGATGACCTTGTTGCAGGTGGCTTCTTCTATGCAGGTAAGTTACAAGGGATGTCAGTTTTTAAAATTCACAGGCACCAGCTATCTGAGCCGGTGACTAGCTTTTTTTTTTTTCCTTGAGTGACTTATCTGCGGCTTGAGAAACATCACTTCAGATAGGAACCACATTCACGCTTGCAGAATGCTTGATGTTATCACAGAAGGTGTGAAGAATCTTAGGTTTCATTTCAGCATATGCCACTTGTCTTTGAGCTTCTAAATAAACTGCTGAACCTCTATCTAGACATGTATCATGTATGACTCATGATTAACTTATGTAGCATTATTGTTATACCTGTGTTTACCAGAAATCTATCTTTGCTGGCCCAAAAAAAAAAAAAAAATCTGATACCAGCTGTTTGGAAGGGAGGTACTTTACTTTGCAGGTAGATATATATTTTCGGAGGCTTTTTCCCTAACACAGATATATCAGGTTCTCATTTTTAAAGAGGAGTTAACTAGAGTGTCATGGCACCATTTCCTTTGCATGTAAAATAATTGCTATTTACTGTACTACTCCTGCACTTTGAAATTGAATGCACATTGTTTTTGGAATCTCATTTTTGCCTGAGGATTTCAACTGAATTAATTACATTTGGAATCTGTATTTACCTATAATGTATAGTTTTTTTATCATTGATGAACTGTGAATGGATGCATCAGCAGCAAGGCATCTTGCTTATAACTGAGAGGCCTACAGGAGAGAGCTGTTAGGGAGGCAAAGTTCTGCAAGGGACATGCAGGTGGCTGGCTAGTTGGCTGATTTTCTTTATCATCCAGAAGTCAATATCATAGAAGTTTTATGTATTAGATCTTACTCCCTAACTTGACAGAATGTAGCTTCTACACACAGTGTCAGTTATTATTAGGTGCTGCGCCAGCAGGTGTTGGCAATCGCGTCTCCATAGATCATGGTCCTTCATTTTTCTATCAGCTCGGTTGGTGGCTTTCTGTTGCGCCATCATGTTTGACCGTCCGTGATTTTCTGTTGTTGTTGTCTTTTGATCTTCTCCTCCTCTCGGGCCATTTAATTTTCCTGTTGTTATGTGTTTTCAAGCCCCCCCCCCCTTTCTTGTTATAAGTTCGGTTAGTGTTGACTGTCATTTTGTTTTCAATTTAATATGGTTCCTTTCTTCATTTGCTTTCGTTAGACATTCCCTGTTTGTCATCTTAGCTGTTCGTGATACACTTAACATACTTCTGAAACACTGCGTTTCTTTTACCTGTAATGATCTTTTGTAGAGTTTTTTTTTTAAATCGTCAGTTCTTTAAATCTCTGTTCATCGTTTTGTTTTTTTGTTTTTTCTCGAATTTTAATTGTTTTTGTCTGAAGATGAAAGTCAAAATATTACATAGAGGGCTTTTTCTGCGCATAAATTTTTTTAAAGAATATTTTTTCAACAAATATCAAGTTTGGTGGTATCAAGAGAGAAAATAGCTTGAAAAGAATTTTCATAGAAAATGAGTCGTTATCTAGCAGTTCACAGTCAGAGAGTGGACAAAAGTAGCAAGACACAGGATATTCAGGTAACTGAAACATTGTTCTCTAGTTTGGTTCTCTAGTTTGGTTCTTTAGTTTGGTTCTTTAGTTTGGTTCTCTAGTTTGGTTCTTTAGTTTGGTTCTCTAGTTTAGTTCTTTAGTTTGGTTCTTTAGTTTGGTTCTCTAGTTTGGTTCTCTAGTTTGGTTCTTTAGTTTGGTTCTTTAGTTTGGTTCTTTAGTTTGGTTCTTTAGTTTGGTTCTCTAGTTTGGTTCTTTAGTTTGGTTCTTTAGTTTGGTTCTCTAGTTTGGTTCTTTAGTTTGGTTCTTTAGTTTGGTTCTCTAGTTTGGTTCTTTAGTTTGGTTCTCTAGTTTGGTTCTTTAGTTTGGTTCTTTAGTTTGGTTCTTTAGTTTGGTTCTCTAATTTGGTTCTCTAGTTTGGTTCTTTAGTTTGGTTCTTTAGTTTGGTTCTCTAGTTTGGTTCTTTAGTTTGGTTCTTTAGTTTGGACAAGTGTTCATTTATTCATTCATTTGCATGTCCCTTGCAGAACTTTGCCTCCCTAACAGCACTCCTGTAGGCCTCTCGGTTGTGAGCAAGATGGCCGGCTGCTGATGCATCCATTTGCAGATCATCAACGATGTCTTGCAGCCATCTTTGCCTAGGTCTTCCTCTCTTTCATTTTCCCATTATGCACCCTTCTAAGACAGTTTTCTCTAGATTATCATGACGTTTAATATGTCCAAAATATTTAAGTTTTCTCTGTTTAATTCTCTTTACTAGCCAGCCTTCTTCAATATTAAGTTCTTGTAGTATGGATATGTTTGTTATTTTTTGCGTCCACGATATTTGAAGAACTCTTCTGTAGCATTTACATTCAAAGGCATTACAGCTGAGAAACACATAACATTTTTTGTTAAGTGTCCAGGTCTCACAGACATGTGTTGCGATGGGAAAGATGCATGCCCTTAAAAATCTTATTTTTGTTAGTTCTGTCTGTTCCTCTCCACAGTGTTATCATACATAAATATATATTTCTAGGCTACGCTGATTGTGTTAGATGTTTCTACTGTGGTTTGGGATTGAAGTACTGGCGAAGGACAGACATCCCAGCTTATGAGCATGCCCGGCACCGCCCCCAGTGTGTCTACAACCGCATGTACAAGGGGCAGGAGTACATTGACCGAGTGCAGCAGGATGTCCAGGCCCAGCGGGTAAGCGCTTTTAGACAAGTGTAACAGTTAGTGTTGGCTCCTGTTTTGCTAGCCATATCCTTTCTGGGCAGAAGAATTTTCAGCACTAGTTCTCGTAAAATGCTGCTTACAGATTCACCTATGACTGGTGCTGAGCCTATACTGAGCGAGAAGAAGGGGTTTAGCCAGAGCCTGTGTTCATATTGCTTTTGTTTTTTTTGGGTAAAACCAATAATCAAAGTTCAAAATTTAGACTCCAGCTTCACTATATTCAGGACAATCCCGTATATGCTCATCTGCATGCCACAACATCCATTGAAGAGTATTTTTTTAGTAGTTTAGTAGAGTAGTGGCACAGGGTTCGGGAGCCTTTGAAATCAGCACTCCAAGCATGTGAATGGACATTGAGGCTGTCGGTGGCAGTGGAATGGGTTGTTGCTCATGATGTAGTTCATGGTGTCATTGTGATGGATTCATAGGGTATGCTTTGTAAGGTTGAGAAGAGTTTGCTTCGAAAAGAATAGGTTCATCTGTTAAGCCAGTCAGCTGTGACCAGTAACCAAACACTCCCTGTACTGAAGGTGATGGAGCACAAGACAAGGGTGACATTGCTAAAGCTGTGCTGGACAGACTGCAGGGAAAATGAAGAGTTGCAATGGAGGGACATGTAAGAAGATTGCTGGAATCGGACTAAATTATGGGTACTGGCAGGAAATCCAAACATTGTAAACAACCAACACTTGACAGGAACTATTAGCAGTAACAAACTCTTGGGTGGATGCTGTGGTATGCGGCAGAGCATATATGGGGCTTTTCCTGAAAGCAGTGACACTGGAGTCTGAATTCTGAACATTGAAAACAAGAATTCCTTTGCTGTATTAAGGGAAAAAAAAAACATTTTCTGAAGTTGACCTACAAAAGTGATTTCTTTGAAAGCCTCATCATCATGGGAGTCATCAGTCCCTATCTTGCTGTACAACAGCAGACAGAAGCAATAAAGAAAAAGTTAATCATTCTTGTAATGTCTGATGAAGCTGAGACATTCCATACTTTTATCACTGTTTAGTAACAAGTCCAACAACAGAAAAAGCTCTCTTAGATTTGACAGAGGTTGGTGTCATCATGCTAAGGGCTCTACTTAAATGTTCGATCATTGACAGTGTGATCTCAAACAACTGCAATTCCCGATACAAGACTTACCCTATACTTATAGCTTGATGTTTTCTTTCGAAGTGTCGAGAGACAGTGGATTTTGTCTTTGATGATATCACAGCCAGTTTGTTGATCAGTGTCTTAGAGATGGCAAAATGCAGTCCTGAACCTTGTGACTTTTTCCACTGTCTGATTGTGAACTACCAAGATAGTGGTTCATTTCCAGGAGATTAAATGCGAGAAAAACATGCAGATCCCAGGGAAAAGAAAACCCAAAATCCAAAACTCCACTTTTCTTTGGGCTACGTAAAACAGTGAAATGTATGAAAATGAAATGTTTTTTGAAACAGAGCTCAAAAAGATTGACCACACCTGGAGATGGATAGAAGAAACAATCCAGGACAGAAAAAAATGGTGAGCCCATATCTCAGATGGGGAAAAAAAAAGGTGAGATGATGTTCTTTGTGTATCTCATCTCTCCCCCCTCCCCCACCCCAAAGGATGACTGACCCATCTTTGGTGCATTCAATCAGTTTGGTGATTTTCTGTCTAGTCAGATTGTCCATTATCCTTTTTTTTTCTTTGCCTTCCTTTGCCTCATGTCCCATTTATTTTTCCTGTTATCATATTTTATAGTCCACGACAGCTTGGCCAGGAAACACCCATCAGTTGCTGATAAAAGCTGGTGGGAGATATTTCTAGGCATCACCTATGGAAGTTGTGCAGTAGATGATGCTGCAATTTCCTTTCACACATTTCAACAGTTGCAGAATGGCATGCATATATATTATATGTATCTTACGGTTCCATACGAAACAAGAATAGAGGAGCAGCATCTGTTCAGATGTGAGAAGTACAATGACCTGGTCAAGCAACTGAGGCAGGGGGCAGGAGTCAGGGCAAAAGTGATAGCTGTAGAAGTGGGAGCGAGAGGATTCGTAGCAACATCAGCATACGACCTATGTAACTGGGCATAAAGGGACAAGCAAGAGTAAGGGCATTGAAAAGCCTTTCAGAAACAACAGAAAAGGCTTCTTGCTGGCTGTGGAGTATGCGAAACAAGCATTGAGAGCATAAATAATTTCGCTTGTCGCGGCCAGTACCAGTCCTCCATTGCTAAATCGTTAAAGACGCACTTCAAAGTGCTGTGCCAGCTCAATCCCAGGATGAAAAAAGCAACAACTCACAAGACCCCTGGGAGTCATGACCCAGAGGGGAGAGTGTCAGAAGTTTAATAGGGCCGAAACACTTGTCTGAGGGAGGGGGGGGGGGGGTAACTTCCTCTGATGATCTGAAGGAGTTGTGTTGTTGTTCCGCTCTCTGTAGTAGAGAGTTTCCTACATGTATCAAGTAAAATAGGGTGTTTAAAATAGGCATTTGTAGCAGTAAAAAGGATTTTTCTGTTTTGCAAATGCATTGAGTGTTCATAAATAGTTTTACTCTTTCAGTCGTTATTTATTTCCTGTAAATTATTTAATAAATAGCAAAAAATGCAAAATCTAAGTCAGGTTGATAAGTACCTTTCCAATGTAAATAACAGAGTATTTAGTTGAAGCGTGCAGTAAGTTTTCTTAAGTTACAATCTTCTGATGGTCTAATTGACAAGCAGAAGAATGTTGCAAATTCCCTGGACAGCAAAGATTCTTACATTTTACATCCTTCCCATGCTGTTAAACGTATAAAGCTCATATAGGACATGGTAGTTTGCCAAGTTTTCCCATTTTCGGCAAGCTTTTCAACCTCATCAAGGGATTTTATGCCTACTAATATGACCTCTCTTAAAAATGTCCTCTTTAGAGTTTCATGTGGTCAACGTCTTTTTCTTCGACCTGTTGTGTTCCATGTGATAGCTTGTTCTGGGATTCTCTGACTGTTTCTTCTCATCACATGACTGACAGATGTCAGTCTCCTTTTTCTGATCACTCATGAGATGGGTTGTTGTTTGCTCAGCTGTCTTATCTCTGCGTTGTTTTTGAGTTCATTCCACTTTATACCAAGTATTTTCCTTAGGCATTTGTTTTCGAAAGAGTCTAATTTCTTGTCTGTTTCTATAGTTGTTTTCCAGTTTTCACATACATAAATATGTAATGTGGATATTACATATAAACTGAATAATCTTAGCTTGGTTTTTGTGCTTATAACATTTGATTGCCATATGTTTTCAAGATCCTTGAAGTTCAGTGCTGCTTTTGCATTTCTAATTCTAACTTCCTTTCTGGTGTCACCATCCTGGTCTGCGTAGCTGCCAAGGTAGGGAAAGACAAAAAATCTTGTCAAAAAAGTGCAAGAAAGATAGTGTACTTTCATAGGATATGCAGTGAGAAGAAGGGACATTGAAGATATTGTAACAACAGGGAAAACAGAGGGAAGAAGAGCCTGGGGAAGGTCAAGGGAAATGATACTGGATAGTTTGACAAGATGGTGTGAGATGAGGTCACCAGCTGAACTGATACCCTGCATGAAGGATTGGATACGATGGAGAAACATAATGGCTGACACCAGTCAGCAAAGCAGATGATGAAGTTGCAGTCAGTTCCTGGAAACATGCCGCACTTTTCTGAGAAGGACCTTGAAATCAGGGCATGAAATTTTCCAGGAATTTGAGAAACCTTATTCCGAATCTTGATGTTGGGGTGGGGTTTAAGAAATATTAGAATAAGTGAAACTGAGAAGATAAGCAATGAAATGTGAATCTTACTTTATTATAGACACAGGGAGCTGCCAACCACAGCAGCACCCAGAATGTACCTACTTCAGCAACAGGTGAAATGGTGCCAGCACTGGTTACAGGTAATTCTTCTTTGTTTCAAGCTAGTTTTTGCTGCTGAAATCTCAGGAATTTAAGGGTAGCAGTATTTGTAGATGTGACTCTGTTTCAGGAACTTAAGGGTAGCAGTATTTGTAGATGTGACTCTGTTTCAGGAACTTAAGGGTAGCAGTATTTGTAGATGTGACTCTGTTTCAGGAACTTAAGGGTAGCAGTATTTGTAGATGTGACTCTGTTTCAGGAACTTAAGGGTAGCAGTATTTGTAGATGTGACTCTGTTTCAGGAACTTAAGGGTAGCAGTATTTGTAGATGTGACTCTGTTTCAGGAACTTAAGGGTAGCAGTATTTGTAGATGTGACTCTGTTTCAGGAACTTAAGGGTAGCAGTATTTGTAGATGTGACTGTATTTCAGGAACTTAAGGGTAGCAGTATCTGTAGATGTGACTCTGTTTCCTTTTCTGAAAAATGAACTTTTTTGAGAAGACTTAGAAAAACATGCTTATCTCTGCTCACCATTGAGATAAATTAATCCATGTTGGTGGGCATACTCCCAAGACCCTCTAGTACTTCTTGAGTGTGTGATATCTTGTGAAACAGTTATCTCAATGCAATGGGACTTGACAACTTTTACAAATAAATTTTGTTTCACTCTTTTTTTCTCATTGACTAAGCACACTCTGCACTTCCTAGATGATGCTTTTTTAGTGCCTTCATCCTCAGGCTTCACCAGGACATGAACCTTTACTATTCCATATAATCACTGTTGTGCATTATTGATATCATGCAGACAAGTCTTTTGTCTTTCCTTCATTAGTCAAAAGCTGCTGCTGCTTCGGTTTATACAACTCTTGAGATTTAGGCAAAAAATAATCCAGCAGAGGTTTTATTTTGCTAATTCTACCTGTTTCTGGAAGTGTCTGAGAGTTGTCAGAAAAATCAGAAATGTCAGAAGATGCTCAAATTTAGGTCTGCTCATTGTTTTTGAAAATATTGGTGTTTCCAGAAGAGGGTCTGTTGTCTAGTACTCTTTCCAGTGTGGCTTCCTAGTCTCACCCATCAAAATGATCAGTCCAGAGAATTTGTTCATGTCTGAATATGTTATATTTTCAAACAAAAAGGTAGTAGGTTTGTTCATTTGTTGGGTCTGTGCACGGTATAAATTTTCATGATTGAGCTAACAGTTTAAAAAAATCATTGCCAAACATTGTACTGAAAATTTTCTCTGTGCTGTCTGGTTTGTTTACATTCACTGAAACACCAGGATTTCCTAGAAATTTTTCAAGAACTGGTGTAGAATCAGTGTTACTCCACACACCTACATAACTGCTAACTATATCACATGAAAAATGTGAAATACTTACTGTTGGAGCATCATATCCTGACAGTGAATAACAGTCACGCTGTCACTTGAATTTTCACTTCTGACACAGCAATGCTGTGCCTAGGTATCGTATTTTTAATCCGATCGCCGTCACATAAATCACTTTGAACACACATCAATTTCATTACTGGAATAATTAAACATTGATTTTTATTCATCACTGGGGCAGTGTGACAAAAAAATCAGAGCATAATTCATTGTAAATCGCAATGTCATCGAGAGAAGCGTGCTCCGCCATTTGCACAAAATGTCGACTTGGCGAGATCTCGTAAACACGTGTTCCCGACGGCTAAAACCACGAGATTTTTTTTTTTTTTAAAGTTACGAAGATTGAAAACAATTCAGTTTGGGTGCACGAATGAGTTAGAAAAATTCCACTTTGTGTATATGAGGCTTTTGGACAGGTATAGAAAAACAATTTATCACTAGGTGAAATGCCATTGTGTATACGAGACTATCAGACAAGTGTAGAAAAACAGAGAAATTTAATACCTGTGGAAGAAATTGGAACCTTATCGTGTATTTGTCTGAAGACAGCAAACCATACTTGTGTGAAAAGTTAAAAGTGGAAGACCAAAGGTGCAAGATGTCATGAAATATCAAAGATTCTTTTCCAGTTGTTTTTTTTTATCTCCATATAGTTTGTTGCTAAAGAAAAGAAAGACAGTGAGATAGGTGTGAAAAACGTTTGAAAGAAAAGAAATAGTAGGATGGTGACTGGTAGCAGAACCCTAAACTCGAGTAGAGTGAGCAGCAGCCTAGCCATTTGAGGATAAATGGCATGTCTTTGATGCATTTAAATCAATTCAGTGAATTTCTGAATCTCTAAAAACAACAAAGAACCCACAGGCAAATATACAGGAAATCACAACAGAACTGAAGCACCTTACACTGTCAACAACCGTGGCTCAACAAGGGGTACCATCCCGCTGTGGAATAAAAATTTCATTGTTCAGTGAAATAGCCGACAGCCTCTCCGAAGCTGACAGCAATCAAGATCAAACAAATCATCCAGTAAACTACCAAGAGGCAAAAACCATAATCCGTAACCAGCGCAGATCTGAATGGAAAAAGAAACTGAAATGCAGCAATGAACCAGATCCAATACACCAACTACAAAGACATCAGGAAACCATCCTCTTTCGCCTAAGGACAGGCCACTGCAGACTACTGAGCCACCTGCAACAACTCAAAATGTCTCACACAGACGAGTGTCCATGTGGCAGTGGAGTCCAGACTCCAGAACATATCCTACAAGAGTGCCCAAACCATGCAGACCTGAGGTGTGAGACATGGCCAGAGGACACAAGCTTGGAGCAAAAGCTTTGGGGCTCCTATCAGGATCTGGAGAGGACTGTGGGCATTGCTATGTCAATAGGGATCAGGATCTGAAGTGACCAACAACCTCGAAAGCAGAAGAAGTGAATTTCTGTCATGTAAGAATGTCCATTACCTTCTCATTTTGCTTTTGTCTGCCTCTTGTCCCATTTATTTTTCCTGTTAATCATGACATAATCCATGACAGCTTGGCCATAAAACACTCATAAGTTGCTGATAAGAGAGCTGGTTGGAAATATTTCTGGAGATTTTCCGTGAGCAGCTGTGCTGTAGTTGCAGACCTGTTTCAACACTTGCAGAATGGGCATATGGTCCACCATTGCTGTCTTTCCTGTGACCTATGCCATTGTTCATTGTATGGATATTATGTTCTGGTCATGGTGGCATATGTTGTCAGTAGTCTCTCAGAGATGTAACAGTTGACAAGTGAACAAAAATGCATGTACACACATCACACTGCATGTCCATGGGCACCGCCCCAAGGAAAAAAAAAAAAGATGAAAAATTTGCATTTATATTTGTATTCTTTCCCACATTTTTGTACAGCTTTTTTTTGCATCTCAGCTTCAAGTTTATTTTTTTCTTCATTTCTTTATGCGTTTGTGCATTTTTATTTCCAGTTTTGTTTATCTGTCTGTCTCTCAAGCAGCCCGTGACCCTGACCACATGAATTCTGCGGCAGCCCAAGAAGCAATGAGACGTGGATGGCCTAGAGAGCAAGTTCGACAAGCTGTCAACCATATTGTCACTGACATTGGTAAGTAACATTGCACTGTCAGATTCATAAGCTAATTTTAAACATTTTTCTGCAGCTGTTGTCGATCTTTTGCAGATGTGGTAATCTTCTTTCCACTCCCCATTTTTGTTTGTTTGTTTGTTTTTTTTTAACTCTTCCCGTGCCGCACAAAAATAATGCGGACGTTCCCGTCTGTGCCACACAGAAATCGCAGGTCTTGATATGTATAGGGGGTATAGTTGTAAAAGTGAATGTACAAAGTATTTTCACTTTAAAAGTATACATATTATGCATGAAAATAGTTGTAAATGTAAGAAGATTTCATAAATGAAGAGTTTTTTTAGGAAAAAAGAAGTAGTTTTATTTTAGCTGATAATTGTGTACTGCTTACCATCGGCGATGCCTAGATGTTCAATATTTACCGTCGACATTGTCCAGATCTACTTAAATTTTCATCCGATCTCGTCATGTGGTGGGATTCTCACTAAAATAATGTCTGAAATAACCTTCTATCTACTTCTCCAGTCCATTTAATAGATCTATATCTACTTGGGGTACATTCAGGAACAGTGGTCTGGTCATAGGACATGTCTTTATGCCTCCGAAATCGCAATAGATATTGAAATTTCTCAGTTAAGAACATCGATTTCGCTCGGTTGTTAACCACATTTTGGATTGGACTATGAAAGGTCACCAGACAAGCGCAGATAAATCGTGTACAATGAAAAGTTACACTGGTTTTACGCTGCAACGAAACAAATCTCGCAGTAAAGAGGATGGCAGTCACTAGACTAACCAGAAGACCTTTCTATAGCGAGAATGGCAGGGGAAGAGTTAATGATTAGAATTTGCATCTGTGTTTGTCATTTTTGCATTTTATAAATGCACCGCAGGCCCCCCCCCGTCATCCTAATCCATCTCAGGGAAGGTAGTCTGCAACAATCTCCAGCTTCTTCTTTCTCTGGCTTTCATTGTGGACACCTGGCCATTCTTAGTCCCCTGCATCTCTTCGTGTTGTCTCGCCACCTGTAATATCATTCTGTCTGTCATTCCTGATGGTATTTGCTTTAAGCATATCATTATGTCTCTGGATACATATAACCAGATATTATATTTATCTGGTTATGTTTGGTTTTTTTTAAACGATTTTTTAAAAAGTTGTTCTTATATTTCTTTCTGTGCGTCCTTTTCTGTCTATGGAGTATGTTGCATTCTTCTGTTTATCCATATTTCAAGGGACAAAAGTTTCAAGACTTCAGTTAATTTTCAATTCATATTTCACTTTGTTAGTTAATATGTGTCTTAAATATATATATATATATATATATTTTTTTTTTTTTTTTTTAATTTCATGCTCTTTTTTTTTGCTTTCTAAATCCTTATAGTCATAGCTTTTTTGTTCTTCCCAAGTAAGTTTGTCCTCCCTAGCTAAATTGCTAAAAATACACTTCAAAGTGCAGTGCCAGCTGGAAGATCATTGGTTCAATCCCGGGATGAAAAAAAAAAAAAAAACAACTCACAAGATCTCTGGGAGTCATGACCCAGAAGGGCCTACCCCCCTTAGAGTGTCAGGAGTTTAATAGGACTAAAACACTTGTCTGAGGGGAGGGGGGGGGGTACTTCCTCTGATGATCTGAAGGAGCTGTGTTGTTGTTCCGCTCTCTACAGCAGAGAGCATAATGGAGTTGTCTTAGGCCACTAATACTCAATCGAGTTTGTTACAACACATGTTTAGCAGGAGCAGAACTTAATGCCATGCATGCAGTCTTGTGATGAAGAGCTAGAGTAGAGTTTAGTTTTGGTAGGGGAGAAGAGAGACGACCGAGTTAGAGTGTGGGTGTATGTTTGATTGAAAGGCTGCGCTTGTCGCTAGAGTGTACCGAGAGATAAAATTAAACATAGATCTTTTCACATTGGACTTCTTAGATTCTGTCATCTATCTTTGTAGAGGTTGTTCCTGTTATTGGAGAGTCCACAGCATGAAGTACCTGTTTGCGTGGTGTAACAGTGTGGTTTTATTGTTGTACTTGTGTCACCACCATGGTCAGATACATGTAGCAGAAACAGATACTAAAAGGTTGTAGAGAACAGTGTATGTGTATAAGTTCAGTGACTGTAGAGAGCAATGTACACATAAAGTTTGATGACTGTAGAGAATAGTGTACGTGTACATGTTCAATGGCTGTAGAGAGCAGTGTACACATAAAGTTTGATGACTGTAGAGAATGGTGTACATGTACATGTTCAGTGACTGTAGAGAGCAGTGTACACATAAAGTTTGATGACTGTAGAGATTGGTGTTCACATACAAGTTCAGTGATTGTAAAGAACAGTGTACCAGTGCAAGTTCGATGACTGTCTTTTTAAATGTTTATATTCAGTCCATATATTTGGCTTTTGTTGCTTACATATGTTAAAAAATTTTGTAGGTTTTATATGTGCACTGTCACCAGTGCTGTTATTTGCATGACTGAGGTCATTAATTGTTTCTTTTCTTTAATGATTAATCCACACGTTTCATTAACATTTTTAAAGATCTTCTCTGTGCATGTTAACGCTAGTGTGTTAAACTACAAGAGGAAGCAAGGAGCTGACACATCTATGTCTGCACTCACTGTAAGCGGCGACAAGTTTTTTAAATAATCGAATGGTCCCCCCATAGACGGTGAATATTGAATATTTTAACTGACTGTCGAGTGTTGTGGCTACTGGCTTTGGCCGGTCTTAACTCTCCACAACTCTCTGTTTTATGTTGTTCTGGTGTCCTCTTTCCATAACATGTTTTTGGTGTACATTAGCCTCTTTTCCACTCTAACTTTCCTGTTGTTACAGTGTGTTCTAGTTTGCCTTTTCTCATGACATGTCCTGTAAATTTAGACCATCTTTTCCTGCCAGTTGGAATTATTTGTCTTCTCGAATCAGTCATTCAAAATTTCTTCATTTGACTTTCTTGCCGTCCATGGCATTCTTAACGTTCTTCTAAGAAACCACATTTCCGTCTCCAAGACATTGCTGTACCTCTTTAGTAATTGTCCAGGCTTCACATCCGTAGAGCATAACTGGCTTTATGAAGTATTTTCCTTACGCTCGGTGGCAGTGGTTTGTTGCATAAAATACTTTTCATGTTTTGGAACATTAGCTTGTGTTATTCTGCTCTTTATTTCCTTTATACATCTTCCATGTGACATCAGGATTGTTCCTAGATACCTGAACTTGTCCACCTGCTTTAATATTGTGCCATTTACTGTTATTTTGCATATAGGGATCTCCCTTTTCCTGGACATGGCCATAACTTTGGTTTTCTTGTTATTTAGTGTGAGTCCTTTTCTTTCATTTGCTTTTAGTACAAAATCCAGTAGTTCTTGTAGTTGTTTTTTTTTTCTCTTCTTGGTGTGTCTTCTGCATATCATAAGTTGTTGAAATTATGTTCACTTATTACCATTCCAGATAGCTCTTTTATGTGTCTCATTATGAAAATATTTTCTGTCATGCCATAATACTTTTGTCTGCTCCCTGTTCAGAATACATATTTGTGTGATTTATATCTTCACAGAATAATGGTGTATCTTCACAAAATAATAATGTATCTTCACAAAATAATGGTGTATCTTCACAAAATAGTAATGTATCTTCACAAAATAATCTTCACAAGATGGTCTTAAATTAGCAGCTTCACTGGTGTAAAATTTCAGTACCAGGTGTGAGTACTCTTGAGACTGACCTTCTGTTGGACGTGCTCGCCAACTTACATGCTGGAGACAACCCTGAGCAGAACCTGCCAAGTGGTGGCTCAACAAGCAGCGGTGATTCAGGGGTTGGTGAGAACCCGAGAGAACCATCATCGTTAGCATCCATACGTGCTGCCCCCGCCGTGAACGGTAATTTCTCAGGTCTTTATGTTTCATGAGTATTTAAAGGAGGAGTTTGTGGTTAGAGGGGTAGCACGAGTTAATCAAGCTCGGCAGATGAGGGTTGGTGGTAACTTTATGTGGTGTTCTGTCTATATTCCATCGAGTGACTTCTTTTTTTTTTTTTTTGGGTGGGGGGAAGCAGAGGTATGTAGTCAGAGTTCCAAATCTTAGCTCCTTTATTTTTCTACTCTCCAACTTTTATTATTATTATTTTTTTTTTTCATAAATGATACATTTCTACAGACTTCAACTCAGACATAAATTTTGTTAAACTGATTCTGACTACAGCATAAACTTTGACTCTTTGATTCTGACTGCAACATAAACTTTGACACAATGATGATTCTGATTACAACATAAACTTTGACCTCATGGTGATTCTGACTACAGCATAAACTTTGACTCCATGATGATTCTGACTGCAACATAAACTTTGGCTCTATGATGATTCTGACTGCAACATAAACTTTGATTTCATGATGATTCTGACTACAACATAAACTTTGACTCTATGATGATTCTGACTACAACATAAACTTTGACCTCATGATGATTCTGACTACAACATAAACTTTGACTCTATGATGATTTTGACTACAGCATAAACTTTGACTCTATGATGATTCAGACTACAGCATAAACTTTGACCTAATGATGATTTTGACTACAGCATAAACTTTGACTCTATAATGATTCTGACTACAGCATAAACTTTGACCTCATGATGATTCTGACTACAGCATAAACTTTGACCTCATGATGATTCTGACTACAGCATAAACTTTGACTCTATGATGATTCTGACTACAACATAAACTTTGACTCTATGATGATTCTGACTACAACATAAACTTTGACTCTATGATGATTCTGACTACAACATAAACTTTGACCTCATGATGATTCTGACTACAGCATAAACTTTGACTCTATGATGATTCTGACTACAACATAAACTTTGACCTCATGATGATTTTGACTACAGCATAAACTTTGACTCTATGATGATTCTGACTACAACATAAACTTTGACCTCATGATGATTCTGGCTACAGCATAAACTTTGACTCTATGATGATTCTGACTACAACATAAACTTTGACCTCATGATGATTCTGACTACAGCATAAACTTTGACTCTATGATGATTCTGACTACAACATAACCTTTGACTTTATGATGATTCTGACTACAACATAAACTTTGACCTCATGATGATTCAGACTACAACATAAACTTTGACCTCATGATGATTCTGACTACAGCATAAACTTTGACTCTGTGATGATTCTGACTACAACATAAACTTTGACTCTATGATAATTCTGACTACAGCATAAACCTTGACTCTATGATGATTCAGACTACAACACCCAGCAGAAAATGTCAGGCACCATAAGTAAAAATTTTTTGCAGGACAGTCCATCCAACATCCAAAACTGGAATACCGCAGACTAATTCTCAAGCAGTTTGATGTTTGTGTGTGTATTGACATGACATTCATGTGGACTTTGTTTGTCTTGGCAGTTGCTGACAGTTTACATGGAGAGGAGGTTCAAGGAGCTGTGCCGCATGCAGAAGGTGCTCAGCGAGGCCCGCCCGTTGTCCGGCAAGCTGCTCCTCCCACTGCTGATCTCATGCGATCAGTAGAGAGAGAGCACGTATTACTGTCAGAGCGCACAATGTGCCGAATATGTCACACAAGAAGTGTGAGCTGCATCTATCTGCCCTGTGGGCATGTCATCGCTTGTCAGTCATGTGCCGATGAAGCCACACATTGCCTTTTCTGTAGCAAGCAGATCGTAGGCACCGCCAACATTTTTCTTGCATAGAGAGTACGGACAAATGGAGGGAAAGTTTGAAAAAGTCCAAGAGTAGGAATTTTATTATGAAATAAATATAAAGTAAACCTTTATTGTATAGTGCATGTAGTAAGCAGAATTATCATAATAGTAGTGTCAAATAGCACACATATATATTACTTATAAAAGAGATAGAAAACTGTATAATTGCAGTGACTGTGCCATCATAGTCCAGTCAGGTAGGGGTAATAGGAAGGTTAAGTTCTCCCAGAGATGACACAGTAAAGATCTTCAGCATTTCTGGATGTTTGAACTGAAAGTAATAATAGATTGAAGTCCGATGTTAAGACAACATTATCAGAATTTTATATTTTATCAACAGGAAAAGTAAAAGGTGAAATTCCCACTTACGTTCTTTTAACTCTTCCGATACCAGGCTGCCCTTTAGGGCTGTTGCTGTTTTCACATTGGAACCCAGGCCACCCTATAAGGCTTCCGATTTGTTTCGTTGAAAACTCGATGCAACTTTTCATTTAGCCAACCAGAACTCTTCTAATCCAAAGTTAAGCTAGTTTAGCATCCTGTCATGCTGGAGATGAAGGAAATCTAGAAGTGGATCGATTTGAGTGTAATTTTTCAAGTTTTTTTCGAGGTTGGTTGGTAGAATGGTCATACTGATCGACTAGACCTAGCTTACTAAATGTGTTTTTCACATCTGTAGACCTGTTAGATTTATTGGATATCAAAAGCATCCCCAATTATTGATGTTTCTGTACCGATATACATATTTTGCATTGGATTCTGGCACATTTCAGGTATGTAAAACTTTGATTTTAGTGCTCAGCCCTAAAAAATATTTTTAGCGCCAAAAAATTGTTCGATCTTTTCAGAACAGTTGTTTTTTTTTTCTATTCTTTGTTTTTTTAAATGATAAATAACTTCATTTATGGAATCTTCTTTCATTTCCACTTATTTTAATGAGATACGCACGTGTTGATGAAGGAGTTTGTTTGTTACAATGAATTTTATAAAGGGACCCCCTTATATGAAAACACCCGCTCGGCCATGTAACATCCGCATTGGTACCAATGTAACGTCCGTGTTTTTTTACGTGGTATCGGAAGAGTTAAGGTGTATTGGGGATATGGTGTTAGGCCCATGTTTTCATGACCTTCGGCACATGAATGTGCGATGCGGTCAGTATCATACCTGGCAGTTTATCAAAAGTAGCAATAAAAATTGTGGTTCTCTCAGTATGAACTCTGTGCCTGAATTTTGGAGGTCAGAACATTGATGTCCATATCAAGATTGGCCACTGAAATTCTTAAGCATAAGTGCAAGTTATCATCACTCAGTGGAAACTTTAACCTGATTAGTTTCATCCTCAGAAAAAAATCTGGTCACAGACATAAGGTACTCCCAAAAACTATGTGCCAGAACTTCTGAGTCAGAAGTTATGTATTATTATACTTTGTCCTATTATTAACTCTTTCCGTGCCTCAGGAAGAAACGCAGACGTTCAGTTGGGTGCCAGATTAAAAGCGTGGGTCTTGATATGTATAGGGGCATGTTAGTAAAATGTGAGTGAAACAGCTTTTCCATGTGAAAAGTATACTTATTATGTTTCAGAATAACTATATATGTATGAAGATTTCATAAATGCAGAGTTTTTTTAGGAAAAAAGAAGTAATGTGATGTTTTTAGACAATGATTGTGTCCAACTTACCATCGGATAGGTCTAGAGGTACACTACCTACCATCTGAGATGCGTAGATCTACCTGTTGATGTCATATTGTGATTCAGTGTTGCATTATTGCTAAAATAATGTCTGAAATAACCTTCTAACTACTCCAGTCGTCTAATATGTCTAGATCTACTTGGAATACATTCAAGAACAGTGGTCTGGTCACAGGGCATGACCATACCCCTATCTACATCACCAAAAATTGAAATTTCTCGCAGAAAACTTCAATTTTCTCCCTCATAACTAAATATTCTTTGGCCATTTTGAAAAAAAAAGGTCGCGGGGCATGCGCTATAAATGTTTACAATCTAAACGTTACACCAGGTTTTTAATGAAACAAACCAAATGTCACCAGAGCAACTAAAGGCATCACGTGAGAAACTGGAACCGTCGTCTAAGCGACAAAAGGCTCAGGAAGAGTTAAATTCATTTTTTTTAAATATAGAAATGCAAAAAAAAAAAAAAACCAACCATTTGGTGTATCACAACATTATACTTCGTTCTATTAATTCAGTTAAATACATAGAAGTGCAAAAACAACCCCCAATCTTTTCGATATTTTCTTTGTACTTTCTACGAGAACTTCACCTTCCGGCATCCATGTCTTTGAAATTGTATAAAAAAAAAATATGGGATCGCTGAATCAAAGTTATGGCAAGCTGCAGAAAATAGGATACTGTTTTACCTGGTTTGAATAAACATGGATTAGATTAAAATAGAAATTTAAAATTCAGTATGAGTCAGAATAGGGAGGATGGAAAGTGATTGCACCTGAAATAGAAAAAATAGTGAAGGTTTGGAATGAATTAGATGGCTATTAGGCAAGTTGTTTTCTATTTTAATCTGAAAATTAATGTCGCTTGTATTCTGTCAAGAAAAATGTGGACAGGATTAAGTTTTTTGTGTACATTTTTTTTCAAATTAATCTTTTGGTGTTTGGAATGGCATAGTGGCTTTATGTTTGGTACTGGTTTGTAATTCATTTGATTGCTTCTGCGTGTTAGAATTGGTTTGTACATTTTGAGGCAAGAGCTTGCTTTTGTGCAGCAGAGTTAGGGTTACTTAATACAAATTTATGCGCGCAGAAAAAGGGCAGATTATTCTGATTTGTTTCTCCAGTGGCATTTTCAAAATAAATGAATCGTTAACTTATTCTCACATAACCATAACATGTCCATACATGCTCAGATCCTCCCTCAACATATCCATCAGCATCTGGTGACTGATAGTGCCTGTCCTGTGTTGGTTGGCCAGTTGTCTCACATGTCCAGTATGCCTCTTGTTTCCTGGCCATGCCCGATCTGTATTCCCAGCTCTCTCAGTCTGAGCAGCGATGTAGTTTCACTGCCCTCGAAGTCCTCACTCTCCTTATCTCTCTGAGCGCGTTAAGAGCGCCAGCTCAATCCAGTGGTTGTCCATCTGCGATGATGGCGGAGGCAGTCAGCCTATCGGCTCTCTCATTTCCCTGGATGGCCACATGCCCAGGAACATAGACGAAGGTGGCTCTGTAAATAATTTTCTGCAATGACTCGAGCCACTGCCTGCTTATAGAATCTGCCTCGACTTTCCAGATCATACTCATTGAATCACTTTGTGCACTCAAACCATTGAATACTTTTGTTACTGACATCACCTCCTTAGTCTATACAAAACTAGGAAGAATGTAGGAACAGCTTTATTAATTAACTTGTTAATTAATAAAGCTGTTCCTGCTTTTTTTCTAGTTTATACATTTTGTTATCACAGCTTTACTGCAGTGCTTCGTGTATAGTTATACGCTAATTATTCGTGTGATACTTCACGGTTATGCTGCTTGTGTTCAAAGAGAAGGCACCACTTGCTTCCTGGATTGTTCTGCCTGCGGAAAGTGCAGTGAATGCCCGTGCACTCCTTTGATATCGTACATTGGACCCATCTGTGTAAATCAGCACTTGCCTCATTGGAGTTTTCACTGATGAGGGCATTGACTTCAACACTCGCAGCAAGTGGATTCTCCTCCCTGCTTCTCTTGTCAAGCCTGACAATGCAAGAGAAGGTGCCCCTGAATGCTGGAGGCACAGGTACCCATTCCTTGCTGGGAGTTGATGTTACTGGGTTCACAGAACTTGCTTGATGACATCTTCTGCATGATCCATCCTTGATTTGCCCCTCTTTAGCTTGTAGGGTGACAGTGTACAGTCCATACTGGCATATCATTTTGCTTCTGTTATTCATTCCTGTTACTCAACTTGTAAATATATGTTCATCGAGATGCACTGTCTTTGATTTTTATTTTATCCATATTAAGAAAAGCATGTTAAAAAAAAAAAAAAAGGTTTATGAATTTTTTAAAAATGCCAATTGTGCATGTGTTAACTCTTATTGTTTTGTTATTCGCATGAACTGTAACCCTGACAAATAATTTTGAAGGCCACACAAACATTTTTTGTAATAAAATAACACAGTTGCCGTGATGCAATGTCTTTTTGAACAGTCACTATAGTTTCAAATTATTAACTCTATAAAACAATATGGATGTAGATATTTTAACATTTATGTGAATGCAGTGATGTAGGAGTTAATCAGTGACCTGATTATTCTTGGTTAATCATGGACATGATTATTTACTGTAGACTGAGGACAACATATGTAGATATGCTACTTTTTGTATTTTAGCAGTTGTATAAATTATGTGGCATGCAGTGTTTCAAGAGTTAATCTTAGTTAATCATGAACATGAGTATTTACTCTAGACTGAAGACAACATATGTAGATATGCTACTTTTTGTATTTATAGTTGTTTTATATTTATGTGGCATGCAGTGTTTCAAGAGTTAATCTTAGTCATGGACATGACTATTTACTCTAGACTGAGGACAGCATAAACTGATTTACTTCTTTTTTATGTTTGTAGCCTTTAATATAACTGAAATATTTTGGACACATTAGACATCATGATAATCTAGAGAAATCCATCTTGGAAGGGTACATAATGGGAAAAAGAAAGAGAGGAAGACCAAGCCGAAGATGGCTGCAAGACATCATTGATGATCTGCAAATGGATACATCAGCAACAGGCCATCTTGCTCACAACCAAGAGGCCTACAGGAGTGCTGTTAGGGAGGCAAAATTCCACAAAGGATGTGCGAATGAATGAATGAGCCCTTTAATACATATTTATGCATCAAAAAAAAAAAGGGGGATATATCCTTGTTTGTTTCTTCAGTGGCATTTTGAAAGTGAATGAATCATTCATCAGGGACTCGCATAAGGATAAAAGTCAATATGGCAACAAAACCAGACTGAACGAGATTAAGGATGCATTGTCTTTTTTTTTTTTTTAATTTTATCCACATAAATATGTAAAGATAAGTGATTTGATCTGTTATCCAGAAAGTAAATTTGTAAAAAAAAATGTGTTCTGATTCATGTACAGCACATAAACTGCGTCGGCTGTCTTGTAGGAAGGGAGTTAACTCTTATTTTGTTATCCACGTGAACTTTAACCTTGTCAAATAAAGCCCAAGGCTGCACCACAAACGTTTTTTGTAATAAAATAACACAGCTGCCATGTTTTGTTTTTTTTAACTGGAATAGATGTTTGAGTGTTTACTATAGTTACAAAATATGGGCTCTCAGCAGTGGGATGAAACAATATGGATGTATATATTTTAACATTTATATGGCATGCGGTGTTATATAAGCGTTAATCTTGGCTGACTCGTGATCAATGATCGTGCAAGGATTTTTTTTAAACCAATACAGTTATACCTCTCTTTCACCTTGCATGGAGTACTTTCTGAAATAGTGGTTTTCTCAGTACAGCATTCGGCATTTTAACACAGTTTACAAACATCAGCGGAAAGTAAACGTTCACATGAACTTTTTTTTTTCTGACCTTGTTGGTGACTAGATTTAATCTTGACAAAGTGCTCACCAGCTGAACCAAAGTCGAAGCTGGCTGATTCACCTCTATGCAGGCTGAGCATCATGGGTCCGCTGGATAGAATTATTCTTCGGCCAATATTGGTGGTTGCTTTTTACTATTTTTTTTGGGGGGGGGGGGGGGGGTTATAACATAAGCCGGTTACAGTAACCAAAAGCGTCAGTTTTTTCCTCTCTTTTTTTTTTTTTTTTAAAACTGGTAATTTACCGGTTATTGCTGGTTAACATGATCGCTGTCACTGACAGTATTATTTACTCCATTCATTCATTTGCATGTCCCTTGCGGAACTTTGCCTCCCAAACAGCTCTCCCTGTAGGCCTCTCGGATTATTCACTGCAGGCTGAGTAAATTGAAATACAAGTTTTGTTTTTGTTTTTTTTTGTATATATTGCCTTTGTACATTTATTTATTCAATCAGTCATTTCAGTTTTTGATATGTCTGTCAGTGATTCAGAACTTTCATCATGAGATCGGTACAGTTCATAGTGAAATGATTTTCTTTTTCAAGCGAAGGAAGCAGATTTTGAAAATCAATAAATAAATGAAAAGAAATTTAAAAAAACAAAATTTTAAACTGGGATAAAAAAAAATACATACATCATACAGCCAAATGTAAAATAATAAAATATACAATTATATATCTTACATCCTTCCTGTGCCGTTAAAGGTCACATAAGGCTCGCATGGTAGTTCGCCAAGATTTCCTGTTTTCAGCGAGCTTTTCAACCTCATCAAGGGATGTTATTCCCACTAAACTGGCTTCTCTTAACAGTGTCCTCTTTAGACTTTCACATGATTGGCCTCTCTTTCTTCGGCCTGTTACGTTCCACTTGATAGCTTGTTTTGGGATTCTCTGATTGTTTCACATTTATATATACATACAAATACCAAAAAAATAGTATAAAAAAAATTTTTTTTACAAAATGCATACAATGGAATGAATTGAAGACCAGTGCAGAGGTAAGGAGAGTGCACACAGCAACCTGTCTCATCAGTGATTAAAAAAAAAGAAAGAGATGGACATATATCGACCAGACAATGAGAAGAAATAATTGGAGAATCCCAAAACAAGCTCTCGGATGGATACAACAGGACAAAGAGGCTGATCCCTTGATGACTTTTTAAAACTCAGAAAAAGATGCAAACTACAATGTGAGCCATATATGAAGAGTGTAAGTTTTTAAAAAAAAAAAAAAACCTGGCACACAACTGTGTCAGAAATAATCGAACAGCTGTGCAGGTTGAGGCATTTCAGTATCAGTGTTTTAAGGGATAAACAAATGATTATGTAAAAATCAGTCCCACACATGATTGTACTACATTCAATTTCACAGCTGGTGAATACACATACGTGCACAAATTTAAAAATAAAAACTTTGACAGTGGTTTCTGAAGACTCCATTATGTTCATGGTGTGATCCAAAGAATAGTGCTCTGTACAGAGCAGCCAGGATGGTGAGGCTGTTTAGTGATTTGGAGCGGTTTTTTTTTCGTTATTATTGTTTACCTTACATATGATATGACTTGGATTATGTTAAACATTTTCTGTTAAAATATTTATGTAACATAATGCTTTATGTGACATCCCATACTGTTTTGCTTTTTAAAATTTTTTTTAGGGTTATTTTTTTTCATTGTTATCTTCTTGGGATTGAAAGAAGTAAGTTTGTAGCAGCTGAGATATGAAGTTTATAGGAGTTGAACTATGAGGAAAGGAAATTTATAGGAGTTGAGCTGCGAAGGAAGTGTGTAGTAGTTGAGCAATGACGGAAGTTTGTAGGAGTTGAGCTGTGAAGGAAGTTTGTAGGAGGTGAGCAATGAAGGAAGTTTGTAGAAGTTGAGCTGTGAAGGAAGTGTGTAGGAGTTGAGCAATGAAAGAAGTTTGTAGAAGTTGAGTTGTGAAGGAAGTGTGTAGGAGGTGAGCTGTGAAGGAAGTGTGTAGGAGTTGAGCTGTGAAGGAAGTTTGTAGGAGGTGAGCTGTGAAGGAAGTTTGTAGGAGGTGAGCAATGAAGGAAGTGTGTAGGAGTTGAACTGTGAAGGAAGTTTGTAGGTGGTGAGCTATGAAGGAAGTTTGTAAGAGGTTAACATAAGACTGATGGGAATGGGGTTTGGTGGTTTTTCATTAAGCAGACCTTAATGATCAGGCTCTTGTGTCATTGCTGTTATCAGGAGCACAGCATTGAGAATGGGACAGAACCTTAATGAGTTTTGGTTCACTGACCCTGTTGGCAGTTTCTGCTGGCCTGCAAGATGTCACTAGGCCTTTGTAGTGGTGGTTGCTTAGTCAGTGGATGCTGTTTTCGCAATGGTCATTTTCCATCCATGGATATGTGGTCATTTTCCATCCATGGATATGTGGTCATTTTCCATCCATGGATATGTGGTCATTTTCCATCCATGGATATGTGGTCATTTTCCATCCATGGATATGTGGTCATTTTCCATCCATGGATATGTGGTCATTTTCCATCCATGGATATGTGGTCAGTTTCCAACCAGGGATATGTAGTCAGTCAGTCATTTGCATGTTCCTTGCGGAACTTTTCCTCCCTAACAGCTCTCCTGTAGGCCTCTCGGTTGTAAGCAAGATGTCCTGCTGCTGATACGTCCATTCACAGATCATCGATTTCTTACAGCCACCTTTGCCTTGGTCTTCCTCTTTTTTTTTTTTTTTTTCCATTATGTACCCTTCCAAGATTGTATTCTCTAAATTATCGTGACGATAGTGAGAGAAATTTCAGCTTTTGCCTCATTTAAAAACAGTGTTGATGAATAGTTTACATATTATTGCCTGTTTCATCTTGAACTACATTCATTTCATTTAATACTGTCATTATATATCACATTTGTAATACATAAATATTAATACATATATAAATGGCCATAGACCAATTTGTACTTAAACATCTGTAGTTTATAGATATTGTATAAGCAGCCATAGAGCAGTTTGTACATAAACATCTGTATAGTAGTTTATACATGCATGCGTATAGATATATACGTACATACACACATACATGCAGCAAATTGTAATTGTCAAAGATGACAAGGGGAAACTGTAACTAGCAAATGTAAAGTATTTTGTACAAATAACATTACTAAGCTGTAAGATTCTTTTGTTTATTTTTGTCAGGGATTTGAAGGAATTTGTTTTTCCTTTCTAATGAGGAAACATACATACATATTTATGTACTTTGTTTTAATTTTTTAAAGGACATTTTTTACTTCTGTGTTATTAACATAGTCTTTGTGAGACAGGGGACATAGATCCAATTGCTTAAAAAGCTCTGACCTGCTTATATAGCCCAGAAACCTGTAGCAATCAACACTAAATTGTAATTGTTATTTTTGTAAAATGTAATGTCAGGTTGGTGGGTGGATGGGGACACGAAGATCGCCAACAGGGATGAGGAAAATCTGGTGTGAAACCAATGAATTCAGGATGTGACAAGCCTATGGGTCTTTACAACAATGGCTGTCAGAATGATGTAAATAAAACAGAGCCAGCAGAATATAGGTGGCGGGGAATGGATATCATTGAGGCACTCATCGGATTCCTCATCCCAAAGTTGGAGTGTCTCTGTGGAACTGTCTCAAAACCATCTGGCCAGCCAGTGTTGCACGCTGGATCTGATGTGGAGAAGGGGCTTAAGTACAGCCACCAGAGGCTGGAAAACAAAGTTTTGGCCAGGCCAGCCTACACCACTGTCTTCATGGCAGTCTGAGCAAGACCACAGTCTGCCCTAGCAAGGAAAGGTGCTGAAGTCGGAGGTACCCAGCCAAAAGGCGCATCGCAAAAATCAGGGTACCATGCATCATTGCCAGTGTGCATATGAAGAAGAAGAAGAAGACTTCTGTGTTACATTTTTTTTTTAAGTAGTGCATTATCATTTTTATTTGATTAAGTTGGCATTGAGGCTTGCTTCATTCCACAGGGAGACACTGCTGTGAAGGGCTTCTTATGTCAGTTTCGGGCCTTTGAAACAATTTTTGCCATAATTTATAAAGAAATTTGTCCATTAATTCTGAGATTCCTGAGTGGATTTTTTATTCAGTATAAATATCCTTAGTATATACTAATATTATATATATATATTTGTGCTTGTACGAACTACCTGTAACTGCAAGCTGGTGTTCTTTGCAGCCAATGCTATAGAGGTGTTGCGGCACAGCATCGTATCGGCGTGAGAGCAGGTTATGGCAGCTACTTTTTTTTCAGTCCCTGAGTACACCTAAAAAGCAGGGGGTATGCAATGCTTCTTTAGCAGACTCCACCACCGTGGAGGCTGTGGTGATCCCTGCCCCATTAACCAGGCTTGGCCTGTTACTGGGGGTACCACGGAGAGGTGGGACAGGGTCTTAGTCAGCTATGGTTCACTAATCCTGATGCTAGCATATCGGCTATAGGTCGCTGAATGCTTCATTGGACAATGTCTTCCCCCCCCATATATATATATATTTGTTATTGATTGCCTAGTCTCTCTGGCTGTGCTCAGAATCTCCTCATTTGACTTCTTTGCTGTCCGTGGTATTCTTAGCATTCTTATAAGGAACCACATTTCAGTGGCTTCCAGACAGCACTATACTTCATTACTGACTAACAATGCCTCGCATCCGTAAAATAAAATTGACTCCATGTAGCATGAGAGTACTGTTGTAATAGAATATAGATTTATAAAAGAGAAAAGTTAGACAGCCCATCATAGAACGGGAAAGTTGGTATAAAAAAGATTATGTTCCACAGAAATTAGTAGCTTGGTGGTTAGGTTTATTCACTTTGAACTTATTTTTTCCCGTGAGATTCGTGGTTCATGGATAACATATGACAAAGAAAGGTCGTGAGACAGAAATCAGATGATTTGGGACAGTTGAAGTTTTGAGCTCAGATAGGTTAGGTTAGTTAGTCTGTTTTGTGAGAGAATGTAGTTTTTGTGTACCATGTTAGATCATCAGAGGTAGAAATGTAGTTAGAAATTCTGATGGCAATGAAGACTGAGGATGTCAGTAGTCGCCAGGAATTTATTCTATGTTGTTTTGACTTGAAAGTACGTCATGTCATGTGTTCTTGGATTTGTTATGCCCCTGTCTTAACCGTCACATCATTCATCGACATCGTCATCCAGTGCACCAATAAAGCATTATAACTTTATATCGCTGCCACTGAGAGAATGACCGTTCATGGAATGTAAGTCTGTGAAGCAGATAGTGAAACAGACAAGTGGAAGAGTATTATAATCTTGACTGTAAGTGAACGAGTCTTATAATCTCGACTGTAAGTGGAAGAGTATAATCTTGACTAAGCATTTCCGTTAGTATAACATCTTCCAGCTATTACATCAGTGTGATAAACAAATAGGAAGCAGCACTGGTTTATTTAGATAGAAAAGATGACACATACAGTCATATATCTGATTGGATCTGGTAGATAAAAGAAATTTAAAAAATAGATAAATTCTATATTACTCTTTCCCTCACTCCCAAAAGACAGTAATGCATTACACTGAATAATTTTCATTTTCTGACACATTGTGGCTGATTTAGTTCCTTATACAGTGAGAATATCACGTGTCATATAGATGAACTACCTGGAATATCGGAATATCAATGGGGGGGGGGGGGGGATGCAATTAAATAACTTGAGATGTGCAGATGGTAACAGTCTTAATAGGAAAGAGTGGAAAAAAGAGCTGGCAAGAATTGCTGGACAGTAGCACAGTATATCTAGTGCTAACATGGGTTTTATATTATCAGTATTTTCTTTGTGCTGTCGGTGTATCCTGGGTAATTGGTGGCTTCTTTCAGTTACTGGCATGGTCTCTTTATTATCATTACTTCTTGGTGTTTTTTTTTTTTTAATGTGCTTTTCATTACTTTCTCAGTGTTATAAATATGCTGTCTGTGTCACGGTACTTTCTAGATCAGACTGCGGCTCTTTGGTATATAATGTGGAGCTCAGGAAAGTGCTTCCTTTTTTTAAAACTTTGGACTTCATATAAATCTGCTTCTTCTTCTTCAGCTTTCCAAGCCATTAAGGCTCATTGCTGCAGATAAAGTTCACCTCTGTTCCTCTCTATTTCTAATCTTCTGTCTCCATTTGGTGACACCAATTTCTTTTATATCCTCATCTATGTTGTCTTTCCATCTCTGTCTTGGTCTACCCCTTGGTCTTGTTTCCCTCATCTCTTGTGTTTACATAATTTTCATTTGTCTGTTCTCTTCCATTCTTTCTACATGGCCAAAACAGCATAGTCTGTTCAGTTTCAAGACATTTATAATTTGTTGGGATTTAAATAAGCTGTTCAGTTCAGTGTTCTTTCTAGCTCTCCATTCTCCACTGTTGGACTTCATATAAATAATAAATAAAATTTTTTTAAAATTCAAGATTTATAATTATTTAATGGGTCCATTGTGGGCTGAAAGTCCATTGGATGAAAGCAGAAGTTTAATATTCGCTGTCTTGTCTTATCTTGTGCTGTCTGCCTGTAAGTGCAAGCTGGTGTTGTTTGCAGCCAGTCCTGTGAAGGTTTTGAGCCACAGCATCGTTATCGACTTGGGAGCGGATTATGGCAGCTATTTTTTCAGTCCTAGAGTGCAGTACTTCTTTAGCAGACTCCACCACCATGGGGACTATGGCGATCCCTACTCTGTTAGCCAGGCTAGGCCTGTTACTGAGGGTACCAACAAAATGAACGAACTTTATTTTCAAAGGGTTAAGAATTGGGCCACGCAGGCCTGTCTAACATTCTGCCCTTCATCATACAGCTTTCACTCAGTCACAGTCATTCAGCATTGTGGAGCATGTAACTGGAGAGGTGAGACAGTGTCTTGGCCAGCTATGGTTTGCTAACCCTCAAGCTGGCATGCCAGCTATGGTCTGCTAACCCTCAAGCTGGCATGCCAGCTATGGTCTGCTAACACTCAAGCTGGCATGCCAGCTATGGTCTGCTAACCCTCAAGCTGGCATGCCAGCTATGGTCTGCTAACCCTCAAGCTGGCATGCCAGATATGGTCTGCTAACCCTCAAGCTGGCATGCCAGATATGGTCTGCTAACCCTCAAGCTGGCATGCCAGCTATGGTCTGCTAACCCTCAAGCTGGCATGCCAGCTATGGTTTGCTAACCCTGATGCTACCGTGCAACTATGGGTCACCGATTGCTTTGCTGAGAGTAAATATATTTAAGAATTTTAATGCTATGTTTGAATCAGGGATTAATATTTTTTATTAGCAAGGATTATAGATTAAATTGTGCTGGAAAATCAGAAATATTCATTCAAAACAGTGCAGACAATGAATACATTTTATGGCGCATGTGTACGTCATAATATTTATAATAAAATGTTTGTAACAAACTATGCAGGTAACAGTGAAAACGTGTGTAATATTTATTCATGTCTTACAGGTCTCAGACTTTTGAGGTCTATCTCTGATTCTTGCATTAAGTAGGTTTGAGTACCTCAGGTTTAAGTGGTTCCAGAATGTTTTAGTATTTTCTCTTTTGATGTTAATGGTCTTATATCTTATGTTATCAGATATGGTATTCCCCAATATGCCTTAATGGCATGGATATTTAATTTTACCTTTTACCTTTTACCTGTGTTATCAGATGGGCATTTTTTTTAATGCATCAAAAGTAGGTTACCATAAAAATCTTCTGATTACAAAGATGGCTGTCCTATATGTGTGGTATATTTACCAGTTGTGACTAGTCAGAGTTGACCAGGTCCTAAAATGCCTGCTTATCAACTGTGTTTTTTTTTTTTTGGCAGTTGGTTGCCACACTGATGCAACCTGGCAGACATGGTTGGGGAAATTAGGCTAAGAGTGGTATATTCCTGTGGTAGTGGAGGCAGCTAAGCAGTGCTCACAGCCCACTCCCCATTCTGCTGATTTTGTGTACTGCAAGATCTTCATCTGATACATGCCAGATCATCAGTCTCTTGCATGAGGTGTGGTGCCTCGCTGAATGGAAGACCAGTTGAGCAGGAAATGTTTTTATACTCAGTAAAACATATGTAGAAATAATGTTGTTAATGAGCATACTTACGGTGTACCAGTTTACACCATCATTATCATCATCATCGCCTTTCACTCCTTTGAGAGCATAGACCACAGATAAAGGCTCGTCTGTCATCCCCGTTCTTGGAATTATTCTCAGCTTCCTTCCATGTGTATCCCTTGTCTTTGACCACTGTCATAATTTCTCTTCTCCAAGTAAGTCAAGGCCCTCCTCATTTTCTGTTTCCTTGAGGATTCCATGTCAGTGCCTGTCTTGCTATGCTGGTGTCGGGATTCCTCAGATTGTGACCAGTCCATCTCCAGTTCCTAGACATGATTTGTAGCTTCATAGATTCTTGTCCTGCCCTTTCCCAAACCCCCTCATTCCTGATCTTGTCCTGCCATTTAATGTTTAAAATCCTCCTCAAGCAGTAGTTCATGAATGTTTGTATTCTCTGTTGTATTGTCTTGGTCATAACCCATGTCCCTGAACCATATAGTAGGACAGTCTTTGCGTTTGTATTGAAAAGCCTAAGTTTGGTTCTTAGTTTACATCTGAATCATAGAAAAACGTACAGGACAAAGAGACAGAAAAAGAATAGAAAACTTAAATTCACATCAGTGATATAGAACAAATAAGAGTGGAAAGCATAATAGAGAAAAGGTAGTACTTAGCTGTGACTTGCATGAAAATATGTCTGGGAGTCCATATGGTGAGAAAGTGGAAATGTTTAAATGAAGACTTGCAAGGTTGTGATGCCAGTCTGACTGGTTGGTAGTAAAGAGGGGTGGAGAAAGAAGAGAGGGGGATACAGTGGTTGTCAAGCTGAGAAAAGAGTGGGTGAAGTAGATGAATATGGTTCAGGTAGAGGGTTTGTAATATAGTTCAGTGAAGGTCCTGGAGTGTCATTTGCAAGCGAGGAAAGAGTAGATGAGAATTTAGTAGGGAGGAAATATGGTTGTGGAGAAAGGAAAAGGTTAAGTAGCTGAATTTCGAGTTCAAACCATGTGGCTCAAGTGTCCCATATTTCTGTATGTAGTGGTTCTCAAAAGCCAGGTGGCATCTGCCAGAGTGACATTGTTTAATGACCATTACTAGAAAATCAGACTGGCTTCTGTGGTTAGGGCTCTTGGAATGATTAGCAATTGGCTTAGAAGCATGCTGGGAGATGTTATAAAGATGTTTTTGTATCCTAAATGATTTAAAATAGTTTTACTTGCTTATAAATCTGGCAGTATCTGTATGGACTGATTATGGACGCTAAGAGGAAAGAAAAATGAAGTGTATGTAACAGCATTTTTCAAAGAACTGCTACATATTTGCTTTTGTATGTTAGTTTTTAAAAAAAATAGACATTAATAAATAATTCATGTGTTTCTGTGCTGTGTGTTATTTCCTTCGCTTTCAGTTGGTTCTTCCGGCATTTGGAAATAAAATCATTTTAATCCAAAAAGTATTCTTTGAAATTACTTTTTTTTTGTTTGTTTTACTCAGTATATCTTACACAAACAATACAATATTCTCATCTTTTGTTTTCTCCCGTATATTTTCACCTTTTGTTTTCTTCCACATATTTTCACCTTTTGTTTTCTTCCACATATTTTCACCTTTTGTTTTCTCCCATATATTTTCACCTTTTGTTTTCTCCCGTATATTTTCACCTTTTGTTTTCTTCCACATATTTTCACCTTTTGTTTTCTCCCATATATTTTCACCTTTTGTTTTCTCCCATATATTTTCACCTTTTGTTTTCTCCCATATATTTTCACCTTTTGTTTTCTCCCATATATTCTCACCTTTACTGGTGGAGTAGCCACTCAGCTGAACAGACTTAAGCCTGAGGGTCTAACATCACTAGTCAGAAAACTTCAGATATATGTCTTGTCATGTCAAACACCATAAGCTTTCAAGAGGTGACCACATCATTTAGCCTGCATCGCGAACAGGGATACTGAAGGCTGAAGCTTACTGAAGATATGGCTCAGAAGACTTGTGTACCCGAGGCACAGACTGCACAACATATCTTCCAAAGACGCCAGCTTGCTGCGCGACTCTACTCAGACAAAAGGGCGTGGCCAGACTCTAGCGTCCTATAGGAAGAGCTGTAGGCGTCACCCCTTTCCTCCTCCGAGGCTTGACACCCGTGGGATTGTTTTATCTAACAACACAAGTGCCGTAAGACAGATAAAAGAGATAACAATTGCAGTAAAACTGGTTCTAGTAATACGGGTAGACATAGGTGTATGGCACGGTTTTATAAAGCGGTAGAGGGAGTGAGGAAAAACAAAATGAAAAACATATAACATCCAATATTTTGGCGTGAACCTTTTTCAAGGATTACATACAAAAACAAAACATAAAAGAAGAAAAATGAAAAAAAAAACTCAGCTTTGTGGCATCCCTCCTTGTACACAATACAAATGAATGCGCCGTAAGGACAAGTCTGAGAGACCACAAAAGAAAACGAATCAATCGGATGTAAGCGGTGGTGAAAGGGAGGGAATGATACGGATTTGGAGTGGGGGCACAGGGAGAGGTTAGGAGGCAATAAATACCTCTAGGCCACTAGAGAAGAAGATACGATGAGAGGGAATCTGTGAGAAAACATGAAATTGATGAATGCCAAACTGCAGCGAAATGCGCGGGGCTAAGACAAGAAAGTAGAATATAAAAAAACAGGAAATAGGCGGAAATCTAATGAAGTTTGAAGCTGAATATATTTTAAATTCCCGCTGGGTGGAGACAGCCGGCCTGGAAAATAAGGCGCTGTTCTAGAGCTTTTCAAGATCGTACATCAGAAGAACGGGAGCGGATTGTACAAAAAGAGATGTCCTATTTTCCCCTGTGGTTTCTTTAAGCAAAAGTGTCTTGACACAGGGGGTTCATGCCCCCCTGGAAATATCGTTAAGATGTTGATGAAAACGGTCTCCTATGCGTAAACCGGTCTCCCCTATATACTTCATATGGCAACGTTTGCACATAATGGCATAAATGACATTGCATGAACTGCAGGTGAAGCCCTCCTGAAGTGATGAGGTGGACTTAGGCAAGCAGATCTGGCTAGCCTCAGTAACAAACTGGCACGTGTTGCATCTACGGCATCTGCCAAATAATGCACACACCATGATTACTGTGGCATCAATTAACGTCTGGTGAGTTTTCTGGATGATGATGATGATGATGAGCGAATCACATCGACTCACCTAACATATTACTCGTGCTGACGTATAGATGGCAAGTTCAAGTGCTCAGTCTAATATAACCAGCTGGAGCCACCAAATAGACAAAAAGGAGACGTGTCTATTTCTCCCATTCTCGATGTCAAGTATAGACAACATTACATCCTCTCGACACTAGACGAAAACTTGGACAAACTCAAGAAAGGAAAGCTCTCGTACTTCCAAACTAACGCTCTGACACCCACCATTCTCATGCAAAACACTACGCATTGAAATGAGCTCCAATAACCCAGGGGCGATCATCCTGATGGGCCAAGAAATAACAATACTCAGAGGGGTTAACTTTGCCTAAATTATTTTCCAGGGTTGCATACCCTTACACACATTTTCTGTTACAAGTCAACATTTTCTCTTAGACGTGCCAAGAAAGAACAAAAGACTCCATTTTCTAAAAACGTCAAATTTATAGATAGATAGATAGATAGATAGATAGATAGATAGATAGATAGATAGAGTGCCCAGGGCACATGGTGCTTCCACAAGGGTTTTCCACAAACGCCTGTCCTTTGCCTTTTTCCGCTCCTGCCCAGGTGAGCCCTCTATTGCTCAATATCCTCTCTCTTGTTCTTCTCCATGTATCTTTTGGTCTACCCATACTTCTGTTCCCCTGTGGTGTCTATCTTAGTGCTTTTCTTTCTTGGTAGTGAGTTGTCATTCATTCGGAGCACATGTCCCAACCATCACCAGTGTCTTTCTTCAGTATTTGCTGCCAGTGGCTTCATCTGCATTTCTGCCAACAAGATGTTATTTCTTACAGTGTTTGGCCAAAATATTCTTCTAATTCGTTGTAAACATTTAGCCTGGAAAGAATTCAGCATATATATATATATAATCTAAGTGCCATGCCGCGTGGCATAAGCGATCATTTCTCTCCACAGTTCCCTGTCTTTTGTGTTGATTATGAGATCCGCCGATGACTTTCTTACTACCCACACTGACAGTCCATCCAGGAACTTCTCTCTCTGTCTTCCTCTGTCTCGTCTTCCCTCAATTTTTCCAGTTGCCACAGTGCGTTCCAAGTTTCCTATTCTCAGGAAATGTCCTATAAATCTCGCTTGTCTGCCTCTGATCTTTGTTATAATTTGCTTTTTAACTCCAGCCTCTCGACTACTTCGTTGGTTTTCTTGGCTGTCCATGGTACCTTCAACATCCTTCTTATGAACCACATTTCTATGGCCTCCATTTCTCGTTTTACTCTCTTATTCATGGACCATGCTTCACATCCATAAAACAAAATTGGCTCGAAGTAACATTTAAGTACTCGGAATCTTGTTTCCATTGATATGGATCTGTTGCACAATATGTTTCTTATTGTTTGGAATGCTGACTTGGCCTGAGCACGTCTGCTTTTTATTTCATTGTGACATTTCCATCAGCTGTTATAATCGCTCCTAAGTACTTGAATCTATCAACTTTAAAGTTTCAGATTTGTGCCATCGATGGTAATGCTACATTTTGGTGGTGTTTCTTTGAGATGACCATCACTTCAGTCTTCTTTTTTGTTCAGGCTGAAACCTTTACTTTTACTTTCACGAACCACGATGTCCAGAAGAGCCTGTAGCTCCTCTTCACCTTTAGCTATCATAACTGTGTCGTCTGCATATCTTAAGTTATTAAGGTTGTACCCGCCAGTTGATATTCCTGGTATGTTCTCTATATTTCTCAATATGTTTTTGCTGAGGTCAGGAGATAGAACACATCCTTGTCTCACTCCAAATTGTATGTCTTGAAATGCTCCTATTTGGTTCTCAACCCTCATTGCTGCTGATTGCAGCCAATATATGTTTTTGATAAGTTTCAGATCTTTCCCATCTATGTTGATGTCTTCCGGCATTCTTATAATTTATGTGTGTCTCACTTTATCATATGCTTTACAGTAGTCTATGAAGCATAAGTATAGGTCCGTCTTTATTTCTATTGATCTCTCCATCAATGTTCTCATTATACATATGGCATTACTTGTACCTTTTCCTTCAGTGAAGCCACACTGTTCTTCAGGTATTTCTGGTTTTATTTTGCCCCTGACTCTTCTCGCGGCAATAAGAAGCAGGATTTTGGTAACATGGCTCATAAAACTAATGGTTCAACGGTCTTCACATTCAATGCACCTTGTTTCTTTGGTAAGGCAATGAAAACTGATTGCAAAAGGTTTGATGGGACATAGTCACTGTTATAGAAGTCATTCAGCAATATGGTTATTATTTCTATGCCAAGCTCTCCTAATGCTTTCAATTCTTCCTTGGTGATTTTATCTGGTCCTGGTGCTTTGTTGTTCTTCATGTGTTTGATGGCTTCTTCCACTTCTGCTTTTAATATGTGGGGGCCCTTCATTATTATTTCGTATAACTATTTCGCTTCTATTGTCCTCATAGAGTTCTCTAATGTATTCGCTCCATCTTGCCATTATTTCATCCCTATCCATTATTGTATGCCCCTCCTTTGACTTCAGGCAATCAGTCTTGTGGTATGCCCTTTTGTTTGTTAACTCCTTTATTAGTTTGTACGTATCTCTTGTGTTTCCATGATGATGTGTCTCTATTTCACTACATTGTGTGTGTGTGTTGTGTGTGTGTGTGTTGCTAAATTGACAAGCCAAGCTATTGTAACTCTACAATTTAAAATCAATATTGTTAGCATTTTCAACAAATTGTAATTTTTCAAAGAAACTATCATGATTGGCTGTGGACCATGAAACAAACAAACAAACAAAAAAAACTGTTTCCGCGAGCTAAGAGTTGTCCATATTTGCCTTACTACCTGGCGGGAAAACCAGGGACGAATTGCCGGATTTGTGAGAGAGATTGGCGCCAATGTCTAAGCTAACGACGACGAGATGTAGATCGACCGCCAAGTGACGACGTATCTGTATGAGGACACCAGCTGAATCTTCTTAGAAGAATACTAAGAGAACCGTGGACAGCTGGGATAACGAACAGGGAATATCTAACAAGAACAAATATAGAAAAGAGCCTAATTTAAAATCCATAAGAAAATGACAGCCATCATTCATTGGATTTAATGAGAAGGGGAGGGCGTGAAAATATCATAAGAGCAGGAAAGATAGATAGGAAGAGTGTTATAAATTAGATTTGCATACAAATTTAATCATTAGGCCAGGTTTATAACTTTACTTACAAATGTACAAATCAGACCTACTTGTACTTCCCGGCATACAGAATTTTCGAAAAATTCTAAATTCTACTAAGAAAATTTTTTTTAGAAAAATTTCTGGGTATTTCCGATCATGAGATCAAAGGTCAAAAGATAAGGTCAAAGGTGAGAATGCGGGACAATATGGGGACATATGTTTTTTATATAGGCAACGTTTAGGCGTTCCGACGGAAGAAATACGGCTTCTAGTACACATTTTTAAAATGTGAGACAGTCACGTATTTACGCTGGTCACTTTACTTTAGTCTCTCTGTGTTTCCATTTTCTTCACATGGATGTTCACGCAATGGTATTGGAGACTTTAAAAAAATCACGTGATCCATCAGTTTCCATCATTTGTGTATGTGTGTGTTATAGGAAAAAAAAGGGTGTCCAGGCGGTGCATAATTCGGGGGCCCAGATTGTCTCTCCCCCCCCCTTTTTTTAAATTAAAGGTAGTTTCAGTGGGCTTGGGGGGGGGGGGGAAATAGGGTTTGGGGGGGGGGGGAAGGGAAGAGGAGAGAGTTTTTCCACCGCTCGTAAATTTTCGCGGCCACTAGCGTAGTGGTTAGAGCACTCGTCTAGCAAACGAATGGTTGAGGGTTCGAATCCACGGCTGAGCGGAATTTTTTTTTCGACCAATACGGCCCCGAGGTCGACACATCCTCGTAAAATTAGTACCAGAGAAAATCTAGGAAGGAAAGGAACTGGCCACTCTACCTCATACACTGATGGCTCAGAATAATGAGGTCTCTAACGTTTCATCCCCTGCGACATTTGCTAGGTGACTACTTTTACTGTTTAGCAAGGCGAAGATGGCTGCAAGACATCGCTGATGATCTGCGAATGGATGCATCAGCAGGTGGTCATCTTACTTACAACCTAGAGGCCTACGGGAGATCTGTTAGGGAGACAAAGTTCCGCAGGGGACATGCAAATGAATGCCTGATTGACTGTTTAGCAAAGGAGGCCTTTATCGTCAAAGATCTGGAGCCAGATAATTTGCAGAATATTTCTTAGGCTGATAATGTAGAAAGTAGACATTTTCTTCGGTCGTTGTTTTTTCATAATTCTGTTCCATATTAAAAGTATTCGGGTGTTGTCTTTTGCTTTTATTGGTGTGTTTAATGTTAAATAAACTTGTAGTGACTTTTAAAATTTTACTTTTGGAAACAATTTTGTCTGTCCATTCATCATGCTTTATTATGTTGCCAAGATATTTGGCGGTATTTATTTCTCCGAAGTTGTAACTGTTCTATTTTCCTATGTTCAACAAGCAGGGACTGTTATTTGTGTGTAAATAGTACCATATTCTCACGCCAGGCGTGTCATTTACACATAATATGTGTGAATAGTACTGAAACAAAATTAATTACTTCAACATAACGGATTTGCAAGACAGCAGAAATTATATCTGTAACCATCAACCTCAATGCTACAAAACATATAATGGATGCTTTAGCACATTTGAATAACCAGCAGCAGACCAAAACAGGCACCCTGCAGCTTTGCGAGTCAGTCTCTTCAGACAAAATCTAGCGGAGAAAACATGATACAAACCTAGCGGAAGGCAAGGGGAAGCTACCGCAGTACCGTTATTCCGTTGTCAAAACATACTTCATTGACATATGGAGGGATGTGGTTTTGGCGACAAATATAGCAAAAAACACTAGGAAGGCATAAACACAAAACACTGGGAAGACAGAAAAACAAAATACTGGGAAGAGAGGAAAAAACAAAACACTGGGAAGAGAGGAAAACAAAACAATTGGAAGACAAACATAATACTGGGAGGATAGAAAAAAAAAATCAAAAACACTGGGAAGTGAGAAAAACAAAACACTGGGAAGAGAGAAAAAGCGAAAACATTTGGAGAACAGAAAAACAAAACATTGAGAAGTCTGAAAACAAAACACTTGAAGACAGAAAAAAACCAAAACACTGGGAAGACAGAAAAACAAAACTCTCGGAAGACAAACAAACACTGGGAAGATAGAAAAAAAAACCACTGGGAAGAGCAAAAATACTAGGAAGTGAGAAAAACAAAGCAATGAGAAGAGAAAAAAAACAAAAACATTTGGAAAACAGAAAAACAAAATAATGAAAAGAGAGAAAAACAAAACACTGGAAAGACAGAAGCATAAAACACTGGGAAGAAAGAAAAACAAAAACGCTGGCAGGACAGAAAACCAAAAACTAAGAAAAGAGAAAAACAAAAACATTAGAAAGACAGAAAAAACAAAAAACACCGGGAAGACAAAAAAAAAATAACAACACAAAAAAAGACAATGAAAGTTTCTTGGACATGCCATGAGAAGACAGAGGTTTGTAGAACAACCTAGTCAAGGGGGAGAAAAGGAAGAGGGAAAGGCTAAGAAAAACACAACCTCACTGGACTGACCAACTGGCACGGAGAAAGAATAGCATCTGAACTAATCGGCAATAGCAAGGACCATGCAAGATGGAAAAGGATAATCGGCAGCTTTATCTGCTTTACATATAATAATAATAATAATCGTTTTCTTTTGGAGCCATTAAAGCTCATTGCTGCAGATAAAGCTCGTTCCATTCCTCAATAATAATAATAATCGCAGTTATTCACAAAGTGAAGCGAAGGGAAGATCTAGGGCTGAGAGGGGGACGGCCAAGAGGGACAGGCTGCAACTGAAGGGAGGTGGGGGCCAGGCGGACATTAGAACCAGCTGGGCTCTAGGGGGTGAGGATTAGTAGACAAGAGAGCGGTGACCTAGAAAAATTTGAAGCTATTGCTTTAACTCTTTTACTCCAGAATTAGTTTCTCTTCTGAGTATTGACTCGCATGGACGTGCAAGATCAGCTAATATCACTGCTGTTGTTTTAGGGCGAAAGAGTTAAAGGAGCTGAAGAAATAGCTCTTCGTTTAGAAACATAATACTGTAGCTATTCTTCCCGTATTAGTAGACACGTTTTTGACACTGGCAGATTTTGATATGGTTACAAAGCAACTCCTCTCGTGGCTGTTTCCACTAATATTTGATCAGCATAACCAGCCAGTCCTGGCTTCAGATGAAGGATGTTTAACAGAGATAAAGATCAGAATGACCCAAACTAAGATAATGTCCCAAAATGTGAAAAATATTTTGCGCAACAAATCACTGTCGCTGAGTGTAAAGAAAATACTACATAAAGCCAGTTCTGGTCTATGGATGCGAAGCCTGGACAGTTACTAAAGAGGTACAGCAACGTTTGGTAGCGACAGACATGTGGTTTCTTAGAAGAATGTCAAGGACACCATGGACGGCAAGAAAATCAAATGAGAGAGACCGATTCGAGAAGACAAATAATTACAACAGGCAGAAAGACAGTCTAAATTTATTGGATACGTCATGAGAAAACGGCAAGCTAGAACGCAAGGTGACAACAGGAAAGTTAGAGGGGAAAAGAGGCCGAGGTAGACGAAGACAGAAAATCATGGATGGAGTGGCAAGGTGACATGGAAAGAGCATACCAGAACAGCTCGCAGAGGCAGCACAAAACAAGAGAGTTGTCAACGCCAGCAGGCACGGTACTCGACAGATAGGTCAACAACAACAACAACAACAACAACAACAACAACATGCAAGGCCCAGTCACACATTATGTAGATAACTCTTCAAGCAACAGTACTCCCCCGTTTCACACATACACACTCACTCACAAACTTGTTGATTCCCTCCCTTGCGATCTTCCTGTTCACTTCCGGGTTATGCCTATCGATAATTTTTTTTACTTACCTGTGTAACGTTTTCTTCTGAGATCATTGAATTCCAGGCTTTTTGTTCGTCCAGGTTGCAAAATGTAGCCTTGTGAGCCTGACACATGTAATGGATGTAAGTATGCAAGCACGTTTTATATTGCTGGTAAGGAAATGAGCCTTGAGAAGTGCAAACAGAAAACGAAAAAAAAAGTTTTGTCTGTGATAACTGTTGCTTGGAATTGTGATTTGGACGACAGCAGAACCAAATGGATGAGAACTTGAGACTGGCAGCATTTGTCTTCAACAGTTTGTTTGGTCAAGAAATTAACACAGTTTTATCAGAAGCGCGCACTTAGCATCGTAATGATTAAGGAAAATGGACGTTTAACGTTACGGAAGCACACATTTTGATTTTCAAATTTATGAACAAGACAAAGTGGAAGCGCCCAATTTCATGGATAAGGAAAAGCCAACATGGTGAAATAACTTTATCTGAAGATAAGTTAGTGGTTTCTACTTGATAAGCAGAGATTGAGGTGTATATAAATCTGTTAAGAACAGTTAGCACATAAATTTGTAATCTTTAATGGCTGCATGATTTGAAATAAGTGCAAGAATTTCTCTTGAAAAGAGATGTCAGTCAGTCATTTGCATGTCCCTTGTGGAACATTGTCTCTCTAACAGCTCTCTTAAAGGCTTCTTTGTTGTAAGCAAGATGCCCCGCTGCTGATGCATCCATTCACAGATCATCAACAATGTTTTGCAGCCATCTTCGCCTTGGTCTCCCTCTCTTTCTTTTTCCCATTATGTACCCTTCCAAGACGGTCTTCTCTAGATTATCATGACGTTTAATGTGTCCAAAATGTTTAAGTTTTCTCTGTTTAATCCTGTTTACTAGCCAGCCTTTTTCAATATTAAGTTCTTGTAGTATGGATATATTTGTTCTTTTTTGTGTCCATGATATTTGAAAGAACTCATCTGTAGCATTTACATTCAAAGGCATTTATGTGTTTCTCAGCTGTTTTGTTAAGTGTCCAGGTCTCACAGGCATATGTTGCGATGGGAAAGATGCATGACCTTAAAAATCTTATTCTTTTAGTTGTGTCTGTTCCTCTCCACAGCTCCTTTAGTTGTTTTATTGACAAGAGATGTACAGAATCAAATAACTTAAATATTTTGACTATACCAAGGGGCATAATGCTGTAGTGAAAACCAAACTTAAGGGAAATGTTGAAGGGAAAAGGGACAAAACTCAGAAAGGTGGACAGGAATCAGCTCAGCCAGGGTCACTGTGAAAGTAAGAGACAGAGCAATTTGAAGATCCATTACAACCAGCTTTCCTTGTGGAAGGTGCACAAGATGATGATGATCTGAAAATACAGAGGGGAAGACAGATATTGGGTAAAAGTTTTTAAAGTTTGTCTGAAGGAAGAACAGGTTTAATTGTTCTGTATGGACTAGGATTGGAAAATCAGTTTCTCAACCAGTGATAAAGATGGTGATGATGGATAAACACTGGCATTCATGATTTTCTTCATTTCCCAGGCATCCATGCGGTAAGATGGACTAGTTTTTTTTTCTCATTAACTTGTAGAGTGTGTCTTGGTCATTCTTCGTCTGTCTCTTGGCTCCCAGTGAATAATTCAGTCCCTTCGGTGAGTTCCAACCAAACTGGGGGGCTATGTCAGTGAATTGTGCCAGTCCTGTCTGTGAATTCAACCAAAATGGGGGGCTATGTCAGTGAATTGTGCTAGTCCTGTCTGTGAATTCCACCAAACTAGGGGACTATGTCAGTGAATTGTGCCAGTCCTGTTTGTGAATTCCACCAAACTAGGGGACTATGTCAATGAATTGTGCCAGTCCTGTCTGTGAATTCCACCAAACTAGGGGACTATGTCAGTGAATTGTGCCAGTCCTGTTTGTGAATTCCACCAAACTAGGGGACGATGTCAATGAATTGTGCCAGTCCTGTTTGTGAATTCCACCAAACTAGGGGACTATGTCAATGAATTGTGCCAGTCCTGTTTGTGAATTCCACCAAACTAGGGGACTATGTCAATGAATTGTGCCAGTCCTGTCTGTGAATTCCAAAAAACTAGGGGACTATGTCAGTGAATTGTGCCAGTCCTGCCTGTGAATTCCACTAAACTGGGGGAATATGTCAGCGAATTATACTAATTTTTAGCAGAGATGTGGAGTTGGTATTTCAGACCTTTGACTCTTCTGTTATTTATGACAAACCTTTGACTCTGACTCCTCTGTTATTTATGACAAACCATTGACTTTGACTCCTGTTATTTATGACAAACCTTTGACTCTGACTCCTGTTATTTTTAACAAATCATTGACTCTGACTCCTCTGTTATTTATGACAAACCTTTGACCCTGACTCATCTGTTATTTATGACATACCTTTGACTCTAACTCCTCTGTTATTTATGACAAACTCTTGACTATGACTCCTCTACTGTTTATGACAAACCCTTTATGACTCCTGTTATTTATGACAGACCTTATGCTTTGACTCTTATTTATTCAGCTGTTTGACTCTTGCTCCTATATGACAGGTATATTGCTACTGATTCCAGACCCCACTTAAAATTGCTTCAGATTATACACTACTTTGTAGTCCTACTTTTTTCACACAAAAAATTGTGAAATTTGATGATTTTTAGCATTAAAATGTGAAATGTTTTTTTTTTTTGCATTTAAACTGTAAAGTAATGCTCATTTTTAATATCAGACTGCGAAGCAGTGGTTATTTGTAACATTAAACTGAAATAGTGGTGATTTGAAACATTTAAACATTGAAGTGTCGGTTATTTTAAATGTTAAACTGTGAAACACTGGTGAGTATGAGTGTTCAATCAGTCAGTCATTTGCATGTCCCTTGCGGAACTTTGCCTCCCTAACAGTTCTCCTGTAGGCCTCTCGGTTGTAAGCAAGATGCCCTGCTGCTGATGCATCCATTCACAGATCATCAATGATTTCTTGCAGCCATCTTCGCCTTGGTCTTCCTCTCTTTCTTTTTCCCATTATGTACCCTTCCAAGACGGTCTTCACTAAATTATCATGATGTTTAATATGTCTAAAATATTTAAGTTTTCTCTGGTTAATCTTCTTTACTAACCAACCTTCTTTAATGTTAAGTTCTTGTAGTATGGATATATTTGTTCTTTTTTGTGTCCATGATATTTGAAGGACTCTTCTGTAGTATTTACATACAAAGGCATTTATGTATTTCTCAGCTGTTTTGTTAAGTGTCCAGGTCTTTAAAATTTGGGCACTATTGGAGAACATGTTCTGGAGTCTGCCCCTATGCAAGCATTTATGTGAGGGAAGATATCACAAAATGTGATCTGTGGAGAATCATGACTGTCATTGTCTGTTAGTAGGGCACATGATAATGATGATATGTTACAAGATCTTCACCAGAATGACAGTTTACAAAATCATGAAGTTGGCAGTTGCAGGGCAAAGCAATAACTTCCGTGAACATTTCGGCACAGATTGTATTTTAAACAGTTTGGTTATGAGTTTAGCTGCAGCTCCCAAAATATTTTTTTATTGTAGTCAGTGTTTGGCTTTCAAAAGTCAATTGGCACAGTTGGCAGCTTTATGAGGCTTTGGCATTTATGGGTACCGTATGAAGGCAGGTTGCCAACTGTGAGAAATGTTGCTGCCTTGTAAAAGTTGTCAAGGTGTAGTGGGCTGTGACTGCTTCATTGATCCTAGGACTTGGATGAATGGATAAGAAGTTGATATCTGTTGAATACAAAATGAGATGATAAAGACTGAAAAACAGAACAGCAGAAAAGATAAATGGAAAAAGTATTGGAGGAATGATGAAAATATAAGCTTTAGACCGGACAAAGATGCAATATCAAAACAAAGTGAGATAATGGTCAGTGATCCTTAAACACTGCTTGTGTCAGGGTTAGCAAACCATGTTTGACCAAGACCCTAGTCAGCCTTCATTTGGTACCTCAGGTAGCAGGCAATATTCTGGCTAAGAGAATTAGGGATTGAAGCAGTAAGGCAGAACCAGTTCTAAAAGTACACCATACTGAAGATGGATGTGTCAGGCCAAAAGGTATGGGTATTACAACCTAACTGTGATCCGTGACACAGCACGAACAGTGCCCTAGCATGAACAGTGCCCTAGCATGAACAGTGCCCTTTTAAAAGCACACACAGGAGTAGGATAAGAAAGATATAGACCAGGTGGCACACTGATACCAAAACAAAAACAGAAATCGTCAGTGATGATGGGCAAAAGGAAGCTTGACTCTCATAGTCATGTTATTGATGATGATGATGATGATTTAAAATTGATAATAGTGCACAGTAATTTCAGTTATTGTCACTAAGTAGGTTAGTTAATTATAACATAATTATAAACTTCAAACATATATGAACATTTCTTAGAGTCTTAATCAGAAATTTGTGTGAAAAACTTTCTGTGTCTTAGAAGACTTTTGAAGTAGGAGCTGTCAGTTGTTTGTGGAAAATAGGGTAGGGTTGGCTGAATTGATGGGGGGGGGGCATGGTCTGTCATTCAGTCTCAGATGTGAGGTAGGTCAGATCTCTCTTGTCACCTCCCATTCATCAGGATTCTTCCCAGTTCTAGGAGGCTTGTGGCGCTGTGCTGTCGGACATCTGAGTGGTGAGTGGTGAAGTGGTTAGGTGTACTGTCTCATGGTGAAGGTCAGTGATTCGAATCCAGCTGGAAGAATCTCAGTCACCCAGGCTGCAGAAACAGGTACCTGGCTTTTTCTGGAGTTTGGGATTGAGAGGTGGGCAGGCGTGATGCTGACCTCATCACAATCTAGTGTACCAACAGCTCAGGGAAAATATGGGCGCTAATGCCATATTCCCTAGATACCTGTATAGCATAACAGGGTTACCTTTATCTTTTGCTTGAAACACGAATAATTTATGTGTAAGTATATAATAAACCAAATGCCTAAAGAAAATACTCGGTATAAAGTGGAACGAATTCAAGAACAACGCAAAGATAAGGCAGATGAGCGAACAACAACCTGCCTCATGGGTGATCAGAAAAATGAGCTGGATATATGTCAGTCATGTGATGAGAAGAAACAATCAGAGAGTCCTCCCCTGGGAACAACTGTGTTAAGAGCACACTTATCTTAACATAGTGTTTGTGAGACAGGGAACATAGATCTGTTTGCTTAAAAACTCTGACCTACCTCTGTAGCCCAGAAACTTGTAGCAATCAACACTAATTGTAATTGTTATTTTTGCAAAATGTAATGTCAGGTTGGTGGACAGATGGGGACATGGAGATCTCTGGCGGAGATGAGGGAAGTCTGGTGTGAAACCAATGAATCCAGGACGTGACAAGCCTATGGGTCTTTACAACAATGGCTATCAGAATGATGTAAACAAAACAGAGCCAGTAGACTATGGGTGGCGGGGAATGGATATCGTTGAAGCACTCATCAGATTCCTCATCTCAAAGTCAGAGTATCTTTGTGGAACTGTCTCAAAACCATCTGACATGGAGAAGGGGCTTAAGTACAGCCATCAGAGGCTGGAAAACAAAGTTTTGGCCAGGCCAGTCACACTGTCTTCATGGCAGTCCGAGCAAGACCACAGTCTGCCCTAGCAAGGAAAGGTGCTGAAGTCGGAGTTACCCAGCCAAAAGGCACATCGCAAAAATCAGGGTAACACGCATTATCGCTAATGAAATGTCTCTATCTGAGGTTTCAAACATGGTGCTCGCCCTGTGAAGACTAACCAGGCAGGTGCAGTGCCGGGCCCCCTGCCTCGAAAGGGTCCACCCAATGCTACTGGAGGTCCTCTCAGTTTGTCTTGTGGAGTCAGGAGACATGAGAGTAGAGCTACTGGCCAAAAAATACAACAGAAGAAAACAGCCAAAAAGCAAGAACTTAAAATAATGCAGTGGAATGCTGAGGGTGTCAGCAGTGTTAGAGATGGCTATAGCAAAAAAGGTTGAACTAGAGAACATACTTTTTGCAGAGCAGGTAAGTATATGCTGCATACAGGAGACACACCTAACCAAAGATGCCGCATTTAAAATCAGAGGCTACCAGTGTTTTAGATCAGACCGACAGGACAGAAGAAAAGGAGGAGTACTCACACTTGTTAAGAATAACATCAGCGCATGTCAGGTGGGAGTGTACATGGAAGGAGCCGAATACCAGATGATCCATCTAAAAAGTAGTAATACAGATTTCCACCTCCTTAACTATTACTGTCCTAATGACCGCCCACTTGCTTTAGGAACAATTCCACACAAAAAGAGACTGATGGTCTGTGGTGATTTTAACAGTCATTCCCAGAGCTGGGGCTATGACCACATAGACAAGAGAGGAGAGGAAGTTGAGAGCTGGCAGGATGATAATGGACTTCTCCTGATCAACCAGCCAATGGATGCCCCAACATTTTACTCATACAAAATCAACACCAGATCTAGCATTCCACTCTCCAGATCTGAAGTGGAACATTACACGTGAAGTTGGAAAACAACTTGGAGGTAGCGACCATCGACCAGTCTTCCTGACAATAGAAAATGAACTCCTTAACACCAGTAACCCTCTCCCTAGATGGAACTATAAAAAAGCAAACTGGACAATGTACAGACATCGTACAGGTATCCTGGTGGGACAGCTGTCTATAGAAGGTAAGGATATTAACAGCATAGTGAAGGAATTCAATGCTTGTATCCTTCAGGCCGCTCGTGAAACCATTCCCAGAGGAGCTCGCAGGGACTATAAACCATACTAGTCTAGTGAGCTGGGAAAACTCCATGATGATGTGGAAGCAGCTCGAAAGCAAGCAGAAAATAGACCATGCCAAGAACACCACAATAATTACCAACATTCTAAGGCCAAATTTCAGAGAGCAAAGCTGCAAGCCAGATGAGAAAGTTGGAGAGAGAAAACAGAGTCCCTAAACTTTGAAAAGGATGGAAGGAAACTGTGGAAACTAATCAAACAGTTAAATGATGAGAGTACTGGAAGAAGTACAAAGGTTACGCTAATAGAGGATGGGAAAACTCTTACAGGTAAGCAGGTAGCAGATCACTTTGCTCGCATGTTTGCACAGGACTGCAACATTGATATCCATCCAGAGAAGGAGCGTACAGTGCGCATCGAGCCACAGAAAGAGGAGGAACAAGTCAGAAAAGTGGAGGTCATGGATGCACCAATCACACGCAGTGAGTTAGACTTAGCAGTTAGTAAACTGAAACCAAGGAAATCACCAGGACCAGATGGAGTGTCCAATGAAATGATCAAGAACCTGGGAATGGCAGCAATGGGAAAGCTGTTGGATATTTTCAATATGTGCTGGAGCACAGGTAAGTTACCTCAAATCTGGAAGGAAGCAAGCATGGTACCACTGCTAAAACCAGGGAAAAACGTTGATGCTGCCTCCAGCTACAGGCCAATCAGTCTCACTAGCTGCCTATGCAAAATGATGGAACGCATCATTGACCTGAGGCTAAAATGGTACCTAGAAAGTGAAAACCTTCTCGTTCCACAACAAGCAGGATTTAGGCAGCACTACAGTACGGAAGATCAAGTGACCTATCTCTCTCAAGAGATTGAGGATGCATTCCAAGAGAAAAACCTTGTACTAGCAGCGTGGATAGACCTGAAGAAAGCCTTTGATAAAGTATGGAAAAAAGGTCTGCTGTGGAAACTAAGAAACTGCAATGTGAATGGAAGACTGTACAACTGGATAAAGTCCTATTTACACAATAGAAGAGCTAGAGTAGTAATGGATGGTCACAAAAGCCAGAAAGTACTGCTGCGACACGGTGTACCACAAGGAGGAGTCCTTTCGCCTACACTATTCCTTGTATTCATTAATGACCTGGTCAAGGAACTTCCCTATGGAATCAAAGCGGCACTGTATGCAGTTTGGATTTGTTGAAGGAAAGGGAACACACAATGCCATTTATGCTTTACGAACACTAACAGAAAGAGCTTTAGAAGTACAGAAAGATCTCTACTTATGCTTCATTGATTACACCAAGGCATTTGACAAGGTGAAACATAATGAAATTATTAAAATGCTTGAAGACATCAATATAGACGGCAAAGACCTGAGGATTGTAAAACATCTATACTGGCAGCAAGAAGCAGCAGTTCGAGTTGAAAATAGAATTGGAAAATATCAACCTATAAAACAAGGGGTGCGACAAGGATGTGTACTATCTCCAGACCTTTTTTCTCTGTATAGCGAGAATATTCTAAGAACAATCATCACAGAACCAGGCATAAAAATTGGAGGATACAATATTAACAACCTTCGGTATGCTGACGACACAGTACTGATAGCTGAGAACCAACAAGACCTGCAAAATCTCTTGAATAAAGTCGCCAAAGAAAGTGAACAGAAAGGCCTTACTTTGAACATCAAAAAGACAGAGACTATGGTTATATCTAAGAAACAGAATCCACCAGCATGCAGTATAAAATTAAACGGAACTGTTCTAAAGCAGGTGCAGAAATTCAAATACCTTGGAGCAGTAATAACTTCAGATGGGAAATGCAGAACAGAAATTAGGAACAGAATAGGCCAAGCAAAGACTGCATTTCAGAGAATGAGAAACATATTGACCAACACATCCTTATCAATGAATGTTAGAAAACGAGTCCTAAAATGCTATATTGAACCTATCTTGTTATATGGAAGTGAATCATGGACAATAGGCAAGTCTGCACAAAAATCATTGGAAGCAGCAGAAATGTGGTTTATTAGAAGAATGTTGCGAATCCCCTGGACAGCAAAAATAACTAATGAAGAGTGTAGGAGAAGAGCTGGAGAGACAAAAAAACCTTGTCAAAAAGATAAGAGAGAGACAATGTACTTTCATAGGACATGCAATGAGAAGAGGGGGCATTGAAAATATTATAACAACAGGAAAAATAGAAGGAAGAAGATCAAGAGGAAGACCTAGAGAAATGATACTGGACAGTCTGACGGGATGGTGTGAGAGGAGATCACCAACTGAGCTGATGGCCTGCATGAAGGATCGTGTACTCTGGAGAAGCATAATAGCCAACGCCAGTCGGCACGGCACATGATGATGATGATGATGATGCAGATGATCTGGTCATGTGGTGTACAGATGAATATGCGACAGTTGCTACACAGAGACTCCAAAGAGCAGCAGACATCTTGACATCATGGACAAACAAATGGTGTGTAAGTATCAACACAGTGAAATCAAGTACCACTCTTTTCACCCTCTCATCTAAACAGAAAGCAGGTAAGATCTTTGTAAATGAAATACCCTTAAGGATGGACAACCAACCCACTTACTTAGGAGTGACTCTTGACTCAAAACTGACGTGGAAGCAACACATCAACAGTGCAGAAGCAAAAGCCAGAAGAAAACTAGCCATATTAAGAAAATTGAGTGGAACCACATGGGGAGCTAGTGAAAGAATCCTCAAGAATGTATATCAGCAAAGTATTCTACCACATTTAGAATATAGCTCAACATCTTGGTGCACACCATCAAACACTACGCTGCATAATCTAGACAAGGTTCAAAATCAGTCACTACGGATTATCACAGGTGCCATGAGGTCCACACTGATAGTAGAAATGCTGAAAATAGTTGGTGTTCAACCGCTAAAGGAACGTAGAGACACAAAGGTCATGACCATGGGAGAAAAATTCCTTAGCTCTGTAAGCCATCCCCTGAAGGAGAGATTCAATAACTTGGCATTAGGACGGCTTAAAAGAAGCAGCTTCATTCATCAGGCCAAGCGTATGCGTAAGCTGATACCTGACCTTCCAACTGTAGTCACTCCATTATCATCTGTACCAGAGCATACACCATGGAAGGAAGCAGATTATACACAAATAACTATTCAGACTGAAGTGAAAGGTGTGCAGAATGGTGAGATGCAGAGCAGTCTTGTAAGATCAACAGCCACACTTAGTGTTCTAGATGACAAATATCCATGTGACACCTGGATACGTGTGTATACAGATGGATCTGCACATAATGCCATAAAGAATGGAGGGGCAGGAGCATATATTGAATATCCAAACAACACCATTGACAAGATTTCCATACCCACTGGTAAATACTGCAACAACTTTGATGCAGAAGTTAGGGCAATTATTGCTGCAGTTGAAAAACTATCAGACTCCAGAATTGATATATGTCCTGTAGTAATTCTCACAGATGCAAGATCAGTACTGGAGGCTCTTCAGTGCAACAAACTACCAGACCATAAGGATGCCTTGTCAAAAATTGGCTTACAACATGGAGTCACTATGCAATGGATTCCCTCCCACTGTGGGATACCAGGCAATGAGAAAGCTGACCATCTGGCCAAAGAGGACACTGAAATGGAGCAACCAGACATACCAATCACTTATAATCAGAAGAAAAGCATGATAAAAACCTACAGGAAGCCACAAACACCACCACATGATGACTATCACATGCTAAACAGAAAGGAACAAGTCACCATCTTCCGTCTCCGAACAGGACACAGCCGGCTCGGAAGTCATATGTATACAAAGTTTAAGGTTGGTACTACTAATCTATGTACATGTGCCCAGGTGCCCCAAACTGTGGAACATATCCTCCAGAACTGCATCAACTACGAGACACTGAGAAATAATTACTGGCCCAGTGAAACCACTAAAGAAGATAAGCTCTACGGTTCCATACATGAATTACAAAAAACAGTGAAATTTATCCAAGAGACAGGACTGCAGATATAGACAAACAATGCGAACGAAGAAGAAGAAGAAGAATCAGAGAGTCCCAAAACAAGCTATCAAGTGGAACACAACAGGCTGAAGAAAAAGAGATCTACCATGTGAAACTCTAAAAAGGACGTTGTTAAGAAAGGTCAGTTTAGTAGGCATAAAATCCCTTGATGAGGTTGAAAAACTTGCTGAAAACAGGAAAACTTGGTGAACTACCATGTGAGCCCTATGCAACGTTTAACAGCATGGGAAGGATGTAAGATGTAAGGTATGAAAAAACAAATATATAAATATAAACAAAACCATTACAGTAAAGCTGTGATAACAGTGTTAAAACTGTTCGAAACAAATGTAGGAACAGCTATATTAATAAACAAGCACAAACTTTGTGTTCGCTAGTCAAAAAAGCTGTTCCTACTCTTGTTTTAAACAGTTTTAACAATTACCCTTTACTGTGCCGAGATCCTCCTACACAAGAAACGATTGGAGCACTTCTATGCCATGCCGTGGGTTTTAACCCTTACATAGTGATCGCATTAACTGGAAATTACAAGTAAATTACCGATTTAAAAAAAAAAAAGAGAGAGAGAAACCAAAACTTTTGGAGGTCATCAGTTACTGTAACTGGTTTATATTTTCAAAAATCTAGTAAGAGAGCAGCCAGTGAAATTGACTGGAAGATAATCAGGCCTGCTGGGTGATGATGCTCAATTTGTATGGAGGAGAATCGGCCAGTTTTGACTTTGGTTCAGTGTGTGAGCATTTTCTAAATATTAAAGCTAGCCTCAGATAAGGTAAGGGAAAAAAAATTCACACAACCGTTTAATTTCGGCGGATGTTTGTGAAGTGTTTAATTTCACAAGTGAGAAAAAATGTATAAAGTACCAAATGTCGTATTGACTGAACCAGTATTTTGGAAAGTGCTTCATGCAAGGCGAAAGACGGGTACAGCTGTATAGGTTTTCAAAAAGAAAATCCTACCACAATCACTTTTTATTTGCTTGCAATGCTGTAGCTTAGAATATAACTGGAGAGAACTGACATTGTGAGACACGCAAGTAAAGATAATGAGCCCCCTTGTATTCTCAGTCTGGTATTGTGAAAAAAAAAAATGTAGCATTTGTGTGCTTTTACTGTATGTGAAGTTTAACTGAGGTGACCTTTATTTGATGTGAATATAATGTGGAATTTTATTGAAATAAACTTTATGTGAGTGAACCATGAACCATGGAATAACTGAAATGTGATTCGTATGGATGCTTTGCATACCATGGACAACCAGAATTAAGAAGTATTATATAGCAAAGGGGATGCTTTGCATACCATAGGCAACCAGAAAGACAGATGAAGAAGTATTACATCAGGCAAAGGAATATCTCAAATTAGCGCCGTACATAAAAATAAAAAAGACAATCAAGGTTTCTTGGACACATCAGCAGATGTGAAGGTCTCGAAAAATTGGTCACGACTGGAAAGATAAATGGCAGAGACAAAGAAGGTAGAGACAACAGAAATACTTGCACGGCCCGACTGCATAGTTTTGGCAGGAAAACAGTAGTCACTTTGATTCAAGACATGGAGGATCAAGCGAGATGGAAAGGAATGACCGGCTATGCCTATTGATATGGCATTGTATGATCTGATCTGATTTAGTGAAATGAAATTTGTGAGTTGGGATAATTGTAAAGTTTTAGTGAACTGAAAGTTGAACTCTTATCAGCTTTTCCCCTTTCATTAGGGAGCTTCTTTTGTGTTCCAGAGTTCTAGCTTCGGATTATTTATTGCTTGGGTAAATTGTGTGGTCTTTTGGAGGTAATGGTTTATGCTCCAGAGTTTGTCTTCCAGTGTAGTTCCCTGTAGCCAGAAACAAATTTTTTATAAATAGGAAATGAGGCTTTTGTACAGTAAAGTAACAGAACCCAGTTTTGTAGGATTAGACCTGGAAAAAAAATCATAGACAAAGCACTTTTAGATGTGAGAGAAAGAAAAATCACAAGATAATTACCTGGGATTCGAACCACGGACTCTGGTAGGATGAGCAGCTGTCTAGCCACGAGAGAACAGCATACTAACAAACAGTGCTGTCTGGCACCCCTGTAGCCAGATTTGGGTTTTTGCTGCTTGGTAGGTGAGGCAGAGCTGCAAGATGTGTTCTCGAGTCTGGATTGTGAGAGGGGGCATGATGTTGTATGGTTAGCCTTTGAAAAATGTGAAGCGTTTATGATGTGAGAAAAACGAAAATGGCGAAGGAATAACTGTGACTCAGACCATTACTTTAGAGATGCGAGATCGCTGAATGGGATATATGTTGTCCTCTCATGGGCTTGGTGGTTGCTTTTTTTTTCCTACAGAATAAACTGAAGGCCGTGGCCTATAGTCATGGTCATTCTCGTACTGTTTTTCATACCCCATGTCTAAAGTACTTCGACTACTATTTTATCGAGGGTAACTGTATAACACTGTGCTCTGTCCCATTACTGTGAGCAGTCTTTGTTATTTCCTTCTTGCTTTCACGTAAAGTGTCCCTTGCTTTTTTAAAGATGCCATGTGGTACTTCTTTTATTTTCAGCTCGCAGATCCGGCCTTCTGGTCCCAGGGAATGTCCTGATATTATTAGAACTCTGCGAGCAGGCTCAGGCAAACCTGGTCTGAACCTGGAGTGCGTGACAGTGATGGATAGATGCTCTTAAGTGCTTGATTTGGGATCTGTGTATGCAGGAATCCTGACTGGCCATGTTTCGCAATGTCTTTGGTGGATGCGTGTCTGATCACAGTTCACGGACTGATATGTTCCACTCTCAGAAGTGAGTATAAATGTTTTTTGTCATTTGATCTTGAAGCCAAGGTGGAGAGTGTTTGATCTTGAAGCCAAGGTGGAAATTGTTTGATCTTGAAGCCAAGGTGGAAATTGTTTGATCTTGAAGCCAAGGTGGAAATTGTTTGATCTTGAAGCCAGGGTGGAAATTGTTTGATCTTGAAGCCAAGGTGGAAATTGTTTGATCTTGAAGCCATGGTGGAAATTGTTTGATCTTGAAGCCAAGGTGGAAATTGTTTGATCTTGAAGCCATGGTGGAAATTGTTTGATCTTGAAGCCAAGGTGGAAAGTGTTTGATCTTGAAGCCAAGGTGGAAAGTGTTTGATCTTGAAGCCATGGTGGAAATTGTTTGATCTTGAAGCCAAGGTGGAAAGTGTTTGAACTTGAAGCCAGGGTGGAAATTGTTTGATCTTGAGGCTTGAACATTATTCCCTTGCGTTTCATTAATTTTGTTTGTTTGAATGAATATGGTTGTGTTAGAGTAGTGGTTCTTCACTCAGGGTTAAGATTTCTGGGAGTCCACTGAAGCAGCAAATGGATTGACTCAGTTGCTTCTTAGTCTTCCTGGAACTGCGAGCTGGTTTTATTTTGCAGCCGATGCTGTGATGGTGTTGAGGCACAGGGTCATGTCAGTATGGGAGTGGGACTATGGTGGCTATTTTGTTCATCCCCTGACTACAGCTAAAAAGCAGGAAGGGGTGTGTGGCAACACTTCTTTAGCAGACTCCACCATCATGGGGGCTGTGACGATACCTGCTCCATTAGCCAGGCTAGGCTTGTTACTGAGAGTACCAATGGAGAGGTGGAACAGGGTCTTGGTCAGCTATGTTCACCGATCCTGATGTCCATCTTGTCAGTTATGGACAAAAAATGTTAATATGTTCTGGGTTCTATTTATTGCTTTCTCAGGTCAGATAGAGGGTCCAAGGGCAAAAAAAAAAAAAAAAATTAAGAACCACTGTGATGGAAGGAAGATTTATTAGAGCCAATCAGAGAGTTAGTCAAGACCCTACCTCCCAGTAATGCTAACTTGTCATGTTACCTAAGCATGGCTAAAGGAGCAGGGATGATTGACCATTTCCTAAGAGTACAGCATATTATTTCTTATTGTGTTTGGGCAAAATATTCTTCTAATTCTAATTCTGTGTGTATATATGATACACATATATGTTTATATGTACATTTTTTAACTTGTTTTTTTTCTTATTCTTCCTCCTTATGAGTAAAATTGTAAACCAACACGTGTAAATATTTTTTTACCCAGGTTAAAATTTGGTGCCACCCTTTCTTCAGCGTTAAAACATGGCTACTTACCAAGTCCTCTTGTGGTAAGTGCTTAAGTTAAGAGTTCAGAAATAAGTCTGTCCGCACATAAAACTTGTACAAGAGTTTCTGAAAATTTCCTGGCCACAGAACATTGGAAGTTAAAAAAACACTGCCCAGCATACAGAGAGTGAAGAATTATTCATTCTCTTTGGTTACGTGTGCTCACAAGGCCATCAGCAATACTAGTTGAGACCAGTCAGTATGGCTGTGTGTGCAACCTAAGGCAAACTCCTGTCTTTTCCAGGATGTTCAAGTTGACAGTGTTTGAAGAAGAAGAAGAAATCTGCTTTGATGTCCGTAGCTCAAGGTTAAGTAACTTTTTGTCTGGACTATTTGCAGCCTAATAATGGACAATACTGATATCTAAATGTTCTTTTCCATGAACAAATCTATCATTTATCAATCAGTTGGGGGCACATTCTGTGTAAGAACTTGGTAACCACACGCAGTTTCACATGCACTTATTACACATCTCCACGTTTTTTTTTTTTTTCACTCGCACAGAAAAAATCTAAAACTAGCACCAATTTCCTTCTTCATCATCGTTCGCTCAGACATCAATGTCAAATCTCTGTCGTCATAAATGCGGTGGTTTGTCTCATCACTGTATAACTTCTCCTGTAAGGAGTTGAGGTCTGACCAGGTCCTTCGCCTGAGTGGATTGTTGTGGCTGGTGTGACACTCTGGAGGATTCACTGCAGTTGCATGGATCTGTTTTAGCCTTCCTTCCTTCCTTCTTCCTTCATTTTTCACTTCTACCACCAAGATCGCCCCGTGATCCTACTGAACTAACTCCTGTGGTCCTCGAGAGAAGTCTCATTTAGGATGGAGGCTAAGAGCATCAAGGGGCTTGGGCCTATATTCTTGGTGGGCCACATCAAGGGGCTTGGGCCTATATTCATGGTGGGTCACAAAAGCAGAATTGCGTGACACGTTGGTTTTCATTGCGCCAGTTTAGCCTTGAGTTGGACTTTCCTCAACGGAACCTCGACGTGGTTTGGATATCAAATCCATCAGGTGAGAGGAGGTTGCCTATCTAGACTGCACTGGTCCAGTGTCTCTGACTTCAGCATTTGGTGTTTTTTGTCCGCTACCTTCCTTGGTGGTTACAAAGATGTAACTTCGGTTGAGAAGGACTAACCTTCGCCACGTATCAGTTTTTACCCCTGGGTTAAGCCGGTTTAGGCATATCTTCCCAGTTCAGGTGCACACAGATGGCTGACCTTTAGTGCAGAGCTGCTGTAATTCCTCACCATAAGGCTACTGGCCCCACCGATTAAACGTCACTTATTTTCATCTTGCAGCAGCACTGTCTGACTGACAAAGACCGGAGACTGCCTGCCTGATAACCCTCTTCACATTTTTCTTCACAGGTCGGAGAATCTCAGCAGAGCCGTCTGTTTTAGCCAGTTTTGAGTTTGTGGGGAGATGGCATCAGAGTATGTAATGGCATGTTCTCAGGTGGAAGATTATCATTTGGTTGTTTCTTGAAATTACCACTAATGATATTAAAAAGAAAAAAAAAGAGAGAAGATGATAGATCAACTGATGACTTGGTGTGCAGAAAACACCAGTCTAGCAGAAGATGATAGATCAACTGATGACTTTGCATAGAGAAAGAACACCAGTCTAGCAGAAGATGATAGATCAACTGATGACTTTGCATGGAGAAAGAACACCAGTCAAGCAGAAGATCCAGCTGATGACTTTGCATGGAGAAAGAACACCAGTCTAGCAGAAGATCCAACTGATGACTTTGCATGGAAAAAGAACACCAGTCTAGGTCATAATTAACACCTGGAATAAAGAGTTGTGGAAAAGCATGACCACTAATGCCTGTCAGATAGATAGATATAAAAAGAAAGTATGCAGATTTTGAACACATATCAGTCTGTATATTTACTTGAGGAAAGACGCTGATGATGGTTGGGACATGTGCTCCAAATGATTGACAACTCACTACCAAAAATAGCACTAAGATGGACACCACAGGGGAACAGAAGTAAAGGTAGACCAAAAGAGACATGGAGAAGAACAACAGAAAGGATGTTGAGCAATAGAGGGCTCACCTGGGCAAGAGCAGAAAGAAAGGCAAAGGACAGGCATTTGTGGAAAACCCTTGCAGAAGCCCCATGTTCCCTGGGTACTTAATGTTCAGAGAGAGATAGATATTTACTTGTCCTTTGTGGAAAAAAAATGTCTTAAGTATTTAGAATTTCATTATTTGAATTTTCTGTCAAATATGAATATTCAGATTATTTCAACATTATTTGAATCGAATATTTGGTACATCTCTGATATATTTCTGTATGTGTGTATGCACATGTGCATGATCACCAGAATATCTGTCAGTCTGTCTACCTATCTGTGTGCCTGTTACAAGGAACCCAAAATTAAATTGTTCCAGAAATAATTAGCTGAATGACTGGATCTTCTTTTACAGGATATCCTAGTCTATATAGCCAAGGAAGGGATCATGACAGCGGATGTTTTTCGCCGCCCTGGAAATCCAAATGACATGAGAAGAATAGTGAAAAGACTGACAGAAGGAAAACAGGTCATCTATGCCAATTACAGCTTTTACACTCTGGCATCTGTTGTTAAGGTGTGTAATGAAATGTATGGCTTTTTTTTTCCTTTTGTGATTTTCAGTGTCTCGAGATTGCTTTTATACTTGTAGACTGTTTCTTCAGTTGTAAATTTTTAGTTCTTTGTGGCCAGTACCTTGAAAAATCTTGAACCGCAGGTGTTGGATCAACCGAAGAAATGGATTTCATCGATTTGCTTAAATTCCAAGAGTGGAGGCAAGGCTAAAGCTTTTTCTCAAACTCCAGCACCATAGGGGATGTATTGATCACTGCTGCCCAGTCAGGCAGCCTGAAATTACCTAACAGCCTGCCTCAAGGAGCATCTTGGAGGAGGAGGTATAATAGCCGCCAGTTCCTGTTCACTGGCTCTGTTAAATGTGCTCTAGCCCTCAGCCATAGTTGAATTTTGCTCCTTTGGTCGCAGTACTGATTTTTTGATGCAGCCTGGCAAACTTTTTGGTCCTCTAATGGGGGCCAGTTAAATAATTTGTAATATATAACATTAGACATGGGTTATCAGAAAAAGAAGATGGGCTTATGTCGGTCATGTGTTGAGAGGAAACAATCAGAGAATCCCAAAACAAGCTGTCAAGTGGAACATAACAGGCCGAAGAAAAAGAGGTCGACCATATGAAACTCTAAAGAGGACATTGTTAAGAGAGGCCAGTTTAGTAGGCATAAAATCCCTTGATGAGATTGAAAAGCTCGCAGAAAACAGGAAAACGTGGCGAACTATCATGCGAGCCCTATGTGACGTTTAGCGGCACGGGAAGGATGTAAGTTTGTAAGAATATTAGACAACAAATTTGTGTTTTAACTGTGTCACTGGGTATGTGAGGTCATTATGCCAGACCTTTGACCCTGGTTTTATACCGTCCGTATCTTTCATACATGGTGCATTTCTATCAGTTCTGACTTCTATTTCAGCCAAAAATGTTACTGCCACTTTAACTCTTTCTTCACTGACTCCATCATTTTTAAAAGTGATACACTTCTACTGACTCTGTGACTCCACTTAAAATTGACTCGCAACTCCACAACATCAGACTCCTCAGCCCTATGGGTCACCCGTGTTTCTTTACTGTCCTGAAATCATGCCGGCTGCAGTATCGTCATCTGAACATTACCAGAAACATGAATTACCATCTGTATGTCCTGTAGCATTTGCATGCCATAGATATGTGTTGGTGCCTTCACTTTTCTAGACTATTGCAGCATTTGATGTAGGGATGTGGATTAGGATGACAGCAGTAATTTTTAAAAAAAAGTTTTCTTTCTTCTCTTGTATGTATGTAGTTACTTTCTGTATTGAGTGCATGGATAAGAGTGAAATGTGAATGTTGTACTTTAGTTTTATTTTATGTCTCTTAGCTGTCCAATATTAGTTATGTTGGTTATATGAACAGAGTATTTGTAGAATGTCTGGAACAAAGTGAAAGTTGTGTGATAAAGGGCAGAATGTCAGACGATCCTGCGTGCCCAATTCTTAACCCTTTGGAAATAAAGGTCAATCAATCAATCAAATTTATTTGAAATAGCGTTTTTTTTTTTAAAGGACCAGCCCCATCGTTAGTGTTAAAAATTAATGCTTCTCTGGCTATTGAGACTTCCATTTTCGAAACTGAGCTAGAAGCAAAAACAGTTTGGTATATTTTAGTGATCTTTAAAATGTTTTTTTTGCTTTCAGAAATTTTTGCTGAAAATTCCCGGGGGAGTCTTCACACCAGAAGGAGAAGAGCAGCTACTTCAAGTGCTGTCCCTTGCGCAGAAAATGGAGCAGATTGAAGCAGTGCACAGGTAGACACAGTTGGTTATTAATAACTGTTGTTTATTTTAAATTATGAGGGTCATACTGAAGGTCGTGAGTAAAAATTTTTTACAAATCAGAATTTATAGATAGAGAAAATATAAATGCATCACATTAATCTGCCTCCTTTTCTTAACTTTTCAACATAATCTCCATTTCTCTGCACACATTTTCCCCATCGCTCTGCAAGTTTGAAAATACCCTCCCGGTAGAATTCCATTCCAGCTGATCGACGGCACAGACGCACTACTTTCTGGATGTTCTCTCCTGTGGGACCCAGCGGGCACAAACTTTTCTATAGTCTAGGGTTTCAATCATTTCCTGTACTGCATTGTGTCCTATTCCAAAATTTACAGTGATTTCAGATACTGTGACACGTCTGTTCTGTTTAATGATGTCATCAACCCTTTCCACCGTTGCGTTCAGTGGTGGCAGTTTGATTATGACCACTGCGAGGCATATCTTGGATGCTTGCGTTGCCATCTTTGAAATGTTTCACCCACCTCCTGACACTGCTAGCACCCATACACACATCTCCATAAGCAATTTGAAGTCTTTGGTGAATTTCGGCAGCAGGGATTTCTTCTTTAATGAGGAACTCAATAACACTTTGACGAAATGAACTTCAGCACCCGCCATTTTGTTTGTGCTCAGCGTGGTCATGTCACACATGATGGTGATGTCATTTGACTTCTACATGAAGTGCAAAGGATGCGGTTAAGGTGATACATTTATATTTTCTCTATCTATAGATTCTGATTTAAAAAAAAATTTTTTTTGCTCACGACTTTCAGTATGACACTCACAGATTACATTTATGTGCATTAAACATACTGCTTTAAGTGATAGGTGATAACTGCTACAAGTGTGGTTCATTTGTCTGGAACAGTAAAGTGGAGCTTGCTATCACAACTTTCAGTATCTGTGTCCCGTAGCTTGCTTTTAGCTGGCCAGTGGAGTAGAAGCGAAATGCTGTTAATCACATACAGCTTGCTGGGAAGCCAAATTTTTGAATTGCTCTATAAGTGCATATAACCTTTACCCTCACCCCTCCAACATATATATATATATATATACACACACACGCACGCACGCACGCATGCACGCACGCACACACACACACACACACACACACACACACACAGAGAGTTTGTTGTTTATTTAGGAAGATTATTGTGGCAGTGTGAAAGATTATGGTGGCATTGTGGAAGATTACTATGGCATTGTAGAGGATTATTGCAGCATTGTTGAAAATTATTGCAGCATTGTTGAAGATTATTGCAGCATTGATGAAGATTATTGCAGCATTGTTGAAGATTATTCCAGCATTGTTGAAGATTATTGCAGCATTGTTGAAGATTATTGGGGAAGATTATTGCAACATTAACTACAAAGAACACAGATGGAAGATAATTATAGGACAGAGCATTTTGGAGATGAAAGGTAATTTGGTGGCAGGTTTTTACCAAAAGTGCCCGAGCCTTGAGAACACGGGTGCAAGAGAGTAGAGACGGGCAATGAAAATCAAATGAAAACAAGCGAGGAAATCACATTTTAAGAACGATATAACATTTGTTAACTGAGTTTTTTTCGAGTAGGCTGTTTGGTAAGTGAGCTATCCTTGAACCTGGAAGGTTGTGAATTTGGTCCCAGCTACTGATGCCCTCGAGCTGAGTCAGCTGTAGAGAATATCTGCTTGCAGGGCAGGGCACACCAGGTTACTGTGCATACACAGCTGTCATTGAATGAAGAAAAACAAGATATTAGGTGAAGTGAAGTTCCATGAATAAGGGAGTCCAAGAAAGTTCAAAAGACATTTGAAAACAAAAATTGTCAGTGGATTTAATGAGCTGGTAAGTGGTCAGAATGTATAAACTAGGAAAATTGACACAAGCCGCCTGGCACTTGAGAACCGCTGCATTCAGAATTATGGGACACTGGAGCCACATGGTTAAACTACACTTAATATTCTCTTCAATCATTATAGCACCTCTCCTCTAAACTCCACCCCTTCTTACTTGTCAAACGTTATCACAGCATCACTTTGCAGCCCCTCTTCCCTAATCATCTATTTCAACTTCTCCTGGCTAGGTCAACATTGTATCACTTTCTCTCCCCTCCCCAGTTCCCCATCCACCACCCCCAGTTACAACCCACCAAACACATGTCACAGGTCTCCATTTAAACAGTCTCCACGTTCTACTAAATCCATTCCTGACACACACCGCCAGACGAGCCACACCTTACAATTTACAGCTAAGTACTCTATTTAATTTTTTAATTTCTTTTTTTTTTTCTTTTTAATAGTATTCATGTGAATCTATACTTTATCTCCTCTCTCTATTTCTTCATCCATTATGTTTTTGTATGATTAAGGCTCATGCCGAAATGTCACAACTTTGTAGTCGTTAAGCAATAAAGCTGTTCCTACTATTTTTCCTTCTGGTATCACAGCTTTACTGCAGTGCTTCGTGTATAGTTGTATACTTATACACTAATTTTTGTGTGGTCAGTGCTTCTGCAGAGAACAAGAAGCTTAGAAATTGTTGCTCTATTTTAGTTGTTCTCATTTGTCATTCTTTTCTTATCGTGAATCAGCTTCATTGCAACATTGACTCCGGCCCACCAGCAACTGATTGCTTTGCTGTTCGGTACCTGGTTTCGCATAGTCTCTCACCAAGAGCAGAACTGTATGTCCGTGGAGGCTTTGTCTCGCAGTGTTGCCGGAAGTATGTTCCACACTTGTGCCGAGGACCCTGCTAAGGTACTCGATCTGGTTATGCTGGCAAATATATGTGTGAACATTTACCCCAAAAAAATTTGCGTGTTTATGTTGAATTTTATTTAAAATGACTTAAGTGATAATTTTCAGATTTTGGGAAGGGCACCGGAGACTGCAACACCATCGTGTGAAAAATTCAGTGTCTGTGTCCATGTAGCAAGTCACGAATGACTGTTGTATGTGTGTTACAGCACTGATCACGTTTACCGACACTTGATGGTTAATTACCAATTTAAAAAAAAAAAAAAGAGAAAAACAGAAACTGTTGGAGGTTGTTGGTTAATGTAAGCAGTTTATATTATCAAACACCTAATAAAAAGCAAAGAGTGAAATCTGTCAGAGGATAATCAGCCCAGTAGGATAATGGTTTTCAGCACTGGAAGTTTTTATAAAGATTAAAGCTCACTGCAGATAAGATCAAAATTTCACATGAACAGTTACGTTCCGCTGATGTTTGTAAAGTATTCTTAATTTTATACCAAAAAAAAAAAGTATAAAGTATCAAATTTTGTTTTGAGAAAACTGGTATTTCGGAAATAGATGGGTACAGTTATACCAGTTTCCGAAAATCCTAGTGCGATCACTTGTTACGAGACCACTGCCAACAAACTGTAGCACAGTCAGGTCTCAAGCTGTGGTCCAGTCTTCATGAGAAGTTATTTGGTAATCTCAAAGGTCTTGAGACCGTAGCAAGCTTAATGTTTTAACTTCAGTTAACCATCTGAGACATTACACAAGGGGGAAGATGAAGCTGCTTAACTCCTTTCAAGATTGATTACTGATTGTACAGCTGACTACAGATTTTTTATGTACTACTGATTAATGATGTATTGTGTCTATCAGGTTGAGAAGGCAAGTCGAATCATGGAATTCCTCATCGACAACTTTGGTGTTGAGAGTATGTTTGGACAAGAAAACATAAGGTTCTTTGTAGACACAACCCATACAAACATGCATATACGAGAGCTTTATCGTTACAGTTATGTTCACGATACACAACTCATTCCACGTAAGTGATACCACCAGAGAGTTGGTTTAGCTTACAGAGGGTGCATTTATAAGTTCCCATGCCATGTACTTAATGGTTTCTCTCATCATCGTATCATCATTATCATCATTATGCATCCTCTCTCCTGAGAGAAATAGAGTACTAGTTTCTCTCAAGTCTGTATGTTTTTGTTCTTTTGCTGAAGGTTGTAAGATAGAATAATAATATCGAGCTTAATGAAGTTGTTCTACATATGAACTTGTGAATTTTATTATGCAGGCATGGTAGAGAATTTCAGTCACATCTTTTGTATAAGTTGGCCAAATTAAACAAAATAAAACCATAATCCCACATATGTGTGTCTTAAACCAATGAGATTAGCACTGCTTTGTCTTTTGATTTCTAGCAATAATTTCGCACAGTTTAGTACTTTTTTGGAGGCAGAATAGTGAATCTATGTCATTTAGCAGATGTTTATTCTTAGTATCCATCTCTCTCTCTCTCTCTCTCTCTTTCTCTCTCTCTCTCTCTTTCTCTCTCTCTCTGAACCTTAAGTGCCCAGGGCACATGGGGCTTCCGCAAGGGTTTTCCACAAATGCCTGTCCTTTGCCTTTTTTTTCAGCTCTTGCCCAGGTGAGCCCTCTATTGCTTAACATCCTTTCTGTTGTTCTTCTCCGTGTCTTTTTCCTTACTTGTGTTCCCCTGTGCTATTTTTGATAGGGAGTCATCAGTCATCTAGAGCACATGTCCCAACCATCGCCAGCGTCTTTCCTCAATAATTGCTGTCAGTGGCTTCATCTGCAATTCTGCCAACAAGATGTTATTTCTTACTGTGTTTGGCCAAAATATTTTTCTAATTCTTCGTAAACATTTAGTCTGGAAAGAATTCAGTTTGTTTTCTATAGTTTTTGTGATTTTCCAGCATTCACTTCCATAGAGTAGTACACTTAGAACATTACTCTTAAATGTCCTGATTTTTGTATTCATGCTTAGTTTTTTTAGATTTCCATATAGTCTGCAGCACTGCAAAAGCCTGATTTGCTCTAGTAAGTCTGTTGTTGTTGATGTCCTCTGTGGTGTCTCCATTTTCTACTACTTTACTGCCAGGGTATACAAATTCATTGACCTCCTCCACTAACTTGCTATCTACTCTGAGCACATTTCTGTTGTTCACATTTTGCTTCGTTAACTTTGTCTTTCCTACGTTGATCTTTAGTCCTATGTTGTTTGTATTCTGAGTTAGCTTGTGTATTTTATCTTGCAAGGATGTCCTTGTCCATAGCCACCTGAAGTGGAGCCTTGCATATGTTGGCACTAAAAAATGTAACCGTCCTCGCTGTGTTACTTGCCCTGTAGTCTGGGAAATAAAAACGATCGCCTTTCCTAAAACTATCCTCACTCTTCATGAGGGGATTCACATGTGAGTCCTGGAATGTGATATATGCCATTGTATGCAAAAGATGCAGGGTAAAAATTGGTGAAACTGGTCTCAGATTAGGTGACCGTATGCAGAAACATCTGAAGGATATCACCCCATCCACAGAGGCAGATCTTATTTTTCTGGTAACAGCTGCCTAGTGCTTGAGAACTGCAACATTCAAGAATATTGGACACTGGAACCAAATGGTTTGAACTTGCAATTCAGTTACACCTAACATTCCGCTCTTCCACAATCATAATCCCTCTGCACTAAGTTCCACTCCGTTCTCACTTATAACACACAGTTCAGAACATCCTTATGGCATCAGATTACAACCCCTCTACCCCAGCTGTAATCACCTGTTCTGCCTTCTGTTGGCTAGACTACCATTGTATCACTCTCTCCCCTTTCCATGGTTCCCTACTCCTTATTATGACCTACGTATCACAAGTTACCATTTAAACATTCTCTACACTCCACCATGTGCACTTCTGAACACAGCTTCTTACAAGCCACAGCTTCTTACAAGTCACAGCTAAGTGCTCCATTCATTCTATTTTTTTCCATTCTTATTTTTTACATAGCAATCATGTGAATTTATATTTTATCTTCTCTCTCTATTTCTTCAACCTGTGTGTTTTTGTATGATTAAGGTTCACATCGAAATGTCACAATTGTGTCCTCGTTAAGTAATAAAGCTGTTCCTAGTTTTTTCCTAGTTTATACATTATGGAGGATTTTAAGAATATATGGAATACCGTCTAAGATTGTCAACATCATTAGTGACCTCTACAGTGGATATGTTTGTGCAGTCAAAACATGAGAAGGGATGAGTGAATGGTTCCAGATTGAAACAGGTGTGAAACAAGGATGTATGTTATCTCCCTTGCTTTTTGGAATTTCCATAGACTTCATAATGAAAAAATGTTTCAAAGGTAAAACGAGCATTGATTGAGTACGTGAGACCCAACTGGAAGATATTGATTTTGCAGATGACATAACTCTTATCAGCGACAATATGAAATCGGTGCAAGTAAAAACAGATACCCTTTCTTCAATGGCTAATAAAATAGGACTTGAAATCAACAAGGATAAAACAAAAATAATGAAGGTTCTTATTATTGACGAAGGACAAATATATGTAGAAGGAATAGCTGTTGAAGAAGTAAACCATTTTGCATATATCGGTAGCTATATAGACCACAATGGTGACACCAGAAAAGAAGTTAGAATTCAAATTGCCAAAGCAGCATTGACCTTCAATGGCATTCAGAAGTTTTTATCAGCATAGAAACCAAATTAAGATTATTCAATTCAAATGTAATATCCACCCTCATTTATGCAAGTGAAAGCTGGAAAACAACTAAAGAAATATATAAGAAATTAGACTCTTTTGAAAACAAATGCCTAAGGAAAATACTTGGTATAAAGTGGAATGAATTCAAGAACAATGCATAGATCAGACAGATGAGCAAACAACAACCTGTCTCATGGTTGATCAGAAAAAGAAGATGGACATATGTCAGTCATGTGATGAGAAGAAACAATCAGAGAATCCCCAAACAAGCTATCAAATGGAACACAACAGGTCAAAGAAAAAGAGTCGACCATGTGAAGCTCTAAAGAGGACATTGTTAAGAAAAGCCAATTCAGTGGGCATAACATCCCTTGATGAGATTGAAAAACTCGCTGAAGACAGGACATCTTGGCGAACTACCATGCGGACCTTATGTGATGTTTAACGGCAAAGGATGGATGTAAGATACATTTTACATTCACTTCGAATGCAGTTCTTTGTCCATGCATGTTAGTCAGCTCATTGAGATTTTGTTTCTCTTGGTCTTCCTCACCTTCTTTTGCCTTTGTTAGTTTTCATGTGATTACCAGGTTCCGCAACATCTATTTTCTCATGATGTGTCCAAGAATCTTATATTTTTGTTGTTGTGATTTTTAACTTGTCTTTGGTGTTCAGCAACTTCATAGAGGACTTTTTCTTCATAGAGGACTTCTTCTTCATAAAGGACTTCTTCTTAATAGAGGACTTCTTCATGTGTTCTTCTAGCTGCTGACAGTATTTGTTGCATCTTTCTCTACAACCACATCTCTGGTGTTTCCAGTTTCTTAATCGTCGTTTGTTAATTTCCCAAATTTCATATCTGTATGGTGAAGAAAAAGAGGTCGACCGTGTGAAACTCTAAAGAGGACATTGTTAAAAGAGGCCAAATTAGTAGGCATAAAATCCCTTGATAAAGCTGAAAAGCTCGGCGAAAACAGGAAAACTTGGTGATCCCTATGTGGCGCTTAACGGCACAGGAAGGATGTAAGAAGGTAGTGATATAGGTTCTGTATAGCACTGTAGTATCTTTCCATCACTTTTAAGAACATGCTCTTATTTATTATTATTTTATTCATGTCATAAAAAGCTGCTTTCACTTTTCCTATTCGTGATTTTTTTTTTTTTTTTTTCATTTATGCTCTTTCCATTAGCAGTTATTTTGTTGTTCTGTGGAAGTTGAATTTTATTTGCTCGTGTCAGTGCCTTCTCATTTACATGGCTAATGCACTTTCATATATTTTCTGTGGTTGATATTACCATAGTTTCTGCTGTGTTCCTCTCATTGATAACTTTGTTTGGCTTGACTGATTTTGTTTTCTGCTATCAACACAGCATCATGTGCAGCGATACGTGCAGCGCTGTAAAACATGACAGTTCATAATTTGGTAGTATGGATAAATTTAGATGGTTAGGACATAATAGTATTACAGGGAGTACTACGCTTTCAAGATGCATGGAGTGTGCAGTATGTAAAGCAGTGCTGTATTCATTCTAAGTTTGTCTCCTGTTGAAGCTATTTTGATTACAGTAAAATCCCTGTGTAATGGACTCTCAGCAATAATGGACCAGGTCTGCAGGTCCTAGCTGCACTCATATGTATATATAAAATTCTGGAAGTAGTGAACTTTGGATATAATGGACTAGCTAGCCAATCCCCTGTAAGTCAATTATAATGAGATTTTACTGTATTTTATTTTTTTGTTTGTTTGTTCTGAATTCAGGCCATTTTGCTTTGCTTTTTTTTGAAATTCAGATTTTTTTTCCCCCCCTAATCCATTGCTTGACAGTTTTTGCGCATGTATGTGCATGCTTTAAATTTTCTTGTCTTGTGGCTTTTTTATCAAACATGTCATATTCAGGTCAGCGGGCTGTAGGCGTTTTTATTGCTTTCATCGAACAACAAGCAGCCAAGTATGGGTTTGACTTTGCAAAAGATGGTAAGGGTTTTATTCTTATTCCTGGCCTGTCATTTGTCCCTCCCCCCCCCCTCCACAAATCAGGCCCCCTCCATTGCCCCTGCCCTAGTTGTGTTTCATACTGTTTAGTTCTGATGCTTCCTGCTGTAGTTCTGCTTTAGGGTGCGGTTTCCTTTTCTGTGAGCTAACCTATGTTAACTGTTACGTTAGACACTAGTGGGATCAATAAAGAAAAAAAAATGGTAAAAATTGTAGAAGTTATTCTAGTTGACGGGAAAATATATGATAGTAATTTACAGCAAAAATAACTAATGAAGAGTGTATGAGAAGAGCTGGAGAGACAAAAAAATCTTGTAAAACAAATAAAAGAGAGACAATATACTTTCATAGGACATGCAGTGAGAAGAAAAAGTTGAAAATATCATAACAGCAGGAAAAATAGAGGGAAGAAGATCAAGAGAAATGATACTGGACAGTCTGACGGGATGGTGTGAGAGATTGCAAACTGAGCTGATGGCCTGCATGAAGGATCGTGTACTCTGGAGAAGCATAATAGCCAACGCTAGTCAGCACAGCACCTGATGATGATGATAAATGTACATTTACTCGTAGATATTAAGGAGCATAAGAAAATGTAAATTTGTAATCCATGGGACTTTTGTGAAACAGATCTGTCTAGTCGGTTTTTTAAAAAGTACAAAATTTTGTAAATTTAAAAAAAAAATGAAACAAATACAAATAAAGAAAAAAAAATTATCTTTAGATATAACCAGTGGCTTGGGTTATTATGAGTATTTTGTACTTTTCACATGCAGCAGTATTTGTTTTACACATAGCCACCTCATAGATAACCCTTCATGTAATTTTCTCACTAAAAGACCTTCCCTGTGTGGTTCCACCTTTCTTGATCACCCTTGGTATCACTTTCTCATAGATCACCTTTTTTTTCTGTATTTTCAAACTTCTTCCTTCCTGTTATGATTCCAATATCCCTCCTGATCGCTGTTTACACGTATTTCTTTTAGATAACCTTCCCATTTTGTTTTTGTAGATTACTCATCATGTTTATTTCTGATAAAACTCTAGATTTGTGTAATTTTTCCATAGGTCACTTTTTTGTCCTGTATTCTAATGGATCACCCTTCCCATTTGATTCTGGTCTCTTGATCATCCTTGATGTAACATACCTTAAAATCACCATTTTTGCTGTATTTCCATAGATCACCATTCTTGTGTGGTTCCATGAAGTTTCTTATGTTACTTTCTCATAGTCCGTCTTCCTCTGAAGTTTCTTATGTTACTTTCTCATAGACCATCTTCCTCTGAAGTTTCTTATGTTACTTTCTCATAGACCATCTTCCTCTGAAGTTTCTTATGTTACTTTCTCATAGACCATCATCCTCTGAAGTTTCTTATGTTACTTTCTCATAGACCATCTTCCTCTGAAGTTTCTTATGTTACTTTCTCATAGACCATCTTCCACTGAAGTTTCACTTTTCATGTTTAATATTGTAGATAACCATTCTTACTGTATTTTCAAAGATATTCAAAAAGTCACACAGTAATGTCATACATTTGTCATTGGTCACCTTTCTTACTGTATTTCAAAGATCACTTTTTGTATGTGATTGACAAAGTCTCACAGTAAAGTCATACATTTGTCATAGATCGCCATTTTACTGCATTTTCAAAGATCACTTTTCCTATGCGATTCATAAAGTCTCACAGTAACATCATCACAGATTTGTCATACATCGGCATTCTTACACGGTTTTCAAAGGTTCCATATGTTTCCATTTTATTTCAGTTGGGAGAACACTCTTCTGATCTTATCTTGTAGTTTATCGTGCTTGGTTCTTTCTCACAGAACATAAACAGCTTTTGTTTTTAAGGCTAATTTCTTTTTCTTTTTTTTTTATAATGGGGAAAAAGCAGATTTTGTTCCTGTTTTTATATCCAGTTCTGTTTTTTCTTTTTACTGCTGTCAGCTTGGAAATGGTGTAATGTAGCTTCTTATTGTTTAATGTAATTTATATGCCCAGTTTGTTTTGAGAGCCAGGTAAAGGGCCAGAAGAAGATTTTATTTGTGTGTGCTTGTCAGGAATGAGGTAAGTGGGTCATAAGGAGGTTTTATTTTTGTTTAATGGTATTGAAAGAGGTCACAATTTTATGAATTTATAACATGTACATGCTGTTGTTATCTGCTTCTCTTAGTTAATATAACAGGCCACAGCAGGGCTTCTCAAGCTTTTATTTCTTTACGGTTTGTGCATTTTAATGATTTAATGAACTCTCCTCTTTCTGCTCCTCCTTCCTCTCTCTCTCTCTTTCTCTATCTCAGTCCCTCTTTCTTTGTCTTGTCTTCTCCAAATAATAGAAAACTATTATATATGTGGCCATAAAGGCCATATTGCTATCATTGAGAATCTCTAGAGTCCTGTAAAGGACTAATCAGTTTTATTTACTGTCAGCATCATAAAATATGTAAATATTGTATTCCTCTCAACCCTTGTTGGAAATTGACTTGCTTATATTTATCATTTATATTTATCATATAAGTCAACCGTAACATTTATGTTTCTTTTACATGATTTGACGGGCAGTGCTTATATTTATCATATAAATTAACCATAACATTTATGTTTCTTTTACGGTAAAAATAGAATGTGTTAGAGTGACTGTACAGTTATGTGTGTTGGTTTAAAAAAAAAGGATAAGGCCATGCTGTCACCTTTATTTTTGTGGTGAACTAAGGAAAAAGGCTGTTGAGTTTTGTGAGCCTGGACTTAGCTAATAAACTAGGTCTCAGAGTGGCCCTGGACTTAGGTAATAAACTAGGTCTCAGAGTGGGTCTGGACTTAGGTAATAAACTAGGTCTCAGAGTGGCCCTGCACTTAGGTAATAAACTAGGTCTCAGAGTGGCCCTGGACTTAGGTAATAAACTAGGTCTCAGAGTGGGCCTGGACTTAGCTAATAAACTAGGTCTCAGAGTGGGCCTGGACTTAGCTAATAAACTAGGTCTCAGAGTGGGTCTGGACTTAGGTAATAAACTAGGTCTCAGAGTGGGTCTGGACTTAGGTAATAAACTAGGTCTCAGAGTGGCCCTGGACTTAGGTAATAAACTAGGTCTCAGAGTGGGTCTGGACTTAGCTAATAAACTAGGTCTCAGAGTGGCCCTGGACTTAGCTAATAAACTAGGTCTCAGAGTGGCCCTGGACTTAGGTAATAAACTAGGTCTCAGTGGGCCTGGACTTAGGTAATAAACTAGGTCTCAGAGTGGGCCTGGACTTAGGTAATAAACTAGGTCTCAGAGTGGGCCTGGACTTAGGTAATAAACTAGGTCTCAGAGTGGGCCTGGACTTAGGTAATAAACTAGGTCTCAGAGTGGGCCTGGACTTAGGTAATAAACTAGGTCTCAGAGTGGGCCTGGACTTAGGTAATAAACTAGGTCTCAGAGTGGGCCTGGACTTAGCTAATAAACTAGGTCTCAGAGTGGCTGGACTTAGCTAATAAACTAGGTCTCAGAGTGGGGCTGGACTTAGCTAATAAACTAGGTCACAGAGTGGGTCTGGACTTAGCTAATAAACTAGGTCACAGAGTGGGTCTGGACTTAGCTAATAAACTAGGTCACAGAGTGGGTCTGGACTTAGGTAATAAACTAGGTCTCAGAGTGGGTCTGGACTTAGCTAATAAACTAGGTCTCAGAGTGGGTCTGGACTTAGCTAATAAACTAGGTCTCAGAGTGGCCCTGGACTTAGCTAATAAACTAGGTCTCAGAGTGGGGCTGGACTTAGCTAATAAACTAGGTCTCAGAGTGGGTCTGGACTTAGCTAATAAACTAGGTCTCAGAGTGGGTTTGGACTTAGGTAATAAACTAGGTCTCAGAGTGGGGCTGGACTTAGCTAATAAACTAGGTCTCAGAGTGGGCCTGGACTTAGCTAATAAACTAGGTCTCAGAGTGGGGCTGGACTTAGCTAATAAACTAGGTCACAGAGTGGGGCTGGACTTAGCTAATAAACTAGGTCACAGAGTGGGGCTGGACTTAGGTAATAAACTAGGTCACAGAGTGGGTCTGGACTTAGGTAATAAACTAGGTCTCAGAGTGGCTGGACTTAGCTATAAACTAGGTCTCAGAGTGGCTGGACTTAGGTAATAAACTAGGTCACAGAGTGGGGCTGGACTTAGCTAATAAACTAGGTCACAGAGTGGGGCTGGACTTAGCTAATAAACTAGGTCTCAGAGTGGGTCTGGACTTAGCTAATAAACTAGGTCACAGAGTGGGTCTGGACTTAGCTAATAAACTAGGTCACAGAGTGGGTCTGGACTTAGGTAATAAACTAGGTCACAGAGTGGGGCTGGACTTAGCTAATAAACTAGGTCTCAGAGTGGGGCTGGACTTAGCTAATAAACTAGGTCACAGAGTGGGTCTGGACTTAGCTAATAAACTAGGTCTCAGAGTGGGTCTGGACTTAGGTAATAAACTAGGTCTCAGAGTGGCCCTGGACTTAGGTAATAAACTAGGTCTCAGAGTGGGCCTGGACTTATTAAATGAAGTAGGTCAGAGAGTGGGCCTGGATTTAGTTAATGAAGTAAGTCTCAGAGTGTTTCTCATAGTTGTGGATCTGCATGTTAGACCCACTCCTGAAGTGAAGCAGGCTACTGTAACCCACCCTGCTTTAGACCTGGCAAATGTACTTAGAGATCCTCACAGCACTGGCTACAAGTAAAAACTCCTAGATCACCTTTCATACCCTGTTGCGTGTTGTCATAGTGTCTTTCAAAGTGGGCGATAATTCCCCCCCTCCCCCCACTCGTGAGTGTTGGAAAGGAGCAGGGGGACGGTGAAAGAAAAAGAGGTAGCAGGGGGCAATAGGAAAAAGGAGCAGCAGATTGGGGCAGTAATACCTTTGATGGTCCAAGAATTTGAAGATGGCATGCGCTTCAAAGGCCTCAGTTGGATGTGAAGATCCTTTTTTAGCTGCCTTAAAGGGGATGTGATCAGGAAAAGGAGATGGACATATGTTGGTCACATGTTGAGAAGAAACAGTCGGAGAATCCCAAAACAAGCTATCAAGTGAAACACAACAAGCCAAAGAAAAAGAGGCAGACCGTATGAAACTCTGAAGAGGACATTGTTAAGAGAGGCCAAATTAACAGGCATAAAATCCTTTGATGAGGTTGAAAGGCTCGCCGAAGACAGGAAAAATTGGCGAACTACCTTGCAAGCCCTGTGTGACATTTAACAGCACGGGAAGGATATAAGATATCAGATAAGGGGATGTGTAGGCCGGCCAGTGTTTTTTCTTTATCACTAGTGGAACATCATTTCTGAGAGTCCAGAATAAAAAAAAATGTCAGCAATGCCACAAGCAAAAAAGAAATGTAGACAATATAGTGTGGACTGAAAGTTACTAAACATGGAGATCTAAAGACTTATTCTTAGCACTTTTCATCCTGATATCGAGAAACTTTGTGTCCCTGCATGAAACTCATCCATCACTTTAAAGTTGAGAAAATAATTCAGTGAGTGAGTTATAAATGTTCTCCTTCATATTGTTAAATAAATTGGTTTTGCTAGCTGAAGTTTTTCAGTTGTGTAATGCATATCCTAGTTTAATAGGCCATTGTACGAGTGGCATATAAGGGGGCTTCACAAGTGGCATGTAAGGGGACGTCACAAGTGGCATGTAAGGGGGCTTCACAAGTGGCATATAAGGGGACTTCACAAGTGGCATGTAAGGGGGCTTCACAAGTGGCATGTAAGGGGACGTCACAAGTGGCATGTAAGGGGGCTTCACAAGTGGCATGTAAGGGGACGTCACAAGTGGCATGTAAGGGGACGTCACAAGTGGCATGTAAGGGGACGTCACAAGTGGCATGTAAGGGGACGTCACAAGTGGCATGTAAGGGGGCTTCACAAGTGGCATGTAAGGGGACGTCACAAGTGGCATGTAAGGGGGCTTCACAAGTGGCATGTAAGGGGACGTCACAAGTGGCATGTAAGGGGGCTTCACAAGTGGCATGTAAGGGGACGTCACAAGTGGCATGTAAGGGGACGTCACAAGTGGCATATAAGGGGACGTCACAAGTGGCATATAAGGGGACTTCACAAGTGGCATATAAGGGGACGTCACAAGTGGCATATAAGGGGGCTTCACAAGTGGCATATAAGGGGACTTCACAAGTGGCATGTAAGGGGTCATCACAAGTGGCATATAAGGGGGCTTCACATAGTTGTGGATCTGCATGTTAGACCCACTCCTGAAGTGAAGCAGGCTACTGTAACCCACCCTGCTTTAGACCTGGCAAATGTACTCTAGAGATCCTCACAGCACTGGCTATAAGTAAAAACTCCTAGATCACCTTTCATACCCTGTTGCGTGTTGTCATAGTGTCTTTCAAAGTGGGCGATAATTCCCCCCCTCCCCCCACTCGTGAGTGTTGGAAAGGAGCAGGGGGACGGTGAAAGAAAAAGAGGTAGCAGGGGGCAATAGGAAAAAGGAGCAGCAGATTGGGGCAGTAATACCTTTGATGGTCCAAGAATTTGAAGATGGCATGCGCTTCAAAGGCCTCAGTTGGATGTGAAGATCCTTTTTTAGCTGCCTTAAAGGGGATGTGATCAGGAAAAGGAGATGGACATATGTTGGTCACATGTTGAGAAGAAACAGTCGGAGAATCCCAAAACAAGCTATCAAGTGGAACACAACAGGCCAAAGAAAAAGAGGCAGACCGTATGAAACTCTGAAGAGGACATTGTTAAGAGAGGCCAAATTAACAGGCATAAAATCCTTTGATGAGGTTGAAAGGCTCGCCGAAGACAGGAAAAATTGGCGAACTACCTTGCAAGCCCTGTGTGACATTTAACAGCACGGGAAGGATATAAGATATAAGATAAGGGGATGTGTAGGCCGGCCAGTGTTTTTTCTTTATCACTAGTGGAACATCATTTCTGAGAGTCCAGAATAAAAAAAAATGTCAGCAATGCCACAAGCAAAAAAGAAATGTAGACAATATAGTGTGGACTGAAAGTTACTAAACATGGAGATCTAAAGACTTATTCTTAGCACTTTTCATCCTGATATCGAGAAACTTTGTGTCCCTACATGAAACTCATCCATCACTTTAAAGTTGAGAAAATAATTCAGTGAGTGAGTTATAAATGTTCTCCTTCATATTGTTAAATAAATTGGTTTTGCTAGCTGAAGTTTTTCAGTTGTGTAATGCATATCCTAGTTTAATAGGCCATTGTACGAGTGGCATATAAGGGGGCTTCACAAGTGGCATGTAAGGGGGCTTCACAAGTGGCATATAAGGGGGCTTCACAAGTGACATATAAGGGGCGTTGAAGATGTGGCCTGGGAGAAAAGGGGGCAGCAGCCTGAACAAGCTTGGGAAACACTGTCATAGACCATCTATCCTGTGCGTTACTGCAGGAAGTCTTTTGATCACACTTACTGAAATTTTGGTCATATCACCTTTTTTAGTGTGTTTTTGTAGATCACCCATCCTGTGTTGGTCCTGAAGGTCTTCTTTATTGTCCTTCTTGTTAACTTTTGGTTGTGTACTGCTTTCTCTTTAAACATCCATCTTATAGTTCCAGAAAGTGTCTTGATCACTCTTTAAGAAACTTTTGGTTATATTACCTTTTGAACTGGGTTCTCTTTGATTCCTCCCCCCCTCCTTTTTTGTTTTCTAGAAAATCTTTTGGTCACAAATTTAACAGATGACTGGGTGCTAAACCAGATAACCAGTTGGAAGATGACTGGGTGCTAAACCAGATAACCAGTTGAAAGATGACTGGGTGCTAAACCAGATAACCAGTTGAAAGATGACTGGGTGCTAAACCAGATAACCAGTTGAAAGATGACTGGCTGCTAAACAAGATGACTAGTTGAAAGATGACTGGCTGCTAAACCAGATGACTAGTTGAAAGATGACTGGCTGCTAAACCAGATGACTAGTTGAAAGATGACAGGCTGCTAAACTAGATGACTAGTTGAAAGATGACTGGCCGCTAAACTAGATGACTAGTTGAAAGATGACAGGGTGCTAAACCAGATGATTTGTTGAAAAGATGACTGGCTGCTAAACCAGATGACTAGTTGAAAAATGACAGGGTGCTAAACCAGATGATTTGTTGAAAAGATGACAGGCTGCTAAACCAGATGATTTGTTGAAAAGATGACAGGCTGCTAAACCAGATGATTTGTTGAAAAGATGACTGGCTGCTGAATCTGATGACTAAAACATTGTAGAAATGTTAAAAAATATTATTCAGAAAACCATACAGGAGGGAAAATTGCAAGGCAAGTGAGCAAGTGGATAGCAATAGAGCCAGTGAGTGGACAACTTCAAGAATTTGGCAGAAAAGTCCATTCATTTGAACTGTCAAGACAAGAGGCAGAACATGCTGGATATCCACTTCAGCCACCTATCAGGCACGGGATGATGGTGAAAGGAAAAGTGACTGCGCAGAAAATGGCTTTTTGCTGGATACGAAAACAAAAACTGCAGGAAGATCATACAAGATCAGACTCCGGGTACTGGAAGATAAATTACGTCAGTTATTTTCGTAAAATATTTTTTTACCATGCTTTCAGTTTTCCTTTCTTTTGAAATATCTTAGTTTTTACAGATTTTAAAGATTGATCAGTTCACAACATTTAACAGTGTTTTATTTCTCGTTAGTTCACAACATTTAACAGTGCTTTATTTCTCCTTTAGGATTTTATTTACTTTTGCAGCTTTTGATATTGCTTTGTTTGTTTTAGTTGTTGTCCTAGTATTTGTAACTGTAAAGTGAATGATCACAGCATTGCTGCATACTTTCACAGTGTGATTTAGTTGCCATATCACTTTATGCTTACTGACATGTCTGGCCGGACAGTTTGTGAATGCTGATAACAGAACATGTTTAAAAATATCACGTTGAGTCTTTCAGCTTTGTAGTTTAAATGGGTTGTTTGTTTCTCTTGCTGTTTGTTTAAAATATGAAATTCTGTGGGTTGCTTCCATCATCATCATCATCATCGTCAAGTAATTGGTAGTCATGCTTTTCTATACAGATCTCATCCTTGATATTTTCCATCAGTAATTTGGCGGTTTGTTTTTTTTGGATGTACTATCACATTACATTAGACTGTCCATTTTTTTTTTCTTCTTGGTCTTCTCCTGCCTCTCTTCTCATTTATCTTTCCTGTTGTTATGGTGTTTTCATGCCCTTTCTTTCCATTATATGTCCAATGATGATGGCTGTTGTTTTCTTATGAGTTTAATTAGGTTCCTTTCTACATTTACTTTTCTTAGATGGTCCCTGTTTGTCATCTTAGCTGTCTTTCGGTGTTTTTGTGTGATTTATAATGGGCACTAACACTATATCCCTATGTGCCTCTAAAGCATGACCTTTACCTTTTACCCTTTTTTACCTTTGTCAGTATCCCGCTTTTTAAAAATCTTTTATTGTGTGAATTCATTAGACAGGAAAGGAAGGCAACCTAAACTTGACAAGAAAGGAAGGAAAACTTGACGTAGAGAGTTAAACAGTCAGATAACTTCCAAGGTCACCAGAGGAATGTTCTTCAGTCATTTAAAGTCTTGTGACACCGGGGGAGGGAGAGTGTGTCTTAAGTTTTCTATATCTTTTGAGGTTATAGCACTCCTATGGACATCTTCTCATGTCTAAATATTTCACTTAATTGTTTTGACTCTTGTGAAACACTAGATTGGCCTAAATATGCATTGTTTCTTCCTCCTTCAGCAGTGACGTCAGATTTCATCGAGATGGCCCGACTGGAGAAGGAAAATGATGATGAGAATGAGGATCGAAGCAAAGATAGAGATAAAGGCTTTAATGAGAGCCCACAGGCATCTCCCATTGCACCAAGACATTCCAGGGACGATGAGAACCGTGATGAATCTCAGCTCATGATAAACACTTCCACATTGTCTGCTCCTGAAGTTTCACTAGTTCCTTCCCCTGATGTTTCAAAGGTAAGTAACTCTTATTTTTATTATATTCTAAAATTCATATGCAGAAGAGCACAGGAATTGTAGAGGCAATAATTGGTTCAGTTCTCAAGCGAAGGCAATAGGTTAGAGAATTGCTGCTGTCTTGTACCAGTTAACATAGCTGTAAAAGTGGTAGGAAAACTGTCTCAGGAAATGGAGAATATCTACCTGCAGAATGAGGTATACAGGGGTTCAGTATGAGTGTGAGCTGTCAGTATATTAAGAGAAAATGAATTATTCTTCTAAAAAAAAAAAATTAATTACATGAGTAATATCAAGTGAACATTCTTTTTTCCGGGAGCATCCAACCCTAAACAGGCTGAGCAAAATAAAATAGGGATCTCTGTGAAAGATGTCAACGCACACAAGTTCACTAAAGCTTTGGCTGACTTTCTCAAGAGGACTGGCAAGGTCAAGGTTCCTTAGTGGGCAGATTTTGTCAGACTCGGCCGTTTCAATGAGCTGAGTCCATATACGATGAGGACCGGTTCTACATTAGAGCGGCCTCTGTTGCTTGGCATTCGTACATCAGAGCTCCTTGTGGAGTATGGTGGCAACAAACATAACGGCACAACTCCCCAGCCATCACTGTCTAGGATCACGCTCTGTGGCCCGCAAAGTTCTCCAGACATTTGAAGCTCTCACTTTGGTGGATCAGGATGCCAGTACTGGTGGCTGAAGATTGACCTCTCAAGGATGCCGTGGTCTGGACAGAATAAAAGGAAAATAATAATAATATCAGGTGAACATTAGCTAAGGAAACATAGCTAAGGAACCAAGTTCTAGATCTTGGGAAGCCTTGAGAGCAAAGGTTAGAGATGTGGATGATCTCATCCAATCAGTGAATCCCAGTGGCCAGTGCCTGTTTGCACAGTTCCTGCAGGTACATGCTGATCTGTTAGTTCAGGGTGGCTGCCAGGTATATTACATTTACTTCTTGTATATGTTTAGATAGACCAGGATGGTGACACCAGAAAGGAAGTTAGAATTAGAATTGCAAAAGCAGCTTTGTCCTTCAAAAATCTTGAGAACATTTGGATTTGAAAAGTTATAAGCACAAAAACCAAGTTAAGATTGTTCAGTTCAAATGTAATATCCACCCTCAATTATGCATGTGAAAGCTGGAAAACAACTAAAGAAATAGACAAGAAATTAGACTCTTTTGAAAAAAAAATGCCCCAGGAAAATACTTGGTATAAAATGGAACGATTTTAAGAACAACACAGAGATAAGACAGATGAGCAAACAACAACCTGTCTCATGGGTGATCAGAAGAAGATGGACATGTGTAGGCCATGTGATGAAAAGAAACAATCAGAGAACACCAAAACAAGCTATCAAGTGGAGCACAACAGGCCGAAGAAAAAGAGGTTGGCCACATGAAATTCTAAAGAGGACATTGTTAAGAGAAGTCAGTTTAGTGGGCATAACATCCCTTGATGAGATTGAAAGACTCGCAGAAAACAGGAAAATTTGGCAAATAACTATGCGAGCCCTATGTGATGTTTAACGGCATGGGTAGGATGTAAGATATGTTTAGAAAATTCTTGCTATAGGATCTGCCTGTAACAGCAAGGATAGGTTTACGTTTAGAAGATTCTTTCCACAGGATCTGCCTGTAATAGCAAGGATAGGTTTATATTTAGAAGATTCTTGCAGGATCTACCTGTAACAGCAAAGATAGGTTTACATTTAGAAGATTCTTGTTGCAGGATCTACCTGTATCAGCAAGGAAGGTTTATAGCAGCAGAGGCTGTGTTGAAGATGTTGTGGGACAAGCAGGAAGAGGGATAGGTGGCAGATTTTTGAGAGAGGGAATAGTGGCTTTCCTTTGCAAATAAGGATTGGTGGCTTTCCTTTGCAAAGAAGGAATGGTAGTTTTCTCTTTTGAAAAGGGATTGGTGGTTTTCCCTTGCAAAGAGGAATGGGTAGTTTTCTCTTTTGAAGAAGGATTGGTGACTTTCACTCGCAAAGAGGAATTGGTGGCTTTCCTCTGAGAAGAGGAAATAGTGGCTTTCCTTTGCAAAAAAAGGGATTGGTGACTTTCTTTTGTGAAGAAAGAACTGTAGCTTTCCTTTGTGAAGACGGGCTAGTGGCTGTCCTTAAAAAGGGATTTGTGGCATTCCTCTGCAGAATGACCTCTGCAGTTCTTTTGTTGGTATGGCCCTTAAACTCGATGTTACAGCCCTTTGGATGTCATCAGTATCATCAAAAATGCATCCTTTCAGTGGTAACTTTAATTTTGGGAATAGAAAATATTCTCAGGGAGACAAATCTGGGAATAGGGTGTATGGTTGAGAACAAACACTTGTTTTTGGGCCAAAAATTCCTGTACAACTACCGCCAGGTGAGCCTGTGCATTATCATGAAGAAGGAAAAAACTGCAAGGTGTTGAATACTCGGGTCGGACTCGGAGAATCCTTTTCATGGGCGTTTCAAAATACTTAAATAAACTTTGGCAGTGACAGTCTGTCTCTCTGGAATAAATTCTTTGTGAATAACTCCTTTGCTGTCGTAGAATCACACCAACATTGTCTTCACTTTCAACTTTTGAAGACAAATTTTTTTGCCATTTGGTGATGATGATGACTTCCACTGAGCACTTTGGCTTTTAGTTATGGAATCATAACGAAAAATCCATGTTTCATCCTCTGCAACAATCAAATTTAAGAAATGTTTATTTCTGTGACACGTTTTGATGTCTTTTGTGTACTCGACACGCTGATGTTTTTGGTCATCAGACAGCAAATGTGGTAGAAACCGGCAAGCAACTTTTTTCTTGCCCAAATCTTCCACTAAAATTTTACGAATGGTCTCTCAGTTAACACCAAATTCATCTGCCATCATCCTCACAGTCAAACAATGATCTTCTTGTATCTGTTCTCTGGCTTTTGCAATGAGTTCCTCATTATGAACATAAATTGGGCATCCATGTCTAGTTGCATTTGTAATCATTTCCACACCATTTTTAAATCATGATTTCCACCTGAATATCTGTGCACGAGATAAACAATTATCCCTATAAATTTGTCACATCAATTCAACTGTCTCAGTGGCACTTTTTCTGAGTTTTAAACAGAATTTAATGTTAGTTTTTTGCTCCATGCTGATTATGTAACAATGCACCTCTGACTGGGTCAACAAAATGGCGGCTTGTTTGTCATCTGCTTATCAGGTGGTGATGAAAAGTTGCCAGATAATAGATAAAGGTTGCCTCTTTGATTTCCATGCTTTGCTTTATAGATGGCATTTTTGTCTTGGCCATAATAAAATCAGTCTCATTACTTAATTGTTGGACCGTGTATTTTCAGTCCCCGAGCATTTCTTTAGCAGACTTCACTGCCATGAGGACCATGACAACCTCTGCCTCGTTAGCCAGGTTAGGGCTAACTAGGTGTACCAACAGAGGGGAGGGACAGGGTAGGGTCTTGATTGGCTGTGGTTCACCAGCCCCGATGCCAGCGGTGTCAGCAAAGAGTCTCTGACTAATCACCCCAAGGTCTTAGGGATGAAGTCTGAAGCAATTTTGAATGGAATTTTAACCAATAGAATGACCCATTTATAAAAGCTACACGTGGGGTCAGTATAAAATTTTAAAAGCCAGAGTTGGAAGCAACTTTGGGTGCAGCCAGAGTCAGTACATGCTTACGGAAGAGTTGAATCTTGAGCCAGGAAGAATAAAATTAGAAGAACCAGTGTTGAAAGCAGCTCTGAGTGCAGTCAGTTAAAGTCAGTAGAAGTGTACTGTCTGTGAAAAAAAGTTGGCTTTGGAGTCAGACAGTAGAAGAGTTGAAGAGCTGGAGTTGTAAGCAACTCAGGGTGCAATCAGAGTCTGTAGAAATATTGAGAAAAACTGTAGAGTTAGATTTGAAGTTGTATATCAGTTCCTTTGTCTTAGAAGGACATGGGTTTATTTATTCATTTCTTCTTCTTATTCATACACACAATGGTGATGATGCATGGTACTCTGATTTTTGCAGTGCGCCTTTTGGCTGGGTACCTCCAACTTCAGTACCTGTCCTTGCTAGGGCAGACTGTGGTCTTGCTCGGACTGCCATGAAGACATGGCCTGGTCAAAACTTTGTTTTCCAGCCTCTGGTGTCTGTACTTAAGCCCCTTCTCCATGCCAGACGGCTTTGAGACAGTTTCCCAGAGACACTCTGACTTTGGGATGAGGAATCTGATGATTGCCTCAGTGATATCCATTCCCCACCACCTATAGTCTGCTGACTCTGTTTTGTTTACATCATTCTGATAGCCATTGTTGTAAAGACCCATAAACTTGTCATGTCTTAGATTAATTAGTTTCACACCAGATTTTCCTCATCCCTACCGGCGATCTCCATGTCCCCATCCATCAACCAACCTGACATTACATTTTACAAAAATAACAATTACAGTTAGTTTTGATTGCTACAGGTTTCTGGGCTGCAGAAGTAGGTCAGAGTTTTTAAGCAAACAGATCTATGTTCCCTGTCTCACAAAGACTGTGTTAAGATAAGTGTTTTCTTAACACAGTTGTTCCAAGGGAGGACTTATTCATTCATTTTATTTGTGTTGAAGAATGTTTAGGAAATTAATAAAAACTGTAAATAACTGCTTATGATTAAAATTATTTTTAACGTTTCTCTGTTGACGTGTTCACATCTTTTTTAACTGTTTGTTCTTCAGCGTCCAAAGTCCTTGGAAGACAACTTGAACGAGTTTAGGTCTCATTATCAAAGTCGGTGCCTGAGTAGATTTAACTCGGTCAAGAGGAAGCAGCTTGAAAGATTGAGGCAGCGGTCCGACTGGTTTTTGAGTCCCATCGTCCGAGAAAGAAATAACAGCAGAAAGGGCAAAGGAGATTGGGAACTGCGCCCGTTTGGCAGAAATGTTGTTCAGGCCAGCAGCGACCATTGCGGAAACGGAAGTGATGACTGCAGAAATAACTGCGGAAACAACACCGGTCACAACGGCAGCAAGAGAGCTCTGCAACAGAAAAACTCAGGGAACTCAACGGTAACAAAAGCTTCTTCAGAAGGTGCCGTACCAGAAACCTTCTCAGACGGAGACAGCGTGTTCACTGATAACACGAGTCGTAGCGAATCACCAGCTTCTGAACCAGTGTGGTCACGCGTTCTGAAGGTACATTCTCGGGATGCTATTCAGAGCGATACAATAGCTGAGTTTGTCCTCCCTGAGATGAGTTTCGAAGGGGGAAGCTCCGTCGCAGACCTCAGTATAGACTCTCATGACAGCATTAGCGGCCATTATTTCGTGGACCTGTCTCCATCTCTGGCCAGGGACAGAGTTTTTGAGGAGGTACAGGAGGAAGAAGGAATGAAAAAATGTGATGAGGAAGATGATGAAGATGATGATGATGATAACACCACTCCTACAGGGATGCAGGAAGATGATGATACTGTGGTGGTATCTGTTCCAGATCTTCAGCGGCAGGTCAGCACAGAGCCACAAATTTCGTGCTGTGAAGAACTCGACAAAGATTCCTCAGCAGATTCATTCTACGAATGTGCAGAAGTTATTGAGCAGATTAGAGAGGAACAGGGAGATAATCCTGAAACTGAAGACCCTGAACTTCCAATGCCGGGGGCACAGAAGGGGAGAGAACTTATTCAAGGGCAGCAATTTACACAGAGAACATTAGAACCAGGGGAAGTTGCAGAGAAGACGGATGAGGTAAGAGTAGACAGAGATGTGGAAAAAGAAGAGGTTTTGAGTAAGTCTTTGGAAACAGAAGTGTCTGAAGGTGACTTCCAATGTTTTCTGGTAGAACGTACTTATGGGGACAAATTTCCGAATTCCTAGCAGTAGACCAAATATTTTGTACACTCAAGGCCCGGAGCATTTCTTTTTTCAACTATATAACCATGATTTTAGCTCTATTTTTTGGCATGTTTTCTGGCATGTAGTACTTCTTTTCTACTTTGCTAATTTATACATGAATAAGGCCACAGCAATGCTAGCTTAAATTTGCAACGATTACTTAGATTATCAGAGATTTCTAATGGTTATGTTTTTTTTTAATACCACAGAGTTTTTGCCAGAGTTTTTGATGCAGATTTTTGTATGCGAAGGATGTTAAAAAAAAACAAAAAACTACAAAGGCATGTAAGCGTTGCTAGGACTTATATTTTCAGTTCCTGGAGCATACACGTATGGTTTTTATTTACATACCTGGAGTTTATTAGTGAGATGAATGTAAAACAGTTGAAAGTTGCGTAAAAATGAATGCAAGGAACTTAAATTTATGTCATATTATTTAATTTCTAATTTGCTTTGTATGTAGAATAATCATTTTTTTGTTTGTGTTGATGTTTTTTTTCTTTTGTTTTTTTTTTCTCTGTCTCTAACTTCTGGATTTAAAAAAAAATTTTTTTTTTCAAAAAGTGCCTGAAAGAGAAAAGTTCTATTTTCGAAGCAATTGCCATTAAGCTCCCAGTTTGCTTTGAAAGTAGTCAGTTTTAAGGGTTTTTAAAAATGTTTTCTAAGAATCATAGTCTGCTTTCTACAAATTGCATTACTTGATGCGTAAAAAAGTAGTCCTAATTGTATTTGAAAAGGCCCTCCTTTTGTGAAACATTACTTTTGCTGTTTGATGTTTGGCATGATTTGCCATCATCAGCTGCATGAAACATATTGGCTGCATGAAACATATTTGTGAAGTAGGTCAGTGGCCTCATTTCCAGTATGTTTTCTAAAAAATTTAGCAGTCTGCATAACTTGTGGGAAAACTTGAAGGAAATTTAAAAAACACCAATGTGACTCATTAATTATACACTAATCATTGATCTCAGAGAGAAAAGAAATGCTGACAGGTGATTCAATTCGTCTTCCTGAGTCACATTTACTTTCCCTAATCTTATCTTCCAGTTTTTGTAAAAAGATAAATTAGGCTATTTTTTTCAGGTGCAGTAAAGACAAACAAAATGGACTTTGTTGTGTTTTATATATACCTGTTTGTCATTTTTTTTTTGTTGAAAAATCCATATTAAATTTGTGTTAATGTGTACAAATTACAATTATTCAAAGAAATAAAGAACTGGTCAGAGTCTGTGCTCCATAATTTCAGGCCAGACTTTTATTTTTTCTACTGTCTAACTGGCCACTTCATAAATTGTACATTTCTACCAAAACATGGCTCCAGTTCCTTCATAAACTGTATTTTTTTTTATCAAACATGACTGAATCCTTCATAAAATAGTACATTTCTACCAAACACAGCTCTGACTGCTTCATTAATAGTACATTTCTACCAAACACAGCTCTGACTGCTTCATTAATAGTACATTTCTACCAAACACAGCTCTGACTGCTTCATTAATAGTACATTTCTACCAAACACAGCTCTGACTGCTTCATTAATAGTACATTTCTACCAAACACGACTCTTGACCCCTTCCTAAATAGTACATTTCTACCAAAAATGACTTTGACTCCTTCATTAATAGTACATTTCTACCGAACATGACTCTTGACTCCTTCCTAAATAGTACATTTCTACCAAACATGACTCTTGACTCCTTCCTAAATAGTACATTTCTACCAAACATGACTTTGACTCCATCATTAATAGTACATTTCTGTCAGATGTGACTCTGACGAAACTCAAAATAGCCTATTACCGTGACTCTTATCCGCTGTATGACTGGCCCCTTCATAAATAGTACATTTCTTTTGACTCTGCCGCAGTCAGAATTATTTCTGTGACTCCACAGCCCCAGTTAAAGTCAATCTGCTTACTAGCTATTTTTTTCCTCTCTCTCTCTCTCTCTTTTCTTTTATTTTTAAAAATTTTATTATTACCAACCTGCGTCTGTCAGTGATGCTGTTAATGTCAGGTGGTTACTGCTCATTTTTTTTAAGAGTTTGCTGTTTGCCAACTCGTTTTTTTTAAAAAAATATCCGTAAAGAAAAAGAAAATCCACTATATCCACATGACAATTTACTATTGTACGTGCAGTCGCGATATATACAAGCAACGTTTTATTTTCCTGGGTAGACTTCAATTTTTGTCATATTGAATCGTACGGCAGGTTTATTATGTAACCCTTATACAGTTGAGGACAAGTCTTTTCTTGCTAAAAGTTTGTTTTTTTTGGGTTTTTTTTCCTCACCTTATATTGAACAGTCAAGTCTATATTTTTGTTTCTGTTCACTTTCATATTGTTTTCAATTTTCTATCATTGTTCCGGACAAGTGTTCATCAGTTAATAATTTATTAAACAAAGATGTATGTACTGTGAGCGCATGAAAGAGAGGCCATAAACTTTAGATGGGTGTCGCTATTTTCATATATTTTCCCTGGTTAACTGAGTGGTTAAGTGCTTGGTTTACTAATCCGGTGATACGGAGTTCAGTCCCAGTAGTGGGATTTTTTTCTGGTATACACACACAGGAAAAAAAAAAAAAGGCCCCAGAGTTCACCCAGCCTCTAAAAATGGATAGCAGAGAAATCTGGGAAGGTAAAGCGGCCAGGCATGATACAGACCACATCACACTTTTATGTGCAGAAGGTCTTGGGAAAATACGGGCCTAACTCCGTATTCTCCCGTGTGCCTCAATGGCACGGAAATGGGAATTTTAAAGAAGTATATGTCATCTCATGTACGAGCATGTTGTTGATCGAATCTGAATGAGTTTTATGTGTGGCTAGTCAGCCGACTCATTGTGATTTCTGTGTGATGTCGGATCTTCACCATAACCAAAAGAGCTTTGGCAGCCGATCTCACGGTCAAGGAGGCTGGAAAAAAATAAACAGCGTAACAAAATTAAGGAAATTTCATAACACAGTCCTGAATGCCTGATGGGACATGAACCTGGTAATGATGGGTGGCTTATCGTTGAAGTTTTCAGATCCTTTGTACCAAATTGTCAGCTAGAACCAGTCACAGATCTTGAAAATAATATTATTGGAGGTCATAAGTTTTGAATTTGTAACTCATTAGAGGTTATAAGTGTTGAAATTGTCACTCAGAAGTCATGAGTGTTGAAACTGTCATCCATTAGAGGTCATAAGTGTTGAAATTATCATCCATTAGAGGTCATAAGTGTTGAAATTGTCACCCAAAGGCCATGAGCATTCAAATTATCTCATCAGAGGTCAGAGGTCACACGTTTTGCAAATTGTTAATCCATAGGAGGTCACAAATATTTTTTTTTTAAAAAAGCCTTTCACTAGAGTTCATAAATCTTGAAATTGTTGAGTGTTAAAGGTCACAAGTCTACCACCAAATGTGAGATATTTAGTCTCAGAATTTTCATCAATTTTTTTCATAAAAAAGTCAGTTTCACTGATTTGAGAGGTCACAAATCCTCATGATAAAACTTCAGGAAACTTACAGGTCTATGATGCTTGTACATGTACAGTCTTTTATCTACATACTGATACACCTCAGGGCAGGTATACCATCCAGAGTTCTCAAGTGTCCATTGTTGTACGTAAAGGAATACGTTAATGGAATTTAATTCCGTTGTTACCAGGAGTGATTTCTCCAGTGTATTAATTATATGCTTTGAAGGTCTTGTGGAATTTCTTCTTGAAGGTCATATGGAGTTTATGCTTGAAGGTCATGTGGAGTTTATGCTGGAAGCTAATTTGGAGTTTATGCTTGAAGGTCTTGTAGAGGGTCTTTTTAGAGGTTTAGTTGAGTTTCTGCTTAAAGATCGTGAGGTGGTGATAAAGATTATCTTGTTGAACACATTGAATATTGTTACCACATTTATTTGATCGACACAAAGTCATACAGTTTTCATATGTTTTTTTCAATGTTTCTGTAATGCGAAAACTTTTAGGATATTTTAACATGCCCTTGGTAGTGAAAGGGTTAATGCTGTGAAAGTCTGTTCTCTTGATAATTTCTTGATTTTCCATCCTCATCTTTCATCATATTAGGAAGTTTTTTTTGTTTGTTTTTTTTCCTAAATATTTCCCAACAAATTTTATCAAATGATTGCCATTTCTGTTATGTACACATTACATAATCATTTCTCTTATAGAAAAATGACATAGTTCTATTTATACACATTGCATAGCCGTATTTTTAGTAAAGACATGGATGTTTTAAAAGTTTTGATGGTTGCTCAAGATATTTATCCAGTTTACATGTGTCTAATATGAGAAATTTATACTTTTGAATCCAGTAAAGTACACACATTCAGAGTGCAGCCATCTTGTTTTGGTTTTTTTTCCCCTAACATACCCACAGTTCATTGCTGCTAACATAAAGGCCTGACACCATATCCCCGAAATGCCTTAATGGATGGACATGGGGATTTTATCTTTTTTTTTTTTAACCAAAAGTTTCCCTTTTTTAGCTACCATATTTTGCCAGGTTGTGTTCTGTTTCTGTCTGTATCTTATTTGTGATGATCTCATATTAGTTATGTATATGACTGGTTGCTGTGTTATAAAATAGGAGTGTGGCCACATTGTTACGATTGATGAAGTGACAGAATAGGTCATATGGGATGGATAACAAAGTTTATTTTCAAAGTGTGAAGAGTCCTGTATGTAGGTCCATCTGACGTTCTGCCCTTCGTATCTCAACTTGTTCCATGTAGCAAAATATAGAGCAGCAGTTTAATACAACGTGTATGTAATGAACATTGGTAAAACTTTGACATGAAAAAAACTTTTACGTTCGGAAATGTGTTTAGAATTTTCTCTTATAGAGGTCAAGGTTGCCTCCATTCAGCCGTCTGGCTCCTTCTGGAACTGTGTAAGAAAAGGTGACCGGATGTAATGCCGACCACCACATCACCCTGTAGCGTGCCGTCGGGCCAAGGAAAGTCCAAATGCCTCTGTGGTGTGATTAGGGCTACATTTCACAATGGTTTTAAATGCTTTGGGCTTTACTTAGCAAGGCGGCCAGGCATGATGCTGACCACATCACCCTCTAGTGTGCTGACAGGTCAAGGAAAATATGGCCACAAACACCATATCCCCCTGTGCGCCTCTAAGATATGACAGGGTTACTTTTACCCCTTGCCCTATAACTGTTGTATGTAATATGTACACGTTTACAGAATGTGATCTGCTCATGCAGAAATTCTCACTCAGAGATCACTTTAACACTGTTCCTGCTGAACAGCATCCATGACACACATACATTTTTTGTTATCAAACATACTGGCTGCTATGTTTTAATGGGAAATGCCCATTTTTCTTGTTTTTTTTTTTAGCATTTACAGCAGTTTCAAGTGACATAATCCCTACTATGAAACAAACTTAATGACTGCGGTTATTTTAAAAATTGTTTGAGAAGTTATTTAAGTAGATCATGATGTGCTAAGAATTGAATTCATGTTTTTTTGTGCTTCCATAAAAGATCTGAAGACCCGCTATGTGTAAGATCTGCTGATATTTTGTTACTCACTTTTAGTTTTTTTTTGGGGGGTTTTTTTTTCACTTTTTGTTACACTTAGTTTGTTGCTGGTGTCAGATGTAGATATTGTTAGTGGGTATATGCCAGATAACAACTCAGAAAGCATGATTGCATAATGTAAGCCAAAATATGAGTTTCCGTTAGTTGTATTTTGACTTGAGCGAGTTAGAAGGAATGAATTTTGGTGATATCTTTTAAGCAGCTAATTTGCTGATTAGTTTTATATTACTGAGCTTTGAGTTTTATTAAAATATTTTTTGAGTATTGCCATAGCAGAGAAAATATCTATGTCTGTGTGTATTATGTGATTGACATCTTTAAAGGAATGTTGTTTGTTTTTTTTTTTTCATTTGTCTTTCATTGCAGTTTTTTGTGTTGTAGTTCTGTCACATTTCATTTTTACAAATAAATATGTAATATTTTTATGTGTAAGTACAATGATAACTGCAGTGAAAGTAGCTTGGGTGAAGTAGAGGTAGCCACAGATGGATAGGTCAGATTTGACATAAATTGGTACTAGTGGAGTGGATGTAGACAAAGGTGTATAGTTCTTTTTACATTTTCTTTTTATATCCTTGTTATTGTTCTATTTTCAGTTCATATTTTGGTTCAGGTTTAATTAGAATTATAAAATTTATTTGCAGAGCCAAAGGAAATTGACAATTAGTGTCAGGTTCAGAGGAAGTTGATGATTAGTGTCTGGTTCAAGGGATATTGACATTTAGTGTCTGGTTCAAGAGATATTGACATTTAGTGTCTGGTTCAAGGGATATTGACATTTATTGGGTGGGTCAGGAGAAATTGACAATTAATGTCTGGGTTAGGGGAAATTGACAGTTAGTGTCTGGGTTAGGAGAAATTGACAGTTAGTGTCTGGGTATGGGGAAATTGACAGTTAGGGTCTACTTCAGAGGAGAATGGCTTTTAATGTCTGTTTCCAAAGTAATTAGTTATTAATTGTGTTACTCATGGAGTATAATAATAATAATAATAACAGAAATTTGGTAGAAACTGCTGTTGAAACATTAAAAAATTTTTTTACCAGCAATCTGAATCAAGTATTCTGTTTTAAAACTTTTGAATCTTTTTATTGCCTTTGATGTCTGCCATTTTGTGACAGTGTTCAGATTAATTTTTTGTTCATTTCTATGATTTTCTTTTTTTTTTTTTTTAGCTGTTGTGCATGATCATCTGATTGAGTAGATTTTTATTGAAAAGTATTTGACTAAAGTATTACACATTGTGAAGTGTTCTGTCATTAAGTTGATCCTGTGAAGATATCAGTGACCTGGAAGGTGGACTGACCATGTTTGTTATGATATTTACCAAGTCTTAATCTCCGCTTCTCATTGGTTTTTACTGTTTTTTTTTTTCCAACACAATTTTTAAAAATTGAAATTTGTTGATGCTGTCTCTGATTGTGCAGATTATATGTATAACTTTCTTACATATTGATTTTAAAATGATTTTTAAAATAAACATTATTAATTATTTATATGTTTGTGACATAAGATTTAGATCATATTCATTTTTTTTTTGTGCTATTTTAATTTTTATAAACTCGGTCTCAGTTGTATTAGAAACTGCCCCTTTTGAAATGGCTGTACGAAAAGGTTATAACTTAATAAGTGAAAAAAATCTGGTCAGTATTTCTAGGTAGCTGGGATTAGCAATGGACATTGGCCTACTTTAATGCCATCTTCTTCTTCTGCATTCGGTCTCCTGTGCTTAGTCACATGGACAGAGAGGCAGTTCACTAATGCCAGGTGCATATAACCGTACAAAGATAAGTGCAGAAATGTTTTCTGCAGATGAAAATTGTTGAAAAAGGACACAAGGGTGAGTTTCAGTAACATAGTATGCTCAAAGCAGTGTTTCTCATGCTGTGTTAGCAGCCAAAGGAACATCTGGTTGCTCACTTCCCCTATGTATGCTATGTTCTGTACACAGTATTTAGGAAGGGAGACAACAACAGAGTTGGTGATGAAACAGGATAGCTCCCCTTGCCCCTTAAAAAAAAATGGACAGAAATAGTGTCAGAATAGTGTTGTATGTTTTAATGATTTTAATCATCAGTGATAGGACATCTCAAAAATATTAAGTCATTAAAAAACAAACATTGAACTGCAGCTGAATGTTATATTATTTTTGTTTTGCAATATTAAAGGACTGAATTTCATAGATTTTAAGAAGGCATTTGATAGCATACACAGAGATTCATTATGGAGAATTTTATGTCTATATGGAATACCATCTAAAATTGTCAACATCATTAAGGACTTATACAATGGATATGGTTGTGCAGTCAAGACAGAAGAAGGGATGAGTGAATGGTTCCAGATTGAAACAGGCGTGAAACAAGGATGTATACTGTCTCCTTTACTTTTTGGGATTACAATAGACTTCATAATGACAAAATGCTGCACAGGTAACACAGGTATTGACTGGGTACATGGGACCCAACTAGAAGATCTTGATTTTGCTGATGACATAACTCTTATCAGTAATAATGTGAATTCCATGCAAGAAAAAACAGATAGCCTATCTTCACTGGCTAGCAAAATAGGACTTGAAATTAACAAGGACAAAACAAAAATAATGAAAATTCCCATCAATCAAAATGGAAAAATACACATAGAAGGGACAGATATTGAAGAAGTCAATCAATTTGCATACCTTGGCAGCTACATAGACCAGGATGGTGACACTAGAAAGGAAGTTAGGATCAGAATTGCAAAAGCAGCATCAATCTTCAAGAATCTTGAGAACATATGGAATTCAAAAGTTATAAGCACAAAAACCAAGTTAAGACTATTCAATTCAAATGTAATATCCACCCTCATTTATGCATGCGAAAGCTGGAAAACAACTAAAGAAATAGAAAAGAAATTAGACTCTTTTGAAAACAAATGCCTAAGGAAAATACTCGGCATCAAGTGGAATGAATTCAAGAACAATGCAGAGATAAGACAGATGACTGAACAACAACCAGTCTCACGGGTGATCAGGAAAAGGAGATGGACATATGTTGGCCACTTGATGAGAAGAAATGAGCAGAGAATCCCAAAACAAGCTATCAAGTGGAACACAACAGGCCGAAGAAAAAGGGGCAGACCGCGTGAAACTCTGAAGAGAACATTATTAAGAGAGGCCAAGTTAACAGGCATAAAATCCTTTGATGAGGTTGAAAGACTCGCCGAAGACAGGAAAAATTGGCGAACTACTTTGCGAGCCCTATGTGACGTCTAACGGCACGGGAAGGATATAAGATATAAGATAAGAATATTAAAGGAAGGATGTATGTTGCATGTTTGTTTTATATGAGGTATAAATTTTCTGTGCCATATTGTTTAAAAAAAAAAAAAAGTAGTAGGGGACTTATGTATTTAGTTTCTTGGTGACTGTGTGTGATCATTAGTGTAGTGTCCAGGTGAGATGGAACTTGCATGCCAGAATAGCTTGTAAAGAAGATCCCTACCTGCCTTCCTTTCTCACTTTTTGTTTTACTGCTATAAGGGGCATAGACCATTGGCAAGTGCTGTCCATTTGTTTCTACTTCATTACTAAAGGGCAGAATGAAAGACAGGCCTGCACGCCCAGTTCTTCACCCTTTTAAAATAAAGTTAGGGTCTACTTCAGAGGAGAATGGCTTTTAATGTCTGTTTCCAAAGTAATTAGTTATTAATTGTGTTACTCATGGAGTATAATAATAATAATAACAACAACAGAAATTTGGTAGAAACTGCTGTTGAAACATTAACAAATTTTTTTTACCAGCAATCTGAATCAAGTATTCTGTTTTAAAACTTTTGAATCTTTTTATTGCCTTTGATGTCTGCCATTTTGTGACAGTGTTCAGATTAATTTTTTGTTCATTTCTATGATTTTCTTTTTTTTTTTTTTTCTGTTGTGCATGATCATCTGATTGAGTAGATTTTTATTGAAAAGTATTTGACAAAAGTATTACACATTGTGAAGTGTTCTGTCATTAAGTTGATCCTGTGAAGATATCAGTGACCTGGAAGGTGGACTGACCATGTTTGTTATGATATTTACCAAGTCTTAATCTCCACTTCTCATTGGTTTTTACTGTTTTTTTTTTTTCCAACACAATTTTTTAAAATTGAAATTTGTTGATGCTGTCTCTGATTGTGCAGATTATATGTATAACTTTCTTACATATTGATTTTAAAATGATTTTTAAAATAAACATTGTTAATTATTTATATGTTTGTAACATAAGATTTAGATCATATTCATTTTTTTTTTGTGTGCTATTTTAATTTTTATAAACTCGGTCTCAGTTGTATTAGAAACTGCCCCTTTTGAAATGGCTGTACGAAAAGGTTATAACTTAATAAGTGAAAAAAATCTGGTCAGTATTTCTAGGTAGCTGGGATTAGCAATGGACATTGGCCTACTTTAATGCCATCTTCTTCTTCTGCATTCGGTCTCCTGTGCTTAGTCACATGGACAGAGAGGCAGTTCACTAATGCCAGTTGCATATAACCGTACAAAGATAAGTGCAGAAATGTTTTCTGCAGATGAAAATTGTTGAAAAAGGACACAAGGGTGAGTTTCAGTAACATAGTATGCTCAAAGCAGTGTTTCTCATGCTGTGTTAGCAGCCAAAGGAACATCTGGTTGCTCACTTCCCCTATGTATGCTATGTTCTGTACACAGTATTTAGGAAGGGAGACAACAACAGATTTGGTGATGAAACAGGATAGCGCCCCTTGCCCCTTAAAAAAATGGACAGAAATAGTGTCAGAATAGTGTTGTATGTTTTAATGATTTTAATCATCAGTGATAGGACATCTCAAAAATATTAAGTCATTAAAAAACAAACATTGAACTGCAGCTGAATGTTATATTATTTTTGTTTTGCAATATTAAAGGACTGAATTTCATAGATTTTAAGAAGGCATTTGATAGCATACACAGAGATTCATTATGGAGAATTTTATGTCTATATGGAATACCATCTAAAATTGTCAACATCATTAAGGACTTATACAATGGATATGGTTGTGCAGTCAAGACAGAAGAAGGGATGAGTGAATGGTTCCAGATTGAAACAGGCGTGAAACAAGGATGTATACTGTCTCCTTTACTTTTTGGGATTACAATAGACTTCATAATGACAAAATGCTGCACAGGTAACACAGGTATTGACTGGGTACATGGGACCCAACTAGAAGATCTTGATTTTGCTGATGACATAACTCTTATCAGTAATAATGTGAATTCCATGCAAGAAAAAACAGATAGCCTATCTTCACTGGCTAGCAAAATAGGACTTGAAATTAACAAGGACAAAACAAAATAATGAAAATTCCCATCAATCAAAATGGAAAAATACACATAGAAGGGACAGATATTGAAGAAGTCAATCAATTTGCATACCTTGGCAGCTACATAGACCAGGATGGTGACACTAGAAAGGAAGTTAGGATCAGAATTGCAAAAGCAGCATCAATCTTCAAGAATCTTGAGAACATATGGAATTCAAAAGTTATAAGCACAAAAACCAAGTTAAGACTATTCAATTCAAATGTAATATCCACCCTCATTTATGCATGCGAAAGCTGGAAAACAACTAAAGAAATAGAAAAGAAATTAGACTCTTTTGAAAACAAATGCCTAAGGAAAATACTCGGCATCAAGTGGAATGAATTCAAGAACAATGCAGAGATAAGACAGATGACTGAACAACAACCAGTCTCACGGGTGATCAGGAAAAGGAGATGGACATATGTTGGCCACTTGATGAGAAGAAATGAGCAGAGAATCCCAAAACAAGCTATCAAGTGGAACACAACAGGCCGAAGAAAAAGGGGCAGACCGCGTGAAACTCTGAAGAGAACATTATTAAGAGAGGCCAAGTTAACAGGCATAAAATCCTTTGATGAGGTTGAAAGACTCGCCGAAGACAGGAAAAATTGGCGAACTACTTTGCGAGCCCTATGTGACGTCTAACGGCACGGGAAGGATATAAGATATAAGATAAGAATATTAAAGGAAGGATGTATGTTGCATGTTTGTTTTATATGAGGTATAAATTTTCTGTGCCATATTGTTTAAAAAAAAAAAAAAGTAGTAGGGGACTTATGTATTTAGTTTCTTGGTGACTGTGTGTGATCATTAGTGTAGTGTCCAGGTGAGATGGAACTTGCATGCCAGAATAGCTTGTAAAGAAGATCCCTACCTGCCTTCCTTTCTCACTTTTTGTTTTACTGCTATAAGGGGCATAGACCATTGGCAAGTGCTGTCCATTTGTTTCTACTTCATTACTAAAGGGCAGAATGAAAGACAGGCCTGCACGCCCAGTTCTTCACCCTCACCCCCACCCCCCCCCACCCCCCACACACACACTTTATTTTTGGACAGATGAAAAAAAGACAGTTTAAAGGATTTGCTGGAAATGTAGATTGTTTGCTAATTATTTTGTTTCCCTTTTTTGTAGGGGGGGGGGGGTGGAAAGGAGGAGTTTTGCTTTACAAGTGAAGGATGTAATTATCCTAGGATCTGTTTTCAGATACTTTCAGAAACATTCCATTGTAGAGATTCATATAAGAATTGCTGCAAGTATAATAGTGTACTTTTCTTCATTAACCCTTTCCTATTCTTTATCAGAGATTTATTAGACAAATGTCTGGCATCAGACACAAATTTTATTACCAGTTAAACACAAAAGGCATATTTTGTTCAAGTCAGCTGACTTGTTCAAGAGTAAATTCACTTCATAAATTTAGCTTTGACATCACAAAGTGGGAAATTTTGCAACCAGTTAAGAAGATAAAAGGCAAGCAAAGCTGTAATTAAGTTAAAATTTTTCGGGATAGGGTAGGAAAGGGTTAAGGTTTGTACAATTGTTTTTTTTTTAGATGTGCTGTGTGAATATTCTTGTCCTGAAATCAGATATAGTTAGAACATGAGAGATATATCGAAGTCATATACAAGGAGATGAAACACATTTGGTGATACTGAAGTCACATGCAGGTGCCTGTAATACGTGAGTGATGTTGAAATCACGTATAGATTCACAGAATTTATATGTAATAATGAAATCACATATAAATGCTTAAAACACATGTATGATATTGAATCACATATAGATTCACAGAATTTATGGTCTGATATTGAAATCACATACAAATGCTTAAAGCGAGTGTGATAATTGAAGTCATGTACAGACAGCCAGAAAACATGAGTGATGACAGCAAAGAAAGTAGATCTGTGTACAGAGAATAGATTAAAAAAAAACAGTGAAATAAATCAATGCAGAACACACAAAAGTAAATAAATAAATGTATGAAAAACATACATTGGATGTTAAAATGTATGGTAAAAAGAGGAAATCAGTAGTTTGGTTGTAACAATCGGATGATATTAGAGGAGCAAGAGAAACAAACTATGGGATATGTTAGTTTTGGAAGGATTTACAGAAAACAACTAAGAAAAAACTGCAAAAACCTGTTAGTTTTAGAAGATAAATAGAATGGCCCTGTAGAAAATGGCCAAGAGAATATTAGATTAGAAACGAGAGATTTCAGCCGATGTTCGATTTTATGTGTTTCTAACAGCTAAATTTTCTTTCATTGTTTAATTTCCACCATCTCTTTTTCAAAGTTATGCACCTTTTTTCTAACTAAGCCAAAATTTGTACCTAATAATTAGCCCCCCCCCCCCCCCCCCCACCCCATGTATTAGAGTGGTTGACTGTGTTGAGCTGTTTCACTTTATAGTAGCTAATTTTGATTTAGCTTTGTCTTATTATCAGCAGAAACTAAGTCTCCAGAAATGCATGTGTTTGTAAATACTCTTGTATATTTTGTGAGAATCTCTTACTGGTGTTTGAAGGTCAAGGCTGAGGCTAATGCTGCGTGTGAGCCGTGGGAGAGATCTTGTTTTATTGCTGATTCCGCTGCAGCAAAGATGCATTTCTTGGGCGCGGAATTTCGCGTTCGGCAGGTTGAAGAGCAGGCACAGCTGTGCCGGCATGTGGCTTTGGAGAATTTTTATTTTAGACCTTGCAACAAGTTCTCTGGTGGTGCAGTGGCAATTAATTGCTGGCCTGGTTCGATTCCACACGGGGGAAGATTTTTTTTTTTGTTTTTTTTTGTTTTTGGTCCGGTTTGACCAACAATAGGGTCAACCCAGCCTCAGAAGATGGAGGTATCTGAGGTTTCCCTGGACAAAAAAAAAAATGAAGGCAGCAAGGACATGTGCTGTCCTCTCCACCTCACAGCACAGTGGTGGCCTAGAAATGTGAGGGCGCTAGCACTTGACACCCCTACAGACTGCATATGCCCAGAAACATGATAGGATAAATAATTTTCTTTTTTTAGTGAATTTTAGCATTTTTAACGCATCAGCAAGAGAACTATTCTTCTGCTTTGACTGGTAGTATTTGTATTTCATTCTATTTGTTCACATAAAATATATATAAATCTGGATTTTGTTTTACAGATGTAGAGTTTATCTGGCTATATATTTAGATGAAGGATTTTGTGTTGGTATAATATTATTTATATTCTTTGTAATTACAATCATTTTTCATTTGAAGTTTCTTCTAAGTGAATTTTGACTTTGAATCCCATGATTTTCTTTTTTTTCTTGAAAAAATAATTGAAAAAAAAAGAGAAAAAAACTTTCCCCTGTAAATTTGATAATCATAATTACAGCGGCTGTGGACGAAGATTAGTGGTTTTGTAGATCTGTTTTGGTATGTCATGTGTCATTTATGTTTTGTTCATTTGGTTGTTAGGATGTGCTGGAGAGCAGTGTGTAGGGTGTTAAGTTGTAGTTATTTGGAGATGTCAAGAGAGTGAAGTGTAAAGTGTTAAGTTGCAGCTTTCTGGCGATGTCAAGAGATTGATGTGTAAGGTGTTAAATTGCAACTGGTTGGAGATGTTAAGAGAGTGATGTGTAGGGTGTTAAGCTGCAACTGTTTGGAGATGTCACTGCTGAATAGAATCTAAGAGTGATGTGTAGAGTGTTAAGTTGCAGCTATTTGGGGATGTTAAGAGAGTGATTTGTAGTGTGTTAAGTTGCAACTATTTGGAGATGTTCAGAGAGTGATGTGTAAAGTGTTAAGTTGCAATTATCTGGAGATGTCAGGAGAGTGTTATGTTGAATTTTTAAAATAGAAGAGAGATCTCTAGGCCACAATGAAACAATGTGTCATTGGTCATGACTATTTTAATTACTGAAGATCTGTAACCGAAATATTTGTTCTGTAGTGATTATTTCTTCTCTGTAAAGCTCACTAATACTTTTTTTTATTCTTTTTTTGTAAAACTTAACTTTTACTTGTTGTGTGTTGTTGTGTAGCCATGTATGTTATGACAGAGCATGAAGATAATACGGTTAATTTGAACAAACTAACTTTATGAAGTGTGCGTGAGCAGTGACCATGATTCTTAGTTGCTAAAAAAATGCGTGTGTTCAACCAGGCGTTAACGGATCTTTGCTTTTGAAGACTGGAGTAACCACATAGGTCGTATGAATCATCTCTTGTGAAGGTTAGAATGTCTTGGGAAGATTTCAGTAGCTAGTTAGCTCATCTCTGCTGCTGCGTTTGTGTCGGAGGCAGATGTTTTCTTCTTTGTTTTACTTTTTCTCGTTGATGTTTATTTAGTTAACCCAGCGTTGTATATAACCATTCCTCCCCATTGATATTGCTGTGTCCGGGATGTTGGTTTATGAAGCAGTCACTGTCCATTATTTTGTGGCATCTTACCGAGCATCGGAAAATGTTCTCCACTTCACAGTGTATGCAGCCAGTCTGTATATATATATATATATATATATATATATATATATATGGCTCTAGCTGTGCTACATGCTGTTTTTATCTCGGCTTCTCTTCTGCGCCAGGTTGCCATTGATCAACTTTTGTACAGGTGACCATCACAGTTGTATTCTATCTTGAGTCTGAAACAGGTGGTGAAATCCTAACGTATAGAATGGGTATTTTGTTTGTTAAAACATGTTTCATTTTTTTTTTCTTGTGTCGAGAAATATTTTGAAGTGTAAATATACCATTTTTTTTTTTTACACTTTGAAACTGAAGGCTGTGCAGAAAAACTGGCTCAACTTTGACTGGCTTCGACTTGACCATAGTGAGGTTCATTATGCCATGTGTATGTTGTGTTTATATGACACTGTTTATGTGTGTGTGTTATATGGTTTATGATTTATTATGTATTGTATGGGACCCACATGCATGTTACATATGACTTGTTCTGCTTCATGAGTTTTTCTCTTTTTTTTTTTTGGTGCATATTTTAAAAATCTGTTCAGCAATTTTTCCAGTTTCTAAAGGGCTTAAACATGTATTTTTTTAAAGAATAAAAATTAATGTCCAACTTGTTGTTATCATTAGAATTACATTTTTTTGTGTGTGTCTCTCTGTTCTGTGATTTGTGTTTATGTTTTTTAGTGTCTTTTCTTATGTGTGATTTATGTTTTGTGTTTTTACAGTGTGTTTTCTTATGTGTGTCTCTCTTGTTCGGCGATTTATGTTTTGTGTTTTTAATGTATTTTCTCATGTGTTTTTCTGTTTTGTGATTTATATTCAGCAGCAACATTTAACAGGTGTTATAAGTCTTATTAGAAAAATAGTTGCAATGAAGATAATGCCTATCTGTTGAACCAGTTCTAGTCAAGACCCTCCTCCACATCACTGTGTATGTTGCCATTAGCAGCTTCAGGCTGGCCAGCAGAGCAGGGATAGATATAGTCCCTGTGGTGGTGGAGTCTTCAAGAATCATTGCACTTTTTTCCTGACTTTATGTCTTCACTCCAAAGTCTGCGAGCTGCCATAACTAACAGTATACTTGTGTTTTAACACTTTCACCGCGTAAGCTACACAGAACAACCTGTAGACAGTTTTTGGTAGATGGAACAAAAGGTAGCTTATATGTCTTCAGGTTCACCCAGATTCCACACTCAGGTATTATACTTTCATGCATAAGCATACGAGTATAACACACACGTATGAAAATTCACTTCTTTTCCTTCAGCTTTCCGAGCCATTAAGGCTCATTGCTGAAGATAAAGTTCTCCTCCATTCCTCTCTGTTCTCAATCTTCTCTCTCCAGTTGGTGACACCAATTTCTTTTATATCCTCTTCTATGTTGTCTCTCCATTTCCATCTTGGTCTACCCCTTGGTCTTGTTTCCCTCATCTCTTGTGCATGCATCATTTTCATTTGTCTGTTCTATCCATTCTTTCTACATGCCCCAGCCAGTGTAGTCTGTTCAAGTTTCAAGACATGTATAATTTGTTGGGATTTAAATAAGCTGTTCAGTGTTCTTTCTAGCTCTCCATTCCTCACTGTCCTGTAAAAAATAAATTGGTACATCATATGTGCATGTACGTGTGAGAGAGAACATCTTGCACTTCAGACGTAATGTCCAAAACATGGCATGGACAGACTGTCCGGGGCATTTCGATGTTGGCAGTGAAAGAACTGATCAGCTTGCAGCACGACGGCTAACCCCCTAGGAAACATCAGAATGAACAAATGAGAGATAATCAATCTTTCAAGCAGCAAACTGAAGAATCAACACAGGGGACCTTCCTAAAAAATACGTATCACACCCACCTCAGTGACTTACATGTATAACTAGGAAAAAAGTAGGAACAGCTTTATTACTTAACGACTATAAAGTTTTGATGTTTCAGCTTGAGCCTTAATCATACTTTTTTTTCTAGTTTATACATTTTGGTATCACAGCTTTTACTGCAGTATACTTATACACTAATTATTCAGTGACTTGCATGTGATCACAGGAATTAGAAGCAAATCCCAGTCGTGCGCTAGAACACCGAGCGATTTACAGCCAAAATACATAGTATTGGTGTTATATTAGCCGAAACATTAAAGGACAACTGATGTTGATGTCATGAGTATAACAAAGCAGCTCCCTCAGTCCAGCAACAGAGGCAGGTCATGTCCAGTATCCAGTGCTGATAATGGAGTCATATAGGCTATTTCTTTATGAAAGGTGGAAACTGGCAGGGCTGTAGAAATTGGATTCATATTTTAATCTAGTATAGAAGAAAATGCAGCTAATGGCAGTGGAAGATCAAAGGCAGAAGCGACAGAGGTAGACGGAGAGAAAAGATGTTCGATGGTTTGGCACCCCGGCATGGGAAATGCTCAGTTGAGATGCACAAAGGATCAAGGGTTGTGGAAGGGCATGATATCCTACGGTTGTTGGCAGGAACCTTGAGAGAGAGACAGAAAAGAAGATGAGAACATTGAGCAAGTCTGTAACTGTGAAAAAAAGGGGCCAAGCTCTCTTGCTGGTTTTAGTGAGTGGCTTCGTTACACTCGGGGCATACATGTTAGGACTTTGACATCTGGAATTCATTCAGCGTTCTTAGGGAGATGACTCCTATATTGTGTTGACTGTGATGTAGCATTTAATCAGGATTTGCAACCACTACCCTTGGCTACATGTAATGAATTGAGTCACAATGTGATGGGTACTTTGGAGGAAGTTGCTTTGCATTTGTTCGTCGAGGTGTTGCTTGATGGACTTAAATAGGTCTGATTTGTCCATTTTGATGAGGCCCTCTGGTCTGGCCCTTGCTGCTACCTGGTTGGCTTTGTTATTTCTGTCAACTCTGGCATGACCTGGACAGCATGTCCATGTGAAGTTTTTGATGTGGGATTTATTAATTATTTCTTACCATTCACTTCTAATGGCTTTTTGTTTCACTTTCCTTCATAGATTTTGGGAGGCGGTAATGATGATGATCATCATCATCATCAGGTGCCGTGCCAACTGGCATTTCGCTATTATGCTTCTTCAGAGTACACGATCCTTCATGCAGGCCATTAGCTCAGTTGGTGATCTCCTCTCACACCATCTCGTCAGACTGAATGATGATGATGCAGTGTGTTTTCAGTGTCACTACCCATTTTAATGCCTGTATGATGGCCTCTATTTCCATGCGCATACTTGAGAAGGTGTTTATACAAAGCACCAGCCATGAGTTTCAGTGTTTTACCTCCTTGGTATGCTGCAAAACCCCAACTGCTTCTAATCCCTTTGCTCACTGATCCATCCGTATAAATGATTATATCCTTGGGAGTTGTATGTTTGTTAATGAGTTCTTTTATTTCCTTTTGTGTTTTCCCCTTCTGCCTAGTTTCGACATTTTCTTGTATAGGTTATGGAGCAATAATCATCTACGTCTGTTGTTACAACTTTCTCTCCTTTCGTACACCTCTACATAACCTGCGCCTTTCCAGCACCAACTTTCATATGCAAACTTTAGGTTCTTTTTCAAGGTAAGTTTCATATTTACTGTAGTATTTATTTATTTCTTAAATATTAACATATATAGGTAACATTCCCATCTCCATGCCATTAAGGCATATTGGGGAAATATGGTGTTAGGCCCATATTTTCCATGACCTTTGGCACATGAAAGTGTGATGAGGTCAGTATCATGCCTGGCCACTTTACCTTACCAAATTTCTTTGGTACCCATTTTTAGAGGCTGGGTCAACCCTGGGGCCTTTTTGGTGTCACCAGAAAAAAATCCCACTACTGGGACTGAATCCTGTACCACTGGAGTAGTAAACCTTGCACCTAACCACTCAGCTGGTCCGATGAGGCAATCAGCGACCCATAGCTGATATGCTAGAGTCAGGGTTAGCGAACCATAGCTGACCAAGACCCTGTCCCATCTCACCATGGTACCCCTAGGAATAGCCCTAGCCTGGCTAACAGGGCAGGGATTGCCATAGTCCCCTTGGTGGTGGAGTCTGCTAAAGAAGCATTGCACACCTCCTGCTTTTTAACTGTACTCTGGGACTGAAAAAGTAGCTGCCATAACCCACACCCACGATGATACGATGCTGTTCCTCAACACCTTTACAGCATCAGCTGCAAATAATACCAGCTCACAGTTACAGGGAGTTCGTACAAGTTCAAGTAACCACTCAGCTTACTAGGCCACCTTTAACATATCTGCCATTTAATTTGGCTTTTGTCCTTCTTAAAAAACAAAAAACTATCACTCATAAAGTTATTGAGCATTGTATTTGTAACACTATTTTTCTCCCATAATTGCTGCGGTTTCTCATTACACAATTGTGCATAATGTCACATTATTATAGCAGAACAGTCTGTGTACTTGGAGGAAATTTGATTCAGTTAAATAGTCAAAACAATCCTTCATCTTACATTACTAAAAAAAAAAAAAAAACCAAGTAAAATTTTAAAAAAGAAACATTTATTGCAGTTCAGTATCTGACAATTCATTCACATCACAGTTCAAAACTGCATTCATACTTTTTTTTCTGCTGTCTTTAACAAAAAAAAAAAAAAAAAGGTTGACATTACAACCAGGCAACTTAAATCATAAGTTAAAGGTCACATAACAAACTTCACAGCAGCATTTAACACACGCACTCGGTCAAACACAGAAATGCAGAATGTTAAAAATGCCATCAGTAAATAAAACTGATGTTACTATTGTATTCAAAGTCATAACAAATATAAAGATTACTTATGAATCATTACTGTACAAAGAAGGTAGAATGTCACAAGGTGAACAAAGCTGGGTTAAACTTTACGCACGCTGATTTTGGTTCAGAAGTAAAGACAGTGTTATGGCTTGTCACGGATGAACTGTCTAAGCACAAAACTGAAGATGAAAATTTACCGTCTTCACTTATGATGAAACTTTACAATCAGCAAACCAGCCTGCCATCTATTAATGACATTTCTTTGCAGTTGACAGATCATCAGGGCTTCCCAGCCTTGCTAGACCTAGTGTCCCCCTCTAGAAGGAAGCTACGTACTACATTTTTATTACTTTCTGTTATTGTTTGAGAATGATTCTGGAGGCTAATCTAATTTACTGGAAACTTTCTACAGCAAGTTTTAACACATCATATTTAATCTTTATGATGTTTTTCACATAATATGTGTTTCTGGCTGAAGTATCAGAATTTTCCTGGCATTTAAAGAAAAAATACAACTCAGAAACGATGCAGTTTTGCAAGTATTATATTTTGTTATGTTGAGATTTTCATAATTCAATTTTTGTTGTTGTTTTTTTTTAAAAATTGCAGCGAATGATATTCAGTATTTGTACAAAGTATTCATTTCATTCAACATAAAGTGACTGACTGCCACAACATTCAGAACAACAACACTATTAAGCCTCATACGCTGCACTTTCATGCAGTGTTTCTCCATGCCTTGAGCCACACCATATAACGTATACCACTGAATCTATACTACAGGATCTGTGCCATAAAATCTACACCAAACAGAAACATCCTTCACCTTTGTAAAATCGATATAGAGAAAATAAATAAATATCAGCACAAAAAAAGGCCCAGATAGAATCACAGATGCCCCATAAACCACAAAGCAGTAACTGTTTATGCCATTTTTCCCCTCAAAAAAATTATTTGTGGAAAAGAATAAAACAAAACAAAAATAACTTCATGACTAATGTGTTTCTAGCACAGAGAAGTGTTATTTGTATGTTACGACCAAATGCCTGTAATGTTCATTCTTTGTAACAGTGGCACTCCAAGCTATCCTTTAGTTAAAAAAAAAAACAGGCTGGGAAACCCTGATGTCCCTTTTGAATGGCTATAAATAACTATATGTACAAACATGCAATGTCAAAATAGGTTTGGTAGATAAATATGAAGGATATTGTCATCTAGGTAGATCCAAAAGCAAACGAAATCACGAAATGATTTGGGTAACAGTTCAGAACACATATATGACTGCTGCCAACCATGTTCATGATGCATGTGATATTGAGGCAAAGATAATAAGATTCTGATATTTTTAAAAAAAAGTGATTAAAATGTTTGGACATATACACTGCCTAGTTCTGGAAATCACCTCCAAATTTTATAAACAAAATTACATTAATGTACAAATCACAACAAATAAACAAAAAATATATGAAGAAAAAAAAAGTTAGTTCAGCATAGTATATTTGTCATATAACTATGTTTGTTATACAACTACATTTGTTACATAACTATGTTTATCATATAATTCAGTCACATTTTGTGACGGAACTTGTTTTCAGTTATCCACTCCCACACAATGATTCATTCACGTGTTCGGCAAATTTCTACAGAGGACAAATAATCTGGGATGCTGCACCGGTTGGAAGAATAGAAGAGTTTGTTTTATGCAGTAGAAAGGTTAATCTGCTATACAAGCCCCTTCAACATACATCTAACAGTTTATTCTTTGACTCACTTACATTATATATTCATTTGTCCATCTTTGTCTTTGGGCACTGATCAATGAAGCAGTCACTGTGCAGTACTTCGTAACATCTTGTAGCAATGCGGTAAATTTGCCATATTTCTTATGCTCCGAGGTTAAGTTTCAGTGAAAAGGCTTCTTCATTTTGTATGGTACATCAAGTCATTTTGATTGCCACTCTTTTTCAATGTCGTTTGCTCAACCTGTTACAGATACTTTTATCCTGGTCTCCTCTTTTCTTTTTCCCTTGAGTTTTTCCAGTGGTTATCAGTTTCTGTAACTTCCATCTTCTAAAGAAATGTCCATATAGGTTTTAATTTTACGATAATAACTAGATTCTGTTGTTCTGCAACTTCTTTAAACACTTTTTCATTTGCTTTCTTGGCTACCCAAAGTATCTGCTACATTTTTCTTCAAAACTATATCTCTCTTGTTCTCAGTTTGTTTACTGTTTAAATTTCACAAGCAACATGCTGTAATTCTTTTTTTTTCTCATTTTTAAGAACAATTTCTTACTTATGATCATATGAGACCATTTAGCAGACAACAGAGTTAGTTTTGCATCAAAACTGATAAATTTAGAAGCAAAATTCATCTGACCTGCTGTTTAAAAAAATAACAACTGAATCACAAAAAAAATCATGTTTTTTTATTTTTTAAATACTTCTTTCTCTAGATTGGCCAATTTGTTACAGAACACTCTTTTTTTCTCTGAGCTGACCAATTTGTTACATACCTCTCATTCTTTTTGGACAGATCAATTTGTCACACATTACTCTCCTTCTCTAGACTGACCAATTTGTTACAGAACACTCTTTTTTTCTCTGAGCTGACCAATTTGTTACAGAACACTCTTTTTTTCTCTGAGCTGACCAATTTGTTACAGAACACTCTTTTTTTCTCTGAGCTGACCAATTTGTTACATACCTCTCATTCTTTTTGGACAGATCAATTTGTCACACATTACTTTCTTTCTCTAGACTGAGCAGTTTGATACAGATTACTCTCATTCTCTGGACTGACCAATTTGTTACAGATTACTCTCATTCTCTGGACTGACCAATTTGTTACAGATTACTCTCATTCTCTGGACTGACCAATTTGTTACACATTACTCTCATTCTCTGGACTGACCAATTTGTTACACATTACTCTCATTCTCTGGACTGATCAATTTGTTACACATTACTCTCATTCTCTGGACTGATCAATTTGTTACACATTACTCTCATTCTCTGGACTGATCAATTTGTTACACATTACTCTCATTCTCTGGACTGACCAATTTGTTACACATTACTCTCATTCTCTGGACTGACCAATTTGTTACACATTACTCTCATTCTCTGGACTGACCAATTTGTTACACATTACTCTCATTCTCTGGACTGATCAATTTGTCACACATTACTCTCATTCTCTGGACTGACCAATTTGTTACACATTACTCTCATTCTCTGGACTGACCAATTTGTTACACATTACTCTCATTCTCTGGACTGACCAATTTGTTACACATTACTCTCATTCTCTGGACTGATCAATTTGTTACACATTACTCTTATTCTCTGGACTGATCAATTTGTTACACATTACTCTCATTCTCTGGACTGACCAATTTGTTACACATTACTCTCATTCTCTGGACTGACCAATTTGTTACACATTACTCTCATTCTCTGGACTGACCAATTTGTTACACATTACTCTCATTCTCTGGACTGATCAATTTGTTACACATTACTCTTATTCTTTTTTTGGACAGATCAATTTTTTTCAGATTACTCTCATTCTCTGGACCTACCAATTTGTTACAGATCACTCTTATTCTCTGGACTGACCAATTTATCGACACTGATCTTCTTACCTGGACTGACCACATTAAAGAAAAAAAAAAAAAAACTGTTTTAGGAGATATTTATCAGGTAGGTCCCAGACAGGGCAAAAAAAAAATGTCAACAAAAAACATTGTTTCCCTGTAGCCTCAAGGCAGCCATGCTTAAAACATGATCAATATTCGGTAATAATTTAATGCATCACATACCGCAGTTTTGAGCACAAAACAAGGCATAGACAGACAGACAAGACGCTGGGCCGCCGTATCTCATTTAATGTTAAATCTATTAAAATCATTTACAGTTCATCACCGCTTCAAAGGAAAGTTTAAAATTTTACATTCACCCTGAAAAAAAAAAAAAAAGACAACTTCAAACTGTAACAACTCATCACGAAAATCACTCACTTCATTCATGCACTCACAAACTGAAGCAACTACTACATGTGAGCAGTGTAGGTAAATTATTTACAATGGCAGACTGAATATTTGCAGCGGTGACCACTAAAATTCATATAATATTTTATTGTTATATAAATGGCCACCATGGTTAGCTTATTTCCATGAATATAACACGCACCCTTTGTGTGTATATCCGTGTGAACAATAAACACAGTCCCCTCTTTCCTGCACAGAAAACTTTAATTTAAAAAAAAAAAGTACTTAAAAAGAGGGAATATTCCTCCAGATCAGCGGTTCTCAGACCCTTTTGCTGCATGGCCCACATTTAAAAGTCAAACATTTTTGTGGCACGCTAATAAAGTGCTTTATATTTGCAAAGTATAAGTTTAATTTTATGTAATATATATATATTATGTAATATTTTCTCTACATGTTTAACTGCATATTCATTGCTACACAAAAGTTCTTTTCATTTACTAATAAAGCGACCTACAATTCTGCTGCTTGCATCCATACATTGTGTGAAAAATGCGGAATAATTTGTTATTGTATCTACTTTTTTCTCTCTTTCTTTTTTTTGCTGCTTTGAGACTTCAGTGCGGCCCACAATACTCCCTGTCACAGCCCACTTTTGGGCTGTGGCCCAGGGGTTGAGAACCACTGCTCTAGAGCATGAAAAAATAAATAATTACAGAAGAAAAAAAATACAGAAACACTATTACGAAGACAGAAACCAAAAAAAAAAAAAAGCCTTAACCTATGGCTTTTGTCAGTGAACAGTAATGCAGGGAAAAATTTATACAGAAAATGAAAATGAAAAGTATGAACATTTTTCAAATAGGAAACAGGGATTGCACATGTTGAAGTAACAGCATACTGTGTGTGGCTAGCTTTGGAAAAATATTTCACAAAACACTTTTAGATGTCTGATAGGACAAACAGCCATGGGGCCACCCTGTGGTCTCTATTTGCTTTTTCAACAGCAGCTGCTACAAAATTTGAACATGAGAGTGGATTCACCACAAATGCACATTATGCATGAAATTATAGTTTTTTGTTTTTTTTAAAAAACTATAGAAAACAAGCTGAATTCTTTCCAGACTAAATGTTTATGAAGAATTAGAAGAATATTTTGACCAAACACCATAAGAAATAACATCTTGTTGGCAGAAATGCAGATGAAGCCACTGACAGGAATTATTGAGGAAAGACGCTGGCGATATTTGGGACATGTGCTCTGAATGATGGACAACTCACTACCAAAAACAGCACTAAGATGGACACTGTAGGGGAACAGAAGTAAGGGTAAATCGCAGTAGACATGGAGAAGAACAACAGAGAGGATGTTGAGCAATAGAGGGCTCACCTGGGCAAGATGGGAAAAAAAAAAAGGCAAAGGACAGGCATTTGTGGAAAACCCTTGCAGAAGCCTCTTAAGGTTCAGAGAGAGGGAGAGATATTTTTCAGAATTTAGAAAAAGAGAGATATTTTTCAGAATTTAGAACACTTTTTCATGGAAACTAGCTGGAAATTAGTGATATCATCATGAAACAGAGCAAACTGTTCAAAGGAGTGACTTTTAGAAGGTAAGATAAATTTCAATGAAGTGACAAGAATATTGTAATGGAGTGACATATCTTGCTTAATCTACAGATTAGACAATTAATTTACATAAATCATTTAATCTTTGATAACATCAAAAGTACTGTGTGTCATCAATGGATTAGGGCTAATAGTTGAGTCAAGGGATTAAAGTTTGAGATTAATGTTTCGGATTACAGTTATGGTTGGAATTAGAGTTTAGAGTTAAGGTGTAGGGTATCAATAACAAAAAAGTTCATAAGAGAAGACCACCACAAAGATGAAGCAGGATGACTTATTTCATTTTTCACTTTGAAATATTTTTTAATAAACATATCTAACTGTCACTCCTTCACTATGTCATTCTATCAATATGGTATTTATATCACTCCTTCATTATGTCATTCTATCAATATGGTATTTATGTCACTCCTTAACTATGTCATTTTATCAATATGGTATTTATGTCACTCCTTCACTATGCCATTCTATCACTATGGTATTTATGTCACTCTTTCACTATGGTATTTATGTCACTCCTTCACTATGGTATTTATGTCACTCCTTCACTATGGTATTTATGTCACTCCTTCACTACAGTATTTATGTCACTCTTTTAACACATATATGAAGCATAAAAGATAGAAAATCTAAGGGTGAAGAAAAAAAAATGGGACCTAATGTCCAAGGTCGCTGTACTAAACGGAATATTTGTTAAAATGTGGATGGCTTATTATCATCTTAAGTTTTGTGGTTTGTGCGCAAAATATTTTTTTTTTAATTTGTGTGCAAATTTGTGTTCTAGCATCAAATTTCAAATTATAATTTAAAGTTGACATAGAGAAATGCTAAAATAAAAAGAAATCATCGAAACAAACTCATTTAGCACTATTGTATTTTTATTCAGTGCTCCTATAGCACAGAGCAACATCAGAAAATTGAGAATTAAAAGTTGAAATTTTATCCATTTCTTTGTTTCCCCCCCCCCCTCTTTTTTTTTTTTGCATGGTGTATAAAATTTTGTGTGTGGCTAGATTGTTCTGTGTGTATTGCTGCACATTGAGAAAACACTTGATTATTATTAGTGCACTTTGGACAAGCCAATAAGTGCTTCAGTTTCCTTCTGTGAAGAAAACCTCAATGTAGTGCATCAGCAGGAGCCCTGATGAATGGAAGTGGCCAGCAGGCTAGGTAAGAACCTATGAATTTCACTCAGAAATGCCACACTGATATCATTTCGCTCTTTCTCACTGCTTGGACAATGTGTTAAAATGAAGATATAAGCCAATGTTTCTCTGCATATCATCTAAGCCAAGTATGGGAAAGCAAACATGAAGCAGCACTAGTTTTATTTGCCTTTCTTTTATTTTATTACTCCATTTCTGATGGCTCCTCTACATTAAAAAAAAAATTCTTTTTTTATCAGTTTATCAGTCAGTCATTTGCATGTCCCTTGCAGAACTTTGCCTCCCTAACAGCTGTCTCCTGTAGGCCTCTCGGTTGTAAGCAAGATGCCCTGCTGCTGATGCATCCATTTATCAGTTTATACATTTATTAAATAAGAAATAAATTCTTCATGCTTTTTTTCCCCCCTTTCACATTTGTGTCTTTGTTGTTAGAAGATCTACTTCCTGAACTTTCCTTGACTAAAAGTCCTTTTGTTTCAGTTAAGAAACAATTTTTTCTTTCTAGTTCACATCTTTAAGGCTTTTAGGACTGTGCTTTGTGATTGATTATTTAAATGCCTTCACTGTAACTTGTGGGCGTCTGACTGGTGAAGTGGTTAGTGCACTGGTCTCTCATGGCGAAGGTCGTGGGTTCGAATCCAGCTGGAAGCGCCCCAGTCACCCAGCTGTAGAAATGGGTACCCAACTTCTTCTGGAGTTAGGGAAGGAAAGGCGACCAGGCATGATACTGACCATATCACCCGCTAGTGTGCTGACAGGTCAAGGAAAATATGGGCACTAACACCATATCCCTATGTGTCTTTAAGGCATGACAGGATTACCTTTACCTTCACTGTAACTTGTAAGGAGACCTGTTTCATTATAATTTCAATCTCCTAGAATCCTAATTATGAGTGATTGATAAGGATATTTTTCATAAAACATTGCAAATGCCCAATATATTGTGACAGGTTTTGCTTTTCATCTCACGAGTACATTTAATGTGTTATAGATTGCCAGGTTTAATTTGAATTGCTTTGCATGTTATCAGCGAGTCTTGGCCAGATGTGGCAAAAACATGGTAATTCTGCCAAAAATGGCACACAAGCAAAGCTTTTAAGCATTCAAAAAACCAAAAATTTAAAATTTGAAAATACATAGTTAAAATTCTTAATGGCACATATGGGAAGTTTAAAAAAAAATTAGCCAAATTTGGCACTCACTTTCAAAATGTTTTTCCACCTGGTCTAAACAAATTCAGTTTTTTTTTTCAAACTCTGCTTTTCTGGCATTAAAAAAAAATGACCAATCATTTATGCTTCTGTATACTACAAATTCACTGACAATGCTCGATGATATAGACAAGTAACCAAAACACAACAAATTCTTATTGCAAAACATGATAGAAGTCATATCACCTTCATACGTAATGGCATTGAAAATAATTAGCAACAGCTATCACATCACACAATCATGGAAAATTGATAATTTTACTTGTATAAATATAGCATCACATCATAAAATAGTACCGTTCTTGGCATTCTGAAGAATTAAGATATTTATATCACAAGTGTGGTTATTGAATGATCTTCACAGAAGCATTAATTATTAAAATTTTGTGAAATGTTAATGTGCACCCTGCAATAGAGAGTATCTGTTTAAAGTCCTGATGGATAGAGAGGTGTGCATCAATGTGTAAAAACCATTTGACAAATTCAAGGATGAGTACAGAAAAAAAAAAATCCCATTTATTTGCTTTGTTACTTTTTCAGGACAGACGTAGATCTACAAAATGTATTGTTTATAGATTTCTAGACTTTCATTACCTGAATTACTGATTTTTCATATTTTTTTTTTTAATGTCAAAGAAAGCTCTAATTATGAATGAGTAAGTGAGTGAGTGAGCGGGCGGGTGAGCAAGCAAGTGAGCGAGCGAGCGAGTGAGTGAGTGAATGAGTGAGAACTTTCCTTCCCTAACATCTCTCCTGTAGGCCTCTCAGTTGTAAGCAAGATGGCCTGCTGCTGATGCATCCATTTGCAGATTATCAACGATGTCTTACAGCCATCTTCGCCTTGGTCTTCCTCTCTTTCTTTTTCCTATTATGTACCCTTCCAAGATGGTATTCTCTAGATTATCTTGACATTTAATGTGTCCAAAATATTTAAGTTTTCTCTGTTTAATCCTCTTTACTAGCCAACCTTCTTCAACATTCAGTTCTTGTAGTATGGATATATTTGTTCTTTTTTATTGTTTACTGTTTTTACTGTTTACGATAATCTACAGTTTTACACATAGAAAAATAATAATCTCGAAAGAAAAAAAAAGATAATAATAACTGATCATCTAGGAACATTTCAAGTACATGGTTTGAAGCTGTGTGCTTAATATAATTTATTAAGTCACAAGGTTTCCAAAAGTGAAAGTTCATAAAAGTGTATTACTGTAACTCCTAACACATGATAATTAGTGTATAAGCATACAACTATACACGAAGCAGTCGTTAAATAATAAAGCTGTTCCTACTTTTTTTCCTAGTTTGTACATACTGTAACTCCCAAAGTCAGAACATTTACTTAAAGACTTCATGCTTACTCCCTGGAACTAAGTCTTGTGTAACTCTGTGTGTGTGTGTGTGCGCGTGCATGTGTGTGTACATGTGTGTGTGCATGCATGTGGGTTGGAGAGGGGGAAGTGTCCTCATTTTGGAGTTTTATAATATAAGGGTGCCCTCATTTTGGAGTTTTATAGTATAGGGGTGTCCTCATTTTGGAGCTTTATAATACAGGGGTGTCCTCATTTTGGAGTTTTATAGTATAGGGGTGTCCTCATTTTGGAGTTTTATAATATAAGGGTGTCCTCATTTTGGAGTTTTATAGTATAGGGGTATCCTCATTTTGGAGTTTTATAATATAAGGGTGTCCTCATTTTGGAGTTTTATAGTATAGGGGTGTCCTCATTTTGGAGTTTTATAATATAAGGTTGTCCTCATTTTGGAGTTTTATAGTATAGGGGTGTCCTCATTTTGGAGTTTTATAATATAAGGTTGTCCTCATTTTGGAGTTTTATAGTATAGGGGTGTCCTCATTTTGGAGTTTTATAATACAGGGGTGTCCTCATTTTGAGGTTGCCACAATACAGGGGTGTCCTAATTTTTTCACAACATGGTAACCTTACAAATGCAGTCTGAAACAGCTTAATGGTGGTAAATGTGGAAGCAAAGTCCTACCTGGCAACAATATATCATCTTTCACCTTGTGGATTCATGAATGCCAAGTTGTTTTTTTTTTTTTAACCATATGAAGCTGACTCCACAGTTTTACTGCAATGACTCTCATTCTAGTCTTAAACTTTCACAGCTGATACATACACATTTTGAAATAATGACTATCTGAGAACAAATTTTCAATTTTAGCCAAATTTGTTCACAAATATGGCTTTCTGAACATTCTCATTTCTCAAACAGAATGTATTTGTTGAAAAAGATAAAAAATAAAGTTGTTTGGTACTGTAGAAAAATATCATATCATGATATCTGAGAAAAACTGGTGTATTCAGAATGTGACATCATAGGAGCATCATACACAAAGACTTGCATGACCAGACCAAATCAATTGTTGAAATCTGAGAGAAAAGCTAAAGGAATGCCAACGGCAAGTGAAGAAATCTGGTCATAATGGCAGGACTCTTAATATAGCATTTCTAGCACTTGAAATGGTATACGCCTAACAAATGATCATGCATTTACATATATTAATTTACATAATAACCTAGAATAAATTTTTTTTATATATAAAAACTATTGGTTCACTGTCATACCATAGATACTTTCTGGCATCTCGGGCTTTGCATGGAACTGTTATTGTGGTGATCACCGCCAAGTTCGTGTCTGTCTTCTATCAGCAGACGATCTGTTGTGTTGCAGCCCGTTGGAGCTGACACATACCGCACTTCAACGTGGTCATGATCAGGTGGTGCACGGTCAGATCGGAACTTTTTCCGATGATAGAAACCACAAATTATGAGGATAATGCAGAAGAAGGAGGAGATGGAAGTCCCTATAGCAATGTGAAGAATCTGAATGCCTGATGGTTGCGAGCCTGTAATGATAACAGATTAGCAATTTAAACCTTAAATGTTCCAGTTATAAATGGGTTTCAAAATTTTTACACTTAAAATTCATTTATTCCATATTTTTAACCCTTTTATGTTCATTCTTTGAAAATAAAAAAGGTCATCCAAAATTCTGTTTATCTGTTGTTTTTTTTTAACATTCATCTTCATGTTACTCATTCTACAAGAGTCATACTGAGAGTCATGAGGAAAATTTTTTTCAAAATCAGAATTTATAGATAGAGAAAATATAACTGTATCACCTTAACTGCATCCTTTGCACTTCATGTAGAAGTCACATGACATCACCATCATGTGACACATGACCATGCAGAGCATAAATAAAATAGTTGGTGCTGAAGTTTTGTTTCGTTAATGTGCTGTTATTGAGTTCCTCAATAAAGAGGAAATCCCCGCTGCCGAAATTCATCAATGACTTCAAATTGCTTATGGGGATGTGTGTATGGATGCTAGCAGTGTTAGGAGGTGGGCGAAACATTTCAAAGATGGAAACACGAGCATCCAAGATATACCTCGCAGCGGTCGCCCTCGAACTGCCTCCAATGAATGCAACATGAAAAGGGTTGATGACATCATTAAACAAGACAGACGTGTCACAGTATCTGAAATCACTGTAAATCTTGGAATAGGACACAACGCAGTATAAGAAATGATTGAAACCCTAGGCTATAGAATAGTTTGTGCCTGCTAGGTCCCACAGGAGAGAACATCCAGAAAGTAGTGCATCTGTGCCGTCGGTCAGCTGGAACGGAATTCTACCATGAGGGTATTTTCAAACTTGCAGAGCAATTGGAAGAATGTATGCAGAGAAATGGAGATTATGTTGAAAAGTGAAGAAAAGGATGCAGTTAAAGTGATATATTTATATTTTCTCTATCTATAAATTCTGATTTGTAACAAATTTTTACTCATGACTTTCAATATGATGCTCGTAATACTCATTTTTTTAAAGAGTGGCTTCAGGTAGGGTGGGGGGGGGCATAATGGATGAAAACATCTAAGCTGGGGGGAGGGGGTGTGTTTTATAATCAGTGAAAAATACATTCTTATAACAGAAGAAGTAACAACTAACATGCAGGCCCTGTGAAGGGGGCGGGGCACAGCCAGTGCATTGCTCTAAGGCCTGGAGGATTTTTCACTTTTAAGGGTGGGATCAGAGGGCTTCAGGTGGGGGGGGGCATAATGGATGGAAACAGATAAGTTTGGGGGAAGGAGTGTGTTTTTCACTGGCTTATAAAATTTCTCGCAAATTTCCTGCTAACATGAACGGGCTATTCTATGAGTTTGGAACCAATAAAATTTAGTTGTCTCGTTACGAGTGGGTCGTCTAAGAACACTCTGATGCAGAAAGAAAATCAGAAGTGATTTGTCTAATTAAGAACGACTGGAAAAGAAATTTTAAACGTGAAGAGTGACAAGTGAACGAAAAGACATCATCATGTGCTACGCCTGGAGGCATCTGTGACAATGTCTCTCTACAGTTTCCGATCTTTCATGTCTTCAATCAGTTCTGTTGTTATGTTTCTCACATGGCATTTTGTCAAGCCATCTAAGACTTTCTCTCTTGGTCTGCCTCTTCCTTTCCTGTCCAGCTTCTTATTTTTTTCTGCTCTCACAATATTTTTGATTCCTCCCCTTGTCATTACATGGCCAGTGAACCTAGATGGTCTCCCCTATAATGTGTTCATTAAGGTTCATTGGCCTTTTTTTTAGGCATAAGAGAGAAGGGGAGAGGAAAGACAGAAGAGGGAAGAGAAATAAAGGAAAGGGGAGGAGGGGAGAGAGAGAGTAACAACTTACATTCAGCTTTTTCATCCGAGTCATCTCCCTTGCCACAGTTGGGCTCCTTATTGCACTTCAATGTCGAGGAGATGCAGTACTTGTTCATGGCACACTTGAACCCTGAGCAACTTGTGGCTGAAGAAAAGTCAACATTCAATTAGCAGAATTAACCAGGAACTTGCCATGAAGCAAGCCTTAAGACCACCAGACCAGAAGTCCCAAGATCACACAAAACATTTATAATAAACACAACTGCTGTGTTCCTTTCAAAGAGAAATTACACTGTAATAGTTCAAGTGGGAATTTAACTTTTGTATGTCCAAAATAGGGTAACAAAATCATACAGAGGCTGACATTTTATAAGTAATTTTTATTTATTTTCTTTTTTTTATGGCCACAGGTGGGAAAAGAACATTTAAATTTTACAAGCCTACGTTGTTTGGCATAAAACAAGGGGTCCGTCAGGGGTGCATGCTGTCACTTTACTTATTTAACTTGTATACTGAAAATATAATGAGGAATGTTAGATAAGATGTAGACAAAGAATATTATGATTCCATAACAATTGGAGTTTACGAAATACCAGAGATCAGATATGCTGATGACACAGTATTACTGTCTGCAACACAAAAAGGAATGGAAAATCTAATTATGTCAGTCTGTAAGAACAGTGAAGAGCAAAACCTCTATCTTAATGTGAAGAAAACTAAATTGATGACAACTGACAAAACAAACAAGGCATATGAAATATTTATCAATGAGGAAAAACTGGAAGAGGTGAAGAATTTTGAATATCTTGGATCACTACTAAATAATAATGGAGTGACACTGAGAGAAATTAAAAGGAGCACATCTACCACTCTTCAAAAAGTAAAACAACTAAAGAATCTGTGGAGAGGAATAGACAGAACTACAAAAATAAAATCTTTAAGGGCATGCATCCTTCCCATGGCAACATATGCCTGTGAGACCTGGACACTTAACAAAACAGCTGAGAAACACATAAATGCCTTTGAACGTAAATGCTACAGAAGAGTTCTTCAAATATCATTGGCACAAAAAAGAACAAATATATCCATACTACAAGAACTTAATACTGAAGAAGGCTTGCTTGTAAAAAAGATTAAACAAAGAAAACTTAAATAATTTGGACATATTAAACATCATGATAATTTAGAGAAGACCATCCTGGAAGGGTACATAATGGGAAAAAGAAAGAGAGGAAGACCAAGGCAAAGATGGCTACAAGACATCACTGATAATCTGCAAATGGATGCATCAGCAGCAGGCCATCTTGCTTACAACCAAGAGGCCTACAGGAGAGCTGTTAGGGAGGCAAAGTTCCGCAAGGGACATGCAAATGACTGACTGTTTGAATGATTAGTTTAAAATTATTGAATGACCATTTTAAAATGATTGATTTTAATATTAGCCTTGTACTTGTATGAACTTGTAACTGCGGGCTGATGTTCTTTGCAGCCGATGCTGTAGAGGTGTTGAGGCACATCATCGTATCAGAGCAGGAGTGGGTTAAGGCAGTTACTTTTTCAGTCCCGGAGTACAGCTAAAAAGCAGAGGGTGTGCAATGCTTCTTTAGCAGACTCCACCACCATGGGGACTATGGTGATCCCTGCTCCGTCAGCCAGACTATGCCTGTTACCGGGGATACCATGGAGAAATGGGACAGGGTCTTGGTCAGCTATGGGTCACTTATTACCTTATTGGGCATCTTCACTCCCTTTTAATATTAGCCAAAGATTCAATCATTTCTTCAGCTTTCTGAGCCTTTGTGACTCACTGCTGTAGACAAGACTTGTCTCCCTTCTTCTGTTCTTAGTCTCTCCTGCTCTAAGGGCTCGTAAGTCTTCATCCAGGTTGTCATGTCACCGTTTTTTTGGTCTGCCTCTGTTTATCACTTCCGTATAAGCCCTTTTTGTCTGTCTATTCTTGGCCAAGTGTCCAAACCATCTCAGTCTGTTGTTTTCAGTTACAGATTCTTACATCTTATATCTTACATCCTTCCCGTGTCATTAAACATCTCATAGGGCTCACATGGTAGTTCGCCAAGTTTTCCTGCTTTTGGCAAGATTTTCAACCTCATCAAGGGGTTTTATGCCTACTAAATAGGCTTCTCTTAACAATGTCCTCTTTAGAATTTCATGTGGTTGATCTCATTTTCTTTAGCCTGTTGTGTTCCACTTGATAGCTTGTTTTGGGATTCTCTGACTGTTTCTTCTCATCACGTGACCGATATATGTCCATCTCCTTTTTCTGATCACCCTTGAGACAGGTTGTTGTTTGCTCATCTGTCTTATCTCTGCACTGTTCTTGAATTTGTTTCACTTTATACCGAGTACTTTCCTTAGGCATCTAGCTACAGATTATTAGTCTTCTCAAATTAAGGGCACTGATTTTGATCAAGACAACATGCTAAAAGCTTAAGCACATCTGACTTTGAGTTGATTTCGCTTTCGCTTTTTTAGCTTTCTGGTGTATGAAGATGATTAATATTGATACATTAAGGAAAGAACAAAGCACACAACAGACCAGAGCACTCACTTGCAGAAGGGCCACGGTGAATTTCGGTCCAAGACAGTTTGAAGCCTCTAGCACCCGTGGAGGTTGGAGATGCTAAGAATCTGAAAGTTAACATTACAGATACAGACAAAGTAGGAGAAAAAAAAAACACATTTTCTGCTAGAATAACAGACTTTTTTCCTGTATCATTGCATTTGTTATTGGCAGATAAAAGAGATAACGACTGCAGTAAAACTGGTTCTAGTAATACAGGTAAATAGAGGTGTATGGTACAATTTTACAAAGCAATAGAGGGAGTGAGAAAAGTGAGAAAATACATAAAAAATGAAAAACATACAACATCCAATACTTTGGTGTGAGCCTTTTTCAAGGATTACATAAAAAAAAATGCAACATAAAAAAAGAAAAATTAAAATGAAGAATTTAGCTTTGTGGCATCTATACAACAGCTGTTGTATTGTGTAGAAGGAGGGATCTCACAAAGCTAAGTTCTTCATTTTTATTTTTCTTCTTTTATGTTGTGTTTGTTTTTGTATGTAATCCTTGAAAAAGGCTCACACTGAAATATTGAATGTTGCATATTTTTCATTTTGTGTGTTTTTTTTCTCACTTTTCTCATTCCCTCTATCGCTTTGTAAAACTGTACCATACACCTCTATCTACCTGTATTACATATGTTATTGGGAACTGCTGCAGATATTATCATGGACAAGGTAAATTTTTATAATATCTGTTGTTTAGTATGACAGCAATATTCTATACAACTTTCACGCTGATATGTAATAACGGAAACCCTTCATGAGATTAAGGATAATATCTGCCCTTCTGGCATGACAAAAAAAAAAAAGCACGACACTGCCATAAGGGTAAAACATGACAGTGCAAAGTACTTACAGTCATAGGTACTGATAGAATTTACCATAAAGGATGTGCAATGCTATACAGATAGATTTAGTATAGTTCTATGTCATGGACATAAGAGTTAGTTCTTATATCCAGACTCACTGGTCAGAATGTTGTACTGTCCAGCCACAGTGGGATTCATGTAGTTCTATGTCATGGACATGAGAGTTAGTTCTTATATCCAGACTCACTGGTCAGAATGTTGTACTGTCCGGTCACAGTGTGATTCATGAGCAGTGCTACAGTGGCTGTTTCAGATGCTTTTTTTTTTTTGCTGAAGATCTGATAGAGGCTAAGGGGCCTGCCCCAGAATAGCTTTGCTGCATGTTCCAGGCCCCTCAGGGGGCTCAACCTCTATTTTGGAACTCAATTCCAGGCCCCTCAGGGGGCTCCACTTCTATTTTGGAACTCAATTCCAGGCCCTCAGGGGGCTCCACCTCTATTTTGGAACTCAATTCCAGGCCCCTCAGGGGGCTCCAACTTTATTTTGGAACTCAATTCCAGGCTCCTCAGGGGGCTCCACCTCTATTTTGGAACTCCATTCCAGGCTCCTCAGGAGGCTCCACCTCTATTTTGGAACTCCATTCCAGGTGGTTTAGAACCATTCCTGTCACTCTGAGAAGGCACCATGTGTCTGGTGCACATGCCCCACTTGGTGCACCTTAGCAGATGCTCAGGAACTAGCTTTCACTATAAATTATATAACCTTATATCCTTCCCGTGCCGCTAAACGTCACATAGGGCTCGCAAAGTAGTTCGCCAATTTATATGCACTATATGCACCTTAATCAAAAAATCACCAAAACCATAGAAAACAAGTTGAATTCTTTCCAGACTAAATGTTTATGAAGAATTAGAAAAATATTTTGGCCAAACACCATAAGAAATAACATCTTATTGGCAGAAATGCAGATGAAGCCACTGACAACAATTATTGAGGAAAGACGCTGGCGATGGTTGGGACATGTGCTCCGAATGACTGACAACTCACTACCAAAAATAGCACTAAGATGGACACCACAGGGGAACAGAAGTAAGGGTAGACCAAAAGAGACATGGAAAAGAACAACAGAAAGGATGTTGAGCAATAGAGGGCTCACCTGGGCAAGAGCAGAAAAAAAGGCGAAGGACAGGCATTTGTGGAAAACCCTTGCGGAAGCCCCATGTGCCCTTGGCACTTAAGGTTCAGAGAGAGAGAGATATGCACCTTAGAAAATCCTCAGGAACTAGTCTTCACTATGTGCACCTTAGAAAATCCTCAGGAACTAGTCTTTACTATGTGCACCTTAGAAAATCCTTAGGAACTAGTCTTTATTATGTGCACCTCAGCAAATGCTCAGGAACTAGTCTTTACTATGTGCACCTCAGCAAATGCTCAGGAACTAGTCTTCACTACTGTATTTACTGGTTAAATATCACAAAAAATAACTGGTTTAATTATTACAAGGAAAACAGCAGGCTCATTATAACAAACTGAAATGGCGTAAACATTAGACATCTTACATCCAACCCGTGCTGTTAAACTTTATATAGGACTCACACTGTAGTTTGGCATGTTTTTCTATTTTTGGCAAGTCTTTAACCTCGTCAAGGGATCTTGTGTCCACTAATTTAGCCTCTCTCAACAATGTTCTCTTTTAGAGTTTCATGTGGCTGACCTCTCTTTTTTCTTTGTTCTGTTGTGTCCCATTTAATAGTTTGTTTTGGGAGTCTCTGACTGTTTCTTCTCATCACATGGCCAATATATGTCCATCTCTTTGTTTTTTTCATCACTGATGAGGCAGGCTATTGTGTGATCATCTTCATTATCTCTACATCGGTCTTGAATTCACTCCATTGCATATTAGGTATATGAAATAAAACTGGAGATCTGTAGATTAATTTGGTACCATGACAGACTAAAATATGAATGTGAACAAAATTATAGTGCAAAAGAAAATTTAGGAAAAGGAATCTAAACTATTTCTAAACTATTATTACTTACAAAATTTTAAAAGAATCCATTTCTGATAAATATGACTTAGTTTCTTCATCTTCTTTTTTTGTACCACATAGAATGTCTGAAGGTTGTATGGACATGGTGTCTTCATATAAACGTACAGCAACATCGGGGCAGCTTGCTGTGAATATATGCCAGATATTTTGTAGTGAGGTAAAAGAAATAACAATTGTTGCCCTCAGGTAAGTGAAGGCAATGATTTTAACTCTTAACGTATCATGAACTGTTTAAACAGCTTTTCAAAAAAAAAAAAGAAGATAAATCTCCATTTCCATGTCATTAAGGCATATTGGCAAAATGGCATTAGGCCTATATTTCCAGGACCTTCGGCACATGAAAGTGTGATGTGGTCAATATCACGCCTGGCCACATTTACTTTCTTATAGTTCTCTGATATCCATTTTTAAAGTCTGGGTGGATCCCGGGAGACTGCAAACCTCTGTTAGCACCTGTTTAAGGAAGATCCTTCAGATTAGATGGCCAGATAACATCAGCAGTGAAGATCTATGACAGAAAATAAACCAGCCCACAGTGAAAGAAATGACAATGAGAAGACACTGGAGATGGATAGAACATACACTTCAAAAGCCTACCACTAACATAACCAGACAGGCTCTCACAGGGAATCCCCAGGGTAAGAGGGAAACAAGGAAGACACAGAAACACTTGGCCAAGGAGTCGAGTCTTGGAGCAGAGATAAAAAAGACTGACTGCACCTGGAGATGGATGAAGGAGGCATCCCAGAATAGAAATAAATGGAGAGCCTTTGATGATAGTCTATGCTCCAGATAAGGGTAAAGAAAGTGAGGAAGGAAGGAAGTATCCTTGACCTTTTCGGTATGGTGGTACTAGAAAAAAATCCCCACCGCTGGGATGTGGACCTAGTTCCACCGGATTTAGACCAAGCATTTAAAAAAATATTAAAATAAATGAACTGTGGTCACATGCTTCTATTCAGTTCTTGGGATGGAGTTCATAATTTTATGACACTGTAAATGCCAAAAAACAACAGGCATGACATCAGAAGTGAAGACATGTCTGATCATCAATCCACAGCTGACACGCTAGTATCAGGGTTGCACAGCCATAACTGACCAAGATCCACCCTTACCTCTCTGCTGCTACCTCCTAGTAACAGGCTTGACCTGGCTAATGGGGCAGGGTTTACCATGGTCCTCACAGCAGTTGGGTCTGCTAAAGAAGTACTGCACACTCCCAGCTTACCTCCCCTCAGGAACTGAAGAGATAGCCAGCATAACCCACTCCCAGTCTGACATGATGCTGTGCCTCAAAATCTACACTGCATCGGTTATAAGGAACATCACACTCACAGTTCCAGGGAGATAGAAGAAGAAGAAGAAGAAGAGGCACGACACCATTTCCTGGTAAAAAAAATTACATCTGCAGTCTTTGCATCCTGGATATTGTTTAGTAGATTAACGTGAACTTGAAGAATGGCCATGCTCTGCTGCTGGCCTAGAGATGGGCCTTCCTTGCACTTAGGACACTCTCATATGTACCCAGCCTCAGTGCTAGAGCCAACCGCACATTGATTGAATACAACTCGATCACTCCCCGCAAAGTTCTGAATGTCTGCCACACCCTTCATTATTCCCCTTTCTGTTAAGTAGATAAGAACTAACAAAGATAAGGACTGAGGAGATGATGTCAGACAAAATTAGGTTAGTTCATATTAGGATCATCTTCCTTATATCCACACAAGTCAATGGGTGCTCTGATCTCTCCTTGACATCTCTCACATGGAGTGACATCAGTTTTGTGCTGATTTACATTTCTTCTTGAACCCTGTAATATGACATTGACATCTGGCATCACCTATTTTAGTCCTAGCTCTTTCTTCCAAAATAAAGATGACTTTTTTTTACAGGGAATGTTGAAATCCTATTTCCTGCCCATTTTCACTCCAAAATAATTGTAGGGTTGGTAGATCTTGCAAGTCTGTGCGAACCAGTGTTCAGAATGATAGCTAGGTAAAAACAATGAAATTTATCCAAGAGACAGGACTGCAGGTATAGATAGACAATGCGAACGAAGAAGAAGAAGAAGATAGCTAGGTAAAGTTTAAATAAAATGAGAAAGCTGCAGATTTCTGACTCATCCTGCATTTTAAAATTATAGACTAACATCCTTCCAGTTTCTTTCTACCAAAAACTTATTGTCAAGATTTATTCTGGCAGTGCATGGAAATCAATTCAGAAACAAAAGAGTTGATGTTGTCAGTCATATGAAATAGATGTCCAGCTGATAACAAGACCAGTACTTCTCAATCTTTCTTTGGCCATGGACCCCCCTTGTGGCTTGAGAACAGCTGTGGACTCCCTTCCTGGTTTGAGAACAGATGTGGACCCCCTTCCTGGCCTGAGAACAGCTGTGGACCCCTTTCTGACCTGAGAACAGCTGTGGACCCATTTCTGACCTGAGAACAGATGAGGACCCCATTTCTGACCTGAGAACAGCTGAGGACCTCATTTCTGGCTTGAGAACAACTGTAGGCCCCCTTCCTGGCCTGAGAACAGCTGTGGACCCCCTTCCTGACCTGAGAACAGCCGTGGACCCCCTTCCTGGCATGAGAACAGCCACTGAACCATTTCTGACCCGAGAACAGCTGTGGATCCCTTTACTGACATGAGAACTGCTGTGGACCCATCATTACAAATAGGACAATAGATAAAATGCAGATGATGTTAAAAGATTTTTTTAAAATCAAGGCAATCCATTTTCTGGTCTGTGAACCCCTATAAATCATTCTATGGATCCCCAGGGGGTACAATAACCCCATGTTAAGAACCACTGATCTAAACATATGCTCTTTTATTTCTAGAGAAACGCGTATCCTCTCAGTAAAAACACAAAAGTGATTTTGTAAACCTTTTAATGCTGAACTGGTCCAGTTAATTCCCTGCATAACCAGCCTGCTCAAATGTTCTCTGAACATATTTACGCAGTTAATCAATATACAGATATCAGTGCATTCCTGTCTTACCAGCCAACTCAAAGTCATTAACAGTCATTATTTTCATTGGAAAGGTACTTGCGATAATGGCTTAAGTGCCACTGGCCTCTATCACAACAAATTGATATAGATAAAAATAATGAGACAAGAGGGACTTTCATCATTTAAGTATGGAGATTCAAAGATATCAATTTTTATTAAAAAAAATACAGTAAAATGAAAAGTCATTCTAAATTCAAATGTCCAGTCTTGTAAAACTAGTAGGTATGGCATATACCAGTGATTCCGAAAAAAGTATGCAGTGAGAAGAAAAAGAAGATGAGGGGGTGGGGTGGGGGTAGGGGTGAGGGAAAAGGGTGATGCAGGGGGATATCAGAATCAGCTGAGCAGAAAACTTTTTTTTTTTTTTGGGGTTTGCTAGGAATGTGGCCTGAGAGGCATGAGTGTAGCAGCCCAAAGAAGTTTGGGAATCTCTCTCTCTCTCCTCTGTCTCTCAAGGTCCCTGCCGACAGTTCTAGGACATCATGTCCTTCCATAATCCTCGATCCCTTGCGCATCCCAACAGGCTTGTCATTGAGCATTTCCTGTGCCATGATGTCAAACCATCAAACACCTTTTCTTTCTGTCTTCCTCTGTCTCTTCTACCTTAGATCTTCCCTGTTGCCATGAGGTGCTCTAGCCCGTCTCTCTTCCAAACATGCCCCCACAAATCTGGATTGTTATTTTCTGATCTTCTTTCGGGAGTCACTGACATCAGATACAATCTAAACAATATATTCAAGCAATTAAGCAAATTATCGTATATTTAATCATATAAGCACACAAGACGTGACTGCGGTGAAGCTGTGGAAAACATCTCGTTGTTTATAACAAGACAAAGTTTTAAATGGTTTTGAGACAACTTATGTCATACATCAGACAACAAAAACAAAAAAATTTGAGAGAAGATACTATGAGTGACATAAAAGAACCTTCAAAATAAAAATATACAATTAAAGATAAAGCTTTGTATGTGCCGAAGATAAATTTCTTTATATAAGCAAAGTGATTTTTAGAGAAATTTAACAGGTTTAATAAGAGCAGCCCCTGGGAACAACTGTGTTGAGAACACACTTATCTTAACATAGTCTTTGTGAGACAGGGAACATAGATCTGTTTGCTTACAAACTCTGACCTACTTCTGTAGCCCAAAAACCTATAGCAGTAAACACTAATTGTAACTGTTATTTTTGTAAAATGTAATGTCAGGTTGGTGGATGGATGGGGACATGGAGATCTCTGGCAGGGATGAGGAAAATCTGGTGTGAAACCAATGAATCCAGGACGAGACAAGCCTATGGGTCTTTACAACAATGGCTGTCAGAATGATGTAAACAAAACAGAGCCAGTAGACTATAGGTGGCGGGGAATGGATATTGAGTCACTCATTGGATTCCTCATCCCAAAGTCGAAGTGTCTCTGTGGAACTGTCTCAAACCCATCTGGCCAGCTTGATCCGGTGTGGAGAAGGGGCATGAGTACAGCCACCAGAGGCTGGAAAACAAAGTTTTGGCCAGACCAGCCTACACCACCGTCTTCATGGCAGTCTGAGCAAAGACCACAATCTGCCCTAGCAAGGAAAGGTGCTGAAGTCAGAGGTACCCAGCCAAAAGTCAAATCAAAAAAATTAGGGCACCACGCATCATTGCCAGTGTGTGTACAAAGAAGAAGAAGAAGAAGAAGAATAAGAGCATGTGGATGGAAAGTGAGGAAGTGATCAAAGCTTTGTTGTGGCTAGTGTGGCAGGATGATACACAAAGCATGGTGATGGACTCTCGGAGCTTGCTTCATAAGATAGAGAGGGGTTTCTTTGTCATGAGTGTGTTCAGCTCTTGGGGAAATCTGGTGTCACCAGGCTGATGTGGATATACTGCCCAGGACATGCGGGAGTGAAAGACAATGATATTGCTTATAACACTATTGCAACAGATATGATTCCTATGGACAGGACAGATATAATTAAGTCGTGGCTGAGGAACTGGGACCAGAATAGGAAAGGGCATGTGTTAATAATATATATCTACAGAGGATGAAGGATAGAGGTGTGAGGAGAGGGGAAGGAATAGCCAAATAGCTGACTGGTAGAACTCAAGGTTGCCAGAACCAACAGCTGACTGCCACAATTAGTGTTCATACTCTTTGGTGGTGACTGAAACAGAGAACAGAGCATGTATGGGTGTGCCACAAGTGCAGTGATGCTAATTCCTAGATTCAAGATTCAAGGTTTAATAAAAATGATTTGCATATATAGTTTTAAAAAAAAAGGTATACAAATAGGCAGCTTAACTCAGAGTAGATGTTCTGCATTTCCATCACTTACATCTTTCTTCATTTCCACCATAAGTTCCTTCTAGACTGAGGTCAGAAACTTCTACGAGAATCTGGTTCTCTCTGTTGCTAGCAAAGACTATCCACTCACATCTCGTCATGGGAGGGTACTTGTTTGGAAAATTGGGGCTCATGATTATCCCACCTGATCCTCTGGCATTGATCTTATATGTAGAACAAGCTGAAACAAACACTGATGCTGTAGGTATATATCTTCATAGACTTTAAAAAGGCACTTAATGGCATACACAGAGATTCACTGTGGAGATTTTAAGAATATATGGAATACCATCTAAAACTGTCTTCAGGTGTTCAGCAGTGCATTAAGGACTTGAACCCAAGAGCTTTTTCTATCTCTTGTTGTTCTTATTCTCATGGATGATCAGGAAAAGGCTAAGATTTTAATCCAAAAACCCCCACCACAGTGAGGTGGTACATCTAGCAGACACCCTTGTGGTGGTACATCTATTTAGCAGACACCCTTGTGGTGGTACATCTATCTAGGAGACACCCTTGTGGTGGTACATCTATCTAGGAGACACCCTTGTGGTGGTACATCTATCTAGGAGACACCCTTATGGTGGTACATTTATCTAGCAGACACCCTTGAGGTGGTACATCTATCTAGGAGACACCTTTGTGGTGGTACATCTCTCTAGGAGACACCCTTGTGGTGGTACATCTATCTAGCAGACGCCCTTATGGTGGTACATCTATCTAGGAGACACTCTTGTGGTGGTACATCTATCTAGGAGACACCCTTGTGGTGGTACATCTATTTAGGAGACATCCTTGTGGTGGTACATCTATCTAGCAGGCACCCTTGATGTGATGAATAAAAAAAAAAAGGAGATGGACCATGAAGAAATAGTCAGAGAATCCCATAACAAGCTATCAAGTGGAACACAACAGGTCAAAGAAAAAGAGATCGGGCACTTGAAACTCTAAGAGGACACTGTTAAAAGAGGCCATATTAGTAGGCATAAAATCCCTTAATGATGTTGAAAAGCTCGCAGAAGACAGGAAAAACTTGATGAACTACCATGCCAGGCCTGTGTGATGTTTAACAGCATGGGAAGGATGTATGATGTAAGATGTTCTCATTCTCTCATCTTATTTGTCAATAAAGATGCAATCCCATCTAAAGAGGAAGTCTTATTTTTGGAAACAGTTCAGAAATTGAATATGTTTTCCTCAGAATCAACTTCGCATTGGGGAACCATTATAAAAACATACTACAGCTCTGATGTTCAAGCCACTAAGTACCACCTGCTGGGAATATAGAATTGAAACCATTCATCCTTTAAGATATCCTATTGATGAATTTTATGATGCAGTTTGAAAGATATTGCTGAACATGAGTCAATGGACAAAATAGCAGGACATGAACCACTTGCCCTTTAAAGTCAAAGAATTTAAATTTTTATAGTGTCTTGTTATATGACACAATATTCTGGATGAAATTAATGTTGCTAGTAAACTTTTTTAACCTCAACAATGGCCAAAACTCAATTGGAAGGACTTGGCATGATTTCAGTTGAGCATGAAATAGGTAAAAAAATTAGACTATACTGGCCTCTTTCTGATTGTGTGAATATGAAAGGAAGGAAACTTTCTTTTTAAATGCTAAATAATTACTTGAAACAACGTAAGTGCAAACAGCATGAAGACGTATGCTGAAAACTAAAACACGTACAAACCATTGTTTGGGGTTTAAAAGCTCTTCATTCTACATATGATGAATATTATGATGATATAAGTAATATGTCTATATTCATTTCTTTTAATGTAATAAATGTATAGTTTATCTTATGGTTTTTTTTCTTCATTAATTTGTAAATTGTTATTAATGCAGTTTAAAAGTACTGACTGACATGACGGAGCTTACTTAGCAATGAGTGGCAAAGTGGTTAATGCACTGGTCTCTCATGGTAAAGGCTGGGGGTTCAAATCCGGCCGGAGGCACCCCAGTCACCCAGCTGTAGAAATGGGTACCCGACTTCTTCTGGAGTTGGGGAAGGAAAGACAGCCAGGCATGATACTGACCATATCACCCTGACGGGTCAAGGACAATATGGGCACTAACACCATATCCCTATGTGCCTCTAAGGCATGACAGGATTACTTTTACCTTTACCTTTTTAAATATTAAATGCTACTTTGAGAATTTTGTAGGGTGGCAAGGTATGCTGCTTCATGGGGGTGGGGGTGGGGGCAAAATTCCTAGGGCTGGCCCCATTTGTAACCCAGCAAGATGACTGTAGAAAGAATGAAAATATATTCCCTCTTTTTTACTCAAACTATATAAAAAAACCAAGTTAAGATTATTCAATTCAAATGTAATATCCACCCTCATTTATGCATGTGAAAGCTGGAAAACAACTAAAGAGATAGACAAAAAATTAGACTTTTTCGAAAACAAATGCCTAAGGAAAATACCTAGTATAAAGTGGAATGAATTCAAGAACAATGCAGAGATCGGACAGATGAGCAAACAGCATGTCTCATGGTTGATCAGAAAAAGAAGATGGACATATGTCGGTCATGTGATGAGAAGAAACAATCAGAGAATCCCCAAACAAGGTATCAAATGGAACACAACAGGCTGAATGAAAAATAGGCCGACCACGTGAAACTCTAAAGAGGATATTGTTAAGAGAAGCCAGTTCAGTGGGCATAACATCCCTTGATGAGACTGAAAAACTTGCTGAAGACAGGACGTCTTGGCAATATTACCATGCAGGCCCTATGTGACGTTTATGACATGGGAAGGATGTAAGATGTACAAAACATTATTACTGTATGTGACTGAACAAGTAAACAAAATAAGTCTGAAATGTCTGAACTTGCTCTGCAGCTTAATTCAGGGAAATTATCTTTCGAGATTTAATATTTTAATCCACATTTTCTGACTTAAACAAGGTGTAAAAATAATCCATTTTTTTTTCTTTCTAGTGCAGTCTGACAATTTGAAGTAAAGAAGCAATAAAGTGATATATTTTACAAGCAAATGTTACAAATGTCCAAAAGTTGTTTTGAACTAGATCCAAATGAATTAGATAAAAATGGTAAAATTCCCAATCCCATGCCATTAGGCATACTGGGGATACAGTGTTAGGCCTGTATTTCCAAGACCATCAGTACATGAAAGTGTAATGTGGTCAGTATCATACTTCGCTACATTTATCTTCTCATTTCTCAGAGGTTAGGTGGACCACAGAGCCTTTTTGGTGTGTACCAGACAAAAAAAATCCCACTGGGACTTGAACACAGGACCACCAGACTAATACACCAAGGTAAAGGTAAAGGTATAAACTCCCATTTCCAGTATATTAGGGAATACTGTGTTAGGTCCCTATTTTCCATGACCTTTGACACATGAAAGTGTGATGTGGTCCATATCACATCCTGGCTATATTTGCGCCAAGTACATATAAATTAGCCTTTGAAAAATCTTGCTAAAGAATATACATATACGTGAGGTATGATCAAATGTATCCGGACTGGACTTATTAAAAACAAAAATTTACAAGAATTAGCAATCTGTAATTCAGTCTCCTTCAAAGTAGTCCCCTTTCAAAGTGACACACTCAGTCCAGCGTTGTTTCCACTGCTGGAAGCATTTTAAGTCATCGTCTGATATGGAGTAAAGATGCCTCTTCACATTCTGTTGTATCTCCTCAACATCTTGAAATCTTGTTCCTTTCAAGTGGTTTTTTAGTTTTGGGAATGGGAAAAAGTCACAGGGAGTGACATCAGGTGAATATGGTAGCTGTTGGACCTGTGGAATGCGGTGCTTAACATTAAACTGCTGCACAAGTTATGATATATGGGCAGATGTGTTGTCGTGGTGGAGTTGCCGCTCATCACTCTCATGCAAAGTCGGCCTTTTGTGACGAACTGCATCCCTCAAATGCCACAAAACTTCACAGTAGTATTCACTGATAGTCTGACCTGATGGAGGATATTCATGATGCATAATTCCACTGTAATCTTAAACCTGCTGCGGACCTGTCGTGCTTTTGGGTCTGGGAGACATCAAAGTCTTCCATTGTGAAGACTGGGCCTTAGTTTTGGGGTCAAACCCATGATTTATCATCAGTTATGATTGTTTTTAAAAAGTTTTCATCATTTTTTATGTATTCAACCAGGTCATTAGCAGCCGAAACACGGGCCTGTTTTAGGTCAGCTGAGAACATTTTTTGGCACAAATCTAGCTGAGACAATTCTCATTCCCAAATTGTCTGTAAGAATTGCCTGAATTGAAACTACTGTGTAATTCTTCAGAAAACTTATGAATAGTGATTCGGCAATTTTGCAGCAGCACAGATGCATCGACAGGTTCAATATTTTCTTCAGCTTTGCTGGTTGCAGGCCTCTCAGACTGTTCATCACACTTTCACGGCCATCTTTAAAAATTTATACCGCTCATAAACTTGTGTACGACTCATACACTCCTCCCCATCGACTATATGTAATTTTAAATGTGTCTTTATACATTTCACCAATTTTTTGACAAAATCTGATGCAAATTCGTTGATCCAGGTTTTCCAACATGACAACTACAACAGATTCAGATATGTCAGAACAAAGCACTACTGTAAAACAAAGCAGACAGGCAAGGAAGACGTGACTTATGCCATGTGTGCAATATATGCCAAGGTCAGCCTGTGTCTATCCTGTTTATGTCAGTTGGTTCCGAAGCTGTGCCCTCATTCCAGATACTTTTTTGATCACACCTCGCACGTACAACACTGAAATATGTAAAAGTCAGTGTATGCCTGAGACACACAATTGGAATAAATGACCTCTAAAGTGACAAGACTCCGTTGCGCTATATCTAAAAATAATGACTCATTTGATTGCTGCTTTTCCTACTTGGCAAGTACAACGTAGAAAGCTAATCAGGCTTGGGCACAAATGATACTTACTGAAATCGAGATCTTGTCTTGGAACGAACTTGTAAATGGCTTTGAAGCCTAGGTAGGGTGATCGTTCATCAGAATGGAAAACCAGTTTGAGCATGCGAGAAGTTGTGTACGGCCCTGGAACATTTGTGCCACAGTGCTTTTCTGTTAAGGTGTAGTTCTCTCTAGTAATAGTTCCGACATCTTCGTAAAATGCAACGTAATCCCCAATGTCGCACCTGAGGATTTATGAAGAAAAGGAGTAGCATGTATTTAAAAATTTATATCTGACAAAAACTGCCGTCCATAAAACACAAGTCATGCTCTCAATTTAATTTTGGATGGCAGTCAATTTTTCAGTAATTTTAATACAGAAATGTTTTTAAAAAAAGCTGAAAAAATATATGGGAGATTTTATCATACTTGACAAAAACTGCCATCCATAGAACACAAGTCATGCCTACAGATAACCTTGCTAGATAACATCTTGATAGAAAATTTTAGACTAACCTTTATGACATTATGAAAAATGGAAAACTGAGAAGAATAAATGGACCAGAAACAAAAATATTAATTTCTGTATAAAGAGAAAAAAGCAAGAACTAAATAACATAATACTAAGCAAGTCACATCATAACAAGAATTATTAATTACACATATTTATATTCGTTCATTAACAGTGATGAACAATATCACAAACAATGGAAAAAAAAATATTCAAATATAGGGCTTAACAACAAATGAAAGATTTTGTTTGTGAGTACAAACGTACCGTGCAAAAAATCACAAGGATGAAAGGATAAGATTCACAAGTTACTTATTCAGATTTATTATTTGTTTCAGATGTTTAAGTTTGTAAACTTTTATAAGAACTTCATGCACAACTAATATACTTTGCAAAAAATTAACGAAATTTGATATAATTTAGCATGATTTAAAAAAAAAAAGGTGATCTGCATTTTAAAACTACCTTTGACATTCTTTGAAGGCCATGCTATTTATTACTGACATACAGAGTTGACATTTGACACCAAAAAAAAAAAAAAAATTCGAGAGAACATAATGTCTATAACGAATCGCAACAGATGAGATTTTCTTGGAAAGATTTTATTATTCCAGGAATCTAGATTTCCAATCAGCATTCAGAGCTATTGCTTCACTAAGATGACTGAACTTGATCACCTATGGTACTATATTACTGCTGGATTACATATTATAATATCTATATCTGCCTTCAAAGATTCAGCTCCACTACCAAATAGACTTACTTTCAGCGACAGCCACTACACACAAGAGACACGATGTCGAACACTCCAGAAATCCTTTCTTAACTGCCGAACAGCTTGCCAGCTAACCTCCCAACCCCTTTCTTCAAGGTTACGAACTCCCACCCAATGCCAATACACATGCGTGTCTGAAAAATACAAACAAAATCTTTCAGTTGCTTTGAATGAACGAAATACATCGTCACTATCTACTCCCATGATGCAAAATAAAAAAAAAAAGAAGAGATTTTAGATCAGACCATTACATCGTGAAAGTGATGATTTTTTTTTAACCTTAATTTCATTCGTATTCAACTCTGGTCACCTATTTTTTGTTTTCAGACTAAACTACTTTACTTTCAAGTATTCTCTTTCAGCAAATTCAGCAGTTTTGATTTATATCCATGTTCATTATTTTTTTCTGTCATTTTTATGTTTTTCAGTCTCACAGCTGGGTCAGAGAACTATATGTAGGCCCAACTGTGTTCTATAATTAATACACGTCTTTGGGCTGTATACTCATTTCAACTGAATATAAGTCTTTGTTCCACCTTTGTTTTTTTTAACAATTTTTGCATTTCAGTGGAGATTAGGAAACCTGATCTGTTGTGTTATCAAGGCCAGTCAGCTCATTTCCATTCTGTTTAACATAGACAGGATTTTTTTACGATTAAACTATTAAACAAGGTCTTGGTTGTCTTTGGTTTGCCAGCTCTGACAGCTATGGGTTGCTTATGACGGGTGCAACTTTATAAAAAAAAAGAATACCTGCTATTTACATAATCCTGAATTATTGTTGGTTGTTTTAAAATTCTTACAAATGTTTAATTATTTGATTACTGTTATTTATATACTTGACTGGTCCATAAATTCTTCTCAGCATTATATTTGTAAAACACCGCAGTTCTAGTCCATCCAGTTCAGTGCTGTACCAGGTCTCTAAGTCACCATCAAGCTAAAGAGAAAAGTTGGTGTGCTAGCTCTTCCATTCACAACAGCTATCATTAAAATTGATATATCTTAGAATCCCGCTGCTTTGTTGAATATATTCTGAAATGAGATTTCTATAACATTACAGTGATCTGCAGTATGTCCAGAACTCCTGACAGCCATACTTAGGGTTATCTAAACTTTCCTGTATTAAGAAGTTAAAAGTGAAAATTAATAGCCACCGATAATTATATTGACCTCAAACTCTTAGTAGTGCAAATTGGTAAACTTTGGCCATAAGGTCATGGGAAATTGGGACTTTGGTTCATCTCAGAAGTTCAAGCTCCTTTGAGTCAGTTTTTGCCCAGAAACCTGTTTAATCCAATGATAAAAAAGTGAAATGTTTACCATTCAACAGGAAAAATTGAGTAAGGCTGATCATGGAGAAAAATGACCTGGCAACATTCAAATGCAATATATTTAAATTGACTAGACGGAACATGTGCAGACTAAAGGACAGGACCACAGATTGTACAATTTATGATACAGAACCATACCAGAATACCAGACTGCAGAAAGGAAAACCAAAATAAGAAGCAGAATAGCCCAGGCCAAGTCAGCATTTATGAAAATGAAAAAAAAAACATCCTATGCAATAAAGCTCTGTCAATGATACCAAAAAAAAAGATAATTATTCAGTGCTACATTGAACCCATATTGTTATATGGATACGAAGCATGGGTAGTAGCCGAGAGCTCTCAAAATCTCCTGGAAGCAGTGGAGATGTGGTTCCTAAGGAGAATGATGAGAATACCATGGACAGCCAAGAAAACAAATGAAGAGGTTCTAATTGAGGCTGGGCAAAAGAGAGAAATTATGGCAAAATTCAGAACAAGGCAATCCAGATTTATAGGACATGCTTTGAGAAGAGGCAAACTTGAACACTTGGTGACAATGGGAAAGCTGAAGGAACAAAAGGACAGAGAAGACAAAGAAACAAGATACTTGATGGACTAAAAGACTGCCATGAAGCATAGTCAAATACACACCGAAAGTGCAAAGGATAGATGTTTGTAGAAATCAGGGATGACCAATGTCTGGTTGTTATGGACTGGAGAGTGAAAGGAAGAACAAAACATCAAGAAGAACAGAATAAAAAGAAAATAAATTAAGTGCTGGCATAGAGTGGAGTGAACAGTGACCAAAGATGTGGAATTCATGATGTGGAATTCATGATATGGAATTCATGATGTGGGATTCATGATGTGGAATTCATGATGTGGGATTCATCTTATATTCTGTAAAAGATCCCAAAAAAAATTTTAAAAGTATATGCTTGAGACAGAATTACTAGACCAGTGTTCAATATAAGAATGAAAACAAGGCAACCAATCAGTTTCATATTTATAACCAACTTTGTGCTATCAGTGCCAAGCAATCAAGACTTGGGGAAGAGATAAAAGGATCTGAAACACATGGGATTCAACACTGATCATAACAGGCAAAGAGGAATAAGGATTTCAAGCAGTAGTTTCAACACATGACCAGAATGAGTTAAAGACGAACTTGTTGCAAGGGCCAATAACTACAGAATAAGACACTTGCAAGGGCCAGTAACTATGAAATTTAACATCACTCAGAATCAGAGGATGCTCCAGTCTACTATTACATAAGTATAAAACATATTCAAAGGAGATCAAACAAGGCAGCGTAAGACTACTGACAGATCTTCAATGTTTCACAACAGCTTTGCAGACAAAGGAAAGAAAGGATGCAACAATACACCCACAGTCACCTGCAGCTTTAAAATCATAGCACATTAGGGTACTTAGCCCATCTCAGTCAACATTAAACTGTGTCATCTACAGTCCATTTCAGTCAACATTAAACTGTGTCATCTACAGTCCATTTCAGTCAACATTAAACTATGTCATCTACAGTCCATTTCAGTCAACATTAAACTGTGTCATCTACAGTCCATTTCAGTCAACATTAAACTGTCATCTACAGTCCATTTCAGTCAACATTAAACTGTGTCATCTACAGTCCATTTCAGTCAACATTAAACTGCCATCTACAACCAATTTCAGTCAACATTAAACTGTCATCTATAGCCCATTTCAGTCAACATTAAACTGTCTTCTACAGTCCATTTCAGTCAACATTAAACTGTCATCTATAGCCCATTTCAGTCAACATTAAACTGTATCATCTACAACCAATTTCAGTCAACATTAAACTGTCATCTATAGCCCATTTCAGTCAACATTAAACTGTCTTCTACAGTCCATTTCAGTCAACATTAAACTGTGTCTTCTACAGTCCATTTCAGTCAACATTAAACTGTGTCTTCTACAGTCCATTTCAGTCAACATTAAACTATGTCATCCACAGTCCATTTCAGACAACATTAAACTGTGCCATCTATGAAAGTGATTTAAAACTACTCCAAACAGCTCAAGTGTCTCTGCAAATACAATCAAAGTATCTGAAACTTAAAGCTGATCTTCTCTGTGAAAGGCAGTTCATCATATCCACAGTTGTGCTGCCTTTGTTTAGCTTTGTAACCTCTGTAACATTCTGCAAGTACAGTTAACGTAACTTCACATGCCATAACACAATAGCGTGTTGTATAATGTAAGGGATTTTCAACTTTTTTCCCCCTACATGCACGGCAAACTGCTTCAAGTAAGAGTTATCTTCTCTCAAGATGAAGCCACCTGCGTCTGTGCACACACTGCAAGTGCTTTTTTTTTTTTTGGCTTTTTTTTCTTCCAAACATTGCTAGCATATGTAGCTTTACTTCCAGTAATCTAGACTCCATCAAGCTTGTTACATCAAAATGGATGTGGCTGTCAGATTTGCTGTATGAGAAAATAGTATCTTTTACGTAAAAGATATTAAAGATGTGCTGTGCTGTTTGCACAAGTTCTCATTAAGTCCTGCTGTAATCAGGGACACAGCTGTACGCCTCACAACAGTTAATGAAAGTAGATGGAGGTGCATGGTTCAGTTTTACAAAAAGGATAGAAAGCATGAGGAAAATGGGCAGAAACAATAATGGCGGAAAGCAAGATGAGTACATACAGATGATGTATGTTTGTTTGTTCTTCATTTGTATGTACTCATCTTGCTTTCCACCATTCTTGTTTCTGTCCACTTTCCTCACTCATTTTATCCTTCTGTAAAAGTGAACCATTCACCTCTATCTGTTTCCATCACTAGAACCAGTTTTACCGCAGTTTAGGTTTCTCTTATTTCTCACATTCCCCCCCCCCACACACACAAATTCCTCTCCATGAAAAGTAATCTGGAAACCTAACATACCTGAAAATGAGTTAACCATCAGAGAAAAAATGGAAGGAACAAGAAAGACTGTGCAAATTCTAAATAAGACTGTGCAAAAATGAAGCAAGTTAAAAAAAAAATCATAGCTTTTTCTTTTGTGGACAAATAGCCTTGGTCATAAAAAAATGTAGCAACAGAAAATGTAATGTGCCAAACACAAAGCAAAATCACATCTTCATTAAGGGCTTTTCATCTCGGTCACGGATGAAGCAAATGGAAGTTCTGTCAGAAGTTTTCAGTGCTAATAAATGTCACAAATACATAACTACTTTTATCAAATCTGTGACACTTGGAGAGTTCTGGATTCACTGCTCTATCATACTCTAAATGGATGATTCATTCCTGCTTATGCCAACTAATCAACAAAGTGTGATAAGTAAAAAGGCTTCCAAGCCCTTAAGACACACTGGGGATACAGCGTTAGGCCCATATTTCCTAGATCATCAGCACATGAAAATGTGATGTGCTCAGTATCACGCCTGGGTGCATTTAACCTTCCTAGATTTCTCCAGTAGCCATTTTTAGAGGCTGGGTGAACCCCAGGGTCCTTTTTGGTGTGGTGGTACCAGAAAATAATCCCCACTGCTGGGATCTGAACTCAACACCACCAGCTTAGTACACTGAGCACCTAAACATTCAGCCAATCTAGGGGTCATGAGTTGGGAATGAAAATCATTTCTATTCACTTACCACCAGAACTGTTTTCAACTTATAAAAAAAACATTGCCTCACGAAATCGATTTTTGATAAAACTTGATTTGAATTTATGTATATATAATAGGTAAATTTACTCAGTTAAAATTATCATGCAGGTCTACATTTACTCCTTCTTCTTTGCTTTCTTCTAACTTTCTGGAACTGTGAGCTGGTGTTCTTTGCGGACAATGTGGTGAAGATGTTGAAGCACACCATCGTATCAGACTTGGAGTGAGTTACTGTGGCTGTCATCATATCAGAATGGGAGTGGGTTATAGTGCCTGTCATTGTATCAGACTGGGAATGGGTTGTGGCTGTCATTGTATCAGACTGGGAGTGGGTTATTGTGGCTGTCATCATATCAGACTGGGAGTGGGTTATAGTGCCTGTCATTGTATCAGACTGAGAATGGGTTGTGGCTGTCATTTATCAGACTGGGAATGGATTGTGGCTGTCATTGTATCAGACTGGGAATGGGTTGTGGCTGTCATTGTATCAGACTGGGAATGGGTTGTGGCTGTCATTGTATCAGACTGGGAGTGGGTTATAGTGGCTGTCATTGTATCAGACTGGGAGTGGGTTATAGTGGCTGTCATTGTATCAGACTGGGAATGGGTTATAGTGGCTGTCATTGTATCAGACTGGGAATGGGTTGTGGCTGTCATTGTATCAGACTGGGAGTGGGTTATAGTGGCTGTCATTGTATCAGACTGGGAGTGGGTTATAGTGGCTGTCATTGTATCAGACTGGGAATGGGTTATAGTGGCTGTCATTGTATCAGACTGGGAGTGTGTTGTGGCTGTCATTGTATCAGACTGGGAGTGGGTTATAGCGGCTGTCATTGTATCAGACTGGGAATGGGTTGTGGCTGTCATTGTATCAGACTGGGAATGGGTTATAGTGGCTGTCATTTATCAGACTGGGAATGGGTTGTGGCTGTCATTGTATCAGACTGGGAGTGGGTTATAGTGGCTGTCATTGTATCAGACTGGGAGTGGGTTATAGTGGCTGTCATTGTATCAGACTGGGAATGGGTTATAGTGGCTGTCATTGTATCAGACTGGGAGTGGGTTATAGTGGCTGTCATTTATCAGACTGGGAATGGGATGTGGCTGTCATTGTATCAGACTGGCAATGGATTGTGGCTGTCATTTATCAGACTGGGAATGGGTTGTGGCTGTCATTGTATCAGACTGGGAATGGGTTGTGGCTGTCATTGTATCAGACTGGGAGTGGGTTATAGTGGCTGTCATTGTATCAGACTGGGAGTGGGTTATAGTGGCTGTCATTGTATCAGACTGGGAATGGGTTATAGTGGCTGTCATTGTATCAGACTGGGAATGGTTGTGGCTGTCATTGTATCAGACTGGGAGTGGGTTATAGTGGCTGTCATTGTATCAGACTGGGAGTGGGTTATAGTGGCTGTCATTGTATCAGACTGGGAATGGGTTATAGTGGCTGTCATTGTATCAGACTGGGAGTGGGTTATAGTGGCTGTCATTGTATCAGACTGGGAGTGGGTTATAGCGGCTGTCATTGTATCAGAATGGGAGTGGGTTATAGTGGCTGTCATTTATCAGACTGGGAATGGGATGTGGCTGTCATTGTATCAGACTGGCAATGGATTGTGGCTGTCATTTATCAGACTGGGAATGGGTTGTGGCTGTCATTGTATCAGACTGGGAATGGGTTGTGGCTGTCATTGTATCAGACTGGGAGTGGGTTATAGTGGCTGTCATTGTATCAGACTGGGAGTGGGTTATAGTGGCTGTCATTGTATCAGACTGGGAATGGGTTATAGTGGCTGTCATTGTATCAGACTGGGAATGGGTTGTGGCTGTCATTGTATCAGACTGGGAGTGGGTTATAGTGGCTGTCATTGTATCAGACTGGGAGTGGGTTATAGTGGCTGTCATTGTATCAGACTGGGAATGGGTTATAGTGGCTGTCATTGTATCAGACTGGGAGTGGGTTATAGTGGCTGTCATTGTATCAGACTGGGAGTGGGTTATAGCGGCTGTCATTGTATCAGAATGGGAGTGGGTTATAGTGGCTGTCATTTATCAGACTGGGAATGGGTTGTGGCTGTCATTGTATCAGACTGGCAATGGATTGTGGCTGTCATTTATCAGACTGGGAATGGGTTGTGGCTGTCATTGTATCAGACTGGGAATGGGTTGTGGCTGTCATTGTATCAGACTGGGAGTAGGTTATTGTGCCTGTCATCATATCAGACTGGGAGTGGGTTATAGCGACTGTCATCGTATCAGGCTGGGAGTGGGTTATAGCAGCTGTCATCGTATCAGGCTGAGAGTGGGTTATAGCAACTGTCATCATATAAGACTGGGAGTGGGTTATAGCGGCTGTCATATCAGACTGGGAGTGGGTTATAGCGACTGTCATCATATCAGACAGGGAGTGGGTTATAGCAGCTGTCATCATATCAGACTGGGGGTGGGTTATAGCGACTGTCATCATATCAGACTGGGAGTGGGTTATAGCAGCTGTCATCATATCAGACTGGGAGTGGGTTATAGCAGCTGTCATCATATCAGACTGGGAGTGGGTTATAGCAGCTGTCATCATATCAGACTGGGAGTGGGTTATAGTGGCTGTCATCATATCAGACAGGGAGTGGGTTATAGCAGCTGTCATCATATCAGACTGGGAGTGGGTTATAGCAGCTGTCATCATATCAGACTGGGAGTGGGTTATAGCAGCTGTCATCATATCAGACTGGGAGTGGGTTATAGCGGCTGTCATCATATCAGACTGGGAGTGGGTTATAGTGGCTGTTTTCTCAGTCCCTGAAAGGAGGTAAAGAAGAAGTAGAGAGAATGCAGCACTTTTTTAAGCAGGCTCCACCACCATGGGATCCCTGCTCTGTTAACTAGGCTAGGAGAGATGTGAGAGGTTCTTGGTTTGTTCTGGTTCACCGACCCTGACACTAGCATGACAGCTACAGGCTGTCGACTGCCAAATCTGCCAGATTTTCATCCCTTAGATTTATTTATCTTGATTTTTTTAAAAAATACTTTATTGGATACAAAAATATGGAAGCATTATTTTTTCAAGTTGATGTCGAAGAATCTCATTACCCAGATTCTTTAAATAAATGACAGTTGCCAGAACTTTCTCCACATCACAGCAACTTTAGCTCATTTAATCACTTTCTGAAACTTAAAAGACTGTCCTACACAAGCTGAACGTGAATCATCGAGATTTTTATAAGCAAAATACTTACGCAGTGCTAGAAGCATCAGAAAGGATGAATGCGGAGAAGCTGAGAATCAAGATGTGGTCAGGGAGCGGACGGAATGTGTAGTCGCAGTTTATGTTCAAGGGGTAGTTGTTTGGATGCCGTGGGGAGTTCACAGTTCCTTGAGAAGTTTTACCATTGTTGTAGTGGAACTTGCACTTGCCTTCCTCTAGAAGCTCACCCTCTATATCATAATCTGTGAACACATGGTGGCAGGTTATTTAGATTTTACAGTCTTATAATCTGTGAACAAATGACACTTGGCTGTTTAGATTTTATAAACTGTGAACAGATGACAGTGGGTTATTTAGATTTTATAATCTGTGAACAGATGACAGTTTAGATTTTATGATCTGTGAACAGATGACAGCAGGCTATTTAGATTTTAGTCATACATTCTGTGAAAATAAGATGACAGGTAATTTAGAATTTTTAGTGCCTTCACTAAAGAGAGACTAGCACTTCAGAAAAAAAACAGCACATAAAGAATATGTGGCAAGGTACCAACAAGAAAGCAAAGCTATATTTACTAAGAGCTTACGTATTCTCAGTGGTGACGTACAGATACGAAATGTGAACTCTTAACAAATAACTAGAAAAGCTAACAACTGCATTTGAAATGAAATGTTATAGAGGGACGCTTGCAATAAAGAAAGAAATTCAAATATAGAGACACTGACGGATTTTAGGTGTTATAGAAAACTGGCTCGTAAACACCATCAAAACTAGAAAGCTGAGATACTTCGACCACATCAAGAGACACAGTGGTTTAGAGAGAGCTTGATAACAGAAGGCAGAGTGCACTGCAAAAGGGACGACCTCGCTGCAGGTGGACTCAGGACATTACGGAAAGTCTGAATTGCGAGATGTTGGTCAACTTGCTCAAGATCGCAATGCACTCAAGGAGGCGGTGAGAGGGACAATGTTCTGGAAAGGACACGTCACATGACACAAGTGTCCTCACATTTCTAAACATCCGAACTGGGAGGCTGAGAAGCCAGCACGTACATGAAGTATTTATTTTCCCACAGAGATCACGTGTTTTAATGATTTTAATCACACTAACAGTTGTAACTCTAAATATGAAGATAATACCAACAGCTGTAACTTTAACAATAATGACAATAGTAACAGATTTAGTTAGGTTGATGATAATATCAACAGTTGTAATTCTGACAATATGAGAGATAAGAGAAATGATGACTGTAGTAAAACTGGTTCTAGTAATGAAGGTAGATGGAGGTGTATTGTTCAGTTTTACAAAAAGACAGAAAGAGTGAGGGAAATGGGCAGAAATAAGAATGACAGAAAAGTGTGATGAGCACATATAAAGGAAGAACATACAACAATCCAATATTTTGGCAAAAAGCCTTTTTCAGGGATCACATACAAAAACAACGCAACAGATAAAAACATGAAAAACGGATGAAAAATACACAGACCTAGCTTTTAGGTCTCCTCCTTGCAAGATAGATGAACACAAAATGCCAACTCTGGCAATAATGACAGTAGAAACAGATGCAGGTATGATGATGATGATAATAATCAACAGTTGTAACTCTAACAATAATGACAACAACACATGTAGTTATGATGATGATGATGTCACTAATATATCACTACTCTCATCAGATCTGTGACACTTGGAGAGTTCTGGAAGCGGACAATTTATCACAGTATCTATCACAAAGTTACAACAGTTGTAACTCTAACAATAATGACAACAACAGATGTAGCTATAATGATGATGATAATATCAACAGTTGTAACTCTGACAATAATGACAACAACAGATGTAGCTATAATGATGATGATAATATCAACAGTTGTAACTCTGATAATAATGACAACAACAGATGTAGTTATGATGATGATGATGTCACTAATATATCACTATTCTCATCAGATCTGTGACACTTGGAGAGTTCTGGAAGGTGACAATTGATCACAAAGTTACAACAGTTGTAACTCTAACAATAATGACAACAACAAATGTAGTTATAATGATGATGATAATATCACCAGTTGTAACTCTGCCAATAATGACAATAGTAACACATGTAGTTTTGATGATAATAATATCAAAAGTTGCAAAAAACTGACAATGATACAACAACCAGCTGCAACTAATACAAAGATTACGACAATTTTTTCACTCTATAAAGCATTTCATGTAATGGCCAAATCTATGTTTGCTATTAAACGTGAAGAATGCGTATGATCTAATACCTGTAATAAATGCATATCTAGCAACAAACTTTCCTCCCTGTACAGCACCTGTGCTATTCAGCGTAATGACCATACGTGGCCCTATGCTAGCTATGGGTGGTGGATTGTAGCTGCCGCAGTATTTGTTCTTTACAGCACCATCACTTAGTCGACCGTCTTCATTTTCGCCAAGGTAACCAAGCAGGCAGCTGGGAGATGGTCACAACATAAAACATATTTTATAGTATATGTAGGAAATACTTATAATGCTAAATATGAAACATAAACCATATGTTTAAAAAAAACATCAGGAGACAAATAGTTAAGGCTTATACACCATTAAATGGGAGATATAACCGATTATCACCTTCCTTATATATATATATATATATATTATATATATATATATATATATATATCATATATATATTGGGATTATACGCAGCAGGGTTTAAAAACTATACATGGAAGATTAGATATAAACTAGGATTATACCCAGCAGGGTTTAAAAAGTATACATTGAAAATTAGATTACTACCAGGCAGGATTTTAAAACTGTATGTGGAAGACACATGGAGGATGTATTAGATAATACCATGGAAAGTTTAAAAACTATATGTGGATGATATATTAGAATATCACCAGGCAAAGTTTATAAGTCATATGTGGAAAACATGTCTGTCCAATGCCACGCTGACAGGCATGATGGTCATGCTTTTCCCACAGTTCTCTATTCCGGATGTTAATTATGTGCTGGACTGGGAGTTCTTTCTCCATGACATTTCATCGGTCCATCTATCATCTTCTCTCTTTGTCTGCCTCGGTCTGTTTTGCCCTCTATCATCCTTGTTGTTATCAAATATTCCAGTCCACATGCTCTCATGATATGTTCTATGACTTCCTCAATTTTGTTACTGCTTCCCTCTCTTCTTCTGCTTCTTACAGGACCTCTTCATTTGATCTCTTTCTCGTCCGTGGAAAATATGTTATAACATTACCAGGCAAGCTTTGGAAACTACATGTGGAAGATACACTAAGATACTGCTAAGATGGATTTAAGGAGATGGACTTATGTTGGTCACGTGATGAGAAGAAACAGTCAGAGAATCCCAAAACAAACTATCAAGTGGAACACAACAGGCTGAAGAAAAAGAGGTCGACCACGTGAAACTCTAAAGAGGACATTGTCAAGAGAGGCAAATTAGTAGGCATAAAATTCCTTGATAAGGTTGAAAAGCTCGCCGAAAACAGGAAAACTTGGCGAACTACCTTGCGAGACATGTGTGATGTTTAATGGCACAGGAAGGAACAAACGAACAAACAAATGAACACACTTTATTTTCAAAGGGTTAAGAATTGGGCACGCAGGCCCATTTGACATTCTGCTCTTCATCATACAGCTTTCATTCAGTCACAGTCATTCAGCATTTGTTAATGAGCATAATAATCATGAAGACACATTAAGTGATTACATAAATAAATAATAAACTTATCTCTTGTCCATACACTCTACACTCTGATTTATGCAACAGCATAAAATAAACTTGCATTCTTACATTCATTCAAAACTAAAATTTATAGAAAAGCTGTTTAAAAAATTACAACATTCAAGCCATACTTTAAACTACTTTAGACTATGCTTAGGTACCATATAGTCCATTTCAAACAAGTATTGACAAAGTTTAAAGTTATAAGAACGAATATTACTTATAAGTTTTACATGAATTGGTAGGGCATTCCAAAGGTGGGCAGCTGAGTAAGATAAGCTGTTTTTTAAACATGTCAAGTCTTGGTTTTGGGAGAATATAGTTGCTTAAGTGTTGACTGTGTTTTGGGTTGGATTTGAACAACTGCCACAGATAGGATGGAGCATTGTGTAATAGAATTTTATGAATTAACTTGGCCTTGTTGAAAAGAAATCTCTTCTTGGGGGGTAGAATATCAAGATGTTTGCCCTTATTTGTAATACGTGCTGCATGTTTGTCATCTATAAGTTTTACTGCTCGTTTTTGAAGTGAGTAAAGTCTTTTCATGTTTGACATGGAACAACCATCCCAGACTGTGGAGCAGTAGTCCAAGTGTGTTTGTATCTGTGATATTTGGTATATTTTTCTGGTGTCTATGTCAAGAAAATGTTTAATTTGAGTAAATTGGTAAACTTTTTGTGCAATGAGTTTGGTTAGACTGTCTACATGATGATTACAGGATGTAAGATGATGGTTCTAGAAATGAACATGCAAGCATTCTCTCCATCACTCCGCCACACATTCATAAACACAGTACCTCTGTATAAAAAATTTACAGTGGCAAGAATGCGCACACTTACTATGGCATGTTCCCTGGAATGTTAAAGTCATAGAAGCTGACCTTGACCTTCTCCAGGTTTTGCTCGTCCATTAAACCATCTAAAAAGTAGCGGCAGACAACCCCTTCTTTGAAGTTCGCAGGATAGCCAGGGGAGACAAATGTGCCATTTGTTTCCTTTCCACTCATAATCCTTTGGTCACACTCTGTACCAAGAACATGTTCTGCACCTTCTTTGATGAAATGGTCATCTGTAGGAGAGGAAAATATCAACCAGTAGATAGTCAGAGAATTGTTAAACCTTGAAACCGACTTACCAGTCCCACAACTAAATGTCAACCTAGATGAAATTACATTGCATGAAATTGAAACAGCCGTGAATTTAATGGCTAACAACAAAGCTGCAGGCGAAGATGAAATAACACCCGAAATGTTAAAAGCTATCAATAGTGACAACGTGAGACAACTACAGAGAATGTTTAACAAGATTTGGAAAAAAGAAAAGGTCCCTTCTAAATGGAAAAAAGGAGTCATTGTTAAAATACCAAAAAAAAAAAAAGGCAACCTTAGTAACTGTAACAATTGGAGAGGAGTAACCTTAGTACCAGTTGTGTCAAAAGTATTTTGCAAGGTCATTTTGAATAGACTTAAAGATATAGTGGATACTGCAATGAGAGAAGAACAAGCAGGATTTTGAAAAGGGAGAAGCTGTCTCGACCAGATATTTACTCTAAGAATAATACTTGAAGAACATATTGAAAAGCAGAAACCATTAATACTGAACTACATAGACTTTAAAAAGCCATTTCATAGCATACACAGAGATTCATTGTGGAGAATTTTAAGTCCATATGGAATACCATCTAAAATTGTCAGCACCATTAAGGACTTCTACAATGAATATGTTTGTGCAGTCAAAACAGAAGAAGGGATGAGTGAATGGTTCCAGATTGAAACAGGTGTGAAACAAGGATGTATACTGTCTCCTTTGCTTTTTGGAATTACAGTAGACTTCATAATGAAAAAATGCTGCACAGGTAACACAGGTATTGACTGGGTACATGGGACCCAACTAGAAGATCTTGATTTTGCTGATGACATAACTCTTATCAGTAACAATATGAATTCCATGTTAGACAAATCAGACAGCCTGTTTTCACTGGGTAGCAAAATAGGACTTGAAATTAACAAGGACAAAACAAAAATAATGAAACTTCCCATTAATCAAAATGGAAAAATACACATAGAAGGGACAGATATTGAAGAAGTCAATCAATTTGCATACCTTAGCAGCTACATCTTGTCAGGACAGCGACACCAGAAAGGAAGTTAGAATTAGAATTGCAAAAGCAGCATCAATCTTCAAGAATCTTGAGAACATATGGAATTCAAAAGTTATAAGCACAAAAACCAAGTTAAGACTATTCAGTTCAAATGTAATATCCACCCTCATTTATGTGTGCGAAAGCTGGAAAACAACTAAAGAAATAGACAAGAAATTAGACCCCTTTGAAAACAAATGCCTAAGGAAAATATCAGGCATCAAGTGGAACGAATTCAAGAACAATGCAGAGATAAGACAAATGACTGAACAACAACCAGTCTCATGGGTGATTATTAAAAGGAGATGGACATATGTTGGTCACATAATGAGAAGAAACAATCTGAGAATCCCAAAACAAGCTATCAAATGGAACACAACAGGCCAAAGACAAAGAAGCAGACCACGTGAAACTCTGAAGAGGGCATTGTTAAGAGAGACTAAATTAATAGGCATAAAATCCCTTGATGAGGTTGAAAGACTCGCCGAAGACAGGAAAAACTGGCAAACTACTTTGCGAGCCCTATGTGATGTTTAACGGCACGGGAAAGATATAAGATATAAGAAGATAGTCAGTGAGAGGCCAATTTGAGAAGACAAGTAATTACAACAGTCAGGAAAAGATAGTCTAAATTTAAAGGACATGTCATGAGAAAAGACAGACTAGAACACATTATGACAACAGGAAAGTTAGAGGGGAAAGGAGGCCGAGGTAGACCAAGAGAAAAAATCCTGGATGGATTGGTAAGAGGGCATGGAAGAGGACACCAGAACAACTCGTAGAGGCAACACAAAACAGTTGTGGAGAGTTATGATGGATGGATGGATGGATGGATGGATGGATGGATGGATGTTGGCATATCCAATGCCGTCATCTATGTAGCGTCTATAGAAGGCTGGAAAGGGGCCTCTATAGACTCTCAGAACCTTGTGTTCGAAGTGGCCCATGAAAAGACATGCGGAGCTGGGGCCCATTTTGGTACCCATGGCCACACCACTAAGCCGGTCGAAGTAAAGGCCATTGAATTCAAAAGAAATGAGTTGGAGGATACGTCGTGTAAGGCGCAGAATATTAGACGTAGGAACAGAGGGATTGCGTCTTTTGTTCAGAAAGAATTTGAAGACCTGTAGTCCCTGATCATGCTGGATGGATGTAGGGTCAAGCTAGCAACAACAACAACAAAAAACCTAAAAAAAATACATGATGACATAAGGTGCCTTGTAATAACCAGTACATAAAGCAGAAAAAACATTCTAATATCTAAACCTTCTAGCTACTTACTTACCTAGTTTGACAAATCTGTCACTGAAGATGTAAGATATGTTGAAACCTCTCCTAGCAAACTTGAAGTCAGCACTGCCCCCCAAAGAAGATGCAGTGAAATTTAGCCGTCCTTCTCCTGTCACAAAGTCTAGCCATAAAGCCTCCCCCGTGGAATAGACCACAGTTGATTGGTTGAAACTTCCACAGAAGGTGCCAATCACTTCTGCCTTATTTGTGTACCCATCATATATTCGTAAAAAATCAAACGGACAGCTGTGAAGAAAAATAGGTTTAGAGATTTTTAAGTCTTTCTATTTTAGAAAATTTCAATAAAGGTCATAATTCATTCATTTATTAGCTGCCATGCCAAAAGGTGCTGGTGATCATGCTGGGTTCTGTTCTTGATACTGCAGCAAGAGAAAGTCCACCGTCGGCTTGCTAGGCCTGTCGCAGCTTCACCACAGCCCCTTTAGCCAAGCCATTTTCAGGGTGATCCGTGTTGGCCTTCATGACCACTGTAGCGGCCTTGTGGGATAAACCCACACCATACTTCACCCAACCCAGCAATCCCTTACTTGGCTGTTATGTTCTCTCATGACAAGGACGCAAGGCTGGACGATATCAGAGAAACACTCGATATTTGTGGCATGACCATCACTGAGGTCACCCTTTAGGCCAAAGAAAATGCCAGTTGCTTCTCCCCTCGACACTTCACGGTACAAGAAGGATAAAGTAAAGTAAAATCATGTTTTTTATGTAGTTCTTGATATTTCCTCCTTATAACTTAAGCTGGCTTGTTCAGAATATTGTGTAAGTCTACCTCATTTGTTCTCTCTCTTTTGCTTTTTTAAAAAAATCTTGAGCTTTTCAGTAATTGTCGGACTCGCCACTTTCTGTTTTCTGATGACATGTGCCCAAAACAATTTTATGATCTGATCACATCAGAGGTTAATGTCCATTAACCAAGATAAGAGTATATGAAGATGTCAAAAGACCAGAGGCAGAATGATCCAGATTATATAAATGTTGGAGATATCATCATTAGAAAACAAGAAATATACAAATATCTAGGCACAATCTTCAACAGAAGCAACAAAGTAAATGAGAGAATTAAAAGCAGAGTACAGATATGGAATAAAATATACTTGGTCTTGCAACACCTGTTCAAATCCAAAATCCTCTCCCAAAACACCAGAATAACAATCTACAAAACTATAATATGACCAGTTTGCGTGTATGGATCAGAAACGTGGAGTATGACAAAGAAAATTGAACAACAATTCCAGATCTTTGAAAACAAGATCCTAAGAACGATCTTTGGGCCCACAAAGGATACCAACAGTGGAGAAAGAGCACGGAACTGAACAGCTTATTTAAATCCCAACTAATTATAAATGTCGTGAAATTGAATAGACTACGCTTGTTGGGCCATGTGGAAAGAATGGAAGAGAATAGACAAATGAAAATTATGATTGCACAAGAGATGAGGGAAACAAGACCAAGGGGTAGGCCAAGACGGAGATGGAAAGACAATATAGAAGAGGATGTAAAGGAATCTGGCGCTACCAACTGGAGAGAAAAGATTAGGAATAGAGAGGAATGGAGGGAACTTTATCTGCAGCAATGAGCCATAATGGCTCTGAAAGAAGATAAAGATCACATCAGAGGATTAGATAATAATTCTGAACTAGTGAAAATTCACATTTTTTAAACATTGGCACAGAATCTTCTCAAAGTCAACATGCAGAGGAATATTTTTTTTTTCTGAACAAGACACTGGCTAAGATAAATATTTATACTTGTACTTATACGAACTCCCTGCAACTGCGAGCTGGTGTTCTTTGCAGCCGAGGCTGTAGAGATGTTGAGACACATCATCGTATCGGCGTGGGAGCGGGTTATGGCGGCTACTTTTTCGGTCCCGGAGTACAGCTAAACAGCGGGGGGGGGGGGGTATGCAATGCTTCTTCAGCAGACTCCACCACCATGGTGGACTATTGCGATCCCTGCCCCGTTAGCCAGGCTATGCCTGTTACTGGGAGTACCATGGAAAGGTGGGACAGGGTCTTGGTCAGCTATGGTTCACTAACTCTGACGCTGGCATATCAGCTATGGGTCGCTGATTGCCACATCGGACAAGCGTCTTCACCCCCAAAATATCTACACAAGCGATGGCTGGTTCCCCATTGTTGTTTTTTTGTCTGTTTATCATAGTTGATAACTGCCCTGGTCCTTCATTAACCCCGATAAAAGGTGTGGTTCATGATTCCCTTTGTTAAGACTATTTAAAACAAAAATAGGAACAGCTTTATTAATTAATGAGCACATAGCTGTGATGTTTTGGCTTACACCTTAATCATCTCTCTCTCTCTCTCTCTACACCTTAATCGTCTCTCTCTCTCTCTCTCTCTGAACCTTAAGTGCCCAGGGCACATAGGGCTTCCGCAAGGGTTTTCCATAAATGCTCGTCCTTTGCCTTTTTTTTCTGCTCTTGCCCAGGTGAGCCCTCTATTGCTCAACGTCCTTTCTGTTGTTCTTCTCCATGTCTCTTTTGGTCTACCCTTACTTCTGTTCCCCTGTGGTGTCCATCTTTTATTTTTGGTAGTGAGTTGTCAGTCATTCGGAGCACATGTCCCAACCATCGCCAGCGTCTTTCCTCAAAATTGTCAGTGGCTTCATCTGCATTTCTGCCAACAAGATGTTATTTCTTATGGTGTTTTTACACCACAGCAACATAAAGGATTCTACTTTTGTTTTAAATAGTCTAACATTTTGTTATCACAGCATTACTGTAGTGGTTTTGTGTATATTTATATGTCTAGTTTTATATTATTATATAAAAAACTGTTTGTGCATTACATAATGTATCCTTTCACTGTTGATCTATGCTGCCTTTGTCTACACACTTAATTCATCACGACAGGATCATTCTGAATATGTTAACTCCTGCAATATATCTATCTATTAACTGCATTAACAGTCATTAACTCAATCTCACACACATACACAAGCACACACAGAGTCCAGGTTTAATAATAACATGGATGTTATAGATAAATTACTTCTTTAAAAAATATATTTGCTGATGTTTTCTATGACACTTGTAACACACTTTTGTCGTAATTTTTTTGGCGTTCACAGCCGTTCCATAAATATTCACAAAATTTCATGCACTACATTTTAACAAACTATTTTAATTCAAATGTCAGTAACTATCCAAATATCGTGGATACAAAAAAGAACAAATATATCTATACTACAAGAGCTTAATATTGAAGAAGGCTGGCTAGTAAAGAGGATTAAACAGAGAAAACTTAAATATTTTGGACACATTAAACGTCATGATAATCTAGATAAGGCCGTATTGGAAGGATACATAATGGGAAAAAGAAAGAGAGGAAGACCAAAACGAAGATAGCTGCAAGACATCGTTGACGATCTGCAAATGGATGCAGCAGCGGCAGGCCATCTTTCTCACAACCGAGAGGCCTACAGGAGTGCTGTTTGGGAGACAAAGTTCCGCAAGGGACATGCAAATGAATGAATGTCAGTAACTATGCTTTATAAAACTGACCATTGAAAGTGCTTGTAAACTGGAGTTTAAATATTTTCCACAAATCATACATTTTTATTATATTTTTTAAAATTACTGTTAAACTGGTTTTTAAATCCAAGTACTTATAATAACCACTGGAATAAATAAAACAACCATTATAATAAATAAAAGACTTTGATAGGAAAATTAAAATTAAAATTATATTTTTCTTGCCAGGTTGTACACATGGAAAATAATCCACAATAAATTTTAATACTGAAGGTCACTTATCTAACTTATTGTATTAACATGTATTCTGCATTCTTTTGAAGAAAATTTATAGCATTTGTCACATAAGTATCCCATTTAACATAAAAATAAACAGCTCCATAGTGGGTAAAAAAATAATAAATGAATAAATAAAATATTTTAAAAATGAACATAAATCACAACAAAAGCAAAGCATGCTTCATAAAAAAGTGAAATTAAAGAAATTATGGGATAAAATAAAAGCAAAAAAAAAAAAGTAAGATATTTAACAAAGAGAAGTTTGTGTTTTTACAGCATGTCTATGTAGCACAATGAAGAATCTATCACATAGAGCAGTGCAGTCTGCTGTGAGGATAGGTATGTAAGTGCTAAGTTAATATCCATGTGAATTCCTTCTAGTACATGCACATATATTTATAATGTATTACAGGATAGAAGTGTATATAAATATATATGGTTGCATGGGACATGTGAGGGCAAAAAGGGACAGGTAAGGGTTGGTAGGCAGGTAGTTTGGGTGTGTGGGTGCAAAGGTAGATAATAAGAAGTACAGTATTTTCAGTGTTTATAAAGGTAAAAAGTAAATATCAAAATACATCATTAAGAGAAATAAAGGAAAGAAGTATAAAAAAAGGTAAAAGTAATCCTCTCATCCATTAGAGACACATAGGGAAAGAAGTATATATATGTATATATGTACAGGGCAGCACGGGACAAATAAAGGCAACAAGGAACAAGTAAAGGTTAGTGGGCAGGTAGCTTGGGTGTATAAGTGTAAAAGGAGGTGAGACAATAAGAAATATATACAGTGCTTGTAAAGATATTATCAAAATACATCATTGAATAAAGGGGAGAGGAACTTGTTGGTATCTTATCTGCCAAAACAGAAATCAGAAGTGATTCACTGTCATCTGTTGATGAAGGGTTGGGTGTAATGGATATTCAGTGTAACTCTGTCCTTTAATTTCAAGGCGCACATGGCCACACTGAATCCCATCAGAGAACTTTATCTGATCAAGATAATGTCACATTTTATCTTGCTCTTTTTCCCTTCAGTGTATTTTCTTTTATATATATAATATATATATATATATATATAAATATATATATATATATATATATATATATATATATATTTCTTCTTCTTCTTCTTCATCTTTCTGGGCCTTTAAGGCTCATTGCTGCAGATAAAGTTCCCTCCATTCCTCTCTATTCCTAATCTTCTCTCTCCAGTTGGTGACACCAATTTCTTTTACATCCTCTTCTATGTTGTCTTTCCATCTCTGTCTTTGCTCTACCCCTTGGTCCTGCTTCCCTCATCTCTTGTGTATACATCATTTTCATTTGTGTGTTCTTTTCCATTCTTTCTAAATGGTCCAGCCAGCGTAGTCTGTTCAGTTTCAAGACATTTATAATTCGTTGAGATTTAAATAAGCTGTTCAGTTCAGTGTTCTTTCTAGCTCTCTATTCTCTGTGTTGGTATCCTATATCAGCCCAAAGATTCTTCTTAGGATCTTGTTTTCAAAGATCTGCAGCTTTTGTTCATCTTTCTTTGTCGTACGCCATGTTTCTGATCCATACATGACGGCTGGTCTTATTATAGTTTTGTAAACTGTCATCTTGGTGTTTTGGGAAAGGATTTTGGATTTTTACAGGTGTTGCTAGGCAAAGTATATTTTATTCGCTTCTGTTGAAGGTTGTGCCTAGATATATGTATATATAAATAGTTTTTTTTTCTTTATTGTGTTATGTCTTTGGATATGGCTGAAATATTGTATCTGAAAGATTAAACCAATCTGACATAAAATCAATCTGGCAGAGCCATTTTTAATTTGTAATCATTGTCAGGTTCTGTGCTGTTGTGTGCTCAGGATCATGGTTTCACTACACACAGGGAATAATTTTCCATGTTAAAATTCCGAGAAAAAAGTCCCAGTTTTTCAGGCTAATATCAAACAAGTTAAAATACCTTGGAACATTAATAAGTTACAGATGGAAGATGTGAAAGGGAGATAACGAATAGAAGAACGCAGACTAAAATACTACCTTAAAGGATGGAAAATATTCTATGTAATCAATCACTAATGCTGAAAGTAAGGAAAAAGAGCACTTTATGGATGTTTTATGGATGTGAAACATGGACAGTCGCCAGGGGAGTATAGCACCACCTGGATGCTGCAGAAATGTGGTTCCTTAAAAGAATGTTAAAGGTACCACGGACAGAAAAAAGATCAAACAAAGAGGTCTTAACAGAGGTAGAAGAAGAGAGACAAACAATAACAAAATTCAGGAAGAGACAATCCAAACTCATAGGACATATCATGACAGCAAGTGGACTGAAATATTTGACAGCAACAGGTATGACAGAAGGCAAAAGAGACCCAGGCAGACTAAGAGAGAAGATGACAGATGGACTGATGAAGTGTCATGGAGAAAGAGCACCAGTCCAGTTCATACCTAACATCCGGAATAGAGAATTGTGGGAAAGCATGTACGCCAGCGCCTGTCGGCACGGCACTGATATAGATTTGATATAGATAAAAGATATTTTGAAACCATAGAACTTGATTCAAAATAAGCCAACATTTTCTACAAAGATCTGTATGTTTGTTATGGAGCCTGAATCACAATAGGCCATTTTTTGTTTGACAATGCTCTTCATGCATGTCTTTAACCCTCTTCCTCCAAAGACTAAGTTCTTCTTGTAAATAACTTCTACATACAAATCTGAGGTTCTGCAACTTCTGTATCATCTTCTGTAACACACATGAGTTCGACATCCTTGGTACAGTCCTTATTATCGCATGGCTAAAAATAACCTATTAGGTAATTCTCTTGATGTATAGGGTTTCTCAGAATAACAATTATATTTCTAACTGCTCATTCAGGGGAATGTAACGTGCACCATTCAAACAACTACATGCTTCTGAGCACTGCCATCAAATATAACGTGCACTGGTACATTTACCTGATAACTTACCTGAGATCAGACAACAGGAAGTAATCAATCTTTTCCGCTCAGACTGACATATTGCTCCATGCCAGCCTCTCTTACTAATTTTCCTTCATTTCGTTGTTTTCTTAGCTTACCCTAATTAGCATGTTTATAAAATATTCCAGAAAAGATCCTAAAATAAATACCGACTGGGAACTTTGGAATAGGAGAGTGGGGAGGAAAGCAACTGGGAATGAGTATTTACGAAGATGCAGAGTTTTAACTCCTGTGAAATGTGTGCTAATTGGGAAAACTGTGATTAACAAATGAAATAAAAAAGCTGTGCAGTCCAAGAGAAAACTACTTGTGATTGTTAGGCAACCCAACTGCAAATTAAGAAGCTAGATAAGTAGGTTGGTCCAGGATGTAGGAGCAAGAGACCAGAACTTTATTAAGCACTTAAATCAAAAGGTAAATTAAAGAGTTAAAAAAAAAAACCCAAACAAACTGGAAACCAAGGCAAATGGTGATTTAAAAATACCCTTCAAGACAAAAGCAGTTAAATGAAGAGTTAATGAAGCAGACTATAAAAAGCAGACTATAAAAAGCAGACTGATCGCACACGTTACTAAGAGGTTAATAGATCGGTTATGTTTTTGACTTACTATTCACCCCCATAAAAGAGTGAAAAGTCTTGGAAGACTAATTTTATCCTCTGTCCTGGTTTCCCCTGCAACTTGTAGTGACAGTAGAGATTATCTGAGTAGACCCCAGGGTAGGTGGGGGACATAATGTACCCGTGGGGTTTGTGTTCGCTGCGGATTGTATAGCCACACAGGTGTGGTGCTACCGTGCCCATCTCAAAGTGAACTGAAACAGAAGACACTGCAGGTACTTTGGGATATCCAAACTGTTCATTAGCAACAGGGGAGAGAGGATATATACTAATATACAAGCAGTATTATGAATAAGAATCATCCTACTTAAAAATATACGTAAATTAAAAGCATAATAAAATAATGTTATTCACATGAAAAATACTCTTTAACTCTCAGACTACGACACCACTGACACACAAACATTTTTTTATTTTTTTGCTATCACTCATAATGGCCAGGAAGTTACACATTGGCATTTTTTTTTTACTTATGGCAGCTTAAAATGACAAAATCCCAACAATAGATTCCAAGGTTTTTTTCATTAAAAAATTTGTTAAAGAATTGTTAAACTGGTTTACAGTAGTGTGAGAGTTAAAACAGGCATAACAGCATCATAAATACATATTTAGGCACAGATAACAAAATATATATATGTACATAAGTGTACGCACAATTTTTTTTATTCTAAATGGCAAAATTCACCATGCCATTCTAGTTCAGATTCCTAGTATTAAAAAAAAATCCAGCTTGAATTTTCTGGTTCAGAGAAATTTAAATATCAATGTTCTACATCTACCATATCAGGTCACTATATTTGGCTCTTATAGTGTTAAAAATCTGGCCTGTCCAAGTCTAGATCATTCTGGTAAGGGACTGACGCAGTTTCCACTTCTATGCTGAATAATAATGATTATGATGATGATTACGATAATGATGATGTTTTTGATCACAGTGATGGTAAAAACAAGTTTATATGGCTTTTATCAAATTCTGAGGGAGTAATTTATTTTGCTGATGTCCTCCCAGAAGTACCAGGATTCTGGAAGACGCAATGCCAAAAAGTAAAATAAAGTAAAACAAGATTTATCAGCCCTGTGACGAAGTGGTCACTTCTTCTGTGGTTGACTGATTATAAAATGCATGTGAAATGTGAAAATCAACAGATAATAAAAAATATTGTTTGATTTGCAGTCTTCAAAGAAAGTAGCAACTCTGTAACTAAAGCAAATGCTGAATATACTTTTATCATCATCATCATCATCATCATCATCATCATCATCATCATGATGTGCCTTTTTCAGAATGAAGGTTGACGGTAATGAATCTCCAGTTCCCTCACTCCTTCGCCTTGATGGTGCCACCCAGCCAGGCTGCGTCCTGTCTACTCTCATACGTTATCTTCCCATCCTCTTGTACATCTCTTCTACCTCTTTGTTTGTTCCTTCCACCTTTCCTTCTAGTACGGTTTTCAGTATATTGTTATGTCTTTAGATACAGTCAAAATATTTTTTTTTTCATCTTTACTTCTTTGAGAAATTCACATTGCACTTGGAGCTGTTCTAAAACTTGTGAATTTGCTCTTTTCATTCTCCATGTTATTTGACCTAGTTTTCTGTAGAACCACATTTCTGCTGCATTAATCTCTCTCTCCAGCTTTTTTGCTTATAGTCTTCATTTACCTTCATTTATTTATGTAATCATTTAATTGTGTCTTCACGATTATTATGCTCATTAACAAATGCTGAATGATTGTGGCTGAGTGAAAGCTGTATGATGAAGGGCAGAATGTTTGAGGGGCCTGCATGCCCAATTCTTAACCCTTTGAAAATGAAGTATTTTCGTTCGTTCATCCGTTCATTCGTTTATTCATTCATTCGTTCATGACTTGACAAATGAGGTGCACTTTAAAAGTAGTCTAAACTCTACATTCCCATTTGACTCTTCTGCTTCTTTGCATCTGTTCATAATCTCTATCTGAAGTCCTGCTACATGCCTGAATTTGACTCCTTTTGTGCTTTATGTATAGAAACGTAAATCTTGGTTTCTTGGGTGGTTTTATTGATGCATTTCAGAGTTTCACGGTTAGTGAGTTTTAGAGGGGATGTGCTCCACAGTTCGAGGTGCTTGGGCACCTGCACGGAGGGGAGAACTTCCACCTTAAGCTTTGCATATTTATTTTGTCATTTGACTGGAATATATGGTTATCATCATGCAAATTCTAGAGAATCTGTTCAAAGATCTTAAAAAGCATTCTGTTCAAAATTGATGAATTGAAACCTGGGAGCTGCCCATTTGAAACATTTGATATTTGGAGAGAATTAGAATAATCATTAGTACAGTGTTTCCCAACGAAGGGCATGTGCCCCACAAGGAAGCAATTTGAATTTTTTTTTTTTTTGGGAGGGGGACATCAAAATCTTTAAGGCATGGAGGAGGGGTATGATCCAAAAAAAAGGCTGGGGAACACTGCATTAGTAGGAAACATTTGATACTAAGAGAGAATCAGAGATATCATTTGTAGGGCAGAGGATAACATTTGATACTAAGAGAGAATCAGAGATATCATTTGTAGGGCAGAGGATAACATTTGATACTAAGAGAGAATCAGAGATATCATCTGTTTTGATACTAGGAGAGAATCAGAGATATCATCTGTAGGGCAGAGGATAACATATGATACTAGGAGAGAATCAGAGATATAATTTGTAGAGCAGAAGATAAAATGTAAATGGGAAGGACTTCAGTTTAGCTCTGACAATATAAGTGAGTAGACTGAACTTCAAGTAATGCTCACTTATTATCTCATACTCAGAGACGAGGAGCATGATGATGATGTCAGAATATTCACTTCACATTATATCAGGGTGAATATGACAGCATGGTAATTGTGGAGCATTGTGAATATTGCAATCACATGTGATCTACATTTAATTAACAATAACACAAAAGTTATTATCTGCATCTTCTATATAAGGCCTACAGTGAATGCTGTTATATTTATGTACATAAAACCTGATATATATATATATATATATATATATATATATATATAAATGATAAAATCGTACTATAAATGAATCCAAAATATAAGACTAAACTATCTACTACAATACTACCTACTACACATTCTCTCTTTTGTAGTTTATATGATGTGGTGCTGATCTCAACAGCTTAGAAACAACATTTCTTTTAAAAAAAACGTAAATAACATAACACAAGTTATGCCTTCGCTGTCAGCTTGTAGGTGTTTTGTTAGGCTGTCTTATGCCCTTTCTTACACTTCCTTTGAGAACGTCAACAGGAAGTTCTTCGAGGCTGATGCTGCAAAGATCTTTAAACACAGATAACAGTCTTGGAATGTGAGTGGATAATTTGAAGACTTCTCCCATCCCCTCAGTAGCCGCAAATAAAATGAGCTTCTGAATAGAATCCACCACTATTGGTGTCACAGTGTTAGCTAGAATAAGTCTGTTACTAGGAGCATAAATGGAGAGGTGGGATAGTGATATGTCCAGCTCTAGTTCATAACCCTAACAACTGGTGCTATGACTGTAGTACAAAGTTTCTATGTATACATTTCTTGTAAAGCATGTTAGATATCATTTACAGTAACAGAGCACAGTAGTGTATAGTTAGACCTTTAAAAAATCATAAACAAAACACTTGCAGACACGGGAGAAAGAAAAACGACAAGAGAATTACCACAGACTCTGGTAAGATGAGCAACCATCTATCCACGAGAGAAAAGCGCATTAATCAACTTAGCCATCTATCACCCCCTAGGAAAAAAAAAGGTATTTAACAGCTAAGTCATCAATGCCTGGCTGTTGTCTTGTAGTTAGATGGTTACTAATCCTACCAGAGTCCGTGGTTCAAATCCCAGGTAATTCCCTTGTCATTCTTCTTTCTCTAATGTCTAAAATACTGTGCTCTGTTAGTTTTACCTTGCGATAGTTTTACTGGTTCCTGTTTGTAAATATCCTGCAAAAGCGCTCACAACAAATAACATACCTGCATCAATGAACTCCCATGTTCCATAGAAACCCCCGCCACTTTTCTCCTCGTTTGAATAGAACAAGATGATCACGATGTTGTAGGTGGACACGACCAGCTTGGGAAGATCTTCCTTAGTCTCTCCGCAGAACGGGCCAGTCATCTCCGCCTCCAGCAGGTCTTCAGACTCATGTTTGAGTTGCGAGTAAATGTTCACAAAGTCACTGCTACACCTGTGGTATTGGTAATGTGAAGGGACAAAACTTCACTAACTGCTACACCTGTGGTATTGGTAATGTGAAGGGACAAAACTTCACTAACTGCTACACCTGTGGTATTGGTAATGTGAAGGGACAAAACTTCACTAACTGCTACACCTGTGGTATTAGTAATGTGAAGGGACAAAACTTCACTAACTGCCACACCTGTGGTATTAGTAATGTGAAGGGACAAAACTTCACTAACTGCCACACCTGTGGTATTGGTAATGTGAAGGGACAAAACTTCACTAACTGCTACACCTGTGGTATTAGTAATGTGAAGGGACAAAACTTCACTAACTGCCACACCTGTGGTATTGGTAATGTGAAGGGACAAAACTTCACTAACTGCCACACCTGTGATATATAGTAGTAATGTGATGGAGGAGGGGTCGCTAACTGCTACACTTATGGATAATGTGATGGGACAAGATTCACTGCTACACCTGATGGAGTGGTAATGTGACAGGACATGTTATACTACTAACTGGTACACCTGTAGCTATTACACTATAATGGGACAAGATATACTGGCTGCTGAACCCAAAGGAGTGGTAATGTAACCAGACAAGATACACTAGCTCCTGAAGCCAAAGAAGTGGTAATGTCATAGAACAAGTCATAAATAGATAGTGAAAATATGATGACACAAGATTCTCTGTTACAAACAGAAGTGGTAATTTTTCTTCTTTCTTCTTCTTTGAACGTTTTTAGACATCCACCTGGATATCCCCGAAGAATGCTGCCATTTGTTCTAGCCTGTCAAGATCACCAGATAGCTTGTCATGGATGGGCGCAGGTGACAGTCAGAAGAGCTGTCTCAGTTCTTCAAGTGACGGGGGCAGTCCTGTAGGTCTTTTTGTTGGTACCGCAGGTGGATTCATTGTTCATGCCTGTTTTAAACCTGTTAAACATGTGGTACCAACATTGCAATCTGTTGTGACCTGTTCTTCTCTTGTGAGCTGGTAGTAAGCATCACTCTTCGATGTCCAGGATGTTCTTTTTTCCCATTTGTTCTTGTATTTGACTTTTATCATCGTTTTTATGGCGGGCTTGTGTCAACCTGGATGAGTTCTTCACCTCTCTTTGCCAATGCGTCCGCCTCCTTATTCCCTTGGATATTACAGTGAGATGGTATTCACTGTAGAGCAACTCTTGTAAAGATTTGTGACACGTTAAATAGGGCCTTTTGTAGTTTTCCAAGTTCTCTGTTTTCCCTACTCACCAGTTCTGTTATAACTGATAGAGCGTCTGTTATCTGGACAACTTTGGCTGCCTGCAACCTCTTTTGCCAGTAGGGTTTCTGATGCTGTTTTCAGTTCTTCTGTCTCAGTTCTGAAGTTGATAGAGTAATTAGATGGGACAAAATTCACAAACTGCTACACTTGTGATGGAAGAAAATTCACTAACTGCTGCATATGATGATACTGAAGTAGTTAGTGGGCTTCTCCCGTGTGCAATGATGATGATAACCATGTGATAGTTTTTTTTAAAAGATAACTGTTGTACCTGTGGTAGTTGTAATGTGGACAAGATTCACTAACTGCTATGCTTACAGCAGTGGTAAGGTGACAGGGCAAGATTAACTAACTGCTATGATTACATCAGTGCTAATGTGACAGGACAAGATTAACTAACTGCCACGCTTACATCAGTGGTAATGTGACAGGGCAAGATTAACTAACTGCTACGCTTACATCAGTGGTAATGTGACAGGGCAAGATTAACTAACTGCTACGCTTACATCAGTGGTAATGTGACAGGGCAAGATTAACTAACTGCTACGCTTACATCAGTGGTAATGTGACAGGGCAAGATTAACTAACTGCTATGCTTACATCCGTGGTAATGTGACAGGGCAAGATTAACTAACTGCCACGCTTACATCAGTGGTAATGTGACAGGGCAAGATTAACTAACTGCTATGCTTACATCAGTGGTAATGTGACAGGGCAAGATTAACTAACTGCTACGCTTATATCAGTGGTAATGTGACAGGGCAAGATTAACTAACTGCTATGCTTACGTCAGTGGTAATGTGACAGGGCAAGATTAACTAACTACTACGCTTATATCAGTGGTAATGTGACAGGGCAAGATTAACTAACTACTACGCTTACATCAGTGGTAATGTGACAGGGCAAGATTAACTAACTGCTATGCTTACGTCAGTGGTAATGTGACAGGGCAAGATTAACTAACTGCTACGCTTATATCAGTGGTAATGTGACAGGGCAAGATTAACTAACTGCTATGCTTACATCAGTGGTAATGTGACAGGGCAAGATTAACTAACTGCCACGCTTATATCAGTGGTAATGTGACAGGGCAAGATTAACTAACTGCTATGCTTACATCAGTGGTAATGTGACAGGGCAAGATTAACTAACTGCTATGCTTACATCAGTGCTAATGTGACAGGGCAAGATTCACTAAATGCCTCTTTTATGGATGTTGGCAATGTTTGCTAAGCACACCTATTTCATATGTGGCATTACATACGACGACGACAACGATGTGATGATGATGATGATCGTAGTTGTTTTAACCCTTAAAAAATACGAACAGCGAATTCTAGACACTGGTGTCCGATGGTTTTTATGATATAAAACTAGAATTTAAAAAAACTGTTAATATTCTAAACACTTTTATTAATCAAAGAAAGTCTCAGTATCATTTTTCATGAACAGACCAAAAAAAAAAAACAACCCGATGTTTTATATGATTATGCAGGTAAAATTACGCGTAGGCCTTATCTTGGATTGCTTACAGTCGGTTCAAAGGACGAATGTCTAGTTTATATTTCACTAACATGTGATCAAATTCAGATTAAGAGCCTGAGACTGATGTGATTTCAAGTGATGAATAGGAGTGGAAACATGAGAAGTCATCAGATGGCAGTTACTGTTTTGATGAAGAAAATATTAGACCAACAAGTACGATACACGTGCCAAGGTAAGTTTACTTCTGGGTCAGGGAGAAGGGATGGGAATTGAGACTTTGTTTATAATAACTAATAACTGTATGCAGATTTAACAATAAACTAAGGTGTTATTTCCAATAAAATTAAGGTAGAGAATGCATAGTTTGGTAAGTGTAAGCAATCTGTTATTGATGTGAATGTAGAATCTTACCTAGCTATATTGTGCGAAAGTTGAATGAGCTCCTGCAATGTCTTTCAGCAGTATCAAGCTGTTGCTGACTTGTACCTACATTTCTGGCAGTATTTGCTCAGAAATAGCCATATGTTTCTTCTTCTTCTTCTTCTTCTTCTTCTTTTTCTTCCTCCTCGAGATTGCTGGTCACATCAAATCCTGATCCCCGTTGACGTGGCAAAGCCCGCAGACCTCTCCAGATCCTGATAGGAGCCCCCAAAGCTTCTGCCCCAAGCTTGTGTCCTCTGGCCATGTCTCACGCCTCAGATCCGTATGGTTTGGGGGACTTTGTTACTTATTCTCTAAATATTCTCTGCTTTCAAATGAGATTTATTATGAATATTTTATTTGATTTCAGAACTTTCAGTTATGACAAGGATGCTGGTATGCCACGCCCCCATTAAAATTCTGTCACCAGACCAGTAAGAGAAATAACAGGTGCTAGATGTCAAAAATGTGACATTTACTTATGTTTTTTTTTTCTGAAAGGAAGAATTCTGCCAGAGGGGACGTGAGCTAGGTAAGGAATAAAGAAGTTCTCACAGGGCAGAGGACGGATAACAAGACCGCAGCGTTAGTGTCAACGGTTCACAAAACTGATGGACATTGTTTAGTTAGTAGAAGAATGGACATTGTTTAGTTAGCAGAAGAATGGACATTGTTTAGTTAGCAGAAGAATGGACATTGTTTAGTTAGTAGAAGAATGGACATTGTTTAGTTAGTAGAAGAATGGACATTGTTTAGTTAGTAGAAGAATGGACATTGTTTAGTTAGTAGAAGAATGGACATTGTTTAGTTAGCAGAAGAATGGACATTGTTTAGTTAGTAGAAGAATGGACATTGTTTAGTTAGTAGAAGAATGGACATTGTTTAGTTAGTAGAAGAATGGACATTGTTTAGTTAGCAGAAGAATGGACATTGTTTAGTTAGTAGAAGAATGGACATTGCTTAGTTAGTAGAAGAATGGACATTGTTTAGTTAGTAGAAGAATGGACATTGTTTAGTTAGTAGAAGAATGGACATTGTTTAGTTAGTAGAAGAATGGACATTGTTTAGTTAGTAGAAGAATGGACATTGTTTAGTTAGCAGAAGAATGGACATTGTTTAGTTAGTAGAAGAATGGACATTGTTTAGTTAGTAGAAGAATGGACATTGTTTAGTTAGCAGAAGAATGGACATTGTTTAGTTAGTAGAAGAACTAACATAAATTTAGGGAGAGATTTGTTAGACAGCCAAAACTTGTCAGGGATTGTGTGTACATGGATGGGGTGGGACAACAGTGATCAAGTGATAAAACATTTGAGAAATATTGGGGAAAAAAAGTTTGTTTTTTTATTTTCATTTTTTTTTTCCAGACACTAAAAGGGTAAATGTGTATATTTTATTTCAGGATAAGATGAACAATAACTCAGATATAATAGATTTGCAAAATACTATCTAAACATGGCGATTTAGATTTTACTGAAGAACTTGTTGGAGAGTCAGGAAATATAGATGTTCTAAGGACTGTTATAGCCGGAGGTGGGGTGGGGGATACGCTCTCCACTCCGGTTAAATATCTCCAAGGCGTGCGTCTCAAACAGCCTCTGACAGTCCAAGTCCAGTTCCTGGCCTTCTTGTGGGGGAACTGTTTAAACTGACAGGAGAATGGGCGAAAGGCGAATATCTGGCGTCTGAAAACCAGGCGCTTCGAGTAGATGAGACTCGTTAGTCATGGTTTGTAGCTCATCTAAGAGAAGGAAAACTCTGATTTAAAACCCGCTGCTGGCGAGATTCTTCAGATGCCGTGCGTGGGGTGAAACTCCTCCTGGCCAATGAAGAAAAAATACGATTAGTGTTGCCGCGCGGTGCCGCCGTGGAAAAGGTGAAGAAAAGGATTAAGTGAAGTAACCAGTAGTCTCGAGGTCAAGGCTACTCAAATCACAGCATCTCTGCTCTAGAGGCAAGCCACGTCCTATATACACTCATACTAGGCCAGATTGCCTAAACCGGCGTAACCCAGGGGTTAAGACACTGCTGGCGAGATTCTTCGGCTGCTTCGCGTGGGGTGAAACTCCTCCCGGCCAATGAAGAAAATGCGAAAAAAGTAATTAGGGTTGTTGTGCGGCGCCGCTGTGAAGAGGTGATGGAAAGGATAAAGTGAAGTTTAATCGGTATGTCCAGTAGTCTCTAGGTGAGAGCTACTCATACCACGGCATCTCTGCTCTAGAGGCCGGCCATGTCCTATATACACCCATACTGATGAAATATGCCTAAACTGGCGTAACCCAGGGGTGAAACTTGATAACTAATCATGTCACGGTACCTCTGCTCTAGAGGTCGGTCACGTCCTAAATACGCCCATACTGGATAATACGCCTAAACCAGCTTAACCCAGGGGAGAAACTTACAAGTGGCGAGGATTCGTCCTCCTGGACAAAAGCTCCGTCCTGGTCACAACTAGGAAGGGTAGCGGCCGCGACCACAAAATGCTGAAGTCAGAGACACTGGACCAGGGCAGTCTAGATAGGCAACCACTTCTCATCCGACGGGGATATACTGATATCCAAAATACGTTGAGGTTTTCCGGTGAGAAAGTCCAACGCTGGACTGGATGGAAAACCATCTCTCACCCGACGAGGATATATGCGTGTCCTAATCACGCTGAGGTTTTCCAGTGAGAAAGTTCGACACTAGACTGAATGGAAAACCACCTCTCACCCGGCGAGGATATACTGATATCCAAAGCACGTCGAGGTTTTCCGGTGAGAAAGTCCAACTCTAGACTAAACTGGTTCAACGAAAACCACTGTGTCACGCAATCCCGATTCTGCGACCCACCGAGAATACAGGCCCAAGCCCGGCGATACTCTGAACCTCCGGCGGTCCTCTCGGGGATCTCTTGTGGTCCTCTCGGGGTCCTAGTGTGGTTCTCTCAGGGATCTCTTGTGGTCCTCTCGAGGACAACAGGAGGACCACAGGAGTAAATTCAGTAGGATCATGGGGCGGTTTTGCGGTAGAAGCGAACGAAGAAGAAGAAGAGGAAGAAGAAGAAGAAGAGAAAATATAGGGATAATTATATAATAATGTGCCTGTCACAGCAAAGCCTATAGTTTTTTTCTGGCCATGCAAATGGATCCTGAACTCACAGATAAGAAGTAAGAATGCAAACTCTGTTGTCATATTAGTAAAAGATAAGTTAAAAACAAAGATCCGATATTAAAAATATGACAATTATGCTTTCAGAAATGGAGAGATTATTTCTCTCTCCAATATAAACTTTAAAGCTACTACATTTTGAAGTGTCACCTGATAGTATGTCACCTGACATAATTATGATATAATTTATCAGAATTTTCAGTGCAGAACTCGGTATATAAATGATTTGTTTTCTTTCATTCATTTTGATAATGTCATTTACGTCAAACTGAAATGTTTTTTTTCTGTTTTGAAGTCAAGTTTCAGAATATGATAGCCTTCTTCTTCTTCTTCTTCTTCTCTAACGATTTTACTCCGAGTTTTGATAATGCAAAAACCTTGTCATTTCATTATTATTGGTAGAGACTTACTTCATATTTGAATATAATGTGCAAAAATAGTTATATTTTTTCATAAAGCTATCAGTTTTTTCTCCAAAATTCCATTACTTTTTTTCCTCTTCTATGTAAAAGTGTATTGTCACTATTTTTATTACAATTTTATTCCGTATTGTATTCATATTTTGTGAGCCTACAGTCACATAGATTCGAAAATGTCATTTTATATATCAACCTATATCCAATTTCAAACAAACGATATAAAATAAAGATGTATCAGCACTTTGTATAAGGAGTTACAAACACAGTTCATGTTCGATAGCAGATTCATTCATTCATACATTTGCATGTCCCTTGTGGAACTTTGCCTCCCTAACAGCACTCATGTAGACCTCTCGGTTGTGAGCAAAATGGCCTGCTGCTAATGCATTCATTCGAAGATCATCAACGATGTCTTGCAGCCATCTTCGCCTTGGTCTTCCTCTCTTTCTTTTTCCCGTTATGTACCTTTCCAAGATGGTCTGCTCTATATTTATCATGACGTTTAATGTGTCCAAAATATTTAAGTTTTCTTTGTTTAATCCTCCTTACTAGCCAGCCTTCTTCAATATTAAGTTCCTGTAGTATGGATTTATTTATTCTTTTCTGTGTCCATGATATCTGAAGAACTCTTTTGTAGCATTTGCATTCAAAGGCATTTATGTGTTTCTCAGCTGTTTTGTTAAGTGTCCAGGTCTCACAGACATATGTTGCGATGGGAAAGATGCAGGTCCTTAAAAATATAATTTTTGTAGTTCTGCATGTTCCTCTCCACAGCTTCTTTAGATGTTTTACTTTCTGAAGAGCGATAGATGTCCTCCTTTTAATTTCCCTCATTGTATCTCCATTATTAGTTAGTAGTGATCCAAGATATTAAAAACTCTTCGCTTCTTCCTATTTTCCCTCATTGATACATATTTCAGCTGCCTTGTTTGTTTTGTCGGTTGTCATCTACGTAGCTTTCCTTGCGTTAAGATAGAGGTTTTGCTCTTTGCTGTTCTTACGGACTGACATAATTAGTTTTTTTCCATTCCTTGTTGTGTTGTGGACAGTAATACTGTGTCATCAGCATATCTAATCTCTTGTATTTCATAACCTGCAACTGTTATCTACATCTTCTCTAACATTCCTCATTATATTTTCAGTATACAAGTTAAATAAGTAAGGTGACAGTATGCACCCCTGACGGACCCCTTGTTTTATGTCAAACCAAGTTGTTGTTTCATCATTTATTCTTACTGCTGCTTGTTGGTCTAGATATAGAAGGTAGCTGGTAAAAAACATAGAAAGCCAAGGGTTAATCTTGAGAAAAATCCTTACTCAGACGTCACTTTCATTAAACGAAACACTTACGTGGGTGGCTTCCCTTGTACCGCAAACTGCTTGAACTCTATCTTGACCCTTTGGTTGCTCCGGCCAATGAACTTGTACTTACAGCTCACTCCGTTTGGATAGTGGCTGGGATAGCCAGGAGATTGAAAATCACCCTCTGTCTCGTCCATGTTGTAGCTTGCAAACACTTTGTCACAATCTGTTATGAGAAGTATGTTAGGATATGACAACTAGAAACTCGTTTGTGCTTTACTGCAACAGGAAACTCAAATTCTTCGTGTAGGAACAATGATAAGATGAGAGTGCTACGGCTTTGAAAATCGGGAAATTATGACCCCGTTTCCTCCCTTTCAAATATCATGGACACAAAAAAGAATAAATATATCCATACTACAAGAACTTAATATTAAAGAAGGCTGGCTAGTAAAGAAGATTAAACAGAGAAAACTTAAATATTTTGGACACATTAAACGTCATGAGAATTTAGAGAAGACCGTCTTGGAAGGGTACATAATGGGAAAAAGAAAGAGAGGAAGACCAAGGCGAAGATGGCTGCAAGACATCGTTGATGATCTGCGAATGGAGGCATCAGCAGCAGGGCATCTTGCTTACAACCGAGAAGCCGACGGGAGAGTTGTTAGGGAGGCCAAGTTCCACAAGGGGCATGCAAGGGAGTGATTGACTCCCCTTTCATTTGATTCTTCAACTAATAGATTTGGACTGGCCCACAGGGTAGAGCTTCCCTATGGTCTCCATAGTTTCTGTCAAGAAGCCCTCACCCTCTCTCTCCCCCCCCTCTCTCTCTCTCTATTAGTCTATTCCAGGTCTGCAAATAGGCCATCTCTCTTTCTCTTAAGCCACTCCATGGCTTCCAGCAAACCATTTCTCTCTCTCTCTCTCTCTCTGTCCCTGTGTCTGTCTCTCTCTCTATGTGTCTACTTCAAGTCTTCAAGCAAGCCTTCCCTCTCACCCCCTTCTCCTCGGTCTCTCTCTCCTCTCTTTCAGTCCACTTCAAGTCTTCAAGTAAGCCACCATAATTCAATCTCTGTCAGACAGAGTCGACTGCTAAGAGCACTATGTTCGCAGTTCCATGGAGATAACAGCAGCAGATAACACCACGAAGATCTTGACACACAGTCATCGTGACGGATGGGGAGTGTACTACAGTGGCTTGTTTGAATTCCCAGAGTAAACACACGAAAGCAGCCTTCTCGAGTGACTCCGCCACTCCAAGCCGTATCCTGGCAGCCATATTGAAACAAAATGTTGCTATCGAAACGTCCTTCACTTGAGACCAGTTCCGGTTTCTCTCGCATTGAATACAGAGCGATTCCTCCACTGTTTGAACACACCTGGATGTACTTGAAAGGCAGCATCATCTTGACTGTATTAAGTCCTGACCGTTTACTGACTGCTCGCGGTTAGTAACTGTGCTGAAGAACTACCCGTCATACACAATCTGCCCGGTGTGTTTAGTCCTGTCTTGTCTTGTCTTGCCTTGTGCTATCTCCATGTAACTGCAAGCTGGTGTTCTTTGCAGTCGATGCTGTAGAGATGTTGAGGTACAGCATCGTATCGGCGTGGGAGCGGGTTATGGCAGCTACTTTTTTTCAGTCCCGGAGTACAGCTAAAAAAGCAGGCTCCATTACCATGGGGACTACGGCGATCCCTGTCCCGTTAGCCAGGCTGTGCCTGTTACCGGGGGTACTAACAGAGAGGTGGGACAGGGTCTTGATCAGCTATGGTTCGCTAACACTGACGCTAACATATCAGCTGTGGGTCGCTAACACTGATGCTAGCATATCAGCTATGGTTCGCTAACACTGATGCTAGTATATCAGCTATGGTTCGCTAACACTGATGCTAGCATATCAGCTATGGTTCGCTAACACTGATGCTAATATATCAGCTATGGTTCGCTAACACTGACGCTAACATATCAGCTATGGGTCGCTAACACTGATGCTAGCATATCAGCTATGGTTCGCTAACACTGATGCTAGTATATCAGCTATGGTTCGCTAACACTGATGCTAGCATATCAGCTATGGTTCGCTAACACTGATGCTAGTATATCAGCTATGGTTCGCTAACACTGATGCTAGTATATCAGCTATGGTTCGCTAACACTGATGCTAACATATCAGCTATAGTTTGCTAACACTGATGCTAGTATATCAGCTATAGTTTGCTAACACTGATGCTAGTATATCAGCTATGGTTCGGTGATTGCCTAATCAGACAGCGTCTTCACTCCCGAGTCTGTTTAGAGAACCCTAATCCTGTTAACAAGATACAGTACTGTCTTATGTTTGACCTAATTTGCTACCTTTACCAGTCTTAATTTTATTTCTCATAAATGAGCATTTTACAGATTTTTAAAAACAAACTTTTTTAGAATTTTCTTTAGAAGATTCTATAAATTTCTAATTTTAAGTTTTCTTTAGTAGATTCTATTCATTTCTGATTTTAAGTTTTCTTTAGAATATTCTATAACTCTGACAGGTTTTCTTCTTCTTTAAAAAAAAAAAAATTCTATAACTTGGAATTTTGAGAGTTTTCTTTAGAACATTAAATAAATTTCTAATTTAAGTTTTCTTTTAGAAACTTCTTCTACTTTTGATAGTTTTCTTTGGAAGATTCTATAAATTGACAATTTCGACAGTTTTCTTAGAAAATTATAAACTTCTAATCTTGAGAACAACATTTTTTTTAAACAAAACTAAAAACCTCTATTTTTTAGATTTTTCTTTAGAGGACTACCAAACTTCTAATTCTGAGAGTCCGGTGTTAAATATTGTATCTGATTTCACTCTTTCTTGCTCGTAAACATGTTCCCGTCTTTATTAACCCAGAAAAAATCCTTTTATTTCTACAGGTCACGTGTCTGGTCATATCCTTGTTTATGACCTGACATTGAATATTCCGTGTGAGACGTCAACCTTTGAACCCGACAAAAGGCCAAGGGTCAGAACTATTTCTGGAATCATTACATGTAACATTCATATACGAAACGGGCAGGTTCGAAACGCGCTCCAATAATAAAATTTGATGGGGAATCGATACTGGTTCGTGGCATCGGGCGAGTAGCGTGGAAACAACTGGGTCAGTGGTTATCAAGATTTTATTCGCGGGAGTGGTTGGTTGGTTGGACGTCAGGGCTGGAGGGGGTCTTGATGTTTGAGTCCGTTTATTGCGCTTGCTCATAACAGAAGCAGTAGTAAGGGCCATGTGGACAATGCTTGGATTGATAAATGTTCTTTGTCTGGCCAGTTTTCTTTGTCTGATCAGTGTTCTTTGTCTGGCCAATTTTCTTTGTCTGATCAGTGTTCTTTGTCTGGCCAGTTTTCTTTGTCTGATCAGTGTTCTTTGTCTGGCCAATTTTCTTTGTCTGATCAGTGTTCTTTGTCTGGCCAGTTTTCTTTGCCTGATCAGTGTTCTTTGCCTGGTCAGTGTTCTTTGCCTGATCAATGCTCTTTGCCTGGTCAGTGTTCTTTGCCTGATCAGTGTTCTTTGCCTGATAGTGTTCTTTGTCTGATCAGTGTTCTTTGCCTGATCAGTGTTCTTTGCCTGATCAGTGTTCTTTGCCTGATCAATGCTCTTTGCCTGGTCAGTGTTCTTTGCCTGATCAATGCTCTTTGCCTGGTCAGTGTTCTTTGCCTGATCAGTGTTCTTTGCCTGATAGTGTTCTTTGGAAGATTCTATAAATTGACAATTTCGACAGTTTTCTTAGAAAATTATAAACTTCTAATCTTGAGAACAACATTTTTTTTAAACAAAACTAAAAACCTCTATTTTTTAGATTTTTCTTTAGAGGACTACCAAACTTCTAATTCTGAGAGTCCGGTGTTAAATATTGTATCTGATTTCACTCTTTCTTGCTCGTAAACATGTTCCCGTCTTTATTAACCCAGAAAAAATCCTTTTATTTCTACAGGTCACGTGTCTGGTCATATCCTTGTTTATGACCTGACATTGAATATTCCGTGTGAGACGTCAACCTTTGAACCCGACAAAAGGCCAAGGGTCAGAACTATTTCTGGAATCACTACATGTAACATTCATATACGAAACGGGCAGGTTCGAAACGCGCTCCAATAATAAAATTTGATGGGGAATCGATACTGGTTCGTGGCATCGGGCGAGTAGCGTGGAAACAACTGGGTCAGTGGTTATCAAGATTTTATTCGCGGGAGTGGTTGGTTGGTTGGACGTCAGGGCTGGAGGGGGTCTTGATGTTTGAGTCCGTTTATTGCGCTTGCTCATAACAGAAGCAGTAGTAAGGGCCATGTGGACAATGCTTGGATTGATAAATGTTCTTTGTCTGGCCAGTTTTCTTTGTCTGATCAGTGTTCTTTGTCTGGCCAATTTTCTTTGTCTGATCAGTGTTCTTTGTCTGGCCAGTTTTCTTTGTCTGATCAGTGTTCTTTGTCTGGCCAATTTTCTTTGTCTGATCAGTGTTCTTTGTCTGGCCAGTTTTCTTTGCCTGATCAGTGTTCTTTGCCTGGTCAGTGTTCTTTGCCTGATCAATGCTCTTTGCCTGGTCAGTGTTCTTTGCCTGATCAGTGTTCTTTGCCTGATAGTGTTCTTTGTCTGATCAGTGTTCTTTGCCTGATCAGTGTTCTTTGTCTGATCAGTGTTCTTTGCCTGATCAATGCTCTTTGCCTGGTCAGTGTTCTTTGCCTGATCAATGCTCTTTGCCTGGTCAGTGTTCTTTGCCTGATCAGTGTTCTTTGCCTGATAGTGTTCTTTGCATGATCAGTATTCTTTGCCTGATCAGTGTTCTTTGCCTGATCAGTGTTCTTTGCCTGATCAGTGTTCTTTGCCTGATAGTATTCTTTGCATGATCAGTGTTCTTTGCCTGATCAATGCTCTTTGCCTGGTCAGTGTTCTTTGCCTGATCAATGCTCTTTGCCTGATCAGTGTTCTTTGCCTGGTCAGTGTTCTTTGTCTGGCCAGTGTTCTTTCTAGGAACTCAGGCTTTGAAAAAGGGAATGTACAGAAAACAGTGATGCATGAGTGAAGAACTCTTGCTAACGTGATAGACAGACATAGATAGACACAGATAGATAGACAGACAGGCAGACAGTGTTGGCATTCACGCTGGCTTCGTCATATCTTCTTGTCTAGATGATGGAGTGTATGTTGCTCTCTGCTCCAGCCCTTCAAGCACAAGAAAATGATATTAAGCCCTAATCAAGCAAACAAGCACATTAATGCACTGATAAGCTCCGTGGCCTTGGGGCTAGTCGTTCGCTTTGGGTGTTGGAAGTTGCATGTTCAAATCCCGCTAGAACTGACATGGGACTGAACTCTAGGTGATGGAGTTGTACTCTAGGTAGTGGGATTGAACTCTAGGTGGTGGAGCTGAACTCTAGAAATGGTGGGATTGAACTCTAGGTGGTGGAGCTGAACTCTAGAAATGGTGGGATTGAACTCTAGGTGGTGGAGCTGAACTCTAGGTGATGGAGCTGTCCTCTAGGTAGTGGGACGAACTCTAGGTGGTGGAGCTGAACTCTAGGTAGTGGAGCTGAACTCTAGGTAGTGGGACGAACTCTAGCTGGTGGAGCTGAACTCTAGGTAGTGAGACAAACTCTAGGTAGTGGGACTGAACTCTAGCTAGTGGGATTGAACTCTAGGTGGTGGAGCTGAACTCTAGGTAGTAGGTGTTTGAATTCTAGGTGGTGGTGCTGAACTGTAGGTGGTGGTGTTTGAATTCTAGGTGGTGGTGCTGAACTGTAGGTGGTGGTGTTTGAATTCTAGGTGGTGGTGCTGAACTGTAGGTGGTGGTGTTTGAACTGTAGGTGGTGGTGCTGAACTGTAGGTGGTGGTGTTTGAATTCTAGGTGGTGGTGCTGAACTGTAGGTGGTGGTGCTGAACTGTAGGTGGTGGTGCTGAACTGTAGGTGATGGTGTTTGAACTCTAGGTGGTGGTGTTTGAACTGTAGGTAGTGGTGCTGAACTCTAGGTGGTGGTGTTTGAACTCTAGGTGGTGGAGCTGAACTCTAGGTGGTGGTGTTTGAACTCTAGCTGATGGGACCGACCTCTGTGTTGTGGGAAAAAAATCTAGAATTGAAATTGCACATGCACTTTGAGCGTCTATGCTGCCTACGACATTCGTTCTGAGATAATAACTGAAACGTAAAAATTGGGGGGTGGAAGGAGTCGAGAAGTTATAGGAAAGTTGTCCTTCCTGTGACGAAGCCATTTACGAGCAACGAACGATCTAGCGAACATAAAACTTATCATGAGAAGATGCATGATAATTGTTATCAGTCTGATAGAACGCCATGATATCTTATGCTGCATGTTGTTGTTATTATTATTCTACGTTCATACACAGTCCATGGCTTATTTCTCACTTGTTGCCAAAATCAGGATTTTCAAATTGTATCTCTCTCATATTCACTCACTCTAGGAAGCCTCGGTCAAAGGATTTATTCATGAGAGTGACTTTTAAGGGTATCCTATCCTGCAGTCATTTCTTTTATATAAACTTTATTGTCAAAATCAATCAATTATTCCTGAGAGTGACTTTTAAGGATATCCTATCCTGCAGTCATTTCTTTTATATAAACTTTATTGTCAAAATCAATTAATGATAACGTCTGAAACATTTAAACACGCATAACAATTATGATCAACTTGTTATGAAGGTGAAGGTGATTTCGGGTTGAGTTTTACAACGCCATGATAGGTTCTGACGCCCCTTTGTCTGAATGGATGTAACAACGACTGACTTTCTTTAGCCGTGGAGAGGAACAGACAGAGCTACAAAAAAAATAAGATTTTTTAAGGGCATGCATCTTTCCCATCGCAACATATGCCCGTGAGACCTGGACACTTAACAAAACAGCTGAGAAACACGTAAATGCCTTTGAATGTAAATGCTACGGAAGATGGAGCTGTTAGGGAGGCAAAGTTCCACAAGGCACATGCAAATGACTGACTGACTCCAGTGATTTCTGTAGCCTCTTCAGCAGCCATTTACTCTCAGTTATGTGCCTGATGTAGTCCAGTGCCTCACCAGTGGCTCCCCCTCCCCTTTTTCGGCTTTTCTCCACAACACTGGTTTCTCTGATCCACAAATCTACAGATGGGTTGACTGAATATTGGATCATAAACCCACAGACTTGCAGGTGACAAGATGGCCCAGCTTAGCCTAAACTTACTCCCACCCATAACTCATCAGTTTTTCTTTTATTAAAAAACAGCACCGGAATCTCCGGCCTGCACTTCTGAAATAGGAAGCCATTCCTGGACACAGCCGCACAACAATGGCGGCTTCCAGTCTTACAGGGAGAGCACTCTCTAATCAAGAACGTCTAATCATTTCCAGGCGCTTCCAAACTGCCAAATCAATATATCACCGAGAGCCACTTAACTATTAATGATTCATTTATAGCACATTTTCCGCAAGTCTGTACACTAAAGCTGGAAATAATTCACAACTCAATGGACAGCCGCTGAAAACATGAAATGTCCAGCTCTCACTTTTCACAAAGGGAGATAATTTCGCTCTAGGTGAAAGCCCTCCTTCGTCACCGGAAATTGACTTTTCTTTGACTTTAAGCGAGAGGGGAATAAAAAAATTTCAGGAAATAATCCAGTCCACTTTTCTCACTTTCTGAAAGTTAATTATTTTCTTAGTTCGAAACACACATTCCAATCCAAGTTTTTACTGCCCTTTTCTCTGACGCGCGTGTACCAAATCCCTGAAAATCATTTCAGCCAATGAAACTCAGATTTCAGCCTCTTGTTTTGGGGAAAGATATTGTACAAGAACCGGCAGAAACAGTAGAAGAAAACGCCAGGTTAAACATTGAGAATGGATTCAGGAATTCGGACAAGCTTTTGTTGTTAACGTTCGGCACAAATCCCTGTGTTATGGAGCAGTCGAGAACAGGGGAAGGTCTAATGCAACGAACTTGGAGGCGCTTTAAGCCTTGCTATGAGGGATGTTGTATTATTATTGTTGTTGTTGTTGTTGTTGTTGTATTGTTGCTGTATTGTCGTTGCTATATGGTTGTTGTACTACTGTTTTGTTACATTGTTGCACTATTATTGTTTTGTTGTTACATTGCTGCTGTATTATTATTGTTGTATTGCTGTTGTTATGATACTGCTGTTGTAATAACGTTGTTGCACTGTTGTTGTTGTTACAATGCTACTATTGTTGTATTATTGTTGCTGTTGCTGAATTATTAATGTTGCTGTTGTATTAGTGTTGTTGTTTTGATGTATTGTTGTTGTATAATTATTATTCCTACTGTTGTAATAATGTTCCTATTATTATCATTATTATGCTATTATTGTAACTGTTGTAATAATGTTGCTATTATTATTATGCTACTATTGTTACTTTTGGTTATAATGTTGCTATTATTATAATAATTATTATGCTATTATTGTTACTGCTATAATAGGTTCTGACGCCCCTTTGTCTGAATGGATGTAACAACGACTGACTTTCTTTAGCCGTGGAGAGGAACAGACAGAGCTACAAAAAAAATAAGATTTTTTAAGGGCATGCATCTTTCCCATCGCAACATATGCCCGTGAGACCTGGACACTTAACAAAACAGCTGAGAAACACGTAAATGCCTTTGAATGTAAATGCTACGGAAGATGGAGCTGTTAGGGAGGCAAAGTTCCACAAGGCACATGCAAATGACTGACTGACTCCAGTGATTTCTGTAGCCTCTTCAGCAGCCATTTACTCTCAGTTATGTGCCTGATGTAGTCCAGTGCCTCACCAGTGGCTCCCCCTCCCCTTTTTCGGCTTTTCTCCACAACACTGGTTTCTCTGATCCACAAATCTACAGATGGGTTGACTGAATATTGGATCATAAACCCACAGACTTGCAGGTGACAAGATGGCCCAGCTTAGCCTAAACTTACTCCCACCCATAACTCATCAGTTTTTCTTTTATTAAAAAACAGCACCGGAATCTCCGGCCTGCACTTCTGAAATAGGAAGCCATTCCTGGACACAGCCGCACAACAATGGCGGCTTCCAGTCTTACAGGGAGAGCACTCTCTAATCAAGAACGTCTAATCATTTCCAGGCGCTTCCAAACTGCCAAATCAATATATCACCGAGAGCCACTTAACTATTAATGATTCATTTATAGCACATTTTCCGCAAGTCTGTACACTAAAGCTGGAAATAATTCACAACTCAATGGACAGCCGCTGAAAACATGAAATGTCCAGCTCTCACTTTTCACAAAGGGAGATAATTTCGCTCTAGGTGAAAGCCCTCCTTCGTCACCGGAAATTGACTTTTCTTTGACTTTAAGCGAGAGGGGAATAAAAAAATTTCAGGAAATAATCCAGTCCACTTTTCTCACTTTCTGAAAGTTAATTATTTTCTTAGTTCGAAACACACATTCCAATCCAAGTTTTTACTGCCCTTTTCTCTGACGCGCGTGTACCAAATCCCTGAAAATCATTTCAGCCAATGAAACTCAGATTTCAGCCTCTTGTTTTGGGGAAAGATATTGTACAAGAACCGGCAGAAACAGTAGAAGAAAACGCCAGGTTAAACATTGAGAATGGATTCAGGAATTCGGACAAGCTTTTGTTGTTAACGTTCGGCACAAATCCCTGTGTTATGGAGCAGTCGAGAACAGGGGAAGGTCTAATGCAACGAACTTGGAGGCGCTTTAAGCCTTGCTATGAGGGATGTTGTATTATTATTGTTGTTGTTGTTGTTGTTGTTGTATTGTTGCTGTATTGTCGTTGCTATATGGTTGTTGTACTACTGTTTTGTTACATTGTTGCACTATTATTGTTTTGTTGTTACATTGCTGCTGTATTATTATTGTTGTATTGCTGTTGTTATGATACTGCTGTTGTAATAACGTTGTTGCACTGTTGTTGTTGTTACAATGCTACTATTGTTGTATTATTGTTGCTGTTGCTGAATTATTAATGTTGCTGTTGTATTAGTGTTGTTGTTTTGATGTATTGTTGTTGTATAATTATTATTCCTACTGTTGTAATAATGTTCCTATTATTATCATTATTATGCTATTATTGTAACTGTTGTAATAATGTTGCTATTATTATTATGCTACTATTGTTACTTTTGGTTATAATGTTGCTATTATTATAATAATTATTATGCTATTATTGTTACTGCTATAATAGTTTTCCTATTATTGTTATTGTACTGTTACTGTTGCACTATTGTTATTACTGTGTGTGAGCAAGATGCTGACAACAAACCCAAACCGTTAAACCAGAGCTTGGAACTGAGAGCAGATTACTGCGGTAAAAAAAACTGCAGGCCTGCAGGGAGCCTTGACAGAAGCAAGTTTCTCGGCAGATGTCATCAACACGATGGTCGCAGCAAGCCCCTGCTTTGATAGCCCGGCTGAGCCATTTTGGTAGGAGCAGGAAAAAGAGACGCGGCTGGGGATCTGGGGATCTGTGCGCCAGTTCTAGGTCGCCGTCCTTGATAACTGCGCCCCATCGCTGCAGCAGGGACACCCAGGAGCTGCAGCAGGGACACCCATGAGCTGTAGCAGGGACACCCAGGAGCTGTAGCGGAGACAACCAGGAGCTGTAGCAGGGACACCCAGGAGCTGTAGCAGGGACACCCAGGAGCAACAGCAGGGACAATCAGGAGCTGCAGCAGGGACACCCATGAGCTGCAGCAGGGACAATCAGGAGCTGTAGCAGGGACACCCATGAGCTGCAGCAGGGACAATCAGGAGCTGTAGCAGGGACACCCATGAGCTGCAGCAGGGACAATCAGGAGCTGTAGCAGGGACACCCAGGAGCTGCAGCAGGGACAGTCAGTAGCTGCAGCAGGGACACCAATGAGCTGCAGCAGGGACAGTCAGTAGCTGCAGCAGGGACACCCAGGAGCTGCAGCAGGGACACCCAGGAGCTGCAGCAGGGACACCCAGGAGCTGTAGCGGGTCACGCCAGCAACCCAAGAACCTTGAGGGAGATTAAAGTTACCAGTAACCGTCGTAATTGCGGGGGAAGACGCTGTCCCATTTGAGGAAGAGGGAGGGGGGAATTGGGGGTAATCAGCGACCACATAGTCAACATTCTAGCGTCAGGTATGGCGAACCACAGCCGAGCAAGACCCTGTCCCAACTATCCGTTGATACCGCCCATTAACAAGCCTAGCCTGGCTAATGGAGCAGGGATCGCTGTAGTTCCTCTGGCGGAGGAGTTTGCTGAAGGAGTATCGCACAGTCACTGCTTTCTACCTCCGCTAAGGGAGTGAAAGAAATAGCCCCTGTAACTTGCATCCAATCCGACACGAGGGTGTGCCTCCACATCTTCATCACAACGGCTACAAAGAGCACCAGAACACGATAGATAGATAGATAGATAGATAGATAGATAGATAGATAGATAGATAGATAGATAGATAGACAGACAGACAGACAGACAGACAGATAGATAGACAGACAGACAGACAGACAGATAGACAGACAGACAGACATACAGACAGACAGACAGACAGACAGACAGATAGACAGACAGATAGATAGATAGATAGATAGATAGATAGATAGATAGATAGATAGATAGATAGATAGATAGATAGACGGGCGGATGGGTGGATGGATAAACAGAAGAGGACTGATAATGGAACTAGGACAGTCAATAAATAATTGCCATCAATTATTTGTGAGTTTTTAAATAATGTTTTAAACGAAAGCTGAGAGGAAATCAGTTCATGGGAATATCCTCAGTTATCCTCATTATCATCATGATAATCAGCAGCAGTACATCTATATCACCATCAGCAGTAGTACATCTACACCATAAGCAGCACCAGCAGTACATCTATACCACCATCAGCAACAGAACATCTATATCTCCATCCCCAGCAATATATCTATATCATCATCAGCAGCAATACATCTATATTAACACATAATAATTAGTGTATTAGTATATAACTATACAAGGAGCCACTTAAAGTAGGAACAGCTTTATTACTTAACGAGTACACAGTTGTGTCGTTTCGGCGTGAGCCTTAATCATACAAAAGCACACAGGACAAAGAAATAGAGAGAGAGGAGATAAAGTATAAATTCACATGAATGCTGTGTTTAAAAAATCAAATACATTGAATAGAGCACTTAGCTGTAACTTGTAAGAAGCTGTTGCTTGTCCGACGCTGTGTGTCAGAAATGCACATAGTGGAGTGTAAAGAGTATTTAAATGGAGACTTGGGATGTGTGATAGGTGGGTCGTACCTGAGGGTGGTAGGTGGGGAAACCGTGGAGGGGGGGGGGAGAGAGAGAGAGAGAGAGAGAGAGTGATACAGTGGTAATTTAGCCGGGAGAAGGTGGAATATGTAATTATAGTTACGGTAAGAGGTTGCAAGTGGAACTTAGTGGGGAGGGATTGTGGAAGAGAAGAATGTTAGATGTAGGTGAATAACGAATTCAAACCATGTGGTTCCAGCGTCCCATATTCCTGAATGTAGCGGTTCTCAAGCGCTAGGCGGCTTATGTCATCTGCGTGACATTGTTTGATTGCTGTTACCAGAAAGTCAGATTTGCCTCTGTTGTTGGGGCCACTAAAATGATTCGGGACTGGTCACATTTCAATACATCTATATCAGCAGCAATATCTCCATTAGCAAGAATACATCTATATCACTTTTTATCAGAAAATAATTAAAACATGGCGCACGAGAAGGTTGCTGTTAAATCGAATTTATATATTTTCATTTTCGCCAGAAAGCGTTAAAGACCTTATTAGCTACATAATGACCTTTGTTAGAATCCGGTTTGGGGTAAAAAGAGATGGCTTTTACGATTGGTTTAGAAATGAAACGATGTCCAAGATTGGTTTAGAGCTGAGATAAGACAATATTCACGACTGGTTTACAGAGTAAATTGGGCAATCTCCGGACCACGAGAACGTTCTGTAACATGCACACTGTGGCGTTTGTCTCAGCGTTTCTGATTGGTCGTGGAGTTGTGTGCTTGAGCGCTCGATCACATCAAGCTTGCGCGTAACAAAATCTTTCCTGCTGCCAATTTGGGATGCTTTACCGTATCCACCTACGGTTTTATGACTCGGGTGTCTGAGAATTGAAGGAAAGTGCAACTGTCTGGTCCAGAAAACTGCATCTGGTCAAGAGCATATCCGTCCTCCCCAGGGTGTTCCAACGACAAGTTGCTCTAGTTTAGTCTAAAGACAGAAGTGGCAGACAACCTCAAGGAATCTGTTAACAAGCTTGCTTATGAAGTCTGGTCTAGATAGACAGACAGACAGACAGACAGATAGACAGACAGACAGACATACAGACAGACAGACAGACAGACAGACAGATAGACAGACAGATAGATAGATAGATAGATAGATAGATAGATAGATAGATAGATAGATAGATAGATAGATAGATAGATAGACGGGCGGATGGGTGGATGGATAAACAGAAGAGGACTGATAATGGAACTAGGACAGTCAATAAATAATTGCCATCAATTATTTGTGAGTTTTTAAATAATGTTTTAAACGAAAGCTGAGAGGAAATCAGTTCATGGGAATATCCTCAGTTATCCTCATTATCATCATGATAATCAGCAGCAGTACATCTATATCACCATCAGCAGTAGTACATCTACACCATAAGCAGCACCAGCAGTACATCTATACCACCATCAGCAACAGAACATCTATATCTCCATCCCCAGCAATATATCTATATCATCATCAGCAGCAATACATCTATATTAACACATAATAATTAGTGTATTAGTATATAACTATACAAGGAGCCACTTAAAGTAGTAACAGCTTTATTACTTAACGAGTACACAGTTGTGACGTTTCGGCGTGAGCCTTAATCATACAAAAGCACACAGGACAAAGAAATAGAGAGAGAGGAGATAAAGTATAAATTCACATGAATGCTGTGTTTAAAAAATCAAATACATTGAATAGAGCACTTAGCTGTAACTTGTAAGAAGCTGTTGCTTGTCCGACGCTGTGTGTCAGAAATGCACATAGTGGAGTGTAAAGAGTATTTAAATGGAGACTTGGGATGTGTGATAGGTGGGTCGTACCTGAGGGTGGTAGGTGGGGAAACCGTGGAGGGGAGGGGGAGAGAGAGAGAGAGAGAGGGAGAGTGATACAGTGGTAATCTAGCCGGGAGAAGGTGGAATATGTAATTATAGTTACGGTAGAGAGGTTGCAAGTGGAACTTAGTGGGGAGGGATTGTGGAAGAGAAGAATGTTAGATGTAGGTGAATAACGAATTCAAACCATGTGGTTCCAGCGTCCCATATTCCTGAATGTAGCGGTTCTCAAGCGCTAGGCGGCTTATGTCATCTGCGTGACATTGTTTGATTGCTGTTACCAGAAAGTCAGATTTGCCTCTGTTGTTGGGGCCACTAAAATGATTCGGGACTGGTCACATTTCAATACATCTATATCAGCAGCAATATCTCCATTAGCAAGAATACATCTATATCACTTTTTATCAGAAAATAATTAAAACATGGCGCACGAGAAGGTTGCTGTTAAATCGAATTTATATATTTTCATTTTCGCCAGAAAGCGTTAAAGACCTTATTAGCTACATAATGACCTTTGTTAGAATCCGGTTTGGGGTAAAAAGAGATGGCTTTTACGATTGGTTTAGAAATGAAACGATGTCCAAGATTGGTTTAGAGCTGAGATAAGACAATATTCACGACTGGTTTACAGAGTAAATTGGGCAATCTCCGGACCACGAGAACGTTCTGTAACATGCACACTGTGGCGTTTGTCTCAGCGTTTCTGATTGGTCGTGGAGTTGTGTGCTTGAGCGCTCGATCACATCAAGCTTGCGCGTAACAAAATCTTTCCTGCTGCCAATTTGGGATGCTTTACCGTATCCACCTACGGTTTTATGACTCGGGTGTCTGAGAATTGAAGGAAAGTGCAACTGTCTGGTCCAGAAAACTGCATCTGGTCAAGAGCATATCCGTCCTCCCCAGGGTGTTCCAACGACAAGTTGCTCTAGTTTAGTCTAAAGACAGAAGTGGCAGACAACCTCAAGGAATCTGTTAACAAGCTTGCTTATGAAGTCTGGTCTTGGTAGTTAGGAGATTCTGCAGAATCTCTCTCCCCATTTTGATCTGACGTCTATCTGGAAGATCTGTCTTCACCACGAACATCGGCCACGTTTGCTGTAGCATGGAGGTCACAAAGGCACCATGTTACCACCCGGCGACCCAGCCAAGAAAGCAATCACTCAAATAGTCAGCCGCATAACAAAGAAAGAAACCAGTCAATCAAATAAATAGTTAACCAAATAGCCAAGCAACAGATCAGTCAAACCAAACACAGGTGAGCAACTAGCCAATCAATCAAAAGTTATTCAACCAATCAGTTAATAACAAGAATAACTGCTCTATCGGATTACTAGCCAACAAACCAATCGACCCAGCACCCAGTTAATTAACAGAAGATTCCATGCACCAATCAATCAAACAACTAACCATTCAATCAGCCAAAGAAATAATAAATAAGCCAAGCAATCACTGTATGAACTAATCAGCCGAAGAATAAGCTGATCGACCAAACCAAAATAGAAAAATCTATATCAGAAATCACATTTATTTTCCACATTATTCTCACAGAATAAGCTTTCAAAACGTTCTCACAATATTACGCTTCTCTGGCTTAATATGACAGTTAAACAAACCACATGATTCGTCATTTTTGCCATCGATGAAATTGGGACGGGAATCACCTCTTGATGAGTTCTATATTTAGATATATTGTTCCACGCTGAAAACCATCTAATAGCAGTTTATTGATTAGATCGTCACTTTTGTAAACATTAGATAACAACTGGAAATAGTTGCACTTTCGAAAGAGCGAATGTGAAAACAGAAGAGTTCATCGTTTAAAAAAAAACTGAAAAAGACACAGATGTAGACATAGAAAACTGCAAAAGAATGGCTTAGGTGTTGGTATCTTCGAGGAAAAGTGGTCTCATGTTCTGTCCGTCTTGAGCGATCAACGCGCATAATCCCTGTACTTAAGAAACTATCCCCAGATGTTCTGTTAGCATCTTTTGTAGATGCTGGCCACATTCCATGTTCTCGCACTGTTAAACTTACAAGCAGCGGCTTGCGGCTTGGTTGGCTGAGTGGTTAGGCCTTTGATTAACTAATCCGGTGTTACCCATTTCAACTCCCAGCAGTGGGGATTTTTTTTTCTGGTACCCCCACACCAAAACACTCCATGGGATCCACCCAGACTCTAAAAAAATGGAAACTATAGGAGTCTGGGGGAAGGTAAATGCGGCCAGGTGCAATACTGACCACATCAGACTTTCATGCGCCGAAGGTCTTGGAAGTACGGGCCTAACACCGTATCCCGGATGTACCTGGGGGGGGGGGGGGGCTCGGAAACAGGGATTTGACCCTTAACCTTCACCTTTACTTGTAAACAGAATTTGTTGCGCTAACTGTCGCTTCACCAACGTCCAAGAGCGCCGATAGCCTAACAGCAATGTCGTAAAGATGATGCACAGCTTCGTGTCCCCTTTGTAGCGGGTTATGGCGGGTATTTTATCACTTCCGGAGTGGAGGTTAAAAGCAGGGGTGGGGGTGGGGTGGAGTGGGGGTGGGGGTGTGTGGAGTCTTAGATTCCACCACCTGGGGGGAGGGGGGGACTACGACGAGCCCTGCCCTGATGGCCAGGCCAGCAGATAAAAGTCTTCAGTAACTCATCATGGTAAACCTCTACTTCTATTGTTTGTTCTCTCTCTCTCTCTCTCTCTCTCTCTCTCTCTCTCTCTCTCTCTCTTATCATTTTCCCAACTGCCCGAGCGATAATAATCCAATGATCTTCGTCTCCATAGGAGAGAGTCAAAATGGGGTTTTTTTCCTATTAAAATAACACTGTCGATCCAATTTGATACGAAATGTGACAGTCCGACGTGCCGCTAGAGGGTAATATGTAAAGTTTTTTTTTTGTCTCTGTTGATGTAAGTCATTAGTTGTTTTTTATCTTTTCTGGGCTTGGAGCACAGGCTCTGCTGGTATGCTAGGATAGCCAATAGTTGTTTTTTTTATCTTTTCTGGGCTTGGAGCACAGGCTCTGCTGGTATGCTAGGATAGCCAATAGTTGTTTTTTTTATCTTTTCTGGGCTTAGAGCACAGGCTCTGCTGGTATGCTAGGATAGCCAATAGTTGTTTTTTTTATCTTTTCTGGGCTTAGAGCACAGGCTCTGCTGGTATGCTAGGATAGACAATAGTTGTTTTTTTATCTTTTCTGGGCTTAGAGCACAGGCTCTGCTGGTATGCTAGGATAGACAATAGTTGTTTTTTTTATCTTTTCTGGGCTTAGAGCACAGGCTCTGCTGGTATGCTAGGATAGACAATAGTTGTTTTTTTTATCTTTTCTGGGCTTAGAGCACAGGCTCTGCTGGTATGCTAGGATAGACAATAGTTGTTTTTTTTATCTTTTCTGGGCTTAGAGCACAGGCTCTGCTGGTATGCTAGGATAGACAATAGTTGTTTTTTTTATCTTTTCTGGGCTTAGAGCACAGGCTCTGCTGGTATGCTAGGATAGCCAATAGTTGTTTTTTTATCTTTTCTGGGCTTGGAGCACAGGCTCTGCTGGTATGCTAGGATAGCTTTCAAAATGTTCTCACAATATTACGCTTCTCTGGCTTAATATGACAGTTAAACAAACCACATGATTCGTCATTTTTGCCATCGATGAAATTGGGACGGGAATCACCTCTTGATGAGTTCTATATTTAGATATATTGTTCCACGCTGAAAACCATCTAATAGCAGTTTATTGATTAGATCGTCACTTTTGTAAACATCAGATAACAACTGGAAATAGTTGCACTTTCGAAAGAGCGAATGTGAAAACAGAGGAGTTCATCGTTTAAAAAAAAAAACTGAAAAAGACACAGATGTAGACATAGAAAACTGCAAAAGAATGGCTTAGGTGTTGGTATCTTCGAGGAAAAGTGGTCTCATGTTCTGTCCGTCTTGAGCGATCAACGCGCATAATCCCTGCACTTAAGAAACTATCCCCAGATGTTCTGTTAGCATCTTTTGTAGATGCTGACCACATTCCATGTTCTCGCACTGTTAAACTTACAAACAGCGGCTTGGTTGGCTGAGTGGTTAGGCCTTTGATTAACTAATCCAGTGCTACCCAGTTCAACTCCCAGCAGTGGGGATTTTTTTTTCTGGTACCCCCCCACACCAAAACACTCCATGGGATCCATCGAGACTCTAAAAAATGGAAACTAGAGGAGTCTGGGGGAAGGTAAATGCAGCCAGGTGCAATACTGACCACATCAGACTTTCATGCCCCGAAGGTCTTGGAAGTACGGGCCTAACACCCGTATCCCGGATATACCTTGGGGGGGGGGGGCTCGGAAACAGGGATTTGACCCTTAACCTTCACCTTTACTTGTAAACAGAATTTGTTGCGCTAACTGTCGTTTCACCAACGTCCAAGAGCGCCGATAGTCTAACAGCGATGTCGTAAAGATGATGCACAGCTTCGTGTCCCCTTTGTAGCGGGTTATGGCGGGTATTTTATCACTTCCGGAGTGGAGGTTAAAAGCGGCCATGGTGGTGGGGGGGGGGGGGGGGGTTGAATGCTTCTTAAGCAGACTGCACCACCTGGGGGAGGGGACTACGACGAGCCCTTCCCTGGTGGCCAGGCCAGCAGATAAAAGTCTTCACTAATTTATCATGGTAAACCTCTACTTCTATTGTTTGTTCTCTCTCTCTCTCTCTCTCTCGCTCTTATCATTTTCCCAACTTCCCGAGCGATAATAATCCAATGATCTTCGTCTCCATAGGAGAGAGTCAAAATGGGAGTTTTTTTTTCCTATTAAAATAACACTGTCGATCCAGTTTGATATGAAATGTGACAGTCCAACGTACCACTAGAGGGTAATATGTAAAGTGTTTTTTTTTTTGTTTCTGTTGTTGTAAGTCATTAGTTGTTTTTTATCTTTTCTGGGCTTGGAGCACAGGCTCTGCTGGTATGCTAGGATAGCCAATAGTTGTTTTTTTATCTTTTCTGGGCTTGGAGCACAGGCTCTGCTGGTATGCTAGGATAGCCAATAGTTGTTTTTTTATCTTTTCTGGGCTTAGAGCACAGGCTCTGCTGGTATGCTAGGATAGCCAATAGTTGTTTTTTTTATCTTTTCTGGGCTTAGAGCACAGGCTCTGCTGGTATGCTAGGATAGACAATAGTTGTTTTTTTTTATCTTTTCTGGGCTTAGAGCACAGGCTCTGCTGGTATGCTAGGATAGACAATAGTTGTTTTTTTTATCTTTTCTGGGCTTAGAGCACAGGCTCTGCTGGTATGCTAGGATAGACAATAGTTGTTTTTTTTATCTTTTCTGGGCTTAGAGCACAGGCTCTGCTGGTATGCTAGGATAGACAATAGTTGTTTTTTTTATCTTTTCTGGGCTTAGAGCACAGGCTCTGCTGGTATGCTAGGATAGACAATAGTTGTTTTTTTTATCTTTTCTGGGCTTAGAGCACAGGCTCTGCTGGTATGCTAGGATAGCCAATAGTTGTTTTTTTATCTTTTCTGGGCTTGGAGCACAGGCTCTGCTGGTATGCTAGGATAGCCAATAGTTGTTTTTTATCTTTTCTGGGCTTGGAGCACAGGCTCTGCTGGTATGCTAGGATAGCCAATAGTTGTTTTTTATCTTTTCTGGGCTTGGAGCACAGGCTCTGCTGGTATGCTAGGATAGCCAATAGTTGTTTTTTTATCTTTTCTGGGCTTGGAGCACAGGCTCTGCTGGTATGCTAGGATAGCCAATAGTTGGTTTTTATCTTTTCTGGGCTTGGAGCACAGGCTCTGCTGGTATGCTAGGATAGCCAATAATTGTTTTTTTTTTATCTTTCCTGGGCTAGGAGCACAGACTCTACTGGAATGCTAGGATAGCCAATAGTTGTTTTTATCTTTCTTGGGCTTGTAGCACAGACTCTACTGGAATGCTAGGATAGCCAATAGTTGTTTTTTATCTTTCCTGGGCTTGTAGCACAGACTCTACTGGAATGCTAGGATAGCCAATAGTTGTTTTTATCTTTCTTGGGCTTGTAGCACAGACTCTACTGGTATGCTAGGATAGCCAATAGTTGTTTTTATCTTTCCTGGGCTAGGAGCACAGACTCTACTTGTATGCTAGGATAGCCAATAGTTGTTTTTATCTTTCTTGGGCTTGTAGCACAGACTCTACTGGTATGCTAGGATAGCCAATAGTTGTTTTTTATCTTTCCTGGGCTAGGAGCACAGACTCTACTGGAATGCTAGGATAGCCAATAGTTGTTTTTATCTTTCTTGGGCTTGTAGCACAGACTCTACTGGAATGCTAGGATAGCTAATAATTGTTTTTATCTTTCCTGGGCTAGGAGCACAGATTCTACTTGTATGCTAGGATAGCCAATAGTTGCCTTTATCTTTCCTGGGCTAGGAGCACAGACTCTACCTTTATGCTAGGATAGTCAATAGTTGTTTTTATCTTTCCTGGGCTAGGAGCACAGACTCTACTTGTATCTAGGATAGCCAATAGTTGTTTTTATCAATGATAGGAATGCTAGGATAATTTTCATGTCCACTAAATTGGGGGTGAAGACGCTTGTCCGATGAGACAACCAGCAACCCACAGCTGATATGCCAGCGTCAGGGTTAGCGAACCATAGATGACCAAGACCCTGTCCCACCTCTCCGTTGTACCCCCAATAACAGGCTTAGCCTGCCTAACGGGGGCAGGGATCGCCATAGTCCCCCATGGTGGTGGAGTCTGCTAAAGAAGCATTGCACACGACCCCCTGCTTTTTAGCTGTACCCCGGGACTGAAAAAAATACCTGCCATAACCCGCTCCATTGCCGATATACTGCTGTGCGTCAACATCTCCACAGCATCGGCTGCAAAGAACACCAGCTCGCAGTTACAGGGAGTTCGTACAAGTACAAGTCCACTAAGTTACACGTGCACAACAACAAATAAATTACATCCTACCCACTTCTGTTGATCTTAAAACAGGCTGCCCAGCAACTGCGGTCCCTCATGGGAAGGTATCGATGCGTCCCTTATCGGGGTAGAGACGATATAGAAATCTGCTTCTTTTGTCCACTTCGAGATTTAAATCAAGTCGCGTCTTGCGCGCTCATCATCCGACTCTATAATGTTGCTGAAGATTTTCACAGAGTCGGACGTAAGGAGTTGGGGGGGGGGGCGGGGGAGATCCCATACTAGGGTTCATCGATCAGAGATGGGGTAGTTTTAAATGTAATTCTCTGAGGAAGAGGATTTGATGTGCGTAGAGAAAGAGGGAGAGAGGGAGAGGCATAGAGTGACAAAGAGGGATAGTGGGAGAGAGAGAGGGAAAGAAGAGAAGTGGTGGTAGAGGGAGAGAGAGAGAAAGGAAGACACAGGGAAGGGAGGAGAGAGAGAGGGGGGAAGAGAGGGAGAGAGAAAGAGGAAGGAGGGAGAGAGAAAAAGAGAAACGAGGAGAGATGGGAAGAGAGAGATAGAGGAAGACACGGGAAAGAGGAAGGGAGAAAGAGATAGAGAAGGAGACGGAAAAGAGAGAGAGAGAACGAGATAAAGGGAGACGGGAAAGAGAGAGAGAGAGAAAGAGAGAGAAGGGGAGATAAAAATGGAGAGAGAAAGAGGGGAGACGGGAAAGAGGGAGAGAGAAAGAGAGGGGGGAGATAAAGAGGAGAGATAAAGAGAGAGAGGGAGAGATAAAAAGGGAGAGAGAAAGAGAGAAAGGAGAGACGGGAAAGAGAGAGAAAGAGAGAGGTGGAGACGGGAAAGAGGGAGAGAGAAAGAGAGAGTTAGGGGGAGATAACGAGGGAATTAATAATCTTTTCTTTATTTTTCAAAGGTAAAGAATTGGGCACGCAGGCCCGTCTTACATTCTGCCCTTCATCACTCCATCTTTCATTCTTCCCACACACTTGATTTAGTAAAAAAAAATACAAATTAAATTAGGAAAAACATATCAAAAGAGTGTAAGATTTAACTACTACATTCAAGGTAAAAGAGAAGAAGTCATTAACCTAATAAAATAGCACTCACGCACACATACACACGCAGACATATACATAAATAAAAATACATTGTAAATCATCTTCTAACATATGTTTTTTTAACAAACATTAAAATAATTTCTAACAATATCTAACAAGTTGCTTTTCTAACTATGTCATTGAAGTACTTGATGGTTTACGAGCCATGTGTTGAGAGAGTGCTGGCTATTTTATGGAGGCATATAATTACAAGCAAGTAAATAATGAAACAGGTTTGAGTTAAAGGATAAAGTATTTCCAATGGATTTTAAATTGTAGGGGAGGGTGTTCCAGAGCTGTACTGCAGAGTATGCAAGGCTTTTCTTGTACAGATCAATCCTGGGAGAGAGAAAGAGAGAGAGGGGGAGATAAAGAGGGAGAGAGAAAGAGAGAGAAGGAGAGATAAAAAGGGAGAGGGGGAGACAGGAAAGAAGGAGAGAGAGGGGGAGATAAAGAGGGAGAGAGAAAAAGAAAGAGGGAGACCAGAAAGAGGGAGAGAAAGAGAGAGAAGGAGACGGGAAAGAGGGAGAGAAAAAGAGAGAGGGAGATAAAGAGAGAAAGAGAGACACACACGAAAGAGAGGTGGGAGACGGAGAAAGAAATAGAGTGGCGGAGAGAGAGGAAGAGACAGAGACAAAGAGGGGAAGGGAGAAAGAGAGGAGAGAAGAGAGAGAGAGAGAAAGCGAGGTAGACAGAGAGACAGAAGAAAGAATGGAGAATGAGAGAGAGGATGGGGATCTAATAATATCTTTTCAACATTTACACACAAAATCTAACACGAGAACATGAGAGAAACAAATAATCGAAAATGTTTCAGGACTAAATAATCGAATTGGGCAAAGTACGCCCACAGAACAAACTAACTATGCCGAGCACACACGCCGAAATAGCTAAATGATATATGGCTATGTCAGATCGACAGGGCGTCAATTTGTTCATATTTTAAACTCTTATAGATCAAGATATTTTTGTTTGAGGTTGAAGGTAATGCTGGTAATGGCGATAATGATAGTGGTGCTGGTGCAAATGGTAATGATGATGCTGATATTGATGATGATGATGATGATGATGATAGTTATGCTCGTGTCTGAGAGGTCACTGTTGCCCACTGGAATGCGAAGGTCAAATACGGAAGTTCTCCGCCAGAAGTCAAAGAAAATGGTGTGATGCCGTTCTGTGTTCAGCACTCGGAAAGAGGTCGAGTCTTCAAAGTCTTAATCAAGCCCAAGTCGAGTCTTCAGTCCTTCTCATGCCCAAGACGAGTCTTCAGTTTTAATCAAGTCCAAGTCGAGTTTTCAGTCTTAATCAAGTCCAAGTTGAGGTTTCAAAGTCTTAATCAACTCCAAGTGGAGTCTTTACAGTCTTAATCATGCCCAGGTCGAGTCTTCAAAGTCTTAATCAAGCCCAAGTCGAGTCTTCAAAGTCTTAATCAAGCTCAAGTCGAGTTTTAAAAGTCTTAGTCAACCCCAAGTCGAGTCTTCAAAGTCTTAATCAACCCCAAGTCGTCTTCGAAGTCTTCCAAGTCGATCGACTTGTGTTGTGCATACAACTCAAAAACATCTGGATACAGGGTGCGAGAACGACCAAGGAAAAGGTGGATAGATAGGGTGATAGACACACTGAGGAAACACAACATGACAGCTACCCAGGACTCTAACCTTGCTCTGGACAGATGTCGAAACTCTCTGCGACTCTAACGACACAAGCAGACAGAGGAAGAAGAAGAAGAAGAAGAAGAAGAAAGAAAGAAAGAAAGAAACAAAGAAAGAAACAAATAGAAAGTCAGAACATAAAGACACAAAGTAGAAACATAAAGACATAAAGTCAAAACATAATGATGAAAAGATAAAAAATAAAGATAGAAAGCCAAAATATAGAGATAAAAAGCCAAAAGATGAAGACAGAAAACCAAAACATAAAAATAGAAAGCCAAAACATAAAGATAGAAAGCCAAAACATAAAGACAGAAAAACAAAACATAAAGACAGAAAAACAAAACATAAAGACAGAAAGCCAAAACATAAAGACAGAAAGCCAAAACAGCAAAACAAAAGGCCAAAACATGAAGACAGAAAAACAAAGCATAAAAACGGAAAGCCAAAGCATAAAGAGAAAAAGCCAAAACATAAAGAGAAAAAGCCAAAGCATAAAGACAAATAAAAAACAAAACATAAAAATAGAAAGCCAAAACATAGAAAACCACAGCATACAGACAGAAAACTGAAACATAAAGATAACATAAAAACAGAAATACTAAAGATGAAGATGGAAACTCAAAATACAAACATAGAAAGCTAAGAAATAAAGATAGAAACTAAAATATAAAGACAGAAAGATAAAACATAATGACAGAAAGATAAAACACGAAGACAGAACTATAAAACATACTGACAGAAAGATACAGCGTAAGACATAATGTGAAGAACATACACACAGGAGGATAGACATAAAGACGTGGATGAAACAAAGATAGAACGATAGATATCTAGAGAGAGAGAGAGAGAGAGAGAGAGAGAGAGAGAGAGAGAGAGAGAGAGAGACCCATTCACACAAAATGAAGCCGCTTAGATTTCACTCTGAAACAATCTTCACATGCCAAAACAATCTTCACATGCCAAAACAATCTTCACATACCAAAATAATCTTCACGTGCCAAAACAATCTTCGTACCTAGAACATATCCCACTCTCTCATACAGGGAAAAGAACACAGATGAGAAACTGTGAGGCACACTTGAAGAACTGAAGAACACCACTGATGGTGGTAGTCGTGGAGTCAACCCATCTCCTTTTTCTGGATATCTGAGCACATGCAACAGAAGAAGAAGAAGAAGTGATGAGTATAATGTACATTTGTAGGGATCGATGGAAGATTACACAGAGAGAAATGAGGGAAAGGACAGAAACTGAGAGTGGAGGCTTACAGTGTGGTAAGACGAAAATGAGGCCAAGGTGATGAGATGTCAGTGGCTGGGCGGCCCCTGGACCGTTATCATGGGTTAGTCTCGTGTCCGGGAATCATGGGAGGGGTCAAAGGTTGATGAAACACAATTTGGTAAACCTGAACCTATTCTTTTATTCGTGCTGTTCTCTCTCTATCTCTTTCTGTTTCTTTCTCTCCTTCACACACACACTCTCTCTTTCACTCTCTCTCTCTCTCTTTCATTCTCTCTCTCTATTTCTCTCTCTTCTCTCTGTCTTTCTATCTCTTTTGCTTTCTCTTTCTTTCTTTTTCTCTCTTTCTCCCTTTCTCTCTCGCTCTCTCTCTCTCTCTTTCTCCTTCTCTTTCACTTTCTCTCTCTCGTTCTCTCTCTTTCTCTCTCCCTCTCTCTTTCTTTCTCTCTCTCTCCTTCTCTCCCGTTCTCTCTCTCTCTTTCTTTCTCTCCTTCTCTCTCTTTCTCTCTCTCTTTCTCGTTCTCTCAGAGGGTTTTACATATTACAAGAGTGGGGCCAGAGAGTTTTACATGTTACAAAAGTGGGCACAGAGGGTTTACCTGTCACAAGGGTGGGCACAGAGGGTTTTACCTGTCACAAGGGTGGACACAGAGGGTTTACCTGTTACAAGAGTGGGGCCAGAGAGTTTTACCTGTCACAAAAGTGCGCCCAGGGAGATTTACCTGTTATAAGAGTGATCCCCGATGGTTTTACCTGTTACAAGGATGGGCCCAGATGTTTTACTTGCTTTAAGAGTGGGCCCAGATGTTTTACTTGCTATAAGAGTGGGCCCAGAGGGTTTCCCTGTCATAAGAGTGGGCCAGAGAGTTTTCCCTGTTACACGTGTAAGCCCAGAGGTTCTATCTGCTACAAGAGTGGGCCCAGAGGATTCCCTGTTACATAGTGGGCCTAACGGGTTCGCTGTTACAAGAGTAGGCCTAGAGGGTTCCTTGTTACAAGAGTAGGCCTAGAGGGTTCCCTGTTAGAAGAGTTGGCCTAGAGGGTTCCCTTTTACAAGAGTGGGCCTAGAGGGTTCCCTGTTACAAGAGTGGGCCTAGAGGGTTCCCTGTTACAAGTGTGAGCCCAGAGGGTTCCCTGTTACAAGAGTGGGTCAAACGGGTTCGCTGTTACAAGAGTAGGCCTAGAGGGTTCCTTGTTACAAGAATTGGCCTAGAGGGTTCCCTTTTACAAGAATAGGCCTAGAGGGTTCCCTGTTACAAGAGTAGGCCTAGAGGGTTCCCTTTTACAAGAGTGGGCCTAGAGGGTTTCACTTTTATAACAGTGGGCCAGGAGGGTTTTCCTCGCTATAAGAGTGTGTCCGGATGCTTTTACCCTTTATAAAAGTGGGCCAGGAGGGTTTTCCTCGCTATAAGAGTGTGTACGGATGCTTTTACCCCTTACAAGAGTGGGCCCGGGGTGTGCTGGAGTAGGTGAATAAAAGAAGCGAGAAGGAAAGGAGGGCGTGGCATTTTGTACCAGCTTATAAAATGCACATGGAAGTCCTGCTCTGGAGTAGAGAGACCATTTTGGCTGGCGTAGACTGGGGTTTGGCCCGGCCTACAGTTTATGTGGATGGGGTCTGATCCAGGAAGTCCCCACACAGAACTGCAAGCCTGGGTAATGAATAGGCATGCATGGTCTGATCTGGTATCAGACTGGATATCCATGTTCTCCCATTTTGCTTACTTTGAGCACACATGTTTATACGTCTGAAGGAAGAACTATAGTAAATGTAAAGATAGTCCCATAGTAAATGCCGTAGGGGATGAAGCGTTAGAGACCTCATTATGCTGGGCCATCAGTGTATGAGGTAGGGTGGGCCAGTTCCTTTCCTCGCTGCCTTTCCTTCCCAGATTTTCTCTGGTACCAATTTTACGAGGCTGGGTCGACCTCGGGGCCGTATTGGTCGGAAAAATATTCCCGCTCAACTGGGGATTCGAACCTTCGACCATTTGGTTGCTAGACGAGTGCTCTAACCACTACGTTAGTCGGTCCTAGGAAGAACTATCAATCAGTCAGTCATTTGCATGTCCCTTGTGGAACTTTGCCTCGCTAACAGCTCTCCTGTAGGCCCCTCGGTTGTAAGCAAGATGCTCTGCTGCTGATGCATCCATTTGCAGATTATCAACGATGTTTTGCAGCCATCTTCACTTTGGTCTTCCTCTCTTTCTTTCTCCCATTATGTACCTTTCCAAGACGGTCTTCTTTAAATTCTCATGACGTTTAATGTGTCCAAAATATTTACGTTTTCTCTGTTTAATCCTCTTTACAAGCAAGCCTTCTTCAATATTAAGCTCTTGTATGGAAAGTGAAGTTTAACCGGTATGTCCAGTAGTATCGCTACGAGAGCTATACCACGGCGCCTCTGCTCTAGAGGCCGCCCACGTCCGAAATACACCTACACTGGTGAAATATGCCTAAACCGGCACACACCAGGGGTGGAACTTGATGGCTAGACATGTCATGCCACCTCCGCTCTAGAGGTCGGTAACGCCTGATATACACCCATACTGGTGAATTTTTCCTAAACTGGCTCATACCTGGGGTGAATCTTGAAGGCTGTGCATGTCACAGTACCTCTGCCCTAGAGGTCGGTCCCGTCCCAAACACGCCCATACTGGGATAATGCCTAAACCGGCTCAACCCAGGGGTAGAAGTCACTAGTGGCGAGGATTCGTCCTCCTGGACAAAAGCTCCATCCTGGTCACAACTAGGAAGGGTAGCGGCCACGACCGCAAAATGCTGAAGTCGGAGACACTGGACCAGGGAAGTCTAGATAGGCAACCACCTCTCACCCGGCGGGGATGTTTACGTGTCCTAATCACGCTGAGGTTTTCCGGTGAGAAAGTCCAACCCTGGACTGGATGGGCAACCACCTCTCACCCGGCGGTGATACACGGGTATCTGAATACACGTCGAGGTTTTCCGGTGAGAAAGTCCAACTCTGGCCTGGTGGGCTACCGCCTCTCACCCAGCGGGGATGCACTGATATCCTAAACACGTCGAGGTCTTCCGGTGAGAAAGTCCAACCCTAGACTAAACTGGTGCAATGAAAACCACGGTGTCACGCAATCCCGCTTCCGAGACCCACCAAGAATACAGGCTAAAGCACTGTGATACTCTGAACCCCTTGTGGTCCTTTCGTGGATCTCGTGTGGTCTATTTTGGACCACACAGGGGACCACGGGACCTAACGAGGACCACAGGCGTAAATTCAGTAGGTTCACAGTGCGGTTTTTGGTGGTAGAAGTGAACGAAGAGGAGGAGGAGGAAGCTCTTGTAGTATGGATATATTTGTTCTTTTTTATGTCCATGATATTTGAAGAACTCTTTTGTAGCATTTACATTCAAAGGCATTTTTGCGTTTCTCAGCTGTTTTGTTAAGTGTCCAGGTCTCACAGGCATATGTTGCCATGGGAAAGATGCATGCCCTTAAAAATCTTATTTGTGTAGTTCTGTTTGTTCCTCTCCACAGCTTCTTTAGTTGTTTTACTTTCTGAAGAGCGATAGATGTCCTCCTTTTAATTTCCCTCATTGTATCTCCATTATTAGTTAGTAATGATCCAATAACGGAGATACAATGAGGGAAAGAACTATACGTAATGAAATTCCAAACTAGGGCTGTGGAATCGAATCTGAAAGAAAGATTTCTGGCGGAATCGGTACCTGTACTTGTGCTATCTCCTATTTAACTGCGGGCTAGTCTTCTTTGCAGGTGATGCTGTGGAGGCGTTGAGGTACAGCATCGTATCGGCGTGGGAGTGGGTTATGGCAGCTACTTTTTCAATGCCGAAGTACTGCTAAAAAGCGGTAAAGTAAGGGAACAAATTTTGTAGGATTAGACCTCGAAAAAATCGTAGACAAAGCACTTTAGTGAGACGTGAGAGAAAGAAACATCACAAGAGAATTACCTGGGATTCGAACCACGGACTCCGGTAGGACGAGCAGCTGTCTAGCCACGAGAGAACAGCGTACTATCGACTTAGCCAACTGGCACCCCCCAAAAAAAAAGCGGGAGGGGGGGGGGTGTCCAATGCTTCTTTATCAGACTCCACCACCATAGGGACTATAGCGATCCCTGCCTGTCCCGTTAACCAGGCTAGACCTGTTACGGGGGGGGGGGGGGGGGCTACCAACAGAGAGGCGGGACAGGGTCTTGGTCAGCTATGGGTCGCTGATTGCCTAATGGGACAGCATCTTCACCCCCCGGTGTAGTCGGTAGAAGTGTATGGAGGAATCGGACTGTAAGAAAATGCAGGAATCGGAGTCGAATGTTTGACGTAACGACTCCACAGCGATTCCAATGTAATTTCTGTTCACAATGATCACCTTTTTCTTCCTCTTTTACGAATCTTTTCTTCCATTTCACCTCCCTCCCCCCTTTTTAAAAAAAAATACCGCCCCCCCCCCCCCCCCCGCCTTGTCCAGATTCCAGGCGGCGTTTCTCTGACTACTATATATGTCATTTGCCTAAACCTTTGGTTATTGTCCCTGAGTTATTCCAACCCTTGGTTTCATTTAGGATTAATCCTCTCACAATCTTCCCCAATCGCTTCACAGGAACGTTGTCTGCTATTGGCTATCACGTTCGGGGTAACTGTATCAGAGTCCGCCTGCGTGATTGACGAGGGGCTGGCGAGATATCTTCTCCCGAGTGTTAGTGGTACTTGTGTAGTCTGCGGTTGACGAGAGAGATTGCTTGTGTTTGATAAGTTTACGTTCTGTCTGTCTATGTGTCCGTCTGTTCGTCCGCTCGTCTGTCCGTTCATCAGTCTATCCATCCGTCTGTTCGTCCGAACGTCTGTCCGTTCATCCATCTATCCATTCGTCCGTCCGTCCGTCCGTCCTCCCACAAGCCCGTCCGCCTATCTATCTATCTATCTATCTATCTATCTATCTATCTATCTATCTATCTATCTATCTATCTATCTATCTATCTATCCATCCATCCATCCATCCATCCATCCATCCATCCATCCATCCATCCATCCATCCATCTATCTATCTATCTATCTATCTATCTATCCATCCATCCATCCATCCACCCACCCATCCATCCATCCATCCATCCATCCATCCATCCATCCATCTATCTATCTATCTATCTATCTATCTATCTATCTATCTATCTATCTATCCATCCATCCATCATCCATCCATCCATCCATCTATCTATCTATCTATCCATCTACCCATCTATCTATCTATCTATCTATCTATCTATCTATCTATCTATCTATCTATCTATCTATCCATCCATCCACCCACCCATCCATCCATCCATCCATCCATCCATCTATCTATCTATCTATCTATCTATCTATCTATCTATCTATCTATCTATCTATCTATCTATCTATCTATCTATCTATCCATCCATCTATCTACCTATCTATCTGTCTGCCTGTCTGTCTGTCTGTCTGTCTATCCCTTCCCCCCCCCTCAACTTTCATCTGATGTCGATATTTTTTATTCTTTCACATAAAAAACCTCTGAACTTTATATGCTATATAGATCAAAGCCTGTGCATTAATCTCCATTTGTAAAAAAAAGTGGCACACTTAATCTTTGTTTTAACTGGTAAAGACTTTAATTTTATGTTCAAATTTACATAAATCTACTAAAATTATATAAATCTACTTTCCAGATAATTTTCTCCCGATGCGAGTACATCACAAACATTCACGTAGATAAGTTGATTTAATATCTACATTTCTTTAGAAAAGAAGTTTATATGGAACATTGGTAAATCTTTCTTAACATTTTTGTGGACCACGGTTATTTGCTCTGAAAAACCTCCGGTTTCCAACCATTTTTATGAGAAATGAACTTTTTTGAGTAACTTGAGAAGAACATGCATCTCTCTGTCTCTCTCTGTCTGTCTCTTTCTCTCTGTCTCTCTGTCTCTCTCTCTGTCTCTCTCTCTCTCTATATATATATATATATATATATATATATATATCTTACTATTACATCTAAAGAAAGACCAATCCTTAGCACAACTGGAACCCTATTAACATCAAATAAAGACCAAAAGCAAAGATAGGCTGAACACTTCATAGAAATATTTAATCGACCACATCCAAAAGAATTGTTAAACCTTGAAACCGACTTACCAGTCCCACAACTAAATGTCAACCTAGATGAAATTACATTGCATGAAATTGAAACAGCAGTGAATCTAATGGCTAACAACAAAGCTGCAGGTGAAGATGAAATAACACTCGAAATGCTAAAAGCTATCAATAGTGACAACGTGAGACAACTACAGAGAATGTTTAACAAGATGTGGAAAGAAGAAAAGGTCCCTTCTAATTGGAAAAAAGGAATCATTGTTAAAATACCAAAAAAGGCAACCTTAGTGACTGTAACAATTGGAGAGGAGTAACCTTAATATCAGTTGTTTCAAAAGTATTTTGCAAGGTCATTTTGAATTGACTTAAAGATATAGTGGATACCACAATGAAAGAAGAACAAGCAGGATTTCGAAAAGGGAGAAGCTGTCTCGACCAGATCTTTACTGTCAGAATAATACCTGAAGAACATATTGAAAAGCAGAAGCCATTAATACTGAACTTCATTGATTTTAAAAAGGCATTTGATAGCATACACAGAGATTCATTATGGAGAATTTTAAGTCTATATGGAATACCATCTAAAACTGTCAATATCATTAAGGACTTCTACAATGGATATGTTTGTGCAGTCAAGACAGAAGAAGGGATGAGTGAATGGTTCCAGATTGAAACAGGTGTGAAACAAGGATATATACTGTCTCCTTTACTTTTTGGGATTACAATAGACTTTATAACGAAAAAATGCTGCACAGGTAACACAGGTATTGACTAGGTACATGGGACCCAACTAGAAGATCTTGATTTTGCTGATGACATAACTCTTATCAGTAACAGTGTGAATTCCATGCAAGAAAAAACAGATAGTCTGTCTTCACTAGCTAGCAAAATAGGACTTGAAATTAACAAGAACAAAACAAAAATAATGAAAATTCCCCTTAATTAAAATGGAAAAATACACATAAAGGGACAGATATTGAAGAAGTCAATCAATTTGCATACCTTGTCAGCTACATAGACCAGGATGGTGACACTAGAAAGGAAAAGTTAGAGTTAGAATTGCAAAAGCAGCATCGATCTTCAAGAATCTTGAGAACATATGGAATTCAAAAATTATAAGCACAAAAACAAACAGCAGTAAGAATAAATGGTGAAACAACAACTTGGTTTGACATAAAACAAGAAGTCCGTCAGGGGTTCATATTGCCACCCTACTTATTTAACTTGTATACTGAACATATAATGAGGAATGTTAGAGAAGATATAGACAAAGAATATTACGATGCCATAACAATTGGAGGTTATGAAATACCAGAGATTAGATATGCTGATGACACAGTATTACTGTCCACAACAGAAAAAGGAATGGAAAAACTAATCATGTCAGTCCGTAAGAACAGCGAAGAGCAGAACCTCTATCTTAATGTGAAGAAAACTAAATTGATGACAACTGACAAAACAAACAAGGCAGCTGAAATATGTATCAGTGAGGAAAAACTGGAAGAAGTGGAGAGTTTTGAATATCTTGGATCACTACTAACTCATTATGTAGATACAATGAGGGAAATTAAAAGGAGGACATCTATTGCTGTTCAGAAAGTAAAACAACTAAAGAATCTTTGGAGAGGAACAGACAGAACTACAAAAATAAGATTTTTAAGGGCATGCATCTTTCCCATCGCAACATATACCTGTGAGACCTGGGCACTTAACAAAACAGCTGAGAAACGCATAAATGCTTTTGAATGTACATTCTACAGAAGAGCTCTCCAAATATCGTGGACACAAAAAAGAACAAATATATCTATGCTACAAGAGCTTAATATTGAAGAAAGCTGGCCAGTAAAGAGGATTAAAGAGAGAAAACTTAAATATTTTGGACACATTAAACGTCATGATAATTTAGAGAAGACCGTACTGGAAGGATACATAATGGGAAAAAGAAAGAGAGGAAGACCAAAACGAAGATTTCTGCAAGACATCGTTGACGATCTGCAAATGGATGCATCAGCAGCAGGCCATCTTGCTCACAACCGAAGGCCTACAGGAGTGTTGTTTGGGAGGCAAAGTTCCACAGGGACATGGAAATGAATGAATGAATGAATGAATAAATGAATGAATGAAGCACAAAAACCAAGTTAAGACTATTCAGTTCAAATGTAATATCCACCCTCATTTATGCATGCGAAAGCTGGAAAACAACTAAAGAAATAGACAAGAAATTAGACTCTTTTGAAAACAAATGCATAAGGAAAATACTCGGCATCAAGTGGAACGAATTCAAGAACAATGCAGAGATAAGACAGATGACTGAACAACAACCAGTCTCATGGGTGATTAGTAAAAGGAGATGGACATATGTTGGTCACATAATGAGAAGAAACAGTCTGAGAATCCCAAAACAAGCTATCAAGTGGAACACAACAGGCCAAAGAAAAAGAGGCAGACCGCGTGAAACTCTGAAGAGGACATTGTTAAGAGAGGCCAAATTAACAGGCATAAAATCCTTTGATGAGGTTGAAAGACTCGCCAAAGACAGTAAAAATTGGCGAACTACTTTGTGAGCCCTATGTGACGTTTAATGGCACGGGAAGGATAAGATATAAGATGTTTGTCTTCTTTATTGGTGTATCGTAGACCGGTGGAAAAAAAAAACACTAATAGACAAGCAGACAGATAGACAGACAGACAGACGAGTGGTAGGTGGGTGCGTAGGTAGGTAGGTAGTTAGATAGGTAGGCAGGAAGGTAGGTAGATAGGTATGTAATAGGTCGGTAGGTAGTTATGCAGGCAGGCAAGTGGGTAGGTAGGTAGGTAGGTAGACAAATAAACAGGCAGACGGATAGACAGACAGACAGACAGATAGATAGACAGACAGATAGATAGATAGATAGATAGATAGATAGATAGATAGATAGATAGATAGATAGATAGATAGATAGATAGATAGATAGATAGATAGATAGATAGATAGATAGATAGATAGATAGATAAATCCGTGTATCACATACTCAGACTAGTTTTTATCTAGTTAGCTTTACCACAGTTTTTACCAGTGAAGCAGAAATTCTAAAATACCACACCGTGGGCTATGGACATCAACAGATCGAAGCATATTACTAGAGACAACCGAGAGTTCTGGTTCATTACAGTAACGTTAAGAATACCAACGAAAGTAAAATGACAAACAAGGAATGTCTAACAAAAGCAAACGTAGAAGGGGACGTAATTAAATCCATAAGGAAGCTATGTCATCATTAACTGGTCATACAATGAGAAGAGGAAGATTGAAAACGTAATAACAACAGGAGAAGATCATGGGAAAAGAGGCAGGGGAAGACCAAGAGAAAAAATATCGTGGACAGTCTAACACGATGGCACAATCAAACGAGCTAATTGAAAATATCAAGGACCAAGATCTTTGGAGAAGCATAGCCACAATAGCCTACCGGCACGGTAGATGATGATGATGATGATGAAGCAGTGACTGATGAAAGGTAGTCAGCCAAGTTCTTATCTCACTTCCATGAAGCGCTCTGTGGAAACAGACTGTTATAATATAAAATGTGGCGAATGGCGGTGGTGGAGCCGACGTAGATGCCTAAAATTGCAGCTCACATTATTCTACGTCTGTGGTAAACCCTGGGAATTCGTGAAAAGGCAGGTCAGCTATCATCATCATCATCATCATCATCATCATCATCCAGTTAGTGGAAAAGCAAATGATTCATCACAAGAATCAGGACACGTTTTCTAAATATAATAAACAGATTCTGCCCTATAGTTCTTCCACACTTACGTAAAGTGGCCAACCGTCCCGTATTCGAAAGAGCAGTCCCATGAATCGTATTACTTCGCTGGGGACGCCCTAAACGCCTCCTATTTTAAAAACAAGTGACCCGTATTTTCCCGTATTCCTAGCTTTGATCGCCCCATATTGGCAAACAAAGAAATTTCAGGCGCTTGTGTAGACAACGGTGAGGCGGGAAATTTTTATGTGCCTCTTTCCTTCCATCTCTCTCTCTCTCTCTCTCTCTCTCTCTCTCTCCCACTCCCTCCCCAAGCTCTTGAATAAGTGTGTAACGTATTTCAACTTAGAAAAGACGGTCAGGTTAACTTTTATTGAAATCTCAAGCACTTTTGAAGAACCAACTTAGCGTACTTCAGCCGGGGAACGCCTGGAAGCACTGACGTCAAGAACCCAATCTCGTCTCTTCTGTTCTCTCTGGGATTGGCTGAAATCAAGATCTTGATCTTCAGACAGAGAACTCCCTCCCCCCCCCCCCACAAGGTCAGGGTCTTGTCCAGCACCTGGACGTAGTCTGGGAACCAGGCAACACTATAAGGAGGCCAGCATACGAGGAAAGGTCGATTTAAGAGACCAAGAATTTAAGTGGTTGGGCTTTTTAATCAGACCGCATGTCTCCGCCCCCTGACTTCTCTAGACGTAACGGGACGTAACGTACTATTTACGACTAGGAACATCGTTTCATGCTTTTGATCTCTGTACCTTGATCCTGATATAACCGGAACTACTTCCTCGATATTTAGATTACTACGCTCGAGACAGAATCTTTTTTTTCCCCTTCAAGTAGTTTGCTGGAAAATAGCTAAAGAAATAAACAAGAAATTAGACTCTTTTGAAAACAAATGCCTAAGGAAAATACTCGGTATAAATTGGAACGAATTCAAGAACAACGCAGTGATAAGACAGATGAGTGAACAACAACCCGTCTCGTGAGTGATCAGAAAAAGAAGATGAACATAAGTCGGTCACGTGATGAGAAGAAACAGTCAGAGAATCCCAAAACAAGCTATCAAGTGGAACACAACAGGCCAAAGAAAAAGAGATCGACCACGTGAAACTCTAAAGAGGACATTGTTAAGAGAAGCCAGTTTAGTGGGCATAACATCCCTTGATGAGAGTGAAAAGCTCGCCTAGAACAGGATATCTTGGCAAACTACCATGCGGGCCCTATGTGACGTTTAACGGTACGGGAAGGATGTAAGATGTAAGTTTGCTTCGAATTCTGTCTTTCTTTCTGTGCTGTTTCACAAAGAAGCAAATGACAACAATTAAGGTTGCAATTTACGTCTTGTCTAGAGCTGAATTTGTTCCCCCTCGTGTGACGTGTCTTTCCAGAACCTTGTCCCTCTCACAGCCTCGCTGAATGCTCTGCGTCCTTGAGCAAGCTGACCAGCGTCTCACAACGACATATTCAGATTTTCCGCGATGTCCCGAGCCCACCTGCTGCGATGTCCCGAGCCTACCTACCGCGATGTCCCGAGCCCACCTATCGCGATGTCCCGAGCCCACCTACCGCGATGTCCCGAGCCCACCTACCGCGATGTCCCGAGCCCATCTGCTGCGATGTCCCGAGCCCACCTACAGCGATGTCCCGAGCCCACCTGCTACGATGTCCCGAGCCTACCTGCTACGATGTCCCGAGCCCACCTGCTACGATGTCGTTCCTTTTATCCCTTGCCGGGCGCTCTGCCTTCTACTATCAGTCCCTCCAAGCTATTGTGTCTCTTGATGTGGCCGAAGTGTCTCAGCTTTCTGACTTTGATGGCGTTTACAAGTCAGGTTTTCTCCGACACCTAATCCCGTCATTACCTCTTTATTTGATTATCTTTCTATCCATGATATTTCAGGTGCCCTTTTTCAGCATTTCATTTCAAATGCTGTTATTTCATCTGTGAAATGTAGGGGATGAGAACATCTGTAAAATATAGGAGGATGAGAACATCTGTCAAACATAGGAGGATGAGAACATCAGTCAAATATAGGAGGATGAGAACATCAGTCAAATATAGGAGGATGAGAACATCTGTCAAACATAGGAGGATGAGAACATCAGTCAAATATAGGAGGATCTGAACGTCTGTCAAGTACAAGAGGAGGAGAACATCTGTCAAACTTAAAAGGAGGAGAACATCTGTCAAATATAAAAAGGAGGAAAACATCTGTCAAATATAAAAGGAGGAGGACATCTGTCAAATATAAAAGAAGGAGAACACCTGTCAAATATAAAAGAAGGAGAACATCTGTCAAATATAAAAGGAGGAGAACATCTGTCAAATATAAAAGAAGGAGAACATCTGTCAATAGAAAAGGAGGAGAACATCTGTCAAATATAAAAGAAGGAGAACACTTGTAAAATATAAAAGAAGAACATCTGTCAAATACAAAAGAAGAGAACATCTGTCAAATATAAAAGAAGGAGAACACTTGTAAAATATAAAAGAAGGAGAACATCTGTCAAATATAAAAGGAGGAGAACATCTGTCAAATATAAAAGAAGGAGAACACCTGTAAAATATAAAAGAAGGAGAACATCTGTCACATATAAAAGAAGGAGAACATCTGTCAATAGAAAAGGAGGAGAACATCTGTCAAATATAAAAGAAGGAGAACACTTGTAAAATATAAAAGAAGGAGAACATTTGTCAAATATAAAAGAAGGAGAACATCTGTCAATAGAAAATGAGGAGAAAATCTGTCAAATATAAAAGGAGGAGAAAATCTGTCAAATATAAAAGAAGGAGAACATCGAACATCTATAAAAGAAAGTAGGAAATGGTCTTTGAAAGAAGTAAAGAATAATAATCAAAGGAACTAAAAGAGAAGGAAAGAAATGAACAAAAAAGTCCAAGGACTTCGCACCAGCAGCGTGATTCTATGAACATTTTTTTTTATAAATGAACTGTTATTCTGGCGTAAAGTTTCACCCAAGCAGACTCTTCACATCAGAGTCTGAGCAGACAAGATCGATATCACGTCTGGAGTGAGGTACATTTGTTTATTTTCACCTTCTTTATTACGGCATCTCCATACACTGCATTAACTCTAAGAGAACCGAAAGCACCAGCTTTTCGACGTCCTGTTTTGCGATGATTCGTTTCTCCGACCATCGGTACACTGAAATAGTGGGACTTTGTATTGTGAATTTAAATAGTTTTTTTTTTAAAGAATGTACAGTACTTTTTAAATGTCAGTCAGTCATTTGCATGCCCTTTGCGTAACTTTGCCTCCCTAACAGCTCTCTCCTATAGGCCTCTCCGGTTGTGAGCAAGATGCTCTGCTGCTGATGCATCCATTTGCAGATTATCAATGAAAATTCGCTTTACGTTCATTTCGCTTTCCGAAGAAATCGTTGAAACGGAATCCTGTTGGGAAAACCAAGGACTCTCTCTCTCTCTCTCTCTCTGAACCTTAAGTGCCCAGGGCACATGGGGCTTCCGCAAGGGTTTTCCACAAATGCCTGTCCTTCGCCTTTTTTTCTGCTCTTGCCCAGGTGAGTCCTCTATTGCTCAACATCCTTTCTGTTGTTCTTCTCCATGTTTCTTTTGGTCTACCCTTACTTCTGCTCCCTTGTGGTGTCCATCTTAGTGCTATTTTTGGTAGTGAGTTGTCAGTCATTCGGAGCACATGTCCCAACCATCGCCAGCGTCTTTCTTCAATAATTGTTGTCAGTGGTTTCATCTGCATTTCTGCTAATAAGATGTTATTTCTTATGGTGTTTGGCCAAAATATTTTTTCTAATTCTTCTTAAACATTTAGTCTGGAAAGAATTCAACTTGTTTTCTATGGTTTTGGTGATTTTCCAGCATTCACTTCCATAGAGTAGTACACTTAGAACATTACTCTTAAATATCCTGATTTTCATATTTATGCTTAGTTTTTTTGATTTCCATATAGTCTGCAGCATTGCAAAAGCCTGGTTTGCTCTAGTAAGTCTGCTGTTGATGTCCTCTGTGCTGTCTCCATTTTCTACTACTCTGCTGCCAAGGTATACAAATTCGTTGACCTGCTCCACTAACTTGTTATCTACTCTGAGTACATTTCTGTTGTTCACATTTTGCTTCATTAATTTTGTCTTTCCTACGTTGATCTTTAGTCCTATGTCGTTTGCATTCTGAGTTAGCTTGTTTATTTTATCTTGCATATCTTTGTGACTGCTTGATAATAGACAAATGTCGTCCGCAAAGTCAAGGTCCTCCAGCACTGTGTCAAGGGTCCATTGTAATCCTCTGCGTTTGTCTGATGTTGCCTCCTTCATTAACCAGTCTACTGCCAAGATAAATAATGTTGGTGATAGTACACATCCCTGTTTCACTCCTGTTTGTACCCTAAAGCTGATGGAGGTATGTTCTCCACAGATAACTTTGCACTGAAAACCCTTGTATAGGGCTTTGATTACATTAACTATTTTATGGGGGAGGCCATGCCATCTTAGGATTTTCCACAGTGCATCTCTGTTGACACTGTCAAAGGCTTTCTCAAAATCTATGAATAATGCATATGTTGTGCTATGCCACTCATTTGCCTGTTCTAATATTTGTCTAAGTACAAATATGTGGTCTATGCATGATCTTCCTTTCCTAAATCCTGCCTGCTCTTTACGAAGTTTTTCCTCAAGTGTTGGTACAATTCTGTTGATGATTATTCTGCAAAATACTTTACTGGTGAGTGGCAGTAGGGTAATGCCTCTCCAGTTCCCGCAATCTCTGAGGTCACCCTTCTTTGGTAGTTTTACTATAAGGACAGTTTTCCACTCCTCTGGGGCTTTTTCTAGATCCCAAATTTGTTGTAATACCCGGCAAAGTTGTTTTGGTGTTTCTGTTTCTTCTGCTTTCAACATCTCAGCAGTCACTTCATCTTCACCTGGTGCCCTGTCTGATTTTAGCTTCTTTATCGCCTCCTTTACTTCATTTATTGTTATTGGTCCTGTATTGATGTTTAGTTCCGTTTTTGCTTCAGGTATGTCTATTGTTTGTGCTGCTTGTGTTCTGTTTAGTAGGGTGTTAAAGTGTTCCCTCCATCTTTCAATTTTTTCTCTTTCTCCACTGACCAGTTGTCCATTTTGTGTTCTTCCTGCACTTTCACATCTTGTGTTGAAGTTACCTGTCATCTGCTTTGTGATTTTATATATGGTTTTCATGCCATTTGTGTATGCTGCTTTCTCTGCTGTTTCTGCTAAGTTGTCATAATATTGACGTTTATCTTGACGGCATGATTCCTTCACTTTTTTGTCTTTTTGCGCATAATTACTTATAACTCGTTCTTTAAGTCGTTGTGATTTGGTGTTCAGTAATTTTTTCTTGATTTCTTTTCTTTGCTCTATCTTTTCCCATGTGGTCTCGCTTATCCATTCCTCTTTTCTCCTTTTCCGATATCCCAACACCTCTTTTGCTGTTTCCTGTAATGTTTTATTGAACTCTAATATGGACATTTCTGCTTCGTCTTGTAGGACACTGAAGCGGTTCTTAAGTACTATTGAGAATTCATTTCTTGTTTGCTGGTCTGTCAGTTTTCTTGTATCAAAATGTATCTTTCTGTGTTCTCCGATTTTGGCTTTCCTTAATTTTAGTTTTATTTTAGCTACCAGAAGGTTGTGATCACTTCCTACATCTGCTCCTTTCCTTGCTCGCACATCTTGTAGTGACCTTTTCCACTTGTTGTTTATTAGTATGTGATCGATTTGGTTTTCTGTGGTTTTATCTGGTGACCTCCAAGTCATCTTATGGATGTTTTTGTGTTGGAAAATTGTCCCTCCGATGGTCATCATGTTTTCTTCACAGAAACTGCACAGTCTTTCTCCATTTTCATTTATTTCTCCGATTCCTTCTCTTCCCATGATTCTTCTTCTATCTTCATTTCCTTCACCCACTTTTGCATTGAAGTCGCCCAAGATGAGTAGCATATCATGCTTGGGTATTGTTTCTACTGTGGCTTGAAGGCTGTTGTAAAAATCTTCTTTTAATTCCTCTTCAGCTGCTTCTGTTGGTGCATAACAAACTATAATAGACAGCTTCGTGAATCTTGAGTTGAACCGTGCATATAATAATCTCTCATTTATTGGGGTCCATTTCAGCAATGCTCTTGATGCTTCTTTTGTTATAATCAATGCTACTCCTCCTTCATGAAGATCTTCTTTACCTGACCATATTATTGTATCTTCTGTGTGCTATGTTGTTAATTTCCTTCTGCCTTGTCCTGTCCATCTTGCTTCTTGTATTCCTAGTATTTCCTTGATGGTTTGTGCTAGTTTTCCAGTCTGGTTAAGTGTTCTTACATTCCAGCTGCCTATATGCATCTTGTAAACCAAGGACTAGCTGTATGAAACGGACGCTGCTAAAAGGCTAAGGAAATGGTTTGATTTGCCTCCGTTGCTGTTTCACTATTTCGTATGTAAAATTCAAGCCCCTTGTTACTGTGTAGTATACTCAAGTGTTCTCTATTTTTGTTTGGCTATTGTAGCCACACATAATTATGTCAGTCTGTAAGAATAGTGAAGAGCAAAACCTCTATCTTAATGAGAAGAAAACTAAAGTGATGACAACTGACAAAACAAACAAAGCAGCTGATATATGTATCAATGAGAAAAAGCTGGAAGAAGTGGAGAGTTTTGAATATCTTGGATCACTGCTAACTAATAATGGAGATACAATGAGGGAAATTAAAAGGAGGACGTCTATCGTTCTTCAGAAAGTAAAACAACTAAAGAATCTGTGGAGAGGAGCAGACAGAACTACACAAATAAGATTTTTAAGGGCATGCATTTTTTCCATAGCAACATATGCCTGCGAAACCTGGACACTTAACAAAACAGCTGAGAAACACATAAATGCCTTTGAGTGTAAATGCTACAGAAGAGTTCTTCAAATATCATGGACACAAAAAAGAACAAATATATCCATACTACAATAACTTAATATTGAAGAAGGCTGGCTAGTAAAGAGTATTAAACATAGGAAACGTAAATATTTCGGACACATTAAACGTCATGATAATCTAGAGAAAACCGTCTTGGAAGGGTACAAAAAGGGAAAAAGAAAGAGAGGAAGACCAAAACGAAGATGGCTGCAAGACATCGTTGATGATCTGCAAATGGATGCATCAGCAGCAGGCCATCTTGCTCACAACCGAGAGGCCTACAGGAGTGCTGTTAGAAAGGCGAAGTTCCACAAGGGACATGCAAATGAATGATGATATTATAGCTGAAGGAAGCGATAAATGTTGTAAAACACACATTTGTGTTTATCTTGTTAAAGTTGTAGAACATTAACATTCGAACAGATTCGCACAAAGGGAAATTTAAGATTTTTGTTATCTCTTCCATCCATCTCCTGCATGGGTGGCCTGTACCGTTGTTTCTTACCGTTTGTGTTTTTTTTTTCGGTAGTTTACTGTCTGGCGTTAGTAGTGTAAAGAGACCAGAAGATAGGACTTGTTGATAAAGTAGTTTTAACTCGTTCAGTCCAAAATAACACAGTAGGCAGAGTTGACAGACCTTACCCGCCTAAGCCAGTCAGTGCTCGTTGTAACTTTTAGGCAAAGTCTAAATCAAAAGAAAAGTAGCACATTTCTCACCTTGAGAAGAAACTTTTTTTTCCTCAGTAGATTCAGTATGTAATCGCTGTGGAGCAGTACTTCATGCGTAAAGCTTAAGTCTTCTATTTCCTCATCATCGTCGCCATCATCACCTTATCCCTTCCTGGCATTATTCCTCTTTTACACTACCAGGTCTGCTACCGCCATAAAGGCGATCGCAGGGAGAAGTCAACGTGTTTCTGGGAGTCCAAGCGGACAATGTAGCTTGGGATGTTGAGCACCTGCCGGCAAGCCCTGATATGATCGACACTCTGGCATGGCGGATGCTCTTTGCAAGCCCTGATATGATCGACACTCTGGCATGGCGGATGCTCTTTGCAAGCCCTGATATGATCGACACTCTGGCATGGCGGATGCTCTTTGCAAGCCCTGATATGATCGACACTCTGGCATGGCGGATGCTCTTTGCAAGCCCTGATATGATCGACACTCTGGCATGGCGGATGCTCTTTGCAAGCCCTGATATGATCGACACTCTGGCATGGCGGATGCTCTTTGCAAGCCCTGATATGATCGACACTCTGGCATGGCGGATGCTCTTTGCAAGCCCTGATATGATCGACACTCTGGCATGGCGGATACTCTTTGCAAGCCCTGATATGATCGACACTCTGGCATGGCGGATGCTCTTTGCAAGCCCTGATATGATCGACACTCTGGCATGGCGGATGCTCTTTGCAAGCCCTGATATGATCGACACTCTGGCATGGCGGATACTCTTTGCAAGCCTCAGCTTGAACAACCGTGTCTGAAGACGTCGCTCGAGGAAAATCCTGAAGTCTCAAACCCAAGACGTAATCAAGTTTCATCCTGCTCTCGCCCAGCATCCTTAGTGCGTACAAGTCGACGAAAGTGAGCACTGCCCTCAAAGAGCCGCTTCTGGTCTCTTTCGTCAGGTGTCAGCAACTCTCGAGCCGGCTTTCTGATTTTTCCCAAAGAATACTTGACTCTCCACAGCTCACGCTTGTCACGAAGTCTATCCTCTCCAATGAGTTTCAACTCTTGGTCCAGACGATCCTTTTGGAAAGGACGACGGGGAATTGTGCATGTTTTTGCCTTGAATATGCGGGAGTCGACCTGGCATTTTTATTTTTGGACTAACTCTGTGAAGAGTGAACTCTTGAGGAGAAACATGAAGACAGAGGGGGGAAATGGGCGACATCGCCGTCAGAGGATTTTAGACTTTCTTATCTTATCTTATATCCTTCCTGTGCCCTTAAACGTCACATAGGGCTCGCAAAGTAGTTCGCCAATTTTTCCTGTCTTCGGCGAGTCTTTCAACCTCATCAAAGGATTTTATGCCTGTTAATTTGGAATGGAAAAACTAATTATGTCAGTCCGCAAGAACAGCGAAGAGCAGAACCTCTATCTTAATGCAAAGAAAACTAAATTGATGACAACTGACAAAACAAACAAGGCAGCTGAAATATGTATCAATGAGGAAAAACTGGAAGAAGTGGAGAGTTTTGAATATCTTGGATCGCTACTAACTAATAATGGAGATACAATGAGGGAAATTAAAAGGAGGACATCTATCGCTCTTCAGAAAGTAAAACAACTAAAGAATCTGTGGAGAGGAGCAGACAGAACCACAAAAATAAGATTTTTAAGGGCATGCATCTTTCCCATAGCAACATATGCCTGTGAGACTTGGACACTTAACAAAACAGCTGAGAAACACATAAATGCTTTTGAATGTAAATGCTACAGAAGAGTTCTCCAAATATCGTGGACACAAAAAAGAACAAATATATCTATACTACAAGAGCTTAATATTGAAGAAGGCTGGCTAGTGAAGAGGATTAAAGAGAGAAAACTTAAATATTTTGGACACATTAAACGTCATGATAATTTAGAGAAGACCGTATTGGATGGATACATAATGGGAAAAAGAAAAAGAGGAAGACCAAGACGAAGATGGCTGCAAGACATCGTTGACGATCTGCAAATGGATGCAACAGCAGCAGGCCATCTTGCTCACAACCGAGAGGCCTACAGGAGTGCTGTTTGGGAGGCAAAGTTCCGCAAGGGACATGCAAATGAATGAATGAATGAATGAATTTGGCCTCTCTTAACAATGTCCTCTTCAGAGTTTAACGCGGTCTGCCTCTTTTTCTTTGGCCTGTTGTATTCCACTTGATAGCTTGTTTTGGGATTCTCTGACTGTTTCTTCTCATCAAGTGACCAACATATGTCCATCTCCTTTTCCTGATCACCCATGAGACTGGCTGTTGTTCAGTCATCTGTCTTATCTCTGCATTGTTCTTGAATTCGTTACACTTGATGCCGAGTATTTTCCTTATGCATTTGTTTTCAAAAGAGTCTAATTTCTTGTCTATTTCTTTAGTTGTTTTCCAGCTTTCGCATGCATTTTTTTGAGGGTGGATATTACATTTGAACTGAATAGTCTTAACTTGGTTTTTGTGCTTATAACTTTTGAATGCCATATGTTGTCAAGATTCTTGAAGATCAATGCTGCTTTTGCTTTAGACGTTACGAAAAAAAAAGTCTGAATATGTCAGTGCGAGATATTGGTCAACTTGCTCAAGACCGCACTGCAGTCAGGGAGTCAACGAGAGGGATTCAGGGAAGTAGTGAGAGGGAGTCAAGGAGGCAGTTAGAGGGAGTCAGGGAGGCAGTTAGAGGGATTCAGGGAGGCAGTGAGAGGGAGTCAGCGAGGCAGTGAGAGGGAGTCAATGAGGCAGTTAGAGGGAGTCAGGGAGGCAGTGAGAGGGATTCAGGGTGGCAGTGAGAGGGAGTCAGGGAGGCAGTGAGAGGGAGTCAGGGAGGCAGTGAGAGGGAGTCAATGAGGCAGTTAGAGGGAGTCAGGGAGGCAGTGAGAGGGAGTCAATGAGGCAGTGAGAGGGAGTCAGGGAGGTAGTTAGAGGGAGTCAATGAGGCAGTTAGAGAGAGTCAATGAGGCAGTGAGAGGGAGTCAGGGAGGCAGTTAGAGAGAGTCAGGGAGGCAGTGACAGGGAGCGATGTTCTGGAAAGGTCACGTCACATGAGAAATAGCACGTTTCTAGTCCAAGTTTTATTGTTAAATCATGGGGTAACTACGACCAGAGTCTTTCTACCAGTATGGGGGTGAAGATGCCCGACAAGGTACTCAGCGACCCACATCTGATGTGCCAGCGTCAGAGTTAACGACCAATAGCTGACCAAGACCCTATCCCACCTCTCCATGGTACCCCCCAGTAACAGGCCTAGCCTGGCTAACGGGGCAGGGATCGCCATAGTCCCCATGGTGGTGGAGTCTGCTAAAGAAGCATTGCACACCCCCCTGCTTTTTTTTTAACTGTACTCCAGGACTGAAAAAGTAGCTGCCGTAACCCGCTCCCACGCCCATACGATGCTGTTCCTCAACATCTCCACAGCATGGGCTGTAAAACAGCAACAACTCGCAGTTACAGGGAGTTCGTACAAGTACAAGTTCTACCAGCATTTCAGTAAGGTCTATCAACTCTGCCTACTGTGTTATTTTGGATTGAACGAGTTTCAACAAGTCCTACTTTATCAACAAGTCCTATCTTCTGGCCTCGTTACACTACTAACGCCAGACAGTAAACTACCGATAAAAAAAAAACACAAACGGTAAGAAACAACGGTACAGGCCACCCATGCAGGAGATGGATGGAAGAGATAATGAAAATGTTAAATATCCCTTTGTGCGAAGCTATTCGAATGTTAATGTTCTACAGCAAAAATGTATGTAAAATGGAAAAATACACATAGAAGGGAGAGATATTGAAGAAGTCAATCAATTTGCATACCTTGGCAGCTACATAGACCAGGATGGTGACACTAGAAAGGAAGTTAGGATCAGAATTGCAAAAGCAGCATCAATCTTCAAGAATCTTGAGAACATATGGAATTCAAAAGTTATAAGCACAAAAACCAAGTTAAGACTATTCAATTCAAATGTAATATCCACCCTCATTTATGCATGCGAAAGCTGGAAAACAAATAAAGAAATAGAAAAGAAATTAGACTCTTTTGAAAACAAATGCATAAGGAAAATACTCGGCATCAAGTGGAATGAATTCAAGAACAATGCAGAGATAAGACAGATGACTGAACAACAACCAGTCTCATGGGTGATCAGGAAAAGGAGATGGACATATGTTGGTCACTTGATGAGAAGAAATGAGCAGAGAATCCCAAAACAAGCTATCAAGTGGAACACAACAGGCCGAAGAAAAAGGGGCAGACCGCGGGAAACTCTGAAGAGGACATTATTAAGAGAGGCCAAGTTAACAGGCATAAAATCCTTTGATGAGGTTGAAAGACTCGCCGAAGACAGGAAAAATTGGCGAACTACTTTGCGAGCCCTATGTGACGTTTAACGGCACGGGAAGGATATAAGATAAGAAAAATGTATGCAGTAGAGCCTGAGAATTAATTAAGGAGTGAAAAGAGTTAACACTGGGCATAGTTTAGACTGGATGCAGTGTAGAAATACAAGAAATAGTTATTAGCATCGCTTTATGTAGCAACTGGACCATACACTTCTGTTTACTGATACCTTATTGGGACCAGTTAAAAAGTTGTTATCACTACACACTTACACACATTTAGCAGCCACCGCCCAATAGTGTCTTGTGAGTTTCCGTTACTGTTTGGGTTTTAGAAGTTGTTTAGCAATTTGTGTATTTCCGTCGGTCGTCATGTTATCTCTGTTGTTATCGTCTTTCTTATGTGTCTCCGTCCTTTTCTCTTTCTCTTGTTCGTTTTCATCATCATCATCATCATCATCATCTTCTTCTTCTTCTTCTTCCTTCTCCCTGGAAATGCGAACTTAATGTTCCTGCAGTCGATGTTGTGAAGATTTCGAAGCGCAGCTTTGTGTCGGATTAGAAGTGGATTACGGCGGCTAAATTTTATTCAGCACATGAGTGTAGTTCTAAAATAGCAGGGCAGTTTCCAATGTAGCATGGTCTTGTAAGTAATGATTATGGTTGTTATTATTATTATTATTAATGAATATGATTATGAACATTTACTGCAAAGAAAATAGTAACATTGAATAACGACAGAGAAAAGGAAGAGAAAGGTACTTCCATGACAATAGAACAAGAAGCAGACAAAAGTAAACAGTGGAAACAGTGAATAGAAAAAGGCGAGGCTCAGTGACGCTGAGATTTAGGTATAACAGAGGAAGGACGCCAGAAAGTAGGATGTTCCAGTGATAACAAAGCGGTGACTGGACGTTGACACGTGTAAACAAAATAGAAAAGACGAATAGAAAAGGCAGACACAATGAAAAGCGAGGACACAATAAAACCTCCGACATGAAAGAGTAAGATAAGGACTTAGGTAAATAACAATTGTATAGACTGATCTGACACTTTGACACCTGTTAGGTGACGCGCGTTAGGACGCGATTGCACACTGTTTTTAAACCAGCTCGGCCAGCTGACAAATTAAATATTTAGAGGCATGCCCTATTGGACAACTGACTTACGCCATATAAGTCACGGGGCAGTTTGAATGACGGACAGTCAGAACGCTCATGGGAACCAGTGGACATCTGAAGGGTGGAGCCAAAATACTTATTGGTTAATCCATCAAGCTGGACTTGAAGATAAAAAGCCGAGCGGAGAGAGGAGGAAGAAGGAAGAAGAAGTAGAGGAGAGAGGAGACGGAGGACGGGGCGCGAAGACGGAGGAACAAGGACGGTCAGTGAGTAGGGACCAGCCCAGACAAGAGAAGAAGAGAAGGGCAGACAGTCAGAGAAGAACAGCAGAAGGAGAACACACACCAGAGAAGACACGAGAGAGAAAGAAGACGTAGGTAACGACAGTTGGAACAGATGGACAGTTAGAGCAATAGACACTCAGGAAAAAGCAGTTTTGAAGAAGTAGTTTTAGGACAGACTTAAGATGTGATTCAAGTGTTTAAAGTGATTACGAAGAACTGACACTTTTCAAACTTGGAGTACAGTGAATTTAGACTAGAAACTAATTGACCACGTGTTTCAGATGGAATATAGTATAGGGTTTAGAATTGTCCTCGTATCATGTGCAGATTATTTTGAAGTTGAAAACTTGCAGCATCTAGAATATCATCGAACAAATGATTAAGTGTTTCAATCCAAGTGATGTTATCAACAATACATCTTGAACTTATTCGTGAAAATTAAATTAATTCTGTAGTGAACATTTCATCGGACTTGCTCTGCTCTGATCTAGTAAAATTGAAAAGTTTAGTGTAATCTGTGATGTGTTCTATCAAAGAACAAAGAACTTCGACTTGATCAATAATATGATAGTCCACACAATTGACAATATTATAGCAATACTTCTTTAGTAGACTCCATCACCTTGAGAACTATGGCAACCCCTGCCCCGGTTAGCCAGGCTATGCCTGTTACTTGGGTTACCAACGAAGAGGTTGGACAGGGTCTTGATCAGCTACGGTTCGCCAACCCTGACGCCAGCATGTCAGCTATTGGGCACTGCCTACCAAATCGGACAAGTTCTTCCCCAGTTATCGACTTTCTACCCTGACTTACTGTCACAAGATATCTTCATGTTCTTTTTTTTTCTATTTCAAAAATACTTCAATCTTTTTTTATTTTGAAACGCTAACACATAGTCTCCTTCCTCATTGTGTCCTATTTTTCCCGTATATTGTCCGCTTTGTTTAAAGAGAGAGAGAGAGAGAGAGAGAAGAGAGAGAGAGTTAAAACTGCGAATCTTGTTACTAAAATGGCTGCTATCTTTATTATATTTCTATAACTTTTTAATAGGACATTTCCCGAGAAGAGGAAAAATGGAACACGTGGCAATTGGAAAAATTGAAGGAAGAAGAGACAGAGGAAGACAGAGAGAGAGAGAGAAGTTACTGGTCAGTATGGCTAGGAAGAAAGTCACCGGCGGATCTCATAATCAACGCAAAAGACAGAGAATTGTGGAGAGAAATGATCGCCTACGCCACTCTGCATGGCACTTAGAATTAGAATGAGAATAACTTAGTCTTCTTTTGATTTCTTTGGAGTTACTAATCCCCCCCCCCCCCCACTCCTAGCAAAGACTCGGTGATAAAGAAATACAGTCTTTGTACCAGACAGGGAGTTGGCTATTATGGCTAGCCTCAAGTCATCCTCAGCGTTGGTATGAGGAACAGGCTCATTAGCAGAATCTGTCACTTTGGGGGCTGCGACTAACATTTCCGGATACTCGTGTCTACAGTTAGATCGACCAGAGCGCGCCAGTAGCCGGCGCTGGACATTCCTGTCCTGTGGGATGAGAAGGCAGGCAATTATTGACCAGACTATTCGCTCGTCATGAGACTCACGAGAAGTAAACAGAGAGCGGCTATTCGTGGAAGTACCTGGAGGCTATTTCCTGGAGAAAGGAGAACGAAGTGAACTCTTAAAACTGACGCGTGATCTGCTAGACGTCTGACATTTGTCTGACCTATATTTTATGCATCCTGTTTTGTCTTCTATCACGAATTATTCTACTGGTTTTATGGCTTCAGTCCATCTGTAGTCTTATCTAAGATTTGTTCTCCCCCCCCCCCCTCCGTTCGCCCTGAAAATAGCGGTGACTGTGTTGTGTACGATATACAACTAAGCTGCTATATCCGCGCATTTCGGCCCTACACATCACTTTCGGCACGGCTTACTTATCTGAGCCGCCTTTGTCTTTTGTCTTTCCACTGGATTGATATTCATTTGGTCAGACCGTATCTGTTAACAGGGGCGTCACCGGTAGGTGGAACAGGATCCTGGCCAGATATGGTTTGCCAAGTCTGACACTAGCAAACGGTTATGGGTGACCCATTGAGATCTCTGTCTCAATCAGGTTGAGTGGTGGAGCCAAGTTTTAAAGGGGGAATCCGCCAAGATAGGGTCACAGCCACAGTGACCCATGTCTTGTTATCCACATTGAGCCATGTCTTGTTATCCACGTTGAGGCATATCTTATTATCTACTGTGAACCATGTCTTGTTATCCACAGTGAGCCATAACTTGTTATCCATAGTGAGCCATGTCTTGTTATCCACAATGAGCCATGTCGTGTTATCTGCAGTGAGCCATGCCTTTTTATCAACAGTGAGTCATGTCTTGTTATCCACAGTGAGCCATGACTTGTTATTCACAATTAGCCATGACTTGTTATCCACAATGAGCCATGCCTTGTTATCCACAGTGAGGCATGTCTTGTTATCCATGTTGAGCCATGTCTTTTTATCCACAGTGAGCCATGCCTTGTTATCCACAGTGAGCCATGTCTTGTTATCCATGTTGAGCCATGTCTTGTTATCCACAGTGTGGCATGTCTTGTTATCCACAGTGAGGCATGTCTTGTTATCCACAGTGAGTCTGTTACTAGGAGCCGTATTGCATACTCAGCTGCTTTCTGGCTTCACTCAATGACTGTAAATAAAAATTAGCAGTCATAGCCTACTCCCAATCCGACTCGACGTTGTGCTTCAACGTCTTCACCACAGCGGCTGCAAAGAACACCAAACTCTCATTTTTCAAGAAGAAGAAGAAGAAGAAGAAGTGCAACCACGAGGGCAAAGATGCTAATGTGACATAAATTATCAGTGTCCGCCAACCAGAGATAGCAAAGACCCTGTCCCACCTCTCCGTTGGTACCCACCCCCTCCCACCCCCCCCCCCCATTAACAGGTCTAGCCTGGCTAACGGGTCAGGGATCGTCATAGTCCCCATGGTGGTGGAGTCTGCTAAAGAAGCATTACACACCCCTTGCTTTTTTAGCTGTACTGAAAAAATAGCCCCTATAACCCGCTCCCACGCCGATACGATGCTGTACCTCAACACCTCCACAGCATCGCCTGCAAAGAACACCAGCTCGCAGTTACAGGGAGATAGTGCAAGTACAAGCAAGCAAGTCTGAAACTGTTAAGAAAATGTCAAATGTTCTGTCAGCAAGTGGACCTCATTCTAGAACAGCCTGGAATTCTTATATCAGAACTTAATATAAACCTGAATCTTTTATTTCTGGAACTTTTTGTATTCTACCAATTATTACGCCAACCCCCCCCCCCCCAAAAAAAAAAGGGGGGGGGGGGAAAGTATCCACATCCAAGACATGTAGACAAGAAATTCAGAAAGAAATGTCGAGACGCGGACTTAGTATGTAGGATGTAGATTTTTTTTTTCCTAACTAACTTAAGCCTATACTGGTTGCAGAACGCAACGTACTCGCCCTTAACAAGCAGCCAGTGTGAGCGGGCAGCATACAATCTTAGCCGTCGATACCCGACAAAATACCACCGTCTAACTATACCTCATTAAGCACACTTGTCACTGGTTCAACTACAGGAAAGACCAAAAAAAAAAAAAAAGAAGCGATTTCGCCCTAGGAAGAAACGATATCGAACGGAAGGAGTATCCAGGACGAAATCGAATTCGTGTATCGTTATCGGTATAACTATCTACGCTCCCTCTCGCCTTTTCTACAGTGGGGTCGAAGAGTTGTTGAATTCATTTCGATACATCTCGGAGATCGTCACTGCCTGATTAATCTCATTGGATCGTTTAGTTATTGGGGCTGATTTAAAACTGGCGTTGGGTTGCTAAATGAGGCGGAGGAGATGTAGCCATTATTTTATTCTATTACTTTGTCATCTGTCTCGTCTTCTGGCCCGTGCTCGTATCTACCCGACTATCTGTGTCAGTTCAGGGGCTGTCTAGAGATGTTTGAATATACAAGGAAGTGCAAAGCCATTTGAGGTTGTGAAGAGAAATATTGCAAAACATGGGAACTGAACAATTAACCTTCTTCTTCTTCTTCTTCTTCGTCTTCCTCTTCTTCTTCTTCGTCTTCCTCTTCTTCGTCTTCCTCTTCTTCTTCTTCTTCTTCTTCGTCTTCCTCTTCTTCTTCCTCCTCTTCTTCTTCCTCCTCCTCTTCTTCTTCTTCGTCTTCTCTTCTTCTTCGTCGTCGTCGTCTTCTTCTTCTTCTTCTTCTTCTTCCTCCTCTTCTTCTTCTTTTTCATCATCATCATCTTCTTCTTCTTCTTTTTCATCATCATTATCTTCTTCTTCTTCTTCTTCCTGGTACTGCCAGTGTAGTGTTCTTCGCGGCCGACAGAGTTAAGATGTTGACGTTCAACACCGTGTCGCTTTGGGAGTGGGTTATGGTGGCTATTTTCTGTAAAAAAGCAGGGTGTGCACAATTCTTCTTTAAAAGACTTCACCACCACGGGGGATTATGGCAATTCCTGACCCGTTAGCCAGGCTGGGTCTGTTACTGAAAGGTATCGCACAAGAGGAGGGACAGAGTTTTGGTTGGTTTTTTTGGTTCGACAGCCACAACGTTAGAATGTCAGCGTTGGTTCGTCACCTATGACGTTAGAATATCAGCTATTGTTCGCCAGCCATTAAGTTAGATTGTCAGCTATGATTGGCCAGTCATGACGTTGTAATGTCAGCTATGGTTCGCCATCTATGACGTTAGAATATCAGCTACTGTTCGCCATCCATCACGTTAGAATTTCAACTGTTTCGCCAGCCATGACGATAGAACGTCAGCTGTTTCGCCAACCATGACGTTTGTATGTCAGCTATGATAACCCAGCCATGACGTTAGAATATCAGCTGTGGTTGGCCATCTATGACGTTAGAATATCAGCTACTGTTGGCATCCATCACGTTAGAATTTCAACTGTTTCGCCAGCCATGACGACAGAACGTCAGCTGTTTCGCCAACCATGACGTTTGTATGTCAGCTATGATAACCCAGCCATGACGTTAGAATATCAGCTGTGGTTGGCCAGCCATGACGTTAGAATGTCAGCTATGGTTGGCCTGCCATGACGCTAGCATATCAGCTATGGTTGGCCAGCCATGACGCTAACATGTCAAGTACGATTCTCCAACCCTGAAGCTAAATGGCTTTCTGTCATATCAAGAAGCGTAATATAACAATAAACAATCATACTAGAGATAAAAAAAAAATTGATGGAAAAAGAGCAAAAGGTCGACACTGATTCAGATGGATAAGGTAAGGCAGAGATCCCCGTTTCCATAACATTAAAGCATATTGTGGAATACGGTGTTAGGCCCGTATTTCCAAAATCTAAAAGTGTAATGTGGTTAGTATCACACCGGGCCACATTTACCTTCCCAGATTTCTCTGGTACCCATTTTTAGAGGCTGGGTGGACCCTGGGCCTTTTTGGTGTGGTGGTACCAGGGAAAAAAAAATCTCTACTGCTGGAATTTGAATCCGGTAACAGAGGATTTATAAACCGAGCGCCTACCACTCTGTTAACCAGGCTGCCAATATGGTGGATGGATAACATAAAGAGGTTGGCTTTATTCAGTTTTGCCCGGTGGACAGGCAATAAAGGACTGAAGAAGCTGGAAGGTCATTGCAGCTAACTCTCCTGGAGGAGACAGCACAAGATGATGATGGTGACCTTTTGCACTTCCTAGTAAAAAAAAAATATGGCTGTTTTGTACGTGTGTTTCTTTTTTAATTATTGCAAGCACTTGAAATATTTTTTGTCTGGTTGAGAAAGAGTTATTACAAGATTTCAGACAGAGAGTTCCAACAGTGTCTTAAGTTACCGAAACGGGGAAGGAACACATAAATGAGGGTGAAGTGCCAGTTTGGGAAAACGGGGTAAGAAAAGAAAGAAATTCAAGCACACGAACAGAAAGGGAAAGCTGATCTGGCAAGTCCACATTTGCCATTAGGCCAGGTAATGCATTGACAAGTCAAGGAAAACGTGGGTATTTATTAAAACACGATATGTTTACTGTGCGCTGATGTGGTATGTGGCAGGATTGCTGCACTGTTTATCAGAGAATTGCCTGAAGGTGTTGCTGTTACTGTATCTCTCTGGACCTGCGAGTAAGATGTTCCCATTAGCCGGCACAGCGAAAGTGGTCTTCTTTATCTGTTTGCTTAAGCCATTAGCGTCGCAGGGAGTTTCAGACATCGGTTAAGAGCAAGGTGAGAAGCCTGGGTAGCTGTAGAGGCCTGGGTAACTGTAGAGGTCTGGGTAGCTGTAGAGGCCTGGGTAGCTGTAGAGGTCTGGGTAACTGTAGAGGCCTGGGTAACTGTAGAGGCCTGGGTAGCTGTAGAGGTCTGGGTAGCTGTAGAGGCCTAGGTAACTGTAGAGGCCTGGGTAGCTGTAGAGGTCTGGGTAGCTGTAGAGGCCTGGGTAACTGTAGAGGCCTGGGTAGCTGTAGAGGCCTAGGTAACTGTAGAGGCCTAGGTAACTGTAGAGGCCTGGGTAGCTGTAGAGGTTTGGGTAACTGTAGAGGCCTGGGTAACTGTAGAGGCCTGGGTAGCTGTAGAGGCCTAGGTAACTGTGGAGGCCTGGGTAGCTGTAGAGGTCTGGGTAGCTGTAGAGGCCTGGGTAACTGTAGAGGCCTGGGTAGCTGTAGAGGCCTAGGTAACTGTGGAGGCCTGGGTAGCTGTAGAGGCCTGCGTAGCTGTCATATTATGTTTCCTCAGTGTGTCTTTCACCCCCATCTATCCACTTTTTTTCCTTGGTAGTCCTCATGGCCTGTGCCCAGATGTTTTCGAGTTGTATGCCCGGGCAGCTGGTTGTTTTGGGTTGAAGCCTAAAAATACACCAAACTACTTAACTCTCTGACCTTTGATGTAGTTCCTGACAGGTGTCCTTCCCACTATTTGCATGATTAACATCGAACTTGATCCCCTCTTGTCATTCTTACATTAGATGACAGAGTTGACGTGAATATTTATGTCAGATGCCAGATAGCTGCGATAATAAGGTGTCTTTATTTTTAAAAAACGATAAATCTGACATCAGATGCGATCGGGCACTTATGATGGCAATGCTGTCTTTATTATTATTATTATTATTTTGGTTTTAAAAGAAATTGATACTTCTGACATTAGATGCTTTAGCTGACCTATGCATGTTTATAAATATTCTGACATTCAATATTTCTATTTAATTAATTTCTTTGATGTAAAGTAGTGCCCTAAATTACAAAGAAAAAAAATCCTGCAAAACATGTGATGGTCACGCACGACTGCGGTTACAGGGGAAACAAAAAAAAACTTTGTAGATAACACGAGTGATAAAATATTGAGATGACGTTAAATGAAACTGGCGTAAACAGAAAACTCCTTATACAGATGTTGCGTTTATGTCCACTCTTATTCATTTCTCAGCACAGAAGCAAAAGTAAAAGCTCTCTTATCAATACCCAGGGGCCAAATTTGGCGTGGGGCGGTTGATCGATACTGCTGGCCATAAATCAGGTTTGAAACTCCCCAGGGATTGGGCGCAGGGTTGCTTCCCCACGCGTCTCGGGACAGCTACATACAAAAAATATTCCACTTCAGGATTTTTTTTTCCTCCTGATTTCTGAAAAAAAAAATACTCCAAAATTTTCGATTGTAATCTTTCCCGGAGAATAATCTTGTTGATCAGTGTCAAGTGTTTAAATGTGCCCTAATTATAGACATTTTGGCACCCTTTAAGCATGTGTGAATGTGCGATTCGACAGCGGAGCGGCTTCTTGAAATCAAGGTAGTTAGTTCTGTCCCCGCGTCACCCAATACCTTTCATCTTTCGCTGGTTTGCGAAAAATGAGTACTAGGCAGTCTGTATGGTTCATTAGTTACTTGATATACTTGATTGTATGGACAGTTAGTTACTTCATATACTTGATTGTATGGACAGTTAGTTACTTCATATACTTGATTGTATGGACAATTAGTTACTTCATACAGTTGATTATATGGACAGTTAGTTACTTCATACAGTTGATTATATGGACAGTTAGTTACTTGATATTGTTGAATTTAAGGACAATTACTTACTTCTTACTGTTGAATTTAAGGACAATTACTTACTTCATATTGTTGAATTTAAGGACAATTACTTACTTCTTACTGTTGAATTTAAGGACAATTACTTACTTCATATTGTTGAATTTAAGGACAATTACTTACTTCTTACTGTTGAATTTAAGGACAATTACTTACTTCATATTGTTGAATTTAAGGACAGTTACTTACTTCTTATTGTTGAATTTAAGGACAATTACTTACTTCACATTGTTGAATTTACGGACAATTACTTACTTCATATTGTTGAATTTAAGGACAATTACTTGCTTCATATTGTTGAATTTAAGGACAATTACTTGTTTCATATTGTTGAATTTAAGGACAATTACTTGCTTCATATAGATGATTGCTTGTAAATCGAATGTAAATGCTATAGAAGAGGCCTATAAATATCATGGACAGAAAACATATATATATATATATATATATATATATATATATATATTAGAAATCTATATTAAGAATTAGAAAAATATTTTGGCCAAACACCATAAGAAATAACATCTTATTAGCAGAAATGCAGATGAAACCACTGACAACAATTATTGAGGAAAGACGCTGGCGATGGTTGGGACATGTGCTCCGAATGACTGACAACTCACTACCAAAAATAGCACTAAGATGGACACCACAGGGGAGCAGAAGTAAGGGTAGACCAAAAGAGACATGGAGAAGAACACCAGAAAGGATGTTAAGCAATAGAGGGCTCACCTGGGCAAGAGCAGAAAAAAAGGCGAAGGACAGGCATTTGTGGAAAACCTTTGCGGAAGCCCCATGTGCCCTGGGCACTTAAGGTTCAGATATATATATATATATATATATACATTTATCCATACTACACGAATTCAATATTGAAGAAGGCTGGCTAGTAAAGAGGATTAAACAGAGAAAACTTAAATATTTTGGACACATTAAACGTCATGAGAATTTAGAGAAGACAGTCTTGGAAGGGTACATAATGAGGAAAAAAAAACGAAAGGAAGATCAAGACGAAGATGGCAACAAGACGTTGTTTATAATCTGCGAATGGACGCATCAGCAGCAGGCCATCTTGCTCACAACCGAGAGGCCTACAGGAGAGCTGTTAGGCAGGCAAAGTCCGTAAGGGACATGCTGATAAATGAACGAATGAATGAATAAATGAATGAATGAATGAATGAATGAATGCCAGAAGGCTGTATGGACAATTATTTACTTCGTTTAGCTGAATGTGTAGATAATCCAAATAAAGGTTCAGTTACCTTCAACTTTTACTTGTGTACCTTATTTTCATTATGTATTTAGTATCCAAGTTAGCAACGGAATCTTGAATGTCCAGCAATGTGAAAGCTGACAAATCCAGAAGAAAATATCAGACAGCCTGATAATTTACCAGTGAAAGATAAGTTCTCTAGGTTAGTTGCATGAGATTTGGGTCCATAAAGGATACCAACTGTGGAGAATGGAGAGCTAGAAAGAATACTGAATTTAATAGCTTATTTAAATCCCAACGAATTATAAATGTCCTCAAACAGACTGCTCTAGTTGGGCCGTGTAGAAAGAATGGAAGAGAACAGAAATGGACAAACGAAAATGATGTATGTACTAACACCATATCCCTATGTGCCTCTAAGGCATGACAGGGTTACCTTTACTTTTTTTACTTTACTTTACAAGAGATGAGGGAAACAAAACCAAGGTGGTAGACCAAGACAGAGACGGAAAGACAACATAGAAGAGGATATAAAAGAAACTGGTGTCACCATCTTGAGAGAGAACAAATTTGGAATAGAGAGGAATGGATGCGAACTTTACTGCAGCAAGAGCCTTAATGGATCGGGAAGAAGAAGAAGAAGAAGAAGAAGAAGAAGAAGAAGAAGAAGAAGAAGAAGAAGAAGAAGAAAAAGAAGAAGAAGAAGAAGAAGAAGAAGAAGAAGAAGTTAGTTCTGTGCTTTTTTTAGACATTGTAAAGAAAATCATTATGAGAAGAACAAGGAAAAAGATAAAAATGGAAATAGCAGATGAACAGTTTGGATTTGTTGAAGGAAAGGGAACACACAATGCCATTTATGCTTTACGAACACTAACAGAAAGAGCTTTAGGAGTACAGAAAGATCTCTACTTATGCTTCATTGATTACACCAAGGCATTCGACAAGGTGAAACATAATGAAATTATTAAAATGCTTGAAGATATCAATATAGACGGCAAAGACCTGAGGATTGTAAAACATCTATACTGGCAGCAAGAAGCAGTAATTCGAGTTGAAAATAGAACTGGAAAATATCAACCTATTTAACAAGGGGTGCGACAAGGACGTGTACTATCTCCAGATCTTTTTTCTCTGTGCAGCGAGAATATTCTAAGAACGATCACCACAGAACCAGGCATAAAAATTGGAGGATACAATACTAACAACCTTCGGTATGCTGACGACACAGTACTGATAGCTGAGAACCAACAAGACTTGCAAAATCTATTGAATTAAGTCGCCAAAGAAAGTGAACAGAAAGGCCTTACTTTGAACATCAAAAAGACAGAGACTATGGTTATATCTAAGAAACAGAATCCACCAGTATGCAATATAAAATCAAACGGAACTGCTCTAAAGCAGGTGCAGAAATTCATATACCTTGGAGCAGTAATAACTTCAGATGGGAAATGCAGAATTGAAGTTAAGACTGCATTTCAGAGAATGAGAAACATATTATCCAACACATCCTTATCAATGAATGTTAGAAAACGAGTCCTAAAATGCTATATTGAACCTATCTTGTTATATGGAAGTGAATCATGGACAATAGGCAAGTCTGCACAAAAATCATTGGAAGCAACAGAAATGTGGTTTATTAGAAGAATGTTACGAATCCCCTGGACAGCAAAAATAACTAATGAAGAATGTAGGAGAAGAGCTGGAGAGACAAAAAACCTTGTCAAAAAGATAAGAGAGAGACAATGTACTTTCATAGGACATGCAATGAGAAGAGGGGGCATTGAAAATATTATAACAACAGGAAAAATAGAAGGAAGAAGATCAAGAGGAAGACCAAGAGAAATGATATTGGACAGTCTGACGGGATGGTGTGAGAGGAGATCACCAACTGAGCTGATGGCCTGCATGAAGGATCGTGTACTCTGGAGAAGCATAATAGCCAACGCCAGTCGGCACGGCACCTGATGATGATGATGAAAGAAAAGTGGAGAGATGCACTCCCTTCTCCTGTGTCATGTTTTAGGGAGCGAAGACGGCGTTTTGGTAATCAGCAACCCAAGGCTGACATGTCACCATCAGGGGTGGCGAGACATAACTGACTAAGACCCTGTGCCACTTTTCGGTTTGTACCCGCAGTAACAGGCCTAGCCTGGCTAACAAGGCAGGAATCGACATAGTCCCCATGGTGGTGGAGTCTGCTAAAGAAGTACCACACACCCCCGTGGTTTTTTATTTTACCTACACCCAGGGACTGAAAAAATAACTGCCATAACCCGCTCCCAATCCGACGTGATATTGTGGCCCAATATCTTCGCCGCATTGGCTACAAAGAACGCCAGCTCGCAGTTCCAGGGAAAGTGAAGAAGAAGCAGAAGAAGAAAAAGAAGAAGCGCCATGCCTTTTGTTCTGAACGCTTTTAGTAATTAATGCTTTGTTATTGTGCATTTTGATGATAACAGTGATGCCTTTAATGATATATGACAATGATAAGGCTCACTGATGTGACAATAATGATATGTGACAAAAGATATGTAACAAATAAAGGCAGATTTTCGCTTGTATTCATTCAGCAAATAATGAAAAGAATCTCATTATATCTGAAATCGCTCACAAAGGTCAAGGGCCAAGGGTCATGTCTTTCCTGGTAAACAACAGGGGCGCGGCAACTCAGAAAACGGGAACCCCGGCCTTGGCTGGCTGGGTTTCGTCAGGGGCGGACTTGCATTGTTCTCATGCACCGTGAATCCCGCCTTCAGAATGGCGGCCTGTTTCTCTGGAATCTATCCGAACTCTGCTGCTCTTGATTCCTGAGTCTTGAGGTAATTTCCATGTCCTAGCATATTAAATTTGGATGAGATTTTTTCTTTTTTTCGTTTTTTTGTAGAAAGAAACTGGAAGTTACCCCATAACTTAAAAAAAAAAAACAAAACAAAACACGGATTGGATTAGAAATGTGCTACTTCCTCATTTTATTTAGACTTTGATTAAATATCACTCTCAGGGTTGATTCACACAGGAGTGATAGATCTTCCAAAACCTTGCCAGCGTTGCTTTGGCGTGGAGGAGTCACTCATCAAACAGTCTACATTTTTAATCACTTCTTAAATATTTAGTCTACATTTGTATCACCTCTTAAATGTTCAGATTACTTACATTTTAACTACTTGTTACGTATTTCAAGTTTACAGTTGGATCACTTCTTAAATATTCAAAGTCTACATTTGTATCACATCTTACTTATTCAGATAGACTATACTTCTATCACTTGTTAAATATTCTAACAATCTACATTTTTACCACTTCTTAACTATTCCAATAGTCTACATGGGTGTCATATCTTGCTTATTCAGAAGTCTACATTTGTATCACTTCTAAAATATTCAAACACTCTATATTTGTATCACTTCTGAAATATTTTGTCTACGTTTGTATCACTTCTTAAGTATTCAGTCTATATTTGTATCACTTTTTAAATATTCAGTCTACATTTGTATCACTTCTTAAAACTTTTTATATTTTATTTATTATATTTATTTGATAATTTCTCTCTCTCTCTCTCTCTCTCTCTCTCTCTCTCTCTCTCTCTCTCTAATATATATATATATATATAATTCCCCAAAAATGCGAAGGTCACGACTTTTTTTGGTAGCGATCTTGCATCATCCAGCAACCGTTACGTAGAGAAAAGATTGCCTCGTCATCGTAATTTTAACGCTGTCAATTCCAGATGTCTTCAAACCTCGTGACCTTTCCTGGGAATAGCCAAGGTTACAAAGACCAGGGGGAAAAAGGGGGGGGGGGGGGGGAAGAATAAAAAAAAAATTCGTCAATCAGGATTGGTAAATGACGGAGCAAGAAAGGTCAAGGTCTTTAAACTTCAGTGACGAAATGTTAAAAAACAAAAATGGCACGGAAACTTTTTACAAAACAATCTTAAATAATGAAAATATATAAATGATTTCTAGTTTTTTTATCAGAATATTATTGCGTTAAAGGGAAATAATCGATTCGCGGGTACAGAAATAATGTAAGAGTTCAAGGGGAGAGAATTAATGGCACGGGTGTTAAAGCGTCCTTTCTCTCTCTGTCTCTTACGCCCAAGGACATGTTGAGGAGGAGAAAGCTTCTTGGAGTCTTGGAGGAGGTGAATGTCCCGGAAAAACTGGCTTCGGATTTAAGTTTCAAGAGGAGGAAGGATAACTTTTTTGGGGGGATCGTATTACAAGGCAAGATGTTCTTTTATAGGAGGGAGGGTACTTGACGGAAAGAGGGAAATGGAGAAGTTGAATTTAATCATAGCAACGTCAATGTTGAAGTTAGAGAGAATGAACAGTAATGTAACAGGGAATACTGGAGGGGAAAAGGGGACAGAGGAAGACAAAGAAGCAAGATACTTGACGGACTGAAAGAGCACGGTCTAAAACACTTCGTAAAGAAAGAGGAACGGACAGATCGCTGTGGAAATCAATGACGACCAAATGCTTGACTGGCATGGACCAGAAGAGAAAGAGAGAGAGAGAGAGAGTGAATAAGAGAGAGGGAGAGAAGGGGAGAGGGAGGGAGAGAGTGGGAGGGAGGGAGAGAGAGAGTCAGAAAGGGAGAGAGAGGGAGAGAAAGAGTGTGCGAGAGAGTGAATGAAAGAGCTCGGGAGGGAGAGAAAGAGTGTGCGAGAGAGTGAATGAAAGAGCTAGGGAGAGAAAGGGAGAGGGGGAAAGAGAAAGGGAGAAAGAGAGAGAGAGGGAGGGGAAGTCAGGGAGAGGGAGCCAGAGAGAGGGAGAGAGGAGGAGAGAGAGGGATGGAGAGTGAGAGAGGGAGAGGGAGAAAGAGAGAGGGAGAGAGAGGACGGGAGATGAAGGAAGAGAGAGAGAGAGGGAGGTAGGGAGAGAGATGGAGGAGGAGAGAGAGGGAGAGAGAGATGGAGGGAGAGAGAGGGGGAGAGACAAAACAATAATGTACATTACACGCAAATAATATTCATGAATAATACATTCTATTATTACATAACATTTATGAACATTATATCCAAATTTGTGAACACTCTAAGTCCAAAATGATCGAGCCTGGTTGGCTGAGTGGGTTTGCCGCCAGATCTATTAATCCAGTGGTATGTGGTTCAGGTCCCAGCAGTGTGTATTTTTTTCTCCCGGTACCACCACACCAAAAAGGCCCTAGGGTCCACCCAGCCTCTAAGAATGGGTACCTGGGAAGGTAAATGCAGCCAGGCGTGATACTGACCACATCACAGTTTCATGTGCCGACGGTCTTGGAAATACAGGTCTAACACAGTACCCCTAACGTGTTTTAATGGCATGGAGACTGGGGTTTTACTTTTTACCTTTTATAATTCCAGTATGGAAAAGTATTTTGTAAATAAACAAAAGCAGACTACTGGGGAAGTTCATAATATAGTGCCTCCAGTTTATACTGATTCCAGAATTGATGTGGCCACTACTCATTTACGAAGTAAGTACCAACACAGTAGAGGCAGTCAAAAGAAAGATAAACAAATCCATAAGAAAGTGGCTGGGCGTACCACCAGGATTAACTGATGTAGCACTGTACTGCAAGAAGAGTAAACTGCAGCCATCATTCAAATCTGTGGTCGAAGAATACAAGGTAGGAAAGACCAGGCTTGCAATGATGCTACAAGAATCTACAGATCCGGTGGTACGAGAAGTGCAGCCAACACTTAAGACTGGACGAAAATGGAAAGTAAGTGAGGAAGTGACCGCAGCCAGGGAAAGACAGGAGCTGAAAGAAGTAATAGGATACACCCAGACCAACAGAAGGGGATTTGGTCATGGTGAGATCAAATGGCGGTTAAAGGCCTCCTGTAAGGAAAGAAGGGATATGATCATCAGCTAAGTATTAAATTCAGAGGATGATAAGCGGGTCCAGAAGGCAGTCCAACAGGTACAGCAAAGTCAATGGACAACATGGGAGGAAGTCCTGCAGAGATCACTAACATGGAATAACATCTGGAAAATGGCACCCTTGAGACTCAGCTTCATCATCTGAGCTACTTGTGACCTTCTGCCTACAGGCTCCAATCTATACAAATGGGGTGTATCAGAAGACACAAAGTGCCCTTTCTGCAACGAAAGGCAAAAACTCGAGCACGTGCTGTCAGCATGTAGAGTGTCATTAGGTCAAGGACGGTACACCTGGCGGCACAACAGAGTGCAGCAAGAACTAATAGCCATTGTAGACAGGGATAAAGCGAATAACAGCAAAAGAATTGAGGCCCAACCTAAGTACTTCATAGGTGCTGGAACGACACCGAATATTGAAATCAAGGACATTCCCTTACCATCACTGCTAGTTGGTGGATAAGACTGGAATGTGACAGCGGACCTACTAGGAAGAAGAGAATATCCGACTGCCATCAAGAACACAAGAATGGACAGGGCATTATATTGTATTCTATTGCAAAACAGGAACTAATAGCGATCGAGCTTACGGTTCCAAACGAAACAAGAATAGAGGAGCAGCATTTATTCAAATGTGAGAAGTACAATGATCTGGTCAAACAAATGAGGCAGGGGGCAGGAGTCAGGGCAAAAGTGATAGCTGTAGAAGTGGGAGCGAGAGGATTCGTAGCAACATCAGCAGATGACCTCCTTCCTCTGATGATCTGAAGGAGTTGTGTTGTTGTCCCGCCCTCCACAGTAGAGAGTTTCTTTCATAAATTCGCCAAGAAAACATTATACACCCTTCCATCCATCTTACCTAATCATTAACCCTTACAGTCAACCCATCCATCCATCCATCCATCCATCCATCCATCCATCCATCCATCCATCCAGGCACGATCTTGCCTCACTGCCTCCACACAACGACAACCTCCCAGTATGGACTTGAGATCCACTCACGACAGACCAGCAAGTTACAACTTGTAACGCAGTTCTCGTTTAACGAAGCCGTTCGTTCATTAAACGACTTTCCTTATAACGTTTGCCCCGCATAAGAGACAGTCCTGCATTAGGAAACAACCCACATTAGGAGCCTTGTTAAAGTCAATCAATGCCATCGAGAAGAAGTACTTCGGTAGTGAATCCAATGGACTGTCAATTACAGCCCTTGGGCCAGGACAAGACCCTGGCAGTATGGGAACGTGATAACATGTGAACAATGGGATCTTTCTTTCTCTCTTTCTTTCTTTTCCTTTCCATTCATTGATTTCTTTCTTTCCTTCTTTCGTTCCTTTCTTTTCTTTCTTTCCTTTTTTTCTTTCCTTCTTTCCTTTCTTTTCTTGATTTCTTTCCTTCCTTCTTTCCTTTCTTTTCTTGATTTCTTTCCTTCCCTCTTTCCTTGATTTCCTTCCTTCCTTACTTCCTTCCTTCCTTCCTTCCTTTCTTTCTTTCTTTCTTTCTTTCTTTCTTTCTTTCTTTCTTTCTCAGAATTCAGAATGCTTTCTAGTTTTAAGATTGAAAAAAATGGCTTTAAATAAGTATTTGATGATTTTGCTGACCTTCGTTCCAGGATGTTTACATAATTCTGGAGAGCAGAGATGCTGACTGTGACACACTGGCCTGCAAAAGTTTCTCTGTTGTTGTCTTTACATGGCTTCTGGTGATATTCTGTTTAAGACACTGACGTGACTGTCTCTCTTTCTGTCTGTCTCTCTGTGTCTCTGTCTTTCTCTCTGTCTGTCTGTCTCTGAACCTTAAGTGCTCAAGGTACATGGGGCTTCCGCAAGGGTTTTCCACAAACGCTTGTCCTTTGCCTTTTTTTCCGCTCTTGCCCAAGCGAAACTTCTATTGCTCAACATCCTCTCTGTTGTTCTTCTCCATGTCTCTTTTGGTCTACCCTTACTTCTGTTCCCCTGTGGTGTCCATCTTAGTGCTATTTTTGGTAGTGAGTTGTCAGTCATCCGGAGCACATGTCCCAACCATCGCCAGCGTCTTTCCTCGATAATTGCTGTCAGTGGCTTCATTTGCATTTCTGCCAACAAGATGCTATTTCTTACAGTGTTTGGCCCAAATATTCTTCTAATTCTTTGTAAACATTTAATCTGGAAAGACGTGTACACAAGCAATAAAGAACTCGTGTAGATAGCATTGATTATAACTTAACTCTTTTTCAATACCGTGAGACACTTAAATGGCTTCAGTGTCAATTTTCGAAAAATCTACATTCTTGTCGCTTCATTTCCTTTCCCTAAATGTAGATAAACTTTCACCCTACCTTACTATTCTCTGAAAAATTATGAAGCAAACTACCGAAGAGCTAGGTGATATGTTATAGGTGAGTCGCAAATGAGGGGGGGGGGGGGGAATCTCAGAAAGGGGAGAGAGTGGTATAATGGTAATCTAGCGGGAAAAAGGTGACATAAGTAATTGCAGGTGGGGCAAAGGGTGATGAGATTTTGAAATATGTGTAGCAAGCGAGAAAGGAGTGGAGCTTGATGCAGAGGGAATATACTTCTGAGAGGGGGGAATGTTAGGTGTAATTGAATTGCGAGTTCAAACCATGTGGTTCCAGCGTCCCATATTCCTAAATGTAGCTCTTCTCAAGCGCTAGGCAGGTTCTGTCATCAGTGTGGCAGTGTTTGATGGCTCTTACCAGAAAATCAGATTTACCTCTGTGGCTGGGGCCATTGAAATGGTTTGGGACTGGTTTCAAAGCATGCTGGGCGATATCATACTGATGTTTCTCTTGCGGTCACCTAATCTGAGACCAGTTTCCCCACTATAAGCTATCCTGCATCTTCTAACATACGATGGCATATATCACATTACAGGACTCGCATGTGAATCCCTCATGGAGAATGAAGATAGTTTTGGACAGGTGACGAAGATAGTTTTGGGAAATGTGATCGTTTTCTTTTCCCGGACTACAGGGCAGGTAACACAGCGGAGGCGGTTACATTTTCTGGTGCCAGCACATGCTAGATTCCGCTTCAGGTGGCTGTGGACGAGGATGTCCTTAAGATTTGGTTCCCGTATGTAAGCTAATAGGGGCAGATCAGAGAAAATGTCACGAGTGTTGGGGTCAAGTTGGATTAGTGGCAGATGGCGATAAAGAATCTTCTTAACCGTCTGACTATGTGCGTGAAGTGGAAGTACTAATCCTCTCTAGGATGAGGTAACAGGTCTTCCCTGAATGCCTCTTCGCAGCTTACTAGTTGGATACGGTTCAATGCTTTCCGAAGGACATTTTCTAGATAATGGCGATGACGATAAAATTATAATAATTTGTTGGACTGATTTATAAAGTCCGAGTTATCCTGACATATGTGGCGAAGACAGTGGAGTTGGGAGTATGGGGTGGAGTTCTTACAAGTTTCGTGATGGGAGGAGCTGTAAAGTTGACTGTCAGTGGGATTGTAAAATACAAAGGTGACAAGACTTCTCCGTGCCAACAGATATTTTTATGTCTAAAATGTTGACAGATTTGTCAGAAATTTCATTGGTCAATTGTATGTTCTTATTAAGCGAGATGGCGAATTCAGTAAAACTTTCTAACTTCTCCTTTGGCATACTGATGACTCCAATGTCATCATCGATATACCTTTTACAGAACTCTGGGAGTTTGCCAGAGTAGGTTTCCCATAATTTGGCTTCCAAGAAACCCATAAATAACCATGCATAAATGGGACCCATTTTCGTTCCCATGGCGATACAGATGATTTGGTCAAAGTATTCGCCGTTGAATTCAAGGGAATTTAGGTTGAGTACCAGCTCTGCGAGTCTTGTGGTGTCAGTATTAGTGGTAAAGTGAGGGTCTTTATCAGGAAAATAGCAGAGTGCTATCCCTTCTCACAAGAGATAGAGGTGTAGATGGAGCAGACATCCTCTGAATTCAATGGTGAATGCTGGCTGGCGTTAGCTATTATGTTTCTCTGCAGTCGCTGATTCTTCCGTTGGTGATCTGATCTTACAACCATCTCGTCAAACCATCCAGTATCATTTCCCTCTGCCTTCCCCCGGGCTCTTCTTCCCTCTGTTTTTCCTGGTGTTACAATATCTGCAATGCCTTTTTTAAAAAAAGGAAACCAGAAGGTAAAGGTAAAATTTCCATTTCCTTATTGGGGATACGGTGTTAGGCCCGTATTTTCCACGAACTTCAGCACATGAAAGTGTGATATGGTCAGTATCACGCCTGGCAGCTTTATCTCCCCCCCCCCCCGGCGAAGTGGTTAGTGCACTGGTCTGTCATGGCGAAGGGTGGGGGTTCGAATCCGGCCGGAGGCACCTCAGTCACCCAGCTGTAGAAATGGGTACCCGACTTCTTCTTTTTGGGAAGGAAAGGCTGCCAGGCGTGATACTGACCATATCACCCTCTAGTGTGCTGACAGGTCAAGGAAAATATGGGCACTAACACCATATCCCAATGTGCCTCTAAGGCATGACAGGATTACCTTTACCTTTTTTCTTACCTTTACCATTTTTGGAGGCTGGGTGGACCCTGGGGCCTTTTTGGTTTGTACCAGATAAAAAATCCCACCGCTGGGACTGAACCCGGGTGCCGCCGAGTGCCTAACCACTCAGCTAACTAGGCCGCCAAAGGAAAGCAGAAGCATATACTAAAACACATTATATCACAGAAATAAGAGCTCTTGTTTGCTGTCGCTGAAGTGCAGCCATCTTTGTCCCTGGCCTACCCCCCCCCCCCCTCCAGCACCGTCTACCCTCGCCATATCCTCTTCCCACCCTCACATCCTCGTTAACATGAGACTGTCAGTAACTGAACAAGCAGGGACTGTTAGAGGCAAATATATTTTGTCTGCCCCGGGTAACTTTATGAGATTCTAAGCTCATGCAAGAGGCAGGGCGAGGGGAGAGAACTTCCAAGGGGAGAGAAATGTATGCTCTGTTTCAGTTCGCACTGGTTCATCTCGGATTCGCGTCTCGGTTTATTACTCTGGAGTTATCGTTCCTTTACTTGGAAAGTTATCGTTCTTTCGCTGTCCTTTTGTCAGATTATAAGATTATACTTGAATGGAGATCTCTAGAAACTGTGACCCATAAGTGGATTTCTTGATTCTCTTCGGCCTGTGAATAATTCCATTTCTAACTTTCTATATATCAAGAAAAAAAAATTTCCATTAAGGAAATTACAGGCGAGGCAGCGAATTTTTCAAAATTCGGAAATTCTCTGCAATGTTTATGGAAAGCATGGTAACGTTTACAAAAGTGTGGAAGATTAAGATTAAGAAGTGATGCAAGGTGGCCGAATTGGTTTCTTCTGTCCTCTCTCCGCTGCTATTACAGTCCTAAATACGAGATCTTAGCTCCCTATACCATCAGATTATCCTGGGACCTATCTAGAGGCAACTCCAGATGGGAAAAAAAAAGATATCGAAAATACTCGGCATCAAGTGGAATGAATTCAAGAACAATGCAGAGATAAGACAGATGACTGAACAACAACCAGTTTCATGGGTGATCAGGAAAAGGAGATGGACATATGTTGGTCACTTGATGAGAAAAAATGATCAGAGAATCCCAAAACAAGCTATCAAGTGGAACACAACAGGCCGAAGAAAAAGAGGCAGACCGCGTGAAACTCTGAAGAGGACATTATTAAGAGAGGCCAAATTAACAGGCATAAAATCCTTTGATGAGGTTGGAAGACTCGCCGAAGACAGGAAAAATTGGCAAACTACTTTGCGAGCCCTATGTGACGTTTAACGGCACCGGAAGGATATAAGATAAGATACCATCAGAATTGTAGCTCCTTATACTGTCGTTTCAAAGCTCTGAAGATCCTGATTATTTCTGCTATTTTCTCCAAGGTCTGAAGACCCTGAATATTTATACTGTAGTCTTCAAGCTCTGAAGATCCTGATTATTTCTACTATCTTCTCCAAGATCTCAAGAACCTGATTATTTCTACTATAGTCTTCAAGCTCTGAAGATCTTAATTATTTCTACTACAGTATTCAAGCTCTCAAGATGTTGATTATTTCTACTATAGTTTTCAAACTCTCAAAACCCTGATTATTTTTACTGTAGTCTTCAAGATCTCAAGACCCTGATTATTTCTACTATAGTCTTCAAGTTGTCAAGATCATGATTATTTCTACTATAATCTTCAAACTCTCAAAACCTTGATTATTTCTATTGTAGTCTTCAAGCTCTCAAGACCTTGATTATTTCTACTATAGTCTTCAAGCTCTGAAGATCTTGAATATTTCTAATGTAGTCTTCAAGCTCTCAAGACCCATATTATTTCTACTATAATCTTCAAACTCTCAATACCCTGATTATTTCTACTATAGTCTTCAAGCTCTCAAGACCCTGATTATTTCTACTATATTCTGCAAGCTATCAAGACTCTGATTATTTCTACTGTAGTCTTCAAGTTCTCCAGATCATGATTATTTCTACTATCATCTCTAAATTCTCAAGACCCTGATTATTTCAACTATCTTCTCCAAGCTCTGAAGATCATGATTATTTCAACTATCTTCTCCAAGCTCTGAAGATCCTGATTATTTCAACTATCTTCTCCAAGCTCCGAAGATCCTGATTATTTCAACTATCTTCTCCAAGCTCTGAAGATCCTGATTATTTCTACTGTAGTCTTCAAGCTCTCAAGACCCTGATTATTTCTACTGTAGTCTCCAAGGTCTTTAGATACTGATTATTTCTACTGTAGTCTCCAATCTCTGAAGATCCTGATTATTTCTGCTATGATCTTCAAGTACTGAAGATCCTAATTATTTCTGCTATAGTTTTCAAGCTCTGAAGATCTTGATTATTTCTACTGGCCACTCCAAATGTAACAATTCTCCAGCTCTAGAAGTAGCATTACTCTGACCCCCATATGTAACATTGCTCTTGTTCCAGATGTAACATTGCTCCAGATCCCAAACGTAATATCGATCCTGTCCCAGACGTAACCTCGCTCCAGTCCCAGACAAAAGAACTTAAGATAATGGGACAGCTTCTGATAGCCAAAGTGAGCACATGTTCTCTCATGTCTTTAGATGTCAAAGGTATGAGTCACACAGCGCGACACTAGAGAGAGGCATCTAAATAGCCAGTGGAAAGCTTTGATTTGCTCCGTCGCTGGACCGCTATTGGACGCTTATGGCTTATGTTCAGTAGGCGTGGTCAAACTTGCACTTGGTCACCCTATGAACGAACACCATAGACGAAATCACGTGGAAGCGACAAGTCTTCAAGAAGAACCTTTCTCTGTCAGATCGTCAGCTTTTTTTTTTTTTTTCCTTGAACTGATCAAAGAATGTCCTTACGAATGTACCCAACTATTGCATGGCAGAAAGCATGAAACATATGTCCAATGAATTACATAAGGGCAGTCCCCGAGTTACGAAAATCTGACTTACGTACAACCCGTAGTTACGAATAACCCATGTAAAGCTTCAGTCAGTCATTTGCATGTCCCTTGCGGAACTTTGCCTTTCTAACAGTAAAGCTTATTACATTAAAATTAGATTTACATACAAATGGGTCGTAATAACAGACGGGGGCTTCTTTTCTGCGTGCCAACACGCTGCGCGTCTACAGGTGCGCGTAGAAAGGTACGTTATGATATATATATATATATATATATATATATATATATATATATACATATATATGTATATATACGAATATAGTTAAGTTTGGAACTTGGATGATTAGCACTGCCCGTATACAAAGAAAAACGACAATATCGTTTTACCAGCGAGCATAGAATAAGAACGTCAACGATAAATGAAATAAAGTAAAATAAATAACAACAAAGAACCATAACTCCGATATGGAAGTTATACAAAATTGCACCACACACACACACAAAAAGGCGATATAATTCTCTCCCAATCCGACACCATGCTGTGTCTCAACATCATCACAGCATCGGCCGCAAAGAGCACGTTCTCCAAGTTCCAGGGAGATAGAGACAAGGCAAAGCTAAATATAAACTGCTGTCGTTTTTTTTTTTCAACCTTTGTTTTTGTTTAGAACAGAACTTAATTGGCTGGCGGGTCAAATCTATGAGCGAGGATTTCATAAAAATGGAAGAAATTTTGATTAGAGAGAGAAAGAGAGAGAGGGGAGGGGTGGGGGTGGGGGGGGGGAGAAGGTTAAAAAAGAAAAGAGAATAGGTTTAACAGAAACGGGGAAAGTTTAATGAAAAAAAGGATTTAACGGGACAAAAATATAACGCGGGTCACGGATTGCCGTAGTCCCCATGGTGGTGGAGTTTGCTAAAGAAGCATTGCACACCATCTACTTTTTAGCTGTACTCCGGGACTGAAAATACAGCCGCCATAACCCGCTCTCACGCCGATACGACGATGTGCCTCAACAAATTCACATCATCGGCTGCAACATTTCCAGGGAGATTGAAGAAAAAGAAGAAGAAGAGGAGGAGGGGAGGAAGGATAAAGAAGAAGAAGTAGAGGAAGAAGATTGTTAACTAGAGGAGAAGGTCTGGACAGACAGACAGACAGACAGATAGAATGAATGAATGAATAATCTTTATTTTTCAAGGGTAAAGAATTGGGCACGCAGGCCCGTCTTACATTCTGCCCTTTATAGATAGACAGACAGACAGACAGACAGACAGACAGACAGACAAACAGATAGACAGATAGATAGATAGATAGATAGATAGATAGATAGATAGATAGATAGATAGATAGATAGATAGATAGATAGATAGATAGATAGATAGAACATACTTTATTTTCAAAGGGTTAAGAATTGGTCAGGCAGGCCCGTCTGATATTCTACCCTTCATCATACAGCTTTCACTCAGTCACAGTCATTCAGCATTTGTTAATGAGCATAATAATCATGAAGACACATTAAATGTTTACATAATTAAATAATACATTTTTCTCATTTCCATACACTCCACACTCTGATTTATGCAGCAACATGAAATAAACTTGCATTCTTACATTCATTCAAAACTAACACATTTAAAGAAAAGGCAGTATTAAAAAAAATTACAACACTCAAGCATTTTAAACTACTTTAAACTATGCTTAGGGAGGCATATAGTCCATATCAAACAGATGTTGAAAAAGTTTAAAGTCATAAGAACGAATATTACTTATATGTTTTACATATGAATTGGTAGGGCATTCCAAAGGTGACAGCTGAGTAAGAGAAGCTTTTTTTTAAACATGTCAAGCCCTGGTTTTGGGAGAATACAATTGCTTAAGCGTTGACTGTGTTTTGGGTTGGATTTTAACAAAGACCACAGATAGGGTGGAGCATTGTGTGATAGAATTTTATGAATTAACCTGGCCTTGTTGAAAAGAAATCTCTTCTTGAGGGGTAGAGTATCAAGATGTTTGTCCTTATTTGTAACACGTGCTGCATGTTTGTCATCTATAAGCCTTACTGCTCGTTTTTGAAGTGAGTAAAGTCTTTTCATGTTTGACATGGAACAACCATCACAGACTGTGGAACAGTAGTCCAAGTGTGTTTGTATCTGTGATATGTGGTCTATTTTTCTGGTGTCAAGAAAATGTTTAATTTTAGTAAATTGGTAAACTTTTTGTGCAGTGAGTTTGATTAGATTGTCTATATGATGATTCCAGCTGAGGTGGTGGTCAATCATGAGACCTAGAGTTTTATGTTCAATAACTTTCTCTATCTGTGAAGTTCCAGCATGAGCTGTAGTGTTGTTGTTGATGAATTTGTTAATTTCTGTCTTGTTGTAATGAGCATGGATTTTGTTTTGCTGGTGTTTATGAGCATTCTGTTGTTATTGCTCCAGTTAATGAGACTGTTTATTTCAATTTGAAGAGTTGTCTTAAGGTTAATACAGTCATTGTCACTAGTGTAAACTGTGCAGTCATCAGCAAAGAGGTCACAAGATGATTTTTTTTAGATGAAGTGGAAGATCATTGATGTAGATGGTAAACAGGAGAGGACCAAGAACAGATCCCTGTGGAACACCATTATCAACCACAGATGAACTTGACTTAGAGTTTTTGAGGCAAACTACCTGCTGTCTGTTGGAAAGAAAAGATATAATAGATTTTCACAGACAGACAGTAGATAGATAGATATATAGACAGACAGACAGATAGATAGATAGATAGACAGACAGACAGACAGACAGATAGATAGATAGACAGACAGACAGACAGACAGACAGACAGACAGACAGACAGACAGACAGATAGATAGATAGATAGATAGATAGATAGATAGACAGACAGACAGACAGATAGATAGATAGATAGATAGATAGATAGATAGATAGACAGACAGACAGACAGATAGATAGATAGATAGATAGATAGATAGACAGACAGACAGACAGACAGATAGATAGATAGATAGATAGATAGATAGATAGATAGATAGATAGATAGATAGATAGATAGATAGATAGATAGATAGACAGACAGACAGACAGATAGATAGATAGATAGATAGACAGACAGACAGACAGACAGACAGATAGATAGATAGATAGATAGATAGATAGATAGATAGATAGATAGATAGATAGATAGATAGATAGATAGATGGCTGGGTGGGTGGGTGGGTGGATGGATAGATAGATAGATAGATAGATAGATAGATAGATAGATAGATAGATAGATACAGAATGCGAGACAAAACAACCACAAGACAGGAAAAGAAGGAGACAAACTTCCAGACAAGATGGCTAACTTATAGCCAGTCTGAGACGTGAAAACGATAAAGAGAGAAAGTGACTGACAGTGGCAGCATGAAAAATGAATTTGAAGGGGAAAAAATGGAGAAAGAAGAATAATTACAGGAAATGAAGGAAGAAATTAATTAAAGTGATTAGGAAACAAGATAAGGGGGGGGGGGGATTATAAAATAGATGGAAGAAAGAAAAGGCAAACAGAGTGGTCTTTCCCTGCTCTCAATTTCCTGGCCATCCTGCGTGTTAATGACGACCAGGAAGAAGAGATAATTGGCTGCGCGCGCACATTTCTGAAAGGTCCACCACGCCCACTTCCGTGCCTGTGTCAAAATCTGTGACTCGCGACCTCCAATACTTGAGCACAGCAAGAGAAGTGTCAGTATTTTCTGACTGCCACATTGTCTGCTGAGGACGGTGGCAAATTATCCGTTAAGCTCTGCAGACTTAAGTCTAAAAGCCCCGAAGAACATAGGGCCCGACCTCATGGAAAAAATGCTCTTATAGATTATTATTGCATGGCATCTTTTTTATACCAGGAGATGAATAATATAGGTCAGACGGGGCCCCCTACTAAGTTAAACCTACGAGAAATAGTAGGGGAAAGAATTTTAGATGCGAGAGAAAGAAACCTAGGACTCGAACCTCCGCACCCCGGCAGAGTCAAGAGAAGAAGTGTGTCTGGAGGTGTTAAAGATGGCCAGGTGGATATTGCGCTGTTTCTCTCGCGACTAGGCGGCTGCTCGCCCTACCAGAGTCCGCGGTTCGAGTCTTGGATCTAAAGTGCTCCATATACTATTGTTTGGGAAGCCAGTTACGCAATTCTGCGCTGTAATATTTTACTGTGGGAAGACTTCGGTGTTTCTCATTTGAAAAGAAAAGTGTACCTAAACTTAGCCTAGGGCCCTGGATGTTGCTCAGTATTTTATTAGGGGCCTGGATAGTGGGCGGTACTTTATTAGGGGCCTGGATAGTGATCAGTATTTTATTAGGGCGTGGATAGTGGTCAGTATTTTATTAGGGGCCTCGATGTTGGTCAGTATTTTATTAGGGGCCTGGATAGTGGTCAGTATTTTATTAGGGGCCTGGATAGTGGTCAATATTTTATTAGGGGCCTGGATAGTGGTCAGTATTTTATTAGGGGCCTCAATGTTGGTCAGTATTTTATTAGGGGCCTGGATAGTGGTTAGTATTTTATTAGGGGCCTGGATAGTGGTCAATATTTTATTAGGGGCCTGGATAGTGGTCAGTATTTTATTAGGGGCCTCAATGTTGGTCAGTATTTTATTAGGGGCCTGGATAATGGGCGGTATTTTATTAGAAGCCTGGATAGGGGTCAGTATTTTAATTACAGAGGAGTCGTAATGGAAATAACAAATACGAAGAAGAAGAAAGAAAGAAAGAAAAGAAACTTACAAAAAAAGAGACGGTATCGATTATTATCAGCGAGTGATGCGAATGAGAGCAGTCTAGTTATCTCTGGAAGATACTGGTGTGACAAGGTATCTATCGGGTACTGGGGTGACAAGGTATCTATCGGGTACTGGGGTGACATAGTATCTATCGGGTACTGGGGTGACAAGGTATCTATCGGGTACTGGGTTGACAAGGTATCTATCGGGTACTGGGGTGACAAGGTATCTATCGGGTACTGGGTTGACAAGATATCTATCGGGTACTGGGGTGACAGGTATCTATCGGGTACTGGGGTGACAGGTATCTATCGGGTACTGGGGTGACAGGTATCTATCGGGTACTGGGGTGACAAGGTGTTTATCGGGTACTGGGGTGGCATGGTATCTATCGGGTACTTGGGTGACCGACAGCTGACAGACTCGCATCAAAGATGGCGAATCATAGTCAATCAAGGCTCCGTCCCACCTCTCCATCGATACCCCCTTCCCCCCCCACCCCCCAGTAACAGGCCTAGCCTGGCTAACGGGGCAGGGAACGCCATATTTCCCCATGGTGGTGGAGTCTGCTAAAGAAGCACTGCACAACTTCCTGTGTGTGTGTGTTTTTTTTTTAGTAACTTAGTTGGCAGATCTCAACCTCCACCAGATATCGTCATGTGCCACATTGTCAGGGAAGGTCTGCTGCAAATGGGTCTCTTAACTTGTTCTGTCGTTGGCTTTCACGCTCCACCACCCTGGTCGTACTGAATTCTCTCTGCACTCATAAACGCGCGTTCATCCAAAGTATGCGTGGGCCAGTCTCTGGGCTTTAGACCAAGGGAAGAAAAGGGGCATATCTTGACTCTCTTTCTTAGAACGTTTGTATGTTTTGTTGTTGTTGTTGTTGTTTCGCTGACACAAGACACACATACCCGAGAAACATTCATACGCACGCAATTAGAGACACGAACCCCAGTTTATTTCGGACATACACCTGTACACCACAAACGTCTAGACTTAATTGCTTCCACGCAAACAAATCGGCCCACAAACTCCGGCCAATCGGGACAATTTATCTCTCTCTTCGGAAACCGAAGACATCGGTAGGATGTGTCCACAGCAAATATCCGACAATTACCGCGCGAAATTACCCCCACAATTACCGTTTAACCGACACACACACAAAAACAAAAAAAAAAACGGAAGACATCTGCAGGAAGTAATTGCTGAAACGGCATTTATATACTTCGTTGTAGGTTTCCGTAGCAAGTCTAATTTGTGCTTGTTTGCGCGACTTCGTTGGCAGAATATTGAATTTTTGTTTTTGTTTTTGTGTGTGAATCAGTTCTTTATGGCAAAATGAACGACTTCCCAGTGCATTGAAATTAAAGTAATATAATTTTAATATTGAAGGTTGGCTAGTAAAGGAGATTAAATAGAGAAAGTTGAAATATTTTGGACATATTAAACGTCATGAGAATTTAGGGAAGACAGTCTTGGAAGGGTACATAGTGGGAAAAAGAAAGAGAGGAAGACCAAGGCGAAGATGGCTGCAAGACATCGTTGATAATCTGCAAATGGACGCATCAGCAGCAGGCCATCTTGCTCACAACCGAGAGGCCTACAGGAGAGAGCTGTTAGGGAGACAAAGTTCCGCAATGGACATGCTTATGAATGAATGAATTTTGAGGGCAAATACTCCTAGATTTGTACTGGGGTGAAATCTTTGACATGAACGTCTCCAGCTTAATTTTTTTAACTTTAAAAAAAACTTTTATCAAGGTGAATGTTGGGTCGTGTGTCTTAGCCTAGGCTCCGAGCTGCCAACACGTTGGACTTGTTTTCTAAAACCAAACTTCTGTATAACCTTCATAAACTTTCGCCTCACTCACTCACTCACTCACTCACTCACTAACCAACTCACCCACGCACTCACTCACCGATCCACCCACTCACCCATCCACTCACCCACCCACCAACCGACCCACTCACTCACCCACCCACTCACCCACACACTCACTCACTCACTCACTCACTCACTCACTCACCCTCACTCACTCACTCACTCAATCACTCACTCACTCACTCACTCACTCACCCACGCACTCACTCACCCACTCACCCATCCACTCACCCACCCACTCACTCACCCACCCACTCACCTACACACTCACTCACTCACTCACTCACCCACTCACTCACTCACTCATTCACTCACTCACTCACTCACTCACTCACTCACCCACGCACTCACTCACTAACCAACTCACCCACGCACTCACTCACCGATCCACCCACTCACCCATCCACCAACCCACCCACCCACCAACCCACCCACTCACTCACACACCCACTCACCCACACACTCACTCACTCACCCACACACTCACTCACTCACCCACCCACTCACTCACTCACTAACCAACTCACCCACGCACTCACTCACCGATCCACCCACTCACCCATCCACCAACCCACCCACCCACCCACCCACCCACTCAGTCGCACACCCACTCACCCACACACTCACTCACTCACCCACTCACTCACTCACCCACTCACTCACTCACTCACCCATTCACTCACTCACACACTCACTCACTCACCCACTCACTCACTCACTCACTCACCCACTCACTCACTCACCCACTCACTCACTCACCCACCACTCACTCACTCACTAACCAACTCACCCACGCACTCACTCACCGATCCACCCACTCACCCATCCACCAACCCACCCACCCACTCAGTCGCACACCCACTCACCCACACACTCACTCACTCACTCACCCACTCACTCACTCACTCACTCACTCACTCACTCACTCACTCACCCACTCACTCACTCACTCACTCACTCACTCACCCACTCACTCACTCACTCACTCACTCACCCACTCACTCACTCACTCACCCATTCACTCACTCACACACTCACTCACTCACCCACTCACTCACTCACTCACCCACTCACTCACTCACCCACTCACTCACTCACCCACCACTCACTCACTCACCCACTCACTCACTCACTCACTCACACACTCACCCACTCACTCACACACGAATGAATTTATCTCTAAAACTGTCTTCTTGAGCCTGTACCACACTTAAGTCTTCCACGAACAAACATTTATCACTTCTATTCTCTCTTCTCCCCGTCCTCACGCTACAACATTCCCACAACTCGTCAGTCACTGGAAAACTTAAAGGAAAAAGAAAGAATACTCGAGGCAGGACGAAAGGGGGAAATTTTGGAATGATTAGCGCTTGACACGAAAGATAGCAAAATGACCTGACGACATGAAACGAGAAGTATGATCGCCAACGACCACCGCCACGGATTCATTGAACGAAGGAACCCATCTATTATACAAACATCACCTAGGGAACGTAGATCTACTTTAAGATCAGCTTTACACGATTGGTCTTTTAGGCATTCTTTTTTTTCTCTCTAAGAAACTCCAGGTCTCAAGTCTCTATTAGAAAAAATATGTTCCTTTTATTACATCAGAAGTCTTAATGTGTGGAACATTTTTAAAAAGTTTCAACGGTCAAGGCCTTTTCTACTACAAGTTTATAATACCCAGAACATTTACGCTACAAGTTTAAAATACCTAGCACATTTATGCTACAAGTTTATAATACCCAGCACATATATGTTGCATGTTTATAATACCTAGCACATTTATGTTGCAAGTTTATAATACTCAGCACATTTATGTTGCAAGTTTATAATACCTAGCACATTTATGTTGCAAGTTTATAATACCCAGCACATTTCTGCTGCAAGTTTAAAATACCCAACACATTTCTGCTACACGTTTATAATACCCAGCACATTTATGCTACAAGTTTAAAATACCCAACACATTTATGCTACAAGTTTAAAATACCCAACACATTTATGCTACAAGTTTAAAATACCCAACACATTTATGCTACACATTTATAATACTCAGCACATTTATGCTACACGTTTATAATACTCAGCACATTTATGCTACACGTTTATAATACTCAGCACATTTATGCTACGTATAATACCCCGCATATTTCTGCCACAATTTTATAATAACTAACACATTTCTGCTCAGTCAGTCATTTGCATGTCCATTGCGGAACTTTGCCTCCCTAACAGCTCTCTCCTGTAGGCCTCTCGGTTGTAAGCAAGATGCCCTGCTGCTGATGCATCCATTTGCAGATCATTAACAATGTCTTTCAGCCATCTTCGCCTTGGTCTTCCTCTCTTTCTTTTTCCCATTATGCATCCTTCTAAGACGGTCTTTTCTAGATTGTCATGACGTTTAGTGTGTCCAAAATATTTAAGTTTTCTCTCTTTAATCCTCTTTACTAGCCAGCCTTCTTCAATATTAAGTTCTTGTAGTATGGATATATTTGTTCTTTTTTGTGTCCATGATATTTGAAGAACTCTTCTGTAACATTTATATTCAAAAGCATTTATGTGTTTCTCAGCTGTTTTGTTAAGTGTCCAGGTCTCACAGGCATATGTTGCGATGGGAAAGATGCATACCCTTGAAATCTTATTTTTATAGTTCTGTCTGTTCCTCTCCACAGATTCTTTAGTTGTTTTACTTTCTGAAGAGCGATAGATGTCCTCCTTTTAATTTCCCTCATTGTATCTCCATTATTAGTTAGTAGTGATCCGAGATATTCAAAACTCTCCACTTCTTCCAGTTTTTCTTCTTCTTATATCCTTCTTATATCCTTCCCGTGCCGTTAGACGTCACATAGGGCTCGCAAAGTAGTTGGCCAATTTTTCCTGTCTTCGGCGAGTCTTTCAACCTCAACAAAGGATTTTATGCCTGTTAACTTGGCCTCTCTTAATAATGTCCTCTTCAGAGTTTCACGCGGTCTGCCCCTTTTTCTTCGGCCTGTTGTGTTCCACTTGATAGCTTGTTTTGGGATTCTCTGCTCATTTCTTCTCATCAAGTGACCAACATATGTCCATCTACTTTTCCTGATCACCCGTGAGACTGGTTGTTGTTCAGTCATCTGTCTTATTTCTGCATTGTTCTTGAATTCATTCCACTTGATGCCGAGTATTTTCCTTAGGCATTTGTTTTCAAAAGAGTCTAATTTCTTTTCTATTTCTTTAGTTGTTTTCCAGCTTTCGCATGCATAAATGAGGGTGGATATTACATTTGAATTGAATAGTCTTAACTTGGTTTTTGTGCTTATAACTTTTGAATTCCATATGTTCTCAAGATTCTTGAAGATTGATGCTGCTTTTGCAATTCTGATCCTAACTTCCTTTCTAGTGTCACCATCCTGGTCTATGTAGCTGCCAAGGTATGCAAATTGATTGACTTCTTCAATATCTGTCCCTTCTATGTGTATTTTTCCATTTTGATTGATGGGAATTTTCATTATTTTTGTTTTGTCCTTGTTAATTTCAAGTCCTATTTTGCTAGCCAGTGAAGATAGGCTATCTGTTTTTTCTTGCATGGAATTCACATTATTACTGATAAGAGTTATGTCATCAGCAAAATCAAGATCTTCTAGTTGGGTCCCATGTACCCAGTCAATACCTGTGTTACCTGTGCAGCATTTTTTCATTATGAAGTCTATTGTAATCCCAAAAAGTAAAGGAGACAGTATACATCCTTGTTTCACGCCTGTTTCAATCTGGAACCATTCACTCATCCCTTCTTCTGTCTTGACTGCACAACCATATCCATTGTATAAGTCCTTAATGATGTTGACAATTTTAGATGGTATTCCATATAGACATAAAATTCTCCATAATGAATCTCTGTGTATGCTATCAAATGCCTTCTTAAAATCTATGAGTTTTTCTTCATTGATACATATTTCAGCTGCCTTGTTTGTTTTGTCAGTTGTCATCACTTTAGTTTTCTTCACATTAAGATAGAGGTTTTGCTCTTCGCTGTTCTTACGAACTGACATAGTTAATATTTATCATTCCTTTTTGTGTTGTAGATAGTAATACTGTGCCATCAGCATATCTAATCTCTGGTATTTCATAACCTCCAATTGTTATGTCATTAATATTCTTTGTCTACATCTTTTCTAACATTCCTCATTATATTTTCAGTATACAAGTTAAATAAGTAAGGCGACAATATGCACCACTGATGGACCCCTTGTTTTATGTCAAACCAAGTTGTTGTTTCACCATTTATTCTTACTGCTGTCTGTTGGTCTAGATACAGGAGTGATATTAATTGTATCACATGTGTTTGAAATCCCCCTTTTCCCATTATTTTCCAAAGTTTCAAATGCCTTTGAATAGTCTGATACAAGTTTATACTGCACAGTACATGTTTTATACACGTTTGTAATACACAGCACATCTATCTGCAAGCTCATATCACAGAGCCATATCTCTGTTACAAGTTTATAATGCACAACACCCTTTTGCTACAAGTTTATAATACACAACACATTTATGTTACAAGTTTATAACACCCAGAACATCTCATCTAAAAGAAATAGGCAGTCATATCTCATCTACACGTTTGTAATATGGAGTCATGTCTCTGCTTCATGTTTATAATACTCAGTCATATCTCTGGTTCAAATTTATAATACGTAGTTATATCTCTGCTACAAATTTATAATGAACAGTCATATCTCTGGTTCAAGTTTATAATATGCAGTTACATCTCTGCTACAAATTTATAATGGACAATCATATCTCTGGTTCAAGTTCATAATACGCAGTTATATCTCTGCTACAAGTTTATAATATATAGCACAGTTATGCTTGAATAATGATGGAGAGAGAGAGAGAGAGAGAGAGAGAGAGAGTTACCCAGTTTTCCCATTACCAAATAAGGACAACAAAAGAGCTGCTAAATTAGAGCCAGGAAATAAAACAGACATTTCTTTACACTGTCATCAAGGCAGCAGACGAGACAAGGCAAACAGACAAGACAAACAGACAAGACAAAGACGAAACAGACAAGAAAAGATGCACAGATTCCGTTGTGGGCCATGAACTTCTTAGCACACCGTGTGTACTCACTCTGAGGTGCAACGGCCGTACTGAGGCAGACAACGAGCATAAAGCAGACTTGAGCTAGATAGTCCAGTTTCGCTTCTGTAGCAGACATTTTCTGAGGAAGACAATAAAAACACGAAATCAGTACCAGGAAAGTCTGCCTTTAACAAAAAAATGTGTTCTGTTCTATTGTTCTGTTCTTTTGTTGTAATATGTCCACTCTCTATGTTACACAGAAAAGTGAGTAATTTAAAAATGCTAGTACTTTTAAAGCCTGCATGTGTTTGTTCTGTTCTATTGTTCTTAATTTGTTCTATTATAGCAACCTCACAGCATCACTCTGTAGAACGTTACTTGTCTTGTCTTGTCCTATCTTGTCATGTCTTGTCTTGTCCTGTCCTGTCTTGTCTTATCTCTTCTTGTCTTGTCTTGTCCTGTCTTGTCTTATCCTGTGTTGTCTAATCCTGTCTTGTCCTGTTTTTTCTTGCCCTGCCTTGTCCTATCCTGTCTTGTCTTGTCCTATCTTGTCTTGTCCTGTCTTGTCTTGTCTTGTCTTGCCCTATCTTGTCTTGTCCTGTCTTGTTTTGTCTTGTCCTGTCCTGTCTTGTCTAATCCTGTCTTGTCCTGTTTTTTCTTGCCCTGTCTTGTCTTGTCCTATTTTGTCTTGTCTTGCCCTATCTTGTCTTGTCCTGTCTTGTCTTGTCTTGTCCTGTTTTGTCTTGTCCCGTCTTGTGCTATCTCCCTGCAACTGCGAGCTGGTGTTCTTTGCAGCCGATGCTGTGGAGGTGTTGAGGCACAGCATCGTATCGGGGTGGGAACGGGTTATGGCAGCTACTTTTTCTGTTCCGCAGCACTGAGATATGACATCTTTATGAGCAGTAACCGTAACTATTGAAAGAACAGTTTAGACTGGTCAGCTGTGTGTTTTACTGAAAAAGTGTGAGTGTAGCTAGCTTTCTCTTTACTGCTCAAGGTAAATATTCCAAGAATTGGAATCCACTAAACTGTTACTAAACTAAACTCAAAGTAACGGTGAAACACATATTCCTAACAAGTTCTTCTTCTTCTTATATTCTTCCCGTGCAGTTAAATGTCACATAGGGCTCGCAAGGTAGTTCGCCAATTTTTCTCAACAAGTTCACTTAATTATAATAGAGATGACCTTGACCCTAAGACTAATAATAACCAGCCTGTCATTCCACGACACAACACAAGAAATGAACATGCTGCCACAACAGAGTATCCACGTTATAGTTCCAAGAACAAAGAAAACTTTAATATGAGAATGGATGTGGATGGCGATATGAGGGATGGATTAAATCAAGAAATCAAACAATACCCAAGGAAAAAAAATACATAGTGCAAAGTGTCCCGGCAAAGAAGTTATCCTGCAATAGGAAAAAAATGTGACCCAAGACATGCTTGCAGGCTTCAGTTCGGATCACAGCGCAGTTCCAACACTTGGATCAATATCCCCCCCCCCCCCCCCAAAAAAAAAACAAAAAACATTGTGACACTTCCATCCTACAGTTCCATACTAAAGAGTAGGAGAACCTCTCCAGATATCACAAAAGTCAAAACGTATTAGAGAACCATACCTGACCAAGACCCTGTCCCACATCTCCGTGGTACCCCCCTGTAACAGGCCTAGCCTGGCTAAAGGGGCAGGGATCGCCAGTCCCCATGGTGGTGGAGTCTGCTAAAGAAGCAGCGCACACCACCCCTCCCCCCTCGCTTTTTAGCTGTACTCCGGGACTGAAACAGTAGCTGCCATAACCCCCTCCCACGCCGATACGACGTTGTGCCTCAACACCTCCACAGCATCGGCTGCAAAGAACACCAGCTCGCAGTTTCAGGGAGATAGTACAAGTCCAGTTACAAGTACAAGACAGATTGATAAACAGACAGACAGACAGATAGATAGACATAGATAGATAGATAGATAGATAGATAGATAGATAGATAGATAGATAGATAGATAGATAGATAGATAGATAGATAGATAGATAGATAGATAGATAGATAGATAGATAGACAGAAGGAGGAGGAAGAAGAAGAAGAAAGAAAGAGAGAACGAAAGAAAGAAAGAAAAAAAAGAGGAGGATCTTGCCGCTCTGACTACAACATTCTAACTTCTCTCATCTTCTTCCTCTTTTCCCCCACAAACTTAACTGATCACACCTGAGAGATAAATTAAAAAAAAAAAACAAAAGAAAAGCAGACTTTTATCGCAAGCCAGTTTGATCACACCAACAAAACCAAAACTAAGATGTCTTTTCTATCATTGAAGGAGTGTTAGATTATCACACAAACAAAGACGAAATAAAATAACCAGAGCAGATTAGACCTTACCTCCCCCCCCCCCTCCCAAAGCGAATGATTAATTATGAATGACCTAACATGACTGACAAATCACGAAACCTGTCATGACCACTTCACATAGAGGCCCATCTAGTTAGTTCTCCGACAGAGGGATATGGGCGGCCAGGCTTGGCCCTTCGGCCCCGATGTCACACTAGCACCGCCATCTTTATCACTATGTACACTTTTTGCCCCTTTATATATGTACGGAATGACGCAGTGGTGGATAAGCGTACGTGTGATGACTTATGTTGTAAGTAGTGACGGTTCAACATAAACAACATCCCTAAACAAGCGCAACACCTGACGTGGACTTTGTCCGTGATTCATGAACGACGACCCTCTACACTGAAGAACTAGTCCAAGCATGAGTCCAGTTCCAAGATCTCGCGATGTACGCGTGACAATTAATCACTTTCTCAGCACTCCCAAAGACAAATAGGGACTCCGTATACTTCCTTGCGTCCATCGTCTAGCTTTCACATAGCTGTTCTACCTCCAGAAGTCCCTGCCAACCAGCTCGTGACCAAGTTCAATAGCAACTCGGTCACATGACCAAATAAACATCGCTGACGTGGTCACGTGCTTAAACGTGTGTTGCAGTAAGCTATGGACAGCCATGACACACTTAGTAACCCGTATACCGCCATATCAGCTCTTAACGTTACATGCAATGTTTAAATATCACATTCAACTGTTCCTTAGTTTATTACAACTAAGCTTGTCTTATCTTGTTCTGTCTTGTATTATCTCCCTGTAACTGCGAGCTGTTGTTCTTTGCAGCCGAGGCTGTGGAGGTGTTGAGGTACATCATCGTATCGGCGTGGGAGTGGGTTCTGGCAGCTATTTTTTCAGTCCCGGAGTACAGCTAAAAACGTGGGGGGGGGGGGTGTGTGCAATGCTTCTTTAGCAGACTCCACCACCATGGGGACTATGACGATCCATGCCCTGTTAGCCAGGCTAGGCCTGTTATTAGGGGTATCAACCGGGAGGTGGGACAGGGTCTTGGTCAGCTATGGGTAGCTAACCCTGAGGCTAGCATATCAGCTATGGGTCGCTAATCCTGAGGCTAGCATATCAGTTATGGTTCGCTAACCCTGAGGCTAGCATATCAGCTATGGGTCGCTAATCCTGAGGCTAACATATCAGTTATGGTTCGCTAACCCTGAGGCTAGCATATCAGCTATGGGTCGCTAACCCTGAGGCTAGCATATCAGTTATGGTTCGCTAACCCTGAGGCTAGCATATCAGCTATGGGTCGCTAACCCTGAGGCTAACATATCAGCTATGGGTCGCTAACCCTGAGGCTAACATATCAGCTATGGGTCGCTAACCCTGAGGCTAGCATATCAGCTATGGGTCGCTAACCCTGAGGCTAACATATCAGCTATGGGTCGCTAACCCTGAGGCTAGCATATCAGCTATGGGTCGCTAACCCTGAGGCTAACATATCAGCTATAGGTCGCTGATTGCCTAATCGGGCATCATCTTCACCCCGCCCTCCCCCCAAAGTAAATTTGTAAAAATATATACAAAATCTGCCACATTACAAAGAAACGAAAGTACAGAACGTTCGGACAATAACTGTGCAGTAACACAGTATCGATTCCGGAATCGCAGTGAGATCTTAATGACTGCGGTGTCTAGCCACGTCTACCTGCGTACATTAGTGTGTTGAAGCCTGCTGCTGTGTAACATTCACTGCATTCAGTCTGTCTTTGTGTATTCAGTTGTGAAGCAGTGAAGCAGTTGTCGAAGCACAGGACGGGGGAATTGCTTAAATCAGTTTATTCGCTATGGTTCTTTCACTACAGGAGCGTATTTGTCTTGAGCACGTATTTCGAGAAAGCAGTACATACACTGATTTAGTGCGGGGGCAGTTTTTTGAAAAATTCACAGGAATGCCTGTACCGTATCGCAATGCAGTTTATAAACTTATTGAGAAATTTCGTGATTAAAAAAAACTCAAGTGTCAGATGCACACCATAGTGAGAGACCATCTAATCTTAACGAGGAGAAGTTATCGGACATTTATGACTCTATGCTTCGGAGTCCATAAAATGCTTTGCGTAAGTTGGCACAACAGGAAGGTATCGGCCTTACAGCAGGGCTTGGAACGGTCAGAAAAAATTTGAAAGTTTTCTCATATAAAGTAACCGCCGTCCAACATTTGCTGCGTGTGTATCATGAAAGACGGCTTCGTTACTGTGAATGGTTTACAAATTTCGCTCACATTAAAACTCCGGATATTCTTAATGTCAGGTTTTTTACAGAGCAGGCCTGGTTTCACTTCTCAGGTTATGCTGACACAGAAAATACGCGATCTTAAGTTTATCGAAATCGCCCACACGTAAGAAACATTTCACCAGCAGAACTAAGAAAAGTGTTTGCGAATAAAATTAAACGTGTCCAAGCTTGCACAGATGCACAATGATCTCTTTCAACATTTGTTATAAGCTATGTGTCTGATTAGCTTATAATCATTCATTTATTCATTTGCATGTCCCTTGCGGAACTTTGCCTCCCTAAGAGCTCTCCTGTAGGCCTCTCGGTTGTGAGCAAGATGGCCTGCTGCTGATGCATCCATTTGCAGATCATCAACGATGTCTTGCAGCCATTTTCGCATTGGTCTTCCTCTCTTTCTTTTTCCCATTATGTATCCTTCCAAGACGGTTTTCTCTAGATTATCATGATGTTTAATGTGTCCAAAATATTAAAGTTTTCTCTCTTTAATCCTCTTTACTAGCCATCCTTCTTCAATATTAAGTTCTTGTAGTATGGTTATATTTTTTATTCAGCACGTGTACTCAGTGTCTCCAGCCACGGCAGTTAGATGTGGCTAGATACATACCGCAGACATTAAGATATCACTGCGATACCGGAATCGATACTGGGTTAGTGCACAGTTACTTATGGAACACCCTGTAATAACTCAAGACGTAAAACAAACTGCATTCTTGAAACCTACCTCCCAATGGAGGCTACAGACAGCAAGACTTATACACAGACTTCGTGGTCCATGCCAAATCTGTCGGACTTTATGGTCATTACTGACCTTTCAGAGTAGACACACGCATGGACGGACAAACATGTCTCGCCCGGGGAGAAGTTCTACAGAATCTGTGCACAATTTATGGACATAAACGGATGGGTTCGGACACAAGAAGCGTATGTCTAAATAGAAAAGCACTCTAAATGTTTGTAGAAATGAAGAAACGAACACATTTAGCAAGCAGTTGATGATACGGCAGAAGGAGTTTTAGTGTTGGAGCGCAAAGAAAGGCAAATGTATATAAGATCTGATTTACACAGGCAAGGAGAGGGGATATAAGAGAAAATTATTTACTTTGGAGGAGATAAGAGAAATAACGACAGCGGCAAAACCGGTGCCGGTAATGAAGATAGACGGAGGTGTACGGTTCAGTTTTACGAAAAGATAGAGAGAGAGAGTGAGGACAGCGGGAAGGAACAAGAATGGCAGAAAATAAGACGAGTACATATAAATGAAAAACATACAACAATTGAATATTTCGACAAAGAGCCTTTTTCAGTGATCACGTACAAGAGCAATATACCAGATAAAAAATACGAAAAAATATATGAAAAATATTGGTCTACTCTCAGTAAGAAAGATTTTTGTACCATTTGTGATCTCCCCTTTATATCATTTCTCAACTAATCGCTGGCTTCAACTTTGTGTGCTACTTCGTCTATCTGGGCGGATTTTGTGCGAGAGAGTGTGAGAGACAGTGAAAGATAGTGGATGAGTGACAATGAGTTCATGAGTGAGAGAAAGAGCAAGAGACAATGAGTGAGAGAGAAAATGAGTGAGAGACTATGAGTGAATGAGCGAGAGTGAGTGAGAGAGAGAGAGAGAATGAATGATAAAAAGTGAGTGAGTGAGTGAGGGATTGAGTGAGTGAGTGAGTGAGAGAAAGTGAATGACTGAGTGATTGAGAGAGGCGAGAGAGAGAGAGAGTGAGTGAGAGAAAAAAATGAGAGAAAGTGAGCGAGAGAGAGAGAGAGAGAGTGAATGGCAGAGTGAGTGAGTAAGGTAAAGAGAATGAGAGAGAGAGAGAGCTTTATTTTTAAAGCGTGAAGAACTGGCAGGTAGACCTCTTGTGCCATTCCTCCTCTCCTCTCGATAACCGTTAACAAAACGTCAAGGCCAGCTCATTGCGTGCGAAGAAGGATATTCTCTAATCCGGAACGACACTCGGCAAGAACATCCCAGATCCCAGCGGACAAGTTCACTTGATATCAAGTACATACAGATCCGCTTACTGACCTTGCCATGATACATTCATATCATCAGAATCACAAATCTTGCATCAGTTCTGGCTGTTGGCTTCGTCAATTTCAAACACTGACGCAACTTTCAAGGGCCCCTCGATCTAGCGCTTATTCAAAGCTCATGTATTCTCTCCCCGTCTCCTACCCAGACACAGATTGAAAACCACACAGGGCCCCTAGGCTAAACTTAAAAAACAGGCCCCCCTTCGACCTACACTGATCATAACCTGATATGAAATGTAGGCGTATAAAACAATAATCTATATTTTTGCATTTTTATCATGATTCAGGGCCCCCTATCATTCAGAGGCCCCCCTCGGCTTAAGTCGTGTTCAGCGTAATGGCTAATCCACTACTTTTCCTAGCAACGTTTTAAGAAAATCCGACCAGTCTTCTTCATGATGCCTGAAGTTTGATGTCTGTCTGTTATATCGTCTGATTTTCTGTTCTTTATCATTTAACTTTCAGAGGGGGAACAGACAGACAAGACAGACAGAAAGACAGACAGACAGGCAGACAGACAGATAGACAGGCAGGCAGGCAGACAGGCAGGCAGATAGATAGATAGATAGATAGATAGATAGATAGATAGATAGATAGATAGATAGATAGATAGATAGATAGATAGATAGATAGATAGATAGATAGATAGATAGATAGATAGATAGATAGATAGATAGATAGATAGATAGATAGATAGATAGATAGATAGATAGTGTCTTTTATCCTTCAGATATCTTCCTGAAATATGAATAGCCACAGAAATGTGGAAAGTTAGGGCCTTCATGTATGAATTATGTGAGGAGGTGAAAGTTTGGTCAACAAGGTCTGATAGAGGGGACAAAAAAAAACTACAAACACAGGCATAATAAAGAAAGAAAGAAAGAAAGAAAGAAGGCAAAGAGAAAGGAAGACAGAGAAAAGAAAGACAGAAAGAAATAAGAAAAAGAAAGACATAAAAGATAGGAAAGATAGGAAAAAGAAAGAAAGAATAAATAAAAAGAAGAAAGGGAAAAAACAAAGAAAGAAAATATGTAACATAATGAATTTATTCAATTATTTACCTCCATTATCAGTCACGTAACGTCTGCAATTTATCATTAACAGTAGCGCGACCTCTATAATTTATCATCATTGTCACATTATTTCTACAATTTATCACAGTTATCTGTCACACAACTTGTACAATGTACCATCATCGATCACATGACCTACTCGGCGTTGTCGTCACGTGATTTCCAAAATTAACTCAGCTTTAGCGGCACGAAGGATCTAACAAATTCTACCTTTCACAGAATATAACAAAAAAGTCTAGTGCGTAGCTTCTTAAAACTCTGGTTCATGGACCCCTAAGGAGTCCACGGAAGGGTTTTTGGGGGTCCACGAAGCAGGATATGGATTGGCTTTTTAAAAAAAAATAAGCTGGACATCGTCACTTATTTTCTTTATATTTTAATAAGGGATATGCAGTTATGTTGTCAGCTGACAGCAATAATGGAAAAGCGAGGCATGCGAGGGCTTTAACAAAGTACCGAACATATGGAAAATTGATAATGAAAAGACGCTGGAGATGGATAGAATACACGCTTAGAAAGCCTACGATTAACGATGATGATGATGATGATGATGGGGCCCCAAACTTGTTCTGCTGCCGGAAAGGAAGTTCCACGATTTAAAATAAAGAAAGCTAATATCTAGTTCAGTTCCTTGGAACCATCTGTCCAGTTCATTTCTTAGTTCTACTAAAACTTGGTCGGCGCCTCATAAACGAGACACTGGAAGAGCGGCGGGTATCACAACAGCAACTGGACAGACCTCTGGCTCTCTCTCTCTCTTTTTCTCTCTCCATCTTTCTCTCTCTATTACTCTCTCTCATTCTCTGTTTCTCTCTCTCTATCTTTCTCTCTCTCTTTCTTTCTCTCTTCATCTCTCTCTCTTTCTCTCTTTCTTTCTCTCTCTCTCTTTCTCTATCTATCTTTATCTTTCTCTCTCTCTCTTTCTCTCTCTCTTTCACTCTCTATCTCTTTCTCTCTCTATCTTTCTCTCTCTCTCTTTCTCTCTCTCTTCCTCTCTCTCTTTCTCTCTCTTTCTCTCTATGTTTCTCTCTCTCTTTCCTTCTCTCTCTCTTTCTCTATATATCTTTCTCTCTCTCTTTCTCTCTCTCTTCCTTTCTCTCTCTTTCTCTCTCTTTCTTTCTCTCTCTCTATCTTTATCTTTCTCTCTCTCTTTCATTCTCTAACTCTTTCTCTCTCTATCTTTCTCTCTCTCTTTCTCTCTATGTTTCTCTCTCTCTTTCCCTCGCTCTCTCTTTCTCTATATATCTTTCTCTCTCTCTTTCTTTCTATCTTTCTCTCTTTCTCTCTCTGCGTGCCCAATTCTTTACCCTTTAAAAATAAAGATTATTCATTCATTCATTCATTCTCTCTCTCTCTCTCTCTCCATTTTGTGTACCTGTGCTTTCTCCACGTTCTGTATCGCCTTCTTGTTACTATATTATATACAGTCGAACTCGCTTAATGTCACATAGTCGGGACAGCACAAAAATATGGTGACATTAAGCGGAATTGACATTAAGCGAGGTCCATTACAAGAACTTTAACTGCAGCAGTATAAGGTGTCATTTGTTACATTAAACACATAACAAACAGCTAAAGCTATCGTTATCGGCCACAAAATGTACTAATCACAAAATACAGTAAATCTTAGTCATTAAATTACAGTAAATGTAACAATAAAATCAAGCAGCATTTGACTTTTCAGCAGAAACAGTAAAAAAAAAAAAAAAGATGGTGATTTTGCCTTGTGTAATGATAATTGGCCTATTAGCCAAAACAGTCATTTACGCCCACAATAGCGTTAAAAATGTCCTGGGTCACGTCAGGCATGTAAATGAACGAGCGCACAGTCTCGAATGCGCTGACAGATTGAACGTACGAAACAAGTTTGGTGGGCATCTGCTCCGTGATTGGCCCGCCGACATGGTCAGTGCTATTCTCGATGGTGCTGTCTACGACGAGCGAAAGTCTCGTTCTATTCTGTCTCGTTTTTTAACAAGTTTGGATGTATCTGAAACATCAGTTTCATATGTATCCGCAATATCCTTTCTCGTAACTTTCATCAGCTTGCTTTCAGAATATCCATTTTGGCGCTTTAATCCAGGTTAACACGCTTGTGTTTAGTTGCCATTATCTATCACAACGAGAACTAGAGAGAGAAGTTCCCAGCTGTATGATTCACAGTACACGTCTCGGGAATGACCAACTGTCAACTCGCGTTACCAAATTAACACCGCCCACGTCTTGATAAACAAGACAAACAGTGGCCGGAAGAAGCCAGTTTTTAATCACGAAAGGGTGGCCGTGGTAAGCCCTTTCATTCTCACCACCTGAGTTCTGATGCTTACATGTTCAAAAGGTTCAGGTGGCAGGTACTCGGTGATCAAACGACCGGCCCCTTTTTTGATGAGTCGCGAAGCTTTGTGAGATATTTATAGCTTGGACTCGCTCAGTTTGTGATACAAAGCGGAGTCTTTAACTCCACCGGGTGCAAAAATATTGTGATTGGTGCCAATAAGCGGGGTGATATTAACCGGAGTAGTAAAGTCCAGTAATTACTTACGGGAGTTGGCCGGGGGTACAATTTCCGCGACAATATCCCGGTTGTGACATAATGTGATGTGATATTAAGTGGATTCGACCGTATATTCTCCTCTCAATATATTCTATTTTTAGAAAGGTCCTGGGGTCCACCCAGACTCTAAACGTGGGCACCAGAGAAATCCGGGAAGGTAAATGCGGGCAGCAGTGATACTGACCACATCAGACTTTCTTGTGCCGAAGGTCGTGGAAAATATGGGCCTAACGCTGTGTGCCTTGTATGCTTTCCAATCTGGCACGTAAACGGGAAATTTTACCTTTTACCTTTATATTATCTTTACTTTTATATCCCTTTATCGTTTATTTGCTTGCATATCACTTTAGATTCTCTTTACTTTTATATCCCTTTATCGTTTATTTGCTTGCATATCACTTTATATCCTCTTTACTTTTATATCCCTTTATCGTCTCTTTGCTTGCATATCACTTTATATTATCTTTACTCTTATATCCTTCTATCGTCTCTTTGCTTGTATATCACTTTTATATTCTCTTTACTTTTATATCCCTTTATCGTCTCTTTGCTTGTATATCACTTTATATTATCTTTACTTTTATATCCCTTTTTCGTTTCTTTGCTTGAATATCATTGCATATTCTCTGTTTTAATATTGAAGAAGGCTGGCTAGTGAAGAGGATTAAAGAGAGAAAACTGAAATATTTTGGACACATTAAACGTCATGATAATTTAGAGAAGACCGTATTGGAAGGATACATAATGGGAAAAAGAAAAAGAGGAAGACCAAGACGAAGATGGCTGCAAGACATCGTTGACGATCTGGAAATGGATGCAACAGCAGCAGGCCATCTTGCTCACAACCGAGAGGCCTACAGGAGTGCTGTTTGGGAGGCAAAGTTCCGCAAGGGACATGCAAATGAATGAATTCTCTGTTTTTATATTCCGTATCATGTGTTTGTATTAATATTCAGATAACTTCTCCTTTGTTTTATATATTCCTGTATTTTATATTTCTCTTACCTTTTTATTTCTTTTCTTCCCCCGTTTTTATATCCCTATATAATCATTTTTAAAAAAAATCCCCGTAAGTTTTCTTTACGATTTTTAAGGGCATGCATCTTTCCCATCGCAACATATATATGCCTATGAGACCTGGACACTTAACACAACAGCTGAGAAACACATAATTGCCTTTGAATGTAAATGCCACAGAAGAGTTCTTCAAATATCATGGACACAAAAAAAGAACAAATATATCCATACTACAAGAACTTAATATTGAAGAAGGCTGGCTAGTAAAGAGGATTAAACAGAGAAAAATTACATATTTTAATCACATTAATGTCCATGAGAAGTTAGAGAAGACAGTCTTGGATGGATAAATAGTGGGAAAAAGAAAGAGAGGAAGACCAAGGCGAAGATGGCTGCAAGACATCGTTGATAATCTTTAAATGGACGCATCAGCAGCAGGACATCTTGCTCACAACCGAGAGGCCTACAGGAGAGGGCTGTTAGGGAGGCAAGGTTCCGCAAGGAACATGCTAATTACTGACTACTTGACTGACGTTATCTTTGTTTTATATCTGTAACTCTCTCTGTAACTCTCTCTCTCTCTCTCTCTCTCTCTCTCTCTCTCTCTTCATATTTTTCATACTCCTATATCTTTCACTTTGTTTTAATTCTTTATTTTTTCTGTTCTTGCTTTGTTTACTCAAACTTATATTTATGTCGTGAATTTTTTTCCCTTCCTCTTACATCTTTTGCCAATCGTTCCTGAAATGTGATCAACGACCTCTGCTCCTTTGACCCTATTCTTCTCTTGACCTGTTTAACCCTTTTTTTTTCGATTTAAAATTACTTCCCTTGGAGGTAACTCGGGTACATTCCTATTACGCTCTTGGGGAAATCAAATAGCCCCCCTTTTCTCCTACCCTGTATTCAAAGGCTAATTTAGATTGATGTACCCCCCAATGGTTACAATTTGTCCAAGCCAATTTAGTGCCTCAGGTGTCATTTGGTTAATTAATGAAAAGTTTGTGGGGGGAAACTTAATGAAATACTCCGGGGAAATTGCTGAAAAATAAACTTATCTTGTTAACGAAATGTGGCTGAATGGGAGGAGCATAACTGCTGGGCTTGGAGGCAAACTGGCGTCGGAGAAGGGCAGGGGATAGTGTGCTTGTCATTAAGGCGTAGGTTGGTGGTTCAGGTTCGGAGATTCTTCTGGAGGGTGGGGGAAGGGGTGTTGAGCAAAGCCAGACGATGACCACATCAGTTTGTAGTGTCTATGACAATAGGGGCATTAAGAGCATGTCTCTTAAGTGCGATAGTGGCATGGTTTGGCTACGTTTTGGTGAGAAACTACACATATCTACATTCTTCTTCTTCTTCTTTGTCTTCTTCTTCTTTGTCTTCTTCTTCTTCTTCTTGAACTCCCTAGAACTACAAGGTGGTTTTCTTTGCAGCCGGTACTGCGACGATGAGGCACAGCACCAAGGTTGTGGCCAACACTACGGAGTGCATGCACTGTGCTGAGATCTTATCTCACAGAACTTGTCTCATGTGTAGAGGCGATAACCCTTTGCCATTTTAGACATATCTATCTTCATGTTCTTGACGGCAAAGAATAGACTGTCATGTGACGTGTCCTTTCCGGAACGTTGTCCCTTTAGCTGCCTCCCTGAATTTAATGTGGTTTTGAGCAAGACCACCAACATCTCGAAATGGCATATTCCGACTTTCCGTGATGTCCTGGGTCCACCTGCGGCGAGGTCGTCCCTTTTCTATTTTGCCGGGGGCCCTGCCTTCTGCTACCAACCTCCCCAAACTGTTGTGTCTCTTGATGTGGCCGAAGTATCTCATCCTTCTAACTTTGACGATGTTTACAAGCCAGTTTTCTACGACACCTAATCTCATCATTACCTCTTTATTTGATTTTCTTTCTATCCATGATGCTCTAAGTGCCCTTCTGTAACATTTCATTTCAAATCCAGTTATTGTCTTTTCTAGTGATTTGTTATGTGTCCACATTTCACATCCGTATGTTGCCACTGGGAATATGTAAGCTGTTAGTAAACATAACTTTGTTTTCTTGTTGGTACGTTGCCACGTACTCTTCTTTTCCGCTAGTTTCTGTGATGCAGTTGTTAGTCTCCTTGTAATTTCCACTGTGCAGTTACCATTAATGACGATGATAGAGTCTACATATTAGAATTTATTGATATTTTCCGACACTTCATGGAAGAACTGACGGATAAATTAACCACAGAAAGATAAGAAATAGTGTAAACAAAGTGCTCCCAACTCTGAGAGCACTGCTCATTGACAACACACCACAATACAATACGGGAGAATCATGAATGACTGAGAAACAGCATAAAAGGGCGGTCATTTAAGAGTGCAGTCACAGTTTATTCATCTTACATTTTACATCCTTTCCGTGGCCGTTAAACGTCACATAGGGTTCGCCTGGTAGTTCACCAAGTTTTCCTGTTTTCAGCCAGCTTTTCAACCTCACCAAGGAATTTTATGCCTGCTAATTTGGCCTCTCTTAACAATGTCCTCTTTAGAGTTTCACGTGGTCGACCTCTTTTTTTTTTTTTTGGCATGTTGTGTTCAACTTGATAGCTTTACTTTGGGATTCTTTAACTGTTTCTTCTCATCACTTGGCCGATATATATCCATCTCCTTTTTCTGATGACCCATAAGACAGGTTGTTGTTCAGTCATGTGCCTTATCTCTGCATTGTTCTTGAATTCGTTCAACTTTATATCGAATATTTTCCTTAGGCATTTGTTTTCAAAAGAGTCTAATTTGTTGTCTATTTCTTTTGTTGTTTTCCAGCTTTTGCGTGCTTAAATGAGGGTGGATATTACATTTAAACTGAATAGCCTTAACTTCTTTTTTTGTGCTTATAACTTTTGAATGTCATATATTCTCAATATTCTTGAAAGTCAATGTTGCAAATGCAACTCTAATTCTAACTTCCTTTCTGGTCTATGTAGCTGCTGAGATATGCAAATTGGTTTACTTTTTCAACAGCTGTTCCTTTAACGTATATTTTCCCTTCTTGATTAACGAGAAGTTTCATTATTTTGTTTCCTTGTTAATTTCAAGTCCTATTTTACCAGCCGGTGAAGACAGGGTATCTGTTTTTTCTTGCACCGAGTTGACCCTTCATGTGATAAGTTATGTCATTTGTAAAATTCAATATCTTCCGATTGGGTCCCATGTAACCAATCAATGCTCGTTTTGCCTCTCTTGAATGTCCTTCACGCTGAAGTGAACTCCCCTTAATACCTTCCTCGCTTTAAAAAAAAATTTTTTTTCTAAAATTCACTTCTTTCACCGTGCATTTTTCAGCGTTTTGTATACCTTAACTATTTTTTCTATCACTCTTTTTTTTTGGGGGGGGAGGGGGGAGGAGCTGTTAAAAAATACGCCTTCCCATTCACGTCTTGTCATTGGCCCATTTTTCTTAATTATGCAGAAGAAATCTTTGAAAAAAAAAGAAAACATAAAAGGATTATAATGGCACGAGGTATTTGGCCATGTCCTGTAGGGGAATGTTGAATATTCTGGAATCGTTCTGAGGCTACAAGACGTAATCTGGGGATTAAAGATTTCTGATGTTTTAGCGTAGGGGAAAACTGTGGAACGGTGGGTGGTGGTGGTGGTGGTGGTGGTGGTGGTGGTGGTGGGAGGGGAGACAACAATGGAGAAAATAAGAGCAAAGGGGGGGGGGGTGGAGAAGATGTTGAAGTCCTGTAAGAAAGACTGCGAGTTTAAGGGTTCATATGGTTCTTTCCCATGGTTTGTTTTGTTAGTGTTTCTCTTTGATACTTTTGACAGCTAAGATGACCTGTGTCAGGCCGTGCAACTTGGCCAGCAGCAACGAAAGAGAAGAACACCTGGTCAGAAGGCTCATTTGACCGCACACCCGGTATCCATGGTTACAGACCACCCGGGTGTCCATGGTTACAGGCCACCCGGTGTCCATGGTTACAGGCCATCCGGTGTTCATGGTTACAGGCCACCAGTGTCCATGGTTACAGGCTGATGCGGTGCTGCAACTTGGTTGACGGGGGCAGAAATCTTTTACTTTCTTACAGAGGTGGAGCCTATGCGAAAGAGCTGTTTCTTAAGTTCTCTAAAAGGAAGTGAGAAAAAGTAATCGCAATGTGTTCTCTGCTGTAGATGATGATGCGGTTATTCCTAGAGATTCAACATGGTGTCAGCTGGGCAAGACGGTCTTTGTCCTTGATCTACAAGAAAAAAGAAGGTGACCGTCATCTACGTATTCTCGTCTGTCTATGTGTACCTGTCTGTCTATGTGTATCTGTCTGTCTATGTGTACCTGTCTGTCTATGTGTACCTGTCTGTCTATGTGTACCTGTCTGTCTATGTGTACCTGTCTGTCTATGGTGACTTGTCTGTCTATGTGCACCTGTCTGTCTGTGTGCACATGTCTGTCTATATGTACCTGTCCATCTGTGACTCTATGATACCTGTCTGTGTATGTGTCCCCCTCTGTCTACGAATCCCTGTTTGTCTTCGAAAATATCAATCTGTTTATGAATCACTGCCTGTCTATGACTCTTAGTCCGTCCATGAATCTCTATATGTCCATGAATCTCTGTCTATGAATCTCATTCTATCTATGAACATTTGTCTGTGAATATTGATCTGTCTAGGATTTCCTGTCTGTCTATGACATTGTAAGACATTATGTTTATGAATTTTATGTTTATGGAATTTCTGCCTGTGAATATTAGTCTGTCTAGAAATCCATGTCATGTCTATGAATTCCTGCCTTGTCTATGAAACTCCTTATTGATGGACAATGCCAACCAGCTTCAGGCCCGAATTCTGGTCTTTCAAACCTCATTGTAAGATATTCCATAATCTAAGTAAAGAAAGTCTGCTTTCTGTTGCTAAAATGTTTGTTTAATTTCCCTGTTCTAGGGAACAAAACTTCCTGCACCAGTACTGCTACCCAATGCCACAGAGGCTGATAGGAGACATGGTCTTTGCACTGATCATTATTTCTGAATTCTGTAAGGAGTTGAAGACGCCGTCCGAGATGGCGCCCAACGACTCACAGCAGACTAGCTACCGTCAGAGTTGGTGAACCACAGCTGATCAAGACCCTGCCCCACCTCCCTGTCGGTGCACCCGTCCCCACGAGAAACAGTCGTATTCCGTCACAAATGAGACAGTGTATTGTTATTGCCCCCACGGTGGTGGAGTCTGTTTAAGAAGTATTCACACCTCTCCTGTTTTTTAGATCCATTCAGAGTGCAGGCGGGTGGGGGGTGTATAATAACCCACTCATCATCCGATATGATGCTATGCTTCAAAATCTTCACCGCATCGCTACAAAGATCATCCGGATCGCAGTTAAAGAGATTGAGAGAGAGAGAGAGAGCAAGAAAGAGAGAGAGAAAGAGAAATTAAGAGAGAGAGCATGAGAGAAAACGAGAGAGAGAGAAAGAGGGAGAGAAGGAAAGAAAGAGAAAGAAAGAAAGAGAGAGAAGGAAAGAGACAGAGAGGGAGAAAGAAAGAGAGAGAGAGAGAGAGAAAGAACGAGAGAGAAAGAAAGAGAGAGAGAGAAAGAAAGAGAGAGAGAAAGAAGGAAAGATAGAAAGAAAGAAAAAGAAAGAGAGAGAGAGAAAGAAAGAGAAAGAGAGAGTGAGGGAAAGAAAGAGAAAGAGAAAGAAAGAAAGAGAGAGAGAAAGAAAGAAAGAGAGAGAAAGAAAAAGAGGGAGAGAAAGAGAGAGAGAAATATAGAGAGAGAAGGAAAGAGAGAGAAAGAAAGAGAGTAATAGAGAGAGAAGGAAAGAGACAGAGAGAGAAAGAGAGAGAGAGAAAGGAAAGGGAGAGAGAGAGAGAGAGAAAGAAAGTGACAGAGAGAGAGAGAAAGAAAGAGACAGAGAAAGAGAAAGAACAAGCTGAAGTCTGTAAAAAAAATACTCTAAAATTATCCTCTCCTCTCTCTCTCTCTTCTCTCTCTCTCTCTCTCTCCCCATGCCCTTCCTCTTTTTTCTCTTTTCGAAACGTGTAAGACATAATCTGTGAGTTTAATCTGTGTAATATAACGACCAATCAAACACCGTCTGACACATCGATTACAGAACAGCCAATGAATGCCTTCCGTTTGTTTAATTTTGTTGACAGCTGCTGGCATCCGGTGCAAACAGAATCCACAGATTCAGCTCTGACCTCGTCGATATCTTTCAATATGTTCTCTTCCCTCTTCCCTGCTATTTTGGCTCGTCTGTAGAAAAGCAGAATTTCCATCAATGAATTAAGAATTGAATTTTATCTCATCGATACGTCAAACGTTTCGTCCATGCTGTCATTTGTAATTATAAATCAAGGATATTATCTGCGGTCTGAATCGATTTCACAAGATAAAAATAGAATTATCTGTACGTGTCTGCAGATAAAAATTAATTGGCGAGGTTTGGGAAGGTTGCTTAAGAGGAATGACGAGACAGCCAAGAAAACAAATGAGGAGGTTCTAAGCGAGACTGGGGGAAAGAGAGAAATTATATCAAAGTTTAGAACACGACAGTCTAGATTTCGAGGACATGTTTTGAGACGAGGGATATTGGAACACATAGTGACAACAGGTAAACTGGGGGGAGGGGTAAAAGGACAGAGGAAGACAAAGAAGCAAGATACTTGATGGACTAAAAGTGTCGCACAAAGTGCATTCCAAGCATACATCTTTTTTTGAAAGAGCAAAGGATAGACGATTGTGGAAAGCAGTGACGGTGACTGGCAGAGAGAGAGACAGAGAGAGAGAGAGAGATAAAGAGAGATAGAGATAGAGAGATAAAGAGAGAGAGAGACAGAAGTTTGTTACACATCTGAAGTATAAGCTTGTGCGTGTGTGAGTAACTATATATTCGCGTACACAGATGAATGTTGTTTCTATTATGTGCCGCGAAGGACAGCGTTGGTGATCAGGAACAATTTTTTTATAAATAGGAAACTACGAGGCTTTGGTACGGTAAAGTAATAGAACAAATTTTGTAGGATTAGATCTCGAAAAAATCGTAGACAAAGCACTTTAGTGAGACGTGAGAGAAAGAAAAATCACAAGAAAATTACCTGGGATTCGAACACGGACTCCGGTAGGACGAGCAGTCGTCTAGCCACGAGAGAACAGCGTACTATCGACTTAGCCGACTAGCACCCCCCCAAAAAAAGGTGTTTTATTGACATAGTCTTTAGTTACTGTTCAGTAGACACGAGGGATCGTGACACCCGGAAAGAAACGAGGTCGTGACACAGAAATTCCGTAGCTTAGATTCAGTCTCTCTGGCAGGTACCAACTTTTTAGACAAACATACACACGGTCTCCTGCCATGTCTGGTGCATACTTGAACAACAGTAACAAACGAACGAATAGTTTTTACGTGAAGTTAGTTTCAGGTATAGTTTTAAGGAACAGTTACCGTTGGTGATAATTCTTCTCGACCCCTCGTATTTCAAATCAATTCAAGTGGCTTTCTTTTTTTTTTTCCATGCTACTCGGCCAGTCCACTGAGATATCTTTCCTGTTTTGGCCTTCATCTTCTCCATTTTCCATTGACATTCTGTAACTTGTCTTCTCACGATATCTGTGAATCATGATTTGACAAGGGAATGATGGGATTGCGATGGTTTTCCCTTTGCCTTCCGCTCGATTTACCCTTTACGGTTTTCTCTGCTAGCCTTTGTGTAAAGAGACTGGCCCGCAAGGCAACGGGCCAAGCTGTTTTGGTCTGCTGCTGTTTATTCAGATATTCCCAGCTGATGCCTGTACACAGATGTAAGGGAGAGAGTGAGGGGAGTGAGGGACTTGCGGGAGTGGTAATTAAGTAATTAAAATTCTTCCAATGGTACTAACATACTGTGACCCCCAACCTAATTTTGAAGAATGTCTGACCACAACAGTCCCGGATCCCGGATCCTTATTAGCCAACACTTCAGCCTAGAGATATCATGTCAACCCATATCAGCTGTATATAAATATATATTAACACCGTCCCAACTCATACTACAACTTTGCCATACATACCTATGGCGCGCCCAGCTCATACACTGTCATCCATGGGAAATCATCTCTAATAACCAAACTCATACACAACCAACCTAATTGAGTCCGGGGTGCTCGATAGGGTCATAGCCAGCAACCACGTATCACATATACTTAACAACATAATCAATGAAGGGCACAATAACACTGTATATACTTCAATATCAAGAACCAGCTACATCCACTTTACCACACGATGGCTCGCGCACCGAGACATATCCCGAACTGACTGGAAAATATCTTTGCAATAACATGTATGCTAAATAGTGTTCACAGCCTAATGTCCTGGCCGATGACAACAGGCTGTTTACAGTCTTTACACAGAGACCATTCCAACGTCCACCTCCCGATGGAAGGACTTGGTAGGACAGGATCCTCTTCAAAAGAGATAGATGTACGCGTTGTTTATGTACGGTGGGGTAGGGCAGAGACTCGGCACTCAAGGTGAAAGAGATAGGGTCAACGATTCACAGATTCACAGCTAACTGGCGAACAATAGATGACCAAGACCCTAGTCTGCCTCAGCATGGTATCCCAATTAACAGACAGCGGTCTCATCGAGTGAAAAGAGGGAAGAGGGGAAAAAGGGAAAAGTTGAGGTCGTAAAACTACACCATAGCGAAGAGGGTTGTGATGTACCGAAAGACAGCATAGGCTGGCTGCAGTCGGCAGCGCAGCGCCACGAACGCCATTTTGACGTCGAGCTCAGAAGTCGAAGCCTGGTGGAGCTAAATGACAATACCTTGCTATCGGTAAGCCTAGGAACACAGATCATTAGCTTTCCATGTTCTCTCTCCCTCCCTCTCTCTCTCCTTCTCCCTCTCTCTCTCCCTCCCTCTCTCTCTCCCTCTCTCCCTCCCTCTCTCTCCCTCCCTCTCTCCTACTCTCTCTCTCCCTCTCTCTCCTCCCTCTCCTCTCCCCCCTTCTCTCTCCCTCCCTCTCTCTCTCCCTCTCTCCCTGTCTGTCTCTCTCCCCTCTCTCTCCCTCCCTCTCTCCTACTCTCTCTCTCCCTCTCTCCCTCCCTCTCACTCTCTCCCTCTCTCTCTCTCCTTCTCACACTCTCTCTCCCTCCCTCTCTCTCCCTCTGTCTCTCCCTCTCTCACTCTCACTCTCTCTCCCTCTCTCTCTCTCTCCCTCTCTCTCTCTCTGTCTCTCCCTCTCACTCTCTCTCTCTCTCTTCTCAGAGTGCTGTATATGCCAACATCATATCTCTTAGGATCCTTCATGGCATGACAGACCACAGAAAGTATGGACTCATCCTTGACAGGCAAGCTCTCTAACTATCACGCCACCTAGAAGCCTGAAGTTATACGTTTAGTTTTATATTCTTGTTTCTTCATAACATAAAAACAAGGTAGCTGAAATATGTATCAATGAGGAAAAACTGAAAAAGAGGTGGGGAGTTTTTGAGGGAAATTAAAAGGAGGACATCGATCGCTCTTCAGAAAGTAAAACAACTAAAGAAGCTGTGGAGAAGAACAGACAGAACTACAAAAATATGATTTTTAAGGTCATGCATCTTTCCCATCGCAACATATGCCTGTGAGACCTGGACACTTAACAAAACAGCTGAGAAACACATAAATGCCTTCGAATGTAAATGCTACAGAAGAGTTTTTCAATTATCATGGACACAAAAAAGACAAATATATCCATACTACAAGAATTTAATGTTGAAGAAGGCTGGCTAGTAAAGAGGATTAATCAGAGAAAACTTAAATATATTGGACACATTAAACGTCATGATAATTTAGAGAAGACCGTCTTTGAAGGATACATAATGGGAAAAAGAAAGAGAGGAAGACCAAGGCGAAGATGGCTGCAAGACATCGTTGATGATCAGCAAATGGATGCATCAGCAGCAGGCCATCTTGCTCATAGCCGAGAGGCCTACAGGAAAGCTGTTAGCGAGGCAAAGTTCCGCAAAAGACAAGCAAGTGACTGATATAGGATAAAAAAAAATTGTGCAGTACATAATGAGGTAATTTTTAGTTGGACATGATATTCAAGTTAATTTTTTTTCGACTATTTTTCCGAGTAGGTTAGCGGGGTAGGGGTATCCCCTATCAAAGAAGAAGTAAGACGCCTCCTTACCTCCGTTAGTCTACGGGACACCCTTGGGCAAGGTGGAGTACCCGTATAGCCCCCCGATCAGGGTGACGTGAAGCCATGGGAGCAGGTGGTGGATGGAATGGGAGAGCAGCTGACAGATAATGTTGGTTATGGTCACCATTCTATGATGGTAGGCAGATGATCTCAATGTAGGGACAATGGCTACGATCACTGACTAGTACAGTCACTGCCCGGAAGGAAAGCAATGGTAAACTACCTTCTGGAAACATACCAAGAACCCAAGCAGCAATCATGGAAAGTCAAATAGGAAAAGATCTGGTGGTGAGTCCCCCAGGCCAGATAGATCTAATTTTAACACTGGGGAAGAGTGTGAGGCAGAGGTCGGTACTAGTAATTGTGATGACGGACAAAATCCTGACGGTGTTACCAAGGAAAACCCCTGCATCAAACTAAAAAGAAAAATAAGAGTAGGAACATGGAATGTAAGAAGTATGTATGAGGGAAAATATCAAGTAATAGTGACGAGATGAAAAGAACGCGGATACACATTTTGGGAATCTGCGAACATCGATGGAAAGGATCAGGACACTTTAAGAGCGAGAATGATAATATATTTATATTCTGGCGGAGAAGTAGGAGGAAAGAATGGAGTGGCTTTTTATTTGGACAAATCAACATCAAAAGCATTACTAGACTACAATCCAGTAAGTGATAGAATCCTAACAATCAGACTTAAGGGCATTCCTAGAAGTGTAACAGTCATCCAGGTATATGCACCTACATCAGCAGCAGAAGAAGATGAAGTAGAACATTTTTATAACACACTGCAGACGACAATGGACCAGGTACGGAAAAATGATATTGTATTTATAATGGGTGATTTTAATACAAAAATTGGTACAGAAAGAGCAGAAGATGAAGGACAAGTTGTAGGGAAATTTAACATAGGACACAGAAATGAGGCAGGTGACAATCTAATGGCGTTTTGTATGGAAAATGAGCTAATGATCGCTAACACACTTTTTAAACAACATCCAAGAAGACTTTACACATGGACATCACCTGATGGGAAAACCAGGAATCAAATAGATTACATTTTAGTGCAGAGAAGGTGGAGGTCAAGCATAACATCAGCAAAAACTTTACCAAGTGCTTATTGTGACACGGATCATGAGTTATTAATAGCAGACATGAAGATAAAGATAAAAAAGATAGTTATGGGATCAAGACCACTCCGCTTTGACCTTACAAATATACCAGAACAATACGGTATAGAAGTGAAGAACCGTTTCGAAATCCTGATGGCTGTACAGGAAGAGATGACACCAGATGAATTGGCTACGCAGGCCAAAGATATCTTAGTAACAACAGCTAAAGACATGGTTCCAGTAAAGAAAACACAAAAGAATAGATGGATCACAGCAGGTACACTAGAACTGATAAAACAATGTAGAGAAATGAAGACGCAATGGAGAGTGACAAACAACAACAAAGATAATAAAACTTTAACAAAAGAAGTACGAAGAAACATAAGAAAAGACAAAAAACAATACATACAAGACTGTTGTGAAAGAATAGAAGAACATCAGAGGTGTGGAAGAGATAGTGAAATGTTTAAAGAAATGAAGACATTGACGAGAAATGTCACACCTAAGCTAAATGTAATTTGTGATGAGATGGGGAATACCCTGACAGAGACAGAGGAAATTCTGGAAAGATGGAAGGAATATTGCAAAAGAATGTATGAAACAACCGACTGTGGAAGCAGAAATCAACAGTGTGAATTATTATTGGAGGAGAAAGAACCCGAGCCGACAATGGAAGAAGTTTTATGGGCAATAAAGAGTCTGAAAAATGGTAAATCACCAGGATGTGATGAGATAACCGCTGAATTTATTAAAGCAGGAGGAAAGGAGTGTGCAACAATCTATCATGCACTATGTAAAAAGATATGGCATTCAGGTATTTGGCCAAAAGAATGGAAAAGAACTGTATTCATACCACTGCCAAAAAAGGGTAACCTGAAATTATGCACCAACTACAGAACTGTTGCCCTGATTAGTCATGCCAGTAAAATTCTGTTAAAAATCATAATGGGTAGACTTCGAAAGAAAATAGAAGAAGAAGTCAATATGGTCCAAGCTGGCTTCAGGCAAGGAAGAGGATCAAGAGATCATATATTCAATCTAAGATTAATAATAGAGAAATGCAGGGAGTTTAATGTGAATCTATATTTATCCTTTATAGACTACTCAAAGGCATTTGATTGTGTACAACACCAGAAACTTTGGGAAATAATGGAAAAAATGGGATTTCCAACACATTTGATACAATTAACATCACTGCTGTATTTAGACCAACAAGCAGCAGTAAGAATAAATGGTGAAACAACAAGTTGGTTTGACATAAAACAAGGGGTCCGTCAGGGGTGCATATTGTCACCCTACTTATTTAACTTGTATACTGAAAATATAATGAGGAATGTTAGAGAAGATGTAGACAAAGAATATTACGATGCCATAACAGTTGGAGGTTATGAAATACCAGAGATTAGATATGCTGATGACACAGTATTGCTGTCCACAACACAAGAAGGAATGGAAAACTAATTATGTCAGTCCGCAAGAACAGCGAAGAGCAGAACCTCTATCTTAATGCAAAGAAAACTAAAGTGATGACAACTGACAAAACAAACAAGGCAACTGAAATATGTATCAGTGAGGAAAAACTGGAAGAAGTGGAGAGTTTTGAATATCTTGGATCACTACTAACTAATAATGGAGATACAATGCGGGAAATTAAAAGGAGGACATCTATTGCTCTTCAGAAAGTAAAACAAATAAAGAATCTGTGGAGAGGAGCAGACAGAACCACAAAAAAAGATTTTTAAGGGCATGCATCTTTCCCATCGCAACATATGCCTGTGAGACCTGGACACTTAACAAAACAGCTGAGAAGCACATAAATGCCTTTGAATGTAAATGCTATAGAAGTTCTCCAAAATCGTGGACACAAAAAAGAACAATATATCTATACTACAAGAGCTTAATATTGAAGAAGGCTGGCTAGTAAAGAGGATTAAAGAGAGAAAACTTAAATATTTTGGCCACATTAAACGTCATGATAATTTAGAGAAGACCGTATTGGAAGGATACATAATGGGAAAAAGAAAAAGAGGAAGACCGAAACGAAGATGGCTGCAAGACATCGTTGATGATCTGGAAATGGATGCAGCAGCAGCAGGCCATCTTGCTCACAACCGAGAGGCCTACAGGAGTGCTGTTTGGGAGGCAAAGTTCCGCAAGGGACATGCAAAGGAATGAATGAATTTTTCCGAGCAAACTTTTAAATTTTCCATGTTTTCTAAATTTAGACACTTAGTTTCCCCCATCCCCCCGCCCCCCTTAATTTCGCATTTGTTCTATTGTTTTCCTTCTACATACGCCCCTTTTCAAAGTTGAAGATAATTATTAAATTTTCTCTTTTGTTACCACTCGATTCTGCGTCCATGTTTTTGCATTCCTCTGTTCAGTTCTTCCATTATTGATCATATCTCATGACGTTTCTGCTCTGTGATCCGTTGCTTTTCCCCCTCGCCTACTTTTTATACCACTTGTATTCCTTTCTGGATTTCTCGCTTTTTAAAAAAATAACCACTCACCTTATTTTCGTTTTTCGCTGAATCAATTTCTTTTTAAAGTAATTAAGAAAAACATTTGAAAACACGTCCTCGAAGAGCAAAGCTTTGTAGAAAAGAATAAAATGAAAAAAAAATTACAAAAATTTCCATTGCCTATAAAGGGAGATATAAAAAGTGAGAAGCGCATTAGAAAATATAAACGAAATAAAACAACAACAAAAGGCAGGGGATAATGATTGACATTTAACCCTGCGAAGCCGAACCCGGGCCCTGTAAGACCGAGCCGTTATCTGGCTTAAGGATAAGCCTTTGTGTTATAGGCTTGCTCTTTAGGCCAATACAGGCTTTGTTTACCTCCCCCACCCCTCCTTTTTTCGGTATTTGTGCGTCTGTCATCATCATCATCATCATCATTATCATCATCGCACGTTGGTCTGTTTTCGATGTCTGCACCATCCATTGCCTTGCCTTGTCTTGTCTCTTTCCCCATATACCTTTCGGTGCTCAGGGCACCAAATCTCTCTCTCTCTCTCTCTCCTCTCTCTCTCTCTCTGAACCTTAAGTGCCCAGGGCACATGGGGCTTCTGCAAGGGTTTTCCACAAATGTCTGTCCTTTGCCTTTTTTTCTGCTCTTGCCCAGGTGAGCCCTATATTGCTCAACATCCTCTCTGTTTAAGTTAACCCGTTCGTGTCCTAGACTCGTCTAATGGGTTTGGGTGTTTAGTGCCAATATTTTCTTTCGCCCTTCCATATACTACGGGGTTACGTGGTTAGCAGTTCCAGTGATTAAGGGGTGGGGGGCCCAATCAGTTCATTGTTCTGGAGCCAGGAGTCTTTAAGACTTTGATTCAAAAAGGGCCAGTAATAGATGAAAACAAAACAGCTAATCAATGGAACAACGGATGGAAGAAAGAGAGGGGGAGAGAGAGGGAGAAAGAAAGAGAGAAAGAGAGGGAGGGAGAAAAAGGAGGAGAGGAAGAAGAGAGAGAAAAAGAAAAGGAGAGAGAAAGAGAGTGGAGAGGGAGAGAGAGGAAGAGAGAGAGAAAAAGAGATAGGAGGGAGAGAGAGAACGAAGGAGGAAAGAGAGAGGTAGAGGTAAGGAGAGAGAGAAAGAAAGAGAGGAAGAGAAAGGGAGAGAAAGAAGGGAAGAGAGAGAGAAAGGGAGGAAAAGAGGGAGAAAAATGTGAAAGAGAGGAAGAGAGAAAAAGAGAGATGAGGAAGGGAAGGAGAGAGAGAAGGAATGAATGAATGAATGAATGAATAATCTTTATTAGGAGAGGGAGGGAGAGATGGTTTTGAATCACCTTACAAGATTCCTCTCTAGAACCGTGATGATAACCAGCATCACTTCTGGCCGCCTTCACGTCCACTGCTCCGTGACTAGCCCCATTTCTTCAAGCAGGGTAACTTAGACCCCTATATATCCATAGACGAATAACACAATCATCCGTGCTTAAACGATAACATAGATAGCATATTTCCCTCCGTTCCTTGGCACCTTCCTGCGTGCTCAACGTACAAATTCCCGGATCCACTTGAACTCTACGTCTTGTCTCTTTTATACCAGGCCAGCTACTTGTCCGCTCGATGTTGCGCAACCATCGACCAGACTCGCGTTGACCCTGTGTTGCTGTTTTGGCATGAAAACTTGCTGTGAATGGCCTATTCCTGTCATGCACGGCAACAAGACACCATCAAAGAAGTGAAAGTATTTGCGCTAGGAAGTGGAAAACAAAAGGTTGCCATTTTATGCTATGGAGTCATATAGTGGATATGGTGTTAGTGTTCATATTTCCTTAACCTCTACATAAGAGGGCAATGCAGTCAGCATCATGCCTAGTCATAAATATCTTCCCCAGCTCCCAGAAGAAGTCAGGTACCCATTTCTACAGTCTGGGTAACTGGGGCACGTCCGGCAGGATTTGAACCAACAACCTTAGCCCGAGAGTCAACTGCGCCAGCCACTCCGCCAGCACATAAACAAAAAAAGTACAGTCCCGAAATAAAAGAGCCTTCCGCTCTATCTTATCCCATACTACAGCTCCCTCGTCCCGTCTTCCCGGGACATTTTCTTCTTTCCCTTTCATTTCACAGAAATTTTAAATATTATGAAAGTGTGAACATATAACAGTAAACACTTCCTCGCAACTTACCCATCCAGCCACCCACACAGAACATCACACACCCCCACACACACACACACACACACACACACAACACACACACACAATATGAAGGTCTCTCACACATCAGTGATAAAACTAATCCTATGGTCTCATTTGTGTTTAGAAAATAACAAGGCGGGAATCTATACATTGAGTCTAGTTAGGCATCGGCTACACAAGATTATTCCGGCGTAGATGTGCGCGCGTGTGTGTGTGGGTTTGCGCGCCCTTGTCTGCTCGACGTTTAGTTACTGTCTGGATCTTATTAGATTCTGATGAAGACAGCCTGTTCCAGCCAGAAGACAGCCTGTTCAGGCCAGAAAACAGCCTGTTCCAGCCAGAAGACAGCCTGTTTCAGCCAGAAGACAGCCTGTTTCAGCCAGAAGACAGCCTGTTCAAGGCAGAAGATGCCCTGTTCCAGCCAGAAGAAGCCTGTTCAGCCAGAAGACAGCCTGTTCAAGCTAGTTTCTGGTGCGTGTTTCTCTCCCTTTTTTAAAAACATTTCGTTTGGACCCATATTCTGAGGAAAAAGGAGGAGGGGATGTAGATGATGAGGAGGGGATGTCGACAAGGAGGAGGGGATGTAGATGAGGAGGAGGGGATATCGACAAAGAGGAGGGGATGTAGATGATGAGGAAGGGATGTCGACAAGGAGGAAGGGATGTAGATGAGGAAGAGAGGATGTTCAATTTTTTTCGTACCCAAGGACCTGAAGGAATCTATCTATCTATCTATCTATCTATCTATCTATCTATCTATCTATCTATCTATCTATCTATCTATCTATCTATCTATCTATCTATCTATCTATCTATCTATCTATCTGTCTGTCTGCCTGCTTGCTTATCTGCCTTTCTGTCTAATTCCCTGTCGGTCTGTCTATCTCGTTGTTTGTCTGTTAGCCTGCCTGCCTATCTGTCTTTCTAATTCCCTGCCTCCCTGGATGGTAATCATCCCCAGATCATGACATCACATTATCGTCATGGACTTCCCTCAGCGATCAGCCCTCGTGTTGAGTTGTACTCATACACATCACAGTTTTTTCGAGTGCAATGTCCTCTCTTTGTTTCTACGGAACTCACGATTTAAAGGGTGTGTGTGTGTGGGGGGGGGGGGGGGGGGGGACTGAGCGGACAAAGTCGGTGCAGAAAGTGGGAAGACACTTCCCCATATTGATTCTCCAAACGAAGCAGAAATCACACCACCCGCCGGCTTGAAAGGTGTGCTGTAAGACAAGAAATAACCAGTACTGTGAAATATCGGCGTTTTTTTTCTTTTCTTTTTTGTCTTTTTTCCCGGGTGTCAGATTTGTCCGGCTGCCTTACTGCCCAGAGCTGAACTGGTTTGTGTCTAATTATTCGGTGTCTAGTGTCCGTCTGTCATCCATTATTTGTTGCTTTGCAGGATAGTGTTTGGGAGATCTGTCTTCCCACAGAGAGTCATATTTTCCTGTGGTAGAAAGGTACATTTACTTATAGTAGAGAGGTAGTTTACCTGTATTAGACAGGTATATTTACCCGTGTAAAAAGGTATATTTATTTTAAAAGGTATATTGACCTGTAATAGAAAGATATATTTACATGTAGTAAAAAAGGTATACTTATCTGTAGTATATTTACACGTGACAGAAACGTATATTTACCAGTAGCAGAAAGGTATTTTTACCTGTAGTAAAAAAAATATGAGGCTGTTGTAACAGAAGGTATATTTACCTGTTGTAACAAAGGTATATTTACTCGCAAAAAAATAAACAGAACCCCAAAAGAAACAAAAATGTCCCTCAGTGGAATCACACAGGATACGTAAACACTGGACCAGTTCCAGGCAAACCAGGTGCCTAACTCCCCCCTTCCCCCCCCCGCCAAAAAAATGGGACATTCTTCCGTTTCGTCTGACAGATATAGATTCCGGGTCATTTATACTGCCACAAGATGTCAGTCAGAGATGATTTTCGCTTTGAGAAAGTGGAATTAAAAGTCTAGAGACTTTAGAACATGAGTATCCGGTCTTACAGATCTATATAGCCAAACTGAGTGTGGGAGTGGGTCAGAGGTAGAAGTTACAAGGCTACTACACACACACAAACTTGAGAAAAGCTGGTATTTAGTAGTAGTACATCTCGCAGTTGTATCTTCCTTTTCAGTATCTTCAGCAGACTCTTCAAACAGTCGATAAACTATCCTCAGTAAATTCTTCAAACAATCCATGAACTATCTTCAACACACTTTTCAAACAGTCCATGAAATATCTTCAAAAGGGTCTTCAAACAGTCCATTAACTATCTTCAATAGATTCTTCAAACAGTCCATGAACATATCTTCAACAGACACTTCAAACAGTCAATGAACTATCTTCAACAGATTCTTCAAACAGTCCATGAACTATCTTCAACAAACTCTTCAAACAGTCCATCAACTATCTTCAACAAACTTATCAAACAGTCCATGAACTATCTTCAACAAACTCTTCAAACAGTCCATGAACTATCTTCAACAAACTCTTCAAACAGTTCAAGAAATATCTTCAACAAACTCTTCACACAGTCCAATAAATATCTTCAACAAACTCTTCAAACAGTTCCAGAAATATCTTGAACAAACTCTTCACACAGTCCAATAAATATCTTCAATAAACTCTTCAAACAGTTCAAGAAATATCTTGAACAAACTCTTCACACAGTCCGTGAACTATCTTGAACAAACTCTTCAAACAGTCCAACTCATGCTCACCCGTCGTTTTAGTTACTGACTTATTTTATCCTTCCTCTTGTAAACTTAGTTATTTTATCTTTCCTCTTGTAAACTTACTTATTTTATCTTTCCTCTTGTAAACTTACTTATTTTATCTTTCCTCTTGTAAACTTATTTATTTTATCTTTTCTCTTGGAAACTTACTTATTTTATCTTTCCTCTTGTAAACTTAGTTATTTTATCTTTCCTCTTGTAAACTTAGTTATTTTATCCTTCCTCTTGTAAACTTAGTTATTTTATCTTTCCTCTTGTAAACTTAGTTATTTTATCTTTCCTCTTGGAAACTTACTTATTTTATCTTACCTCTTGTAAACTTACTTATTTTATCTTTCCTCTTGGAAACTTACTTATTTTATTTTTCCTCTTGTAAACTTACTTATTTTATCATTACTCCTGTAAACTTACTTATTTTATCATTACTCCTGTAAACTTACTTATTTTATCATTACTAGCAGCAAGGGGCAGAACCAGAGGGCCTCATCAAAATGGACAAACCGGGCCAGTACAAATCCATCAAGCAACATGTCGACGAACAAATGCAAAAGCAACTTCCTCCAAAGCATCTACCACATCCTAATTCAATTCATTACACGTAGCCAAGGACAATGGCTGCAAACCACGACTAAATTCCAGATGACAATCAACACAACACTGGAGTCATCGCCCTAAAAACGCTGAAGGAAGTCCTGATGTCAAGGACTGAACGCGTATGGGCATACCCCGAGTGTATATGAAGCCGCACCCCAGGGCCAGAAAGAGAGCTAGCACCCCCCCCCCCCCCCCCCCCACTTTTTTTTTTACAGTTACACTTACAGTATAGATAGTCTCGGTGATGTTCAAGCCGGAATTCGTGAATGTTTCTACAACTCCGTCTACTCATCTTTTCTGGGAGTCTCTTTCTCGTGACCCGTGTCCTGTAATTCTGTAGTTGAAGGCCCTCGAGCCTGGTTGTATTTGCGTTATTCTCATTAAGTGGCCAAAGCGCTTAAGTCTTTGTTTCTCCATATGTTGCAGGCGTGATTTAGGAAGGAAGCAGAGAATAATTCCAAGAACAGGGATGACTGGAGAGCCTTTATCCATGGCCTATGGTCCCAAGGAAGTAAAAGGCGATGATGATGATGATGGTGTAGTTTTTTATGTCGTAATTTCTTATCTTGTCCTTCCTAGTGACGTTTTCTGCTTTTTTCTTAGGCATCTTATTTCGCATGTAGATGTTTTATTTTGCTGTGTCTTGATTAGTGCTCTTGTTTATCACTGGTGGCACAACGCTAGTATAAATATGTTGTTAATTAGTTGTCTCTTGGATCGAGTGGTATGTTAGTGTGAGAAAGTAGCGGGGATAGCTGGCATGTAATGTAATGTTATAACATCACCCAGTCAAAATCCAGTCTCCAGTTTATGGCATCACCAACTGTAAATCCCACCTACAGTTTAGGGCATCACCCTTTAAAATCTGGCCTCCAGTTTTGCGCACCGCCGTCTAAATCCAGCCTCCAGTTTAGGGCATCAAAAGGCCACGAGGGTCAGAGATAACGCATAACTACAAAACTATTAAGCAGCAAGAGCACTGAATGTAGATGATCTTAAACTGAATGCTCTTACTACAGTTTTCTTTGCCTAGTTATTTGTTAATGTGCAATAGATAGCGAGAGTAACTTTGAAGCCTGTGTGTAATTATTTCCCGTATTGAATGTATTGATGAAAGTGAAACTTACTGGGCTTATTATTTCAATTTTTAATCACTTTCGTTACAGGAGTGATGTATTTCTTCCCACGGACGTAGAACGCCTGGAAAAGTATGAAAGTTCTGTGATAAAAAAAAAAAGGGCAGGATGTTAGATGGGCCTGCATGCCCAGTTCTTCACCTTTTGCAACTAAAGCTCAGTTCAGTTCTTTGCCTCCCTCCATATCTTCTTTCACATATTTTCTTTCATTGAGAACTGAGAAGATTACTAAAGAGATCAAAGGACGAAGATAGAATTGGCTGGGCCACATATTACGAATGTGAAAAAAAAAACTTAGGCCCCCCCCCCACCATATATAACCTTGACCTGGACACGTCAAGGAAAAACAGAAAGAGGGGCCAGGCCATTGGGGGCATGGAGACACATAATAAGGAAGAAACTGTTGTTGTTGTTGTTGTTCGTCCATCGTCTTCAATGATGACCACAGCTTCATCTTTGTTCAGATAGTGTGAGGTGTGCCTCCGTGCGTGACCAACTAGCCCCTATACGAGCTATAAAAGTTTTGCCACACACGGAACATGCATGTCCAGATTCAGCTGTGGATGCCTGTGCTACCTTGGCTTTTCGCATTGTTTGTGCTGGGCACTTTCAATTCTTGAGTGCTCTTCTATCTTGCCACCCAGGGTGGTTATAGCCCTCCATGCTGAAACTACAAGAAGAAACTAAAGGAAACGAGAAAGACATGGTTTGAGGTATCCCGAGTAATCAAGACAGGATTGGCTGGGGAGCTTTTGTTGATACCTTATGCTCTATTTAGAGTACAGAGGACTGATGATGATGGTGATGTGTTCCGAACTGCAGTAGAAATTGCTCCAAATTGTGTAACGTTCATCCGGACAAACGAAAAAAAAAGGAACTTTACCTCGGTACAACTCAAAAGAAAGCAATGGACTGGCATTATATATATATATACTTCGACATTGTAGACAAAGTCGACAATAGCCATTGAAAGTAGAGAATAGGTTCATTGTGCTACCGTTGCAATGGTTCTTCAGTTACCGTCCATCACTGAAACAGCATATGTAAGATGGGGAGATAATTATTGTCCAATTACCGTCAAAACTGACATACCGCTTTCAAAAAACACATACAAATCACACAATGAGCTAAAGAAAAAACACACACGAACCGCTTGAACTCAACATTACACTGGACTTAATGAATCCACTAGCGTTGTAGCTACAATTTTTTTTTGTTGTTGTTGAAATATCGATTCTTCTTGAGTTTATTTTATTTTGATCCGGACGATGCCCGAAATGAAATTGATTTCTTTAATTAGGCAAAATTGCATCTGGCACGATCGATTATTCAGGGTTTGCGTACTCGATTCTCGTAACTTCCCACGTTTTGAGAACGAAGTATCTGGAGAGATTTGTGCCAGGACAAAGGCAAATCAAATTAAATATTTCAGCGTGACTGCCCCCAGGCAAAAATTTTAAATCTGCTCAAAATTATCAAGTTAAAAACACGTTTTTTCCCCCGAAGTTTGAACGCAAAAACAAAGCATGGAATGTGAAAGTTATTGAATGAAATATTCATATGAAGTGAAATAAAAGTTGCTTTATAATCCTTTCACCTTTTGTGCCCATTTGTGAATGTGTTCACCTTCAAAGACTCGAAGATACGGCGGCGACGATGACGTGAATGACAAAGACACCAGGGCATGTGTTTGTCACCATCCAATCTTAACTCCATAGCCGTGCTACCAATCATCAAGCTGTTGTGGTTCTATTGGCTGGCCATGGGGTAAAGACGAACACCTTGCTTCATTGTGGAGGGAGCCTTGTTAGAAACGGGCTTACGTTCCCTTTTATATCGCCCCGCCTACAATATAGTGTCCCGTTTCTGCCCACTGACTCAGTCTAAAACTTGGGGGGGGGGGGCGAGTTGTCTTTGCTTTGTGATACAAGATATTGGATGCGGGACTTCAATGTTACTTTCTGTTTCCTACAGCCATTCTTTGCTGTGCAATAAGGCCTTTCACCGCAGGCAAATATTCTCGTCTCTACAGGCTGTTCTCCGTGAAAACTATTGTGCCAGGTACTAGTTTATATGAATGGATCGACTGGAAAGCAACCCCACACAGCCTTCAGATGCGAAGGCAACTCACTATCGACTAGTCTACTCACGTGATATTATGGTAGAAAACAAGACTTCCGAGAGAAATCTGTATGACGCAAAACCTACTCCCCCTCCCCCACCCCATCGGGTTCTCTTATCCTGTTCAATAGCCACTCTGCTTTTATCCAGTATGGCCCTCCTATCCCCCATGAAGCTCTCCGGGCCCTTCTTTAAAGGGGAAATCTTTGGGCCTCGGCGCGACGTACTAGTATGACAGCCCCTCTCTTTGGTTCTAGGTACAAGATCCAACAACAACAACAACAACAACAACAACAAAAAGTAGTGTCTACTATGAGCTTCAAATTGCAACTTTTTGGGTGGAAGAAGCAAACATAAAACTGCACATACCTCTGTACTAACACTGTTTGCATACATTCAATTAATCAATACATAGTCACGCTGTTTGCATATATCCAGTCAGTACATGGGCCACGTTATCTACCAATGAATTCTCTACACTGTTTGATCGGCGCCCACTTGGTCCCTGCTGGAAAGATTTGGCAAACATCCACGGATAGGAAATTTCAATCAGGGATTTTAAGGTTAAAAATAGAACCGCTTTATAGCTTTAACTCATATTTATGCTTCCGGAACAAGAGATAAACTGCGGTTAATCTTTATCACTGAGTTCTGTCTCAGCCTACTTTATTGTTCGGCAGAGAAGGGCTCAGTTTGACAGCAGTTTGAAGCTGCAGATGCAGGAGTGGCAACAACATCATCAGCAACAACATCCTCAAAAAAAAAACAGCAGCAACAAGAACAACAAAATCATGAACATCAACAACAGTAACAACAATAACAACACCAACATTAAAAAAAAACACCAGAAATATCAACAGCATCAGAAACAGCAGCAAAACGTCACAGCGGCAGCCACAGCTATATCAAGAACAGTAGCAACAGCAATAGTAACAACAACAACAACAACAACAAAACAGCTACAGCTACATCAAGAACAGCAACCGGTCACAACACCAGCACCAAAGAACAGCAAGTAGAACAATCCAGGCAGCGAAAGTAGCAACAACAGCAGAAGTTCAACACCAGCCTCGCCAACAACAGTAGAAACAAAAGCTGCAGCAACAAAAAGAGTAGCAACAATAACAGCAGAAACACCAAAAAAAAAAAAAAACAACAACAACACAGCAGCAATAAAAATACCAGCAGTAATAATAGCAACAGCTGAAAAAAAAGTAAAATTCCCGTTTCCATGCCAATAAGGTATATTGGGGATACTGTGGTAGTCCCGTATTTTCCAAGACCTTCGGCACATGAAAATGTAATGTGGTCAGTATCACGTCTGGCAGCATTTACCTTCCCAGAATTCTCTGGTACCCATTTTTTAGAGGCTGGGTGCATCCGGGGGCCTTTTTGGTGTGGCGGCAACCAAAAATAAACAAAACAAACAAACCCCACTACTAGGACTTGAACCCGGTACCACCTGATTAGTAAACCGAGTGCCTACCCACTCTGCTAAACAGGCAGCACAATATTAACAGTAACAACAGGAATAAGAAAATTAACATGATTTGTAACTAACCGACGGGGTCCAGCATCGTTTCTTCATTCATACTTTCATTTCATTCGCCGTACCATACTGCTATCCACACAGCTACCTATACTGCTAGCCATGCTGCTACACATACAGCTACCCATACTGCTACCCTTACAGCAGTCCATACAGCAACACATACTGCAACACATACTGCTACCTATACAGCTACCCATACTGCTACCCTTTCAGCAGTCCATACAGCAACACATACTGCTACCTATACAGCTACCCATACAGCTACCCTTACAGCAGTCCATACAGCAACACATACTGCAACACATACTGCTACCTATACAGCTACCCATACTGCTACCCTTACAGCAGTCCATACAGCAACACATACTGCAACACATACTGCTACCTATACAGCTACCCATACAGCTACCCATACAGCAGTCCATACAGCAACACATACTGCAACACATATCGCTACACATACAGCTACCCATACAGCAACCAATACTGGTACCCATACTGCTACACATACAGCTACCCATACTGCTACCCATACAGCAGTCCATACAGCAACCCAAACTGCTACCCTACATAATCTCCGTTTGTTTGTTTGGTTTTTTTTTGCTTGATTATATTCTAAAAGATAAATTCTATTGTTTATAATTGTAGAAGTGCTTTTTTTTAATCATAAATAAACTCATCAAAGCAAACAGGCAGCTGAAATATATATCAATGGAGAAAAACTGGAAGAAGTGGAGAGTTTTGAATATCTTGGATCACTACTAACTAATAATGGAGATACAATGAGGGAAATTAAAAGGAGGACATCTATCGCTCTTCAGAAAGTAAAACAACTAAAGAATCTGTGGAGAGGAGCAGACAGAACTACAAAAATAAGATTTTTAAGGGCATGCATCTTTCCCATCGCAACATATGCCTGTGAGACCTGGACATTTAACAAAACAGCTGAGAAACACATAAATGCCTTTGAATGTAAATGCTACAGAAGAATTCTCCAAATATCGTGGACACAAAAAAGAACAAATATATCTATACTACAAGAGCCTAATATTGAAGAAGGCTGGCTAATAAAGAGGATTAAAGAGAGAAAACTTAAAAAGAGAAGAAGACCAAAAGGAAGATGACTGCAAGACATCGTTGACGATCTGCAAATGGATGCAGCAGCGGCAGGCCATCTTGCTCACAACCGAGAGGCCTACAGGAGTGCTGTTAGGAAGGCAAAGCTCGGCAAGAGACATGCAAATGAATGAATGAATGAATGAAACAAATTCATAAATAAATCAAAATTCAAAGATAATGTGGGAGAAATTGAATGGCGTAGATTAATGTGAAAATAACACGAAAACAGCAAACAAACAAACAACAAACAAACAAACAAACAAACAAACAAACAAACAGACAAAAAACCAAATGATCGTGTTTTAACTCTGAAACCGTCAAACTGGCACGTACTTAAAAATAGGTAACCTTAGCAACATGGCGGCTGTTTTGGCGGGAAACTCCTTCGGGAATTAAGATTTCTTCCGTTCATTTTGCTAAATGAAATTTAAAAAAAAAACAACAACAAATTAATGAGAGAAATGTGAACAAAATGTTGAACTAACATGACAGGCACAAGAAGAACTTGCAGGCTGACAGGAAAGGGGAACTAACAGCCGACATATTTGAGGAAAAAGGAGAAGATAATTTAACCTTAAAAAAAAAGACAACAGAACAGAATTTCAGCATTTTTAACAAATCGACGAGAAACGAAACAAATATAACTGAAGGAGAAATAATCGTGCAGTGTGTTCTGCTGTGGGGTTGGCAAATGTATAGCTGGACCAGACAACCACAGAGCATTTTTTTAGTTTCCCCAGTAGATTTGGAAGAATGCAAAACATATTCGCCCACAAAAATGGAGACATTGTTTGCACGGGATTTTTATATTAGTTTTATTGGACGATTGTTGAGGATCCATCTATCCATCCATCCATCCATCCATCCATCCATCCATCCATCCATCCATCTTATTTCGCACATAATGTTGCGCGTTATGCATAATTACTACAAACCGAAAAAAAGAGGGAGGGGAGGGAATTCATTACGCCTATATCGTGCGCGCGTTATGCAAGTGTTTTTTTTTTCATGCAGGAACAAAAAAAAATCTAATAATAAACATTTTTTAAAGGGCATACAACCGTGCAGCATGAATAGCAATAATTAGACAACAAAAACATACAGAAACAGAGGTTAAAAGATAAAAAACTAGATGTTTTTAACTGTCTCTGCAGCCGTCCGCATGTTTTGTATAATCAATAGATACACCCAGTTTCTCGCTTTTATGTTTGTACGTATAATCCAAATAAAACTCACACCAATGTCGAATGAACATGCAGGCTAGACTACACACTCAGAAATTTCCTTTTCCCTTTTTTTGAAAATTCACAAAGAAAGAAATCGTAGAATTCACCGAAATTTGTATCTGCTCTCAGACACCATAAACACGTGATTCCAACATGGCGCCGAAGTTATATTATCATCCACCGACAAAATGTACTGGCCATATTTGTGTATATCGATTAAACAGGTCGAATATCATCAGCATGGACCTGTAATAACAACCACATGGACCTGCAATATCATCTGCTTGGATCTAGAACGTCATCCACCTGGACTCAAAATGTTGTCCGTTAGGATCTAGAATACTGTCCACTTGGATCTAGAATATTATCCCATTGGACCTAGACTATCATCCGCTTTGACCTAGAATAACACCCGCTTTTACCTAGAATATCATCCGCTTGGACCTAGAATATCATCCGCTAGAACTTACAATTTGGTCCCCCTAGACCTTGAATATCGTCCACTTGCACATACAAAGTCGCCCTACTGGTCTTAGAATATCGTCCACCTGGACCTTCAAAGTCGCCCTACTGGTCTTAGAATATCGTCCACCTGGACCTTCAAAGTCGCCCTACTGAACTTAGAATATCGTCAACCTGGACCTTCTAAGTCGCCCTACTGAACTTAGAATATCGTCCACCTGGACCTTCAAAGTCGCCCTACTGGACTTAGAATATCGTCCACCTGGACCTTCAAAGTCGCCCTACTGGACTTAAAATATCGTCCACTTGGACCTACAAAGTCGCCCTCCTGGACTTAGAATATCGTCCACCTGGACCTTCAAAGTCGCCATCCTGGACTATCTTTCACCTGGTCGACCTCAGAGTATTTTAATACACACCTGTTTCTTCACCGTCTGTGACTTTCTTCAACTTTAGGCCTTCTCTTGGAACCAGTTCGTAATCGTCCATTTTCGGATCTGCGGACAGAGCATATGACCCGGAAGTTGTTTCTGCATTCAATAAGGGGTAACCCACTCAAAGTCGCATAAAGCACGCGTTGCGTGTTATACATGATTACTTCAAACAGAAGGTGGCTTCCCCGCGCGTTGATATAATATTATGCGTTATATTCGTGAAAAAAATTACTGTCTCTACGGAATTTCAGAATTTAAAAAAAAAAATCAGTTTTATTATTTTTTTTTTGTTGTTCACTGCTCTAGATCGGATCTGCTTGTCCTTATATTCGTTGTTTTTACGTTACTTTACGTATGGTCTCTTTCTCCGTACGTTCATTTGGCCTTGACATTATGTCCGTACGTCTGTTTATCCGTTATAGTATATATGATCCGTTCGGGGTCTTGGAGAGAAATTTGTATAGATTTCTGTTTCATCCACTAGGGGCCCTTTGCAACCATCAAGTTCCACCCTTAAAACAAGGAGAACCCTTTGGGGCCGGAGAGAAACACCAGCTGGTCTCTCTCTCTCTCTCTCTCTCTCTTCTGTCTTTCTCGTCTCCCTCTCTCCTTTTCTCTCCTCTTTTCTCTCTCTCTCCTCTCTCTTTTCTCTCTCTCCTCTTTTCTCTCTCTCCTCTCTCTCTTCTCTCTCTTTTCTTCCTCTCTTCTCCTCTATTTTCTCCATCCCTTGTCTTCTCTCTTTCTCTCTCCTCTTTTCTCCCTCTCTTCTCTCCCCTCTCTCTCGCTTTCTCCCCCTCTTCTCTCTTCCTATTTCTCTTTTCTCCCTCTCTTCTCTCTCTCCTCTCTTCCTATTTCTCTTTTCTCCCTCTCTTCTCTTTCTCTTCTCTCTTCCTATCTCTCTTTTCTCCCTCTCTTCTCTCTTCCTATCTCTCTTTTCTCCCTCTCTTCTCTCTCTTTTCTCTTCTTCTCTCTTCCTATCTCTCTTTTCTCTCTCTCTTTTCTCCCTCTCTTCTCTCTCTTCTCTCTTCCTCTCTCTCTCCACTCTCTCTTCTTTCTCTCTTCTCTCTCTCTCTCCTTCTCCTCTCTCCTCTCCCCTCTTTCTCTTCTCTCTCTCCTCTCGCTTTTCTCTCTCCTCTCTCACTTTTCTCTCTCCTCTCTCTTCTCTCTCTCTCTCTTCTCTCTCTCCTCCCTTTTTTTCTCTTCTCTCTCCTCTCTCTCTCTTCTTTCTTTTCTCTCTCTTCTCTCTCTTCTATCTGTCTTCTTTATCTGCCTTCTCTCTTTTCTCTCCTCTCTCTCTCTTCTTTCTTTTCCCTCTCTTCTATCTGTCTTCTTTGTCTGCCTTCTCTATTTCCTCTCCTCTCTCTACTCTTCTCTCTTTCTCTTCTCTCTCTCATAAGCCCTGGACGTGCTCTCCGTACTTTCCTTTGATTGTCCTCACTGTCTTTCTTCGTCCCGCCCTGCATGGCCCGCTCCCGGCTCCTCAGCTCATCTGATGATCATCTAACATGACTGGCACCCGCTGACATAAACACCCGTCGCTAAACGGTTTATAAGTCCAAGGACTCCGGTAAAATCCCCCCCCTCCCCCCGGCCTGTCATTTTTTACCTGTAAATAGCATCCAGGTGAAGCGGGCGCTTGTCATTTCAAGTTTGTTATTCCAGGTTTTGTTATCTTGTGGCGAGATGTGCAGGTCGATGAATACGTACGTAGCATCACATCTTCGTCTTCTTGTTGGCCGTGTCTAACGCTGGCAAGATGGCGGCAGTACTTCGCGACGTGGCTGACACTGTATGATGATGGAACATCTAACTTTCTCAAAACTGCGGGATGAGCTAAAAACACCGATGCTCTTCCGCTTGGCCAAGTTTTGTTGTTTCTTCTCCGACAATATAATATCAATTTTCTTCTGCCCATTGGGTTGCAAAGCCTCTGTCTGAGTTGTCTGTCTGCCCTCATCTGTTCCCGTCTGTTTGTCTACTTCTCTTGTTCCTTTTCTTCTCACTCACTTCAGGATCTCTAAAGGAAATTGTTTTCCTTCGTCACTTTCGCTTGGTCTCTTTTACCACTGAAAAAGTCGGTTGGTGCACAATTCATAATTTCCGCCTGCGTTAATATTTCTTGTGCAACTCAGTCAGTCAGTCAGTCAGTCAGTCAGTCAGTCAGTCATTCAGTCAGTCAGTCAGTCATTCAGTCAGTCAGTCATTCAGTCAGTCATTCAGTCAGTCAGTGAGTCAGTCATTTGTATGATGTCCCTAGCTGAAATTTGCCTCCCTAACAGCTCTCCTGTAGGCCTCTCCGTTGTAAGCAAGGTGCCCTGCTGCTGATGCGTCCATTCGCAGATCATCAACGATGTCTTGCAGTCATCTTCGCCTTGGTCTTCCTCTCTTTCTTTTTTTCCCATTAAAAATTATATTAGGTTACAACCCAGTAAACGACCGCATACTCACAATCGATTGAGAGGCACAAAATGATATATAACACTTACACAGGTATATGCCCCAACAGCAGTCTCTGACTAAACAGAATCTGAAGAGTTCTATGACAGCATACAGCAGTCTCTGACGACACAGAATCTGAAGAATTCTATGACAGCATACATCAGCTTCTGACTAAACAGAATCTGAAGAGTTCTATGACAGCATACAACAGCCTCTGACTAAACAGAATCTAAAGAGTTCTATGACAGCATACAACAGCCTCTGACGACACAGAATCTAAAGAGTTCTATGACAGCATACAGCAGTTTCTGACTAAACAGAATCTGAAAAGTTCTATGACAGCCTACAACAGCCTCTGACTAAACAAAATCTGAAAAGTTCTATGACAACATACATCAGCCTCTGACTAAACAAAATCTGAAAAGTTCTATGACAACATACATCAGCCTCTGACTAAACAGAATCTGAAAAGTTCTATGACAGCATACATCAGCCTCTGACTAAACAGAATCTGAAAAGTTCTATGACAGCATACATCAGCCTCTGACTAAACAGAATCTGAAAAGTTCTATGACAACATACATCAGCCTCTGACTAAACAGAATCTGAAAAGTTCTATGACAGCCTACAACAGCCTCTGGCGAAATAGATTCTGAAGAGTTCTATGACAGCATACAGCAGCCTCTAACTAAACAGAATCTGAAAAGTTCTACAACAGCCTACAGCAGACCGTGGAAAGAACCGACAAACAAGATAATAATGGGGGATTGTAATACTAAAACTGACTCGATCATGAAATGTAAGTGGCAAGGGACGAACAAGAAAACAAAGCTATCTTTACTAAGAGTTACACATTCCCAGTGGCAATATACAGATGCGAAACACAGACTCTTAAAAATCACTAGGAAAGAGGATAACACCATTTGAAGTGTTACAGAAGGGCACTTAGAATATCATGGATAGAACGAAAATCAAATAAAGAGATACTGATGGGATTAGGTGTCGCAGAAAACTGGCTCGTTAACACCATACAAATTAAAAAGCTGAGATAGTATTTCGGCGACACAACAGCTTGGAGAGGTTGATAATAGAAGACATAGTGACCGGAAAAAGAGAAAAGGGATGACGTCGCCGTAGGTGGACTCAGGACATCACGAAAAGTCACTGCGAGACGCTGGTCAACTTGGTCAAGACCATGTTGCATTCAAGGGATGCTGTGAGAGGAACAAGGTTCTGGAAAGGACATGTCACGTGAATGAATGAATGTCTGGAAGTTAGAGAAAGTTATATGATAAGGGGCGGGATATAAGACCAGCCTGCGTGGACAGTTCTTCACCCTTTCTGAATAAAGTTCAGTCAATCAATCAATCAGTCACTCAATCAATCATTCTAGGCGTACGTGACATCGTAGTACTGAAAAAGTAATAGGACACAGAATTGCACGGTTAGATCTCGAAAAATCAAATAACCTTTAGACATGAGAGGAAAAAAAAACAATGACAGGAGAATTACCTGAGACTTGAACAAACGCACAGAACGATAGGACTAGAGCACTAATAAACTTCGCTATCTTGCACACTCCAAGCATTGTCCACAGCCTGTGAAATTACAGGTACTTCATGTTCTGACCTTGATCTAACAAAATCTTTGCGCTAATTAAATAAGAATATTGGAGGGGGGGGGGAGCCGAAAAAAGGGGAGAGGGATGAATATCCAGGTGGATAAAATGTAGATATGAGAAGAGCTGGGTAAATCCTAGGACGATCATGGGGAGAACTAGTTAGTAGCATACTTGCTTTTCTTGGCGAAGGGCGGTGGTTTGAATCCGGTCGCATGCGTCCCAGTCACGCAAGCTGTAGAAAATGGGTACCTGGCCTTCTTCTGAGCTGATCAAATCAGCCTTTAGTGTGCCGACAGGTCAAGGGCAACATGGACGCTAACACAGTTTCCCCTGAGTGCCGCTGTGGGCTGCTTTTACTTCTACCTTTGTGAACAGCAAATACAAACCTTTACTTTTACCTTTATGGACAGCAGCCTTTACTTTAATCTTTATGTACAGCAGCCTTTACTTTTACCTTTATGTACAGCAGCCTTTACTTTAACCTTTATGTACAGCAGCCTTTACTTTAACCTTTATGGACAGCAAATAAAAACATTTACTTCTACCTTTATGGATAGCAAATAAAAATTTTTACTTCTACCTTTATGGAGAACAAATAAAAACCTTTACTTCAACCTTTATGGACAGCAAATAAAAACCTTTACTATCAATGATTGATAAAAACCTTTACTTCTGCCTGAACAGACAGAAAATAATAAGCTTTACTTGTATCTGTATGGACAGAAAGCTGAAATGTGGTTCTTAAGAAGAATTCTGAAGGTACCATGGACAGCGAGAAAATCGAACGAGGAAGGTTATGAAAGAGACACAGGAAAGAAGAAAAACTATACCGAAGATAGAAAACTATCCATACCCCAGACCCGTGGAGGTATGCCTGGAGGAGAGGCGGGCTAGACCACCTGATGGCAACCGGGAAGATCGAAGGTAGATGAGGCAGAGGAAGACATAGAGAAAAGATGTTTGATGCTTTGGCATAATGGCACGGGAAACGCTCAGTGACAAGATGCGCAAGGGATCGGGGGTTATGGAAGGACATGGTATCCTATGCCTGTCCACAAGGCCTTGAGAGACTGAATGATTGATTGACTGATTGATTGATCTTTATTTCCAAAGGGTTAAGAATTGGGTAAGCAGGTTCGTCTGACATTCTGCCCTCTGTTCCAGACATTCTACAAATATGTTGCTCATATAACCAATAAAATTAACAATGCAAAGCCGAGAGACATAACATATAACGTTTACGTTTCGCTCTTATCTATGCACTCAGCACAGAAATTAACGACATACATACATACATACACACACACACACATATATATATGACTGTTTACTTAATATTGAAGAAGGCTGGCTAGTAAAGAGGAATAAAGAGAGAAAACGTAAATATTTTGGACATATTAAACGTCATGATAATCTAGAGAAGACCGTCTTGGAAGGATACATAATGGGAAAAAGAAAGAGAGGAAGACCAAGGCGAAGATGGCTGAAAGACATCGTTGATGATCTGCAAATGGATGCAACAGCAGCAGGCCATCTTGCTCACAACCGAGAGGCCTACAGGAGAGCTGTTAGCGAGACAAAGTTCCGCAAGAAACATGCAAATGAATGAATGAATGAATGAATGAATGAATGAATATGATTATTTACCAAACAAAAATGTCGATACTATTCAGAATAAAGGACTAAATGAATTTGGTCTAAAATAACTTTTAAGTTTTATTGTTCATGGAGGCATGTAGTCGACATCAAATAGGTATTGGACAAGTTTGTAGTTTTAATAAGGAGTATAGTTTATATTTTTTTTATACAGGATGGGAGGGTATTTCAAAGATGAGCAGCAGAATAAGTAAAGCTTTTCTTGTAATGAAAGAGAGTGAGAGAGAGAGAGAGAGAGATAAAGGAAGACAGAAACGGAGAGAGACAGGGAGAGGCAGAGACAGAGAAAGGCAGAGAGAAAGGCACACAGAGAAAGAGAGAGAGAGAGAGAGAGAGAGATTTAAACCTACGAATGAAAACTTTAAAAAAATATCATTCCCACTTTTTTACGTTTCTCCGGTAATAATCCACATCAGCTATGAAACGACAACGAAACAAACCATTTCGGAGACCATTGCATCCGTTTCACTTCCCGTCCTCCATGAAAGATGAGAATACGAAAGTCAAGAAGATCAAGTTCAAGCATTTGTAAGCTTATTTTAAATCGTGATGTGACTTTAACAATCACCAGGGAATAATCTATTTCATGGACAGACTTAAAAAAAAAGGCTTACGTCTTTTCTAATTTCAGGCACATTTCTGCCACACAAATCCTGAAATTAGATTAGAGTTCTTTGACTTACGATCTCAGATTTATGAAATTGGCTTAGAATTCCGTCGTTAATTTCTGAAAGGTCTTCAGACCTGCATGAAATGATTTTTTTTTTTTGGGGGGGGGGAGTTTGTCTGTAGACCTTTTCTGTGTGGAAAAATTATGGATTTTCTGGGCGAATTTGGAGTTTACAGTTTCTGTTTTCCAAAAAGGAGTTAAATTTTTCTTTTTTTTTTATGACACAGAAAGAGAGAGGAATTATGACATTAGAAGAGAAAGAGTTTGAGGAGTGACAGAGACAGAGTGTTCAGACAAATGAAATTGAGGAAAGAAAAGGAGATTTTGGCACGAAAACGCAAAGAAAGCAGAGGGTTATAGAAGATCAGAAGTACTGCTTTGACTATGGGCTATAGATAGAATCATTCATTCATTCATTCATTCATTCACTCATTTGCATGTCCCTTGCGGAACTCTCCCTCCCTAAACAGCTCTCCTATTGTGAGCAAGATGGCCTGCTGCTGATGCATCCATTTGCAGATCATCAACGACATCTCGCAGCCATCTTCGCCTTGGTCTTCCTCTCTTTCTTTTTCCCATTATGTACACTTCCAAGACAGTTTTCTCTAGATTATCCTGACGTTTAATGTGTCCAAAATATTTACGTTTTCTCTCTTTAATCCTCTTTACTAGCCAGCCTTCTTCAATATTAAGTTCTTGTAGTATGGATATATTTGTTCTTTTTTTGTGTCCATGATATTTGAAGAACTCTTCTGTAGCATTTACATTCAAAGGCATTTATGCGTTTCTCAGCTGTTTTGTTAAGTGTCCAGGCATATGTTGAGTGGGAAAGATGCATGCCCTTAAAAATCTTATTTTTGTAGATAGATAGATACAGAGAACTATTAGGAGATTAGAATTACCCCTGGGACTATTGGCTATAAATAGATACAGAGGACTATTAGAATACTACTGGGTCTATGGGCTATAGATAGATAGATAGATAGATAGATAGATAGATAGATAGATAGATAGACAGATAGACAGATAGATAGATAGATAGATAGATAGATAGATAGATAGATAGATAGATAGACAGATAGATAGATAGATAGATAGATAGATAGATAGATAAATAGATAGATAGATAGATAGATAGATAGATAGATAGATAGATAGATCTTCCCCTGTGATAAAACAACGACCACACTGGAGCAAAAGGGAGATAATTTAACAACCGTCACATCAGACCACGACAGAAAATAAGCAGAAAATGTCAGGAAAGGCGCTTTCGTTTCAGACAATGGGAAAACACAATCCTTTTACACCGAAATTTCTGTCGGATAAAGTGTGGGAGAAAGGACAACTGTCACGTACTTATACAAGATTTATCTCCCCGTGAGACCTCCGTTGGCTGCAGTAATAGGTCATGTTGATGTAGGCGTAGCTGGGGTCTTGGGTTTCCGCTGACAAGTAAGCTTGTCCCAGTAGAAAGGACCCAGGAGCCAGCAGTCTAGAATGATTTCTACAATAATAAACATTTCGTACTTATTGAAGTGTCTACTGGAGGGCTTTGCTATAAGGAAAATGGGATAGGATAAAAAAAAAAAAGAGCAAGAAGTAGACAGAGATGTGGATGGAAAGATAACATACGAGAATTGACGAGGCACAGCCTGGCTGAGTGGTACCATCAAAGCGAGGGAGTGAGGGAACTGGAGACTCGTTACCGCCGATCTTCGTTCCAAAGAAGGCACATGATGATGATGATGATGATGAACTATCCAATCTTGTGTTTTCTACAAGCGGTAAAGAGATCCACCGCCTTCTTGCTGGCCCAGTCGCGGTTTGAGGGCAGAATTTAACCCAAGGGGCCCTATCTCCCTGAATGAGTCAGAGCCTTGTTAGCCAGTGGTTCCAAGCCACCGTTCGCATCTTGTACAAACGAGGACGTTTGTACAGGCTGGGAAATATCTAATATAGGTTCAAATTGCGGGGGGGGGGGTTGGGGGGTTGGTGGGGGGTTGTGCTACCGAAGCATTAGTCCGAGGGCCCCAGAGTTCATCCATCGTTTTAAAGGGGCCAAGTAGTCGATGGAAAAACAGGAAGCCCGACCAACAAGGCAGGGAGTCCTCGAAAGTGCTTCATAATAGTAACATATTGAACGGGTGTTAAATGTAAATAATTAAAAACCACAATTAGAAATTCATAAATCTACTACAGTGCGGTACTGTATTGTTATCATTATTCTGTTTGATTGTTAAAGATATGGTAAACTACCTTCTGGAAACATACCAAGAAACCCAAGCAGCAATCAATCGCAACATATGCCTGTGAGACCTGGACACTTAACAAAACAGCTGAGAAGCACATAAATGCCTTTGAATGTAAATGCTATAGAAGAGTTCTCCAAATATCGTGGACACAAAAACGAACAAATATATCTATACTGCAAGAGCTTAATATTGATGAAGGCTGGCTAGTAAAGAGGATTAAAGAGAGAAAACTTAAATATTTTGGCCACATTAAACGTCATGATAATTTAGAGAAGACCATATTGGAGGGATACATAATGGGAAAAAGAAAGAGAGGAAGACCGAAACGAAGATGGCTGCAAGACATCGTTGATGATCTGGAAATGGATGCAGCAGCAGCAGGCCATCTTGCTCACAACCGAGAGGCCTACAGGAGTGCTGTTTGGGAGGCAAAGTTCCGCAAGGGACATGCAAAGGAATGAATGAATGAATGTTAAAGATATTAATTTATGGATTATCTATTGTTAATTATCTAACAATATTTACTGATGCCTTTTGATGATGGATCAAAGGATCCAGCCTGCAGATGGGTGCATCAGCAGCAGGGCATCTTGCTTACAACCGAGAGCCCTACAGGAAAGAGCTGTTAGGGAGACAAGGAACATGCAAATGGCTGACTGACTGACTGACTGATGCCTTTTCGTGTATAGTTTTTGAAACTAAACCATATGTATGTTTTAATATGTATGTATGTGTATATATGTGTATGTATGTACGTGTATGTGTGTTTGTGTATGTATGCATGTGTGTGTGTGTATGTATGTTAAAAAACATGTATTGTATACACTCTTGTATTATCCACCGTTTCATACATCCATAGTTTGGAACCTCTTCCCGAATGAATACTGTTTATTTTTGCGTAAAGCCATTAACAAATTTATACCTGTTACAGGATTTCTGCTTCCTCATTGAAAAAAAGAAAAGCGTCAATCTACACGTGAAAAAAAAACACAAATATACAACTTAAGCCTTTAAAATACTCTTTTTGTGTCCATAAAATAACATGATTTTCATGTTATTACGGACACTTTTTTGGAGTTATTTCCCTTCGTTTGTGTACTTATTTTTCGTTAGAGTCAAGAGGACATAATTCGTGCTGGTGTCCTGTCAGGGGAGATTATTTTAATTCAAGTAAAGCTGGCGTAGTTTTTAAGTATAAATCAAATGGGTGTAGGGGAGAGGGAGGGGGTCGGGGTTCGCTGCTGTCAGAAAGTGAAGAGTTATAATCGTAGCAAAGTTCAGGTTATTCACTTTACTCGTTGCATGTGGGGATGATTCTAAATTTTGTATCAGTTTCGGTATTTCTAAACGAATCAGTTGTCTTTCTTTTTTCTGTACCACGTGGTCACTTTTACTTCAGTCAAAGATCTCTTTCTCTCTTTCCTCTCTCGTCTTATTTTCTTCTTACTCTCTTTCTCTCTTTGTTTATCTGTCATTCTTTCTCTATTTCTCTTTCTATTTCTTTCTGTCTCTCAATCCCCCTCTCTTCTTCTCTTTCTCCACCTCTTTTTCTCTCTTTCCATCCCTGTTTCTCTCTTTATCTATCTATTTCTCTCTTTCTTTCTTCTCCTCTCGTTTTTTATTCTCTCTTTCTCTCTTCCTCCATCCCTCCCTTTCTCTCTCTCTCTTTCTCTCCCCTCTTTCTTTCTCTTTCCCACCATTTTCCAGTGCTCTTTTTCGCTAAGTTAAGCATGTATGTATGTATGTATGTATGCATGCATGTATGTATGTATGTATGCATGTATGTATGTATGTATGTATGCATGCATGCATGTATGTATGTATGTATGTATGTATAAAAATTGGCGAACTACTTTGCGAGCCCTATGTGACGTTTAACGGCACGGGAAGGATATAAGATATAAGATAAGATGTATGTATGCATGTATGCATGTATGTATGCATGCATGTATGTATGTATGTATGTATGTATACATGCATACATGCATGCATGTATGTATGTATGTATGTATGTATGTATTCATGTATGTATGTATGTATGTATGTATGCATGTATGTATGTATGTATGTATGCATGTATTTTCGTATGTATGTATGTATGTATGTATGTATGCATGTATGTATGTATGTGTGTATGTACTATGTATGTGTGTGTATGTATGTGTGCGTATGTATGTTTATATACATGTATGCACTATGTATGTACATATGTATGTGTATATATGCATGTGTGTATGCATATGTGCGTATGTTGTTCTGCTTTCCTGGAACTGCAAACAGAATGTACTATGCAGCCGATATGTTTCTGACTCATAACCTCGTGTCGGAGTGGTAGCGGATTATGGCGGTTATTTTTTTTTCCTTCAGTCCCATACTGGAGCTATAAAGCAGGGAAATGTGCAATACTTCTTCAGCAAGCTCCACCACCGTGGAGACCATAGCGATCCCTGCTCCCCCGTTAGCCGGGCCAAGCCTGTTACCTTTTTGGGGTATCAACAGAGGACTGGGGGAGGGTCTTGGCCAGCTATGGTTCGCTAGATCTGACGCAAGCGTGTCAGTTACAGGTAGATGACTGCCAAATCTCTCTCTGTCTCTCTCTCTGTCTCTGTCTCTGTCTGTCTCTCTCCGTCTCTCTCTGTCTCTCTCTGTCTCTCTTTCTCTGACTCTCTCTCTGTCTCTCTCTGTCTCTGTCTGTCTCTGTCTGTCTCTGTCTCTCTCTCTGTCTCTCTGTCTCTGTCTCTCTGTCTCTGTCTCTGTCTCTCTGTCTCTCTCTGTCTCTCTGTCTCTCTCTGTGTCTCTCTGTGTCTCTCTGTCTCTCTGTCTCTCTGTGTCTCTGTCTCTCTCTGTCTCTCTGTGTGTGTCTCTCTGTCTCTCTCTGTCTCTCTGTCTGTCTCTCTCTCACACACACATCCACACACCACACACATCCACACACCACACACATCCACATACCACACACAATCACACATTCACACACCACCTACACATACTGCTATCGTCTTCGCAGCAAAACACTTAGGAGAGTACTTGACTCTCTTTTATAAATTTCAAGTACGGACAACCTATTTTAAGGACTTTAATAACTGTCTCACATCCCTTACCCCTATCCCCCACCCCCACCCTCTACCCCTACCCCAGGGCTATATCTGCCCTCCCTGTGAAATAAAGTAATCCTTCCCAGCATATATCTTTCATTTCCTGTAGTTGCTGCCAGCTAGGGCCATCTGGGATTTCAGCGAAAGACACGTGACAGACAACAGGATTATAGAGGAAATAACATTTCCACTCTCTGACTTTTTCACTTGAGATAGGATTCTCTAGGATTTATGAGGTTCGTGTCTGAGCCTTCTAATGATCTGACGTATGACATTTCAGAGAGCTCGTTATTAAGTTCCGGATGACCGACTTTTGGAGTAAATTCTCCGTAAGTTCTTGATGTCCGACATTTCAAAGATGGTAAACTCGATATACGTTCCCTGTATACAATAAATCAGGGATGATAACTTGTTATAAGTGTTATCTAGTGCGTACATTGCGTTGTCACAAAAATCCGACTAACTGTTTATGTAACTTTAAAATGTAGATAGCTCTGTCACAAAGACCCGGTAAATTAGTTATAAATTCTATCTAGAGTGTGGACAGCTCTGTCACAAAGACTCGGGAAACTGCTTATAAATTCTATTTAGAGTGTGGACAGCTCTGTCACAAAGACTCGGGAAACTGGTTATAAATTCTATTTAGAGTGTGGACAGCTCTGTCACAAAGACTTGGTAAACTGGTTATAAATTCTATCTAGAGTGTGGACAGCTCTGTCACAAAGACTTGGTAAACTGGTTATAAATTCTATCTAGAGTGTGGACAGCTCTGTCACAAAGACTTGGTAAACTGGTTATAAATTCTATCTAGAGTGTGGACAGCTCTGTCACAAAGACTTGGTAAACTGGTTATAAATTCTATCTAGAGTGTGGACAGCTCTGTCACAAAGACTTGGTAAACTGGTTATAAATTCTATCTAGAGTGTGGACAGCTCTGTCACAAAGACTTGGTAAACTGGTTATAAATTCTATCTAGAGTGTGGACAGCTCTGTCACAAAGACTTGGTAAACTGGTTATAAATTCTATCTAGAGTGTGGACAGCTCTGTCACAAAGACTCGGGAAACTGGTTATAAATTCTATCTAGAGTGTGGACAGCTCTGTCACAAAGACTTGGTAAACTGGTTATAAATTCTATCTAGAGTGTGGACAGCTCTGTCACAAAGACTTGGTAAACTGGTTATAAATTCTATCTAGAGTGTGGACAGCTCTGTCACAAAGACTTGGTAACTGGTTATAAATTCTATCTACAGTGTGGACAGCTCTGTCACAAAGACTCGGGAAACTGGTTATAAATTCTATCTACAGTGTGGACAGCTCTGTCACAAAGACTTGGTAAACTGGTTATAAATTCTATCTAGAGTGTGGACAGCTCTGTCACAAAGACTTGGTAAACTGGTTATAAATTCTATCTAGAGTGTGGACAGCTCTGTCACAAAGACACATCGCTTAACTTCCGGTGAACAGGCTCTTGTGCCACTAGAGCCAATCAATGAAATGTTAACATTTGAAGAAGAAGAAGAAGAGGAAGAAGAAGAAGAAGAAGAAAGTCTGCACATTGGAATGATAAGACAAATAAAGGAGGTTACAAAGTACCAAGTTTATGTTTTGTCTTGTCTAGTCTCCTTCCTCATGTACCTTTCAGCGTTGAGAGAACAAATAGACGTCTAGAATAGGGCTCGGCGATTTGCTCCGTGTAATGGGACATTTAAGGTTTCTGTAATTTCCTCTCTCCACCTCTTACGTGGGCGGCATCTCCCTCTGTTTCCTACAGTTCTTAGCGTGAATGTTTTCGGTGGTATCCTGTCTGGTGCTAGTCCCGTACCGTGGACAAACTATTTGACGTTTTCTTTCTGTGGTACACTGTTACCAGATGTAGTGTAATACTGGTATTACTCCATTTTTTGCTCCGATGGTGTCATTTATTATTTGTTCTCTTCTTGTTACATTTAGTAATCCCCACAAACATCACATTTCTGTTGTGATGATTCCGTAAAAGGCGGAGGAAAATGCCAAATGTTTGGGAACTGCAAGGAGGCAACTGTTTCGGCCCTAACTAGGACATGAATGAGTAAAGCAGTACATTCAGAAAGAATAAACAGTGTGAACTCATTGAGAACTGATCTGTTGAGGTGGTGGAGCAGAGAAAAAATACAATGGAAAGGTCTAGTGGCAACAAGTATAAAATGGAAAACAGGAAATTAGACAACGAGGCGGAGACAGAGTATCGCAACTCTTACCTTTACTCACAAATTGTAGGTAGGTGGCGCGCTGTGGTAGCGATGGTTTCAGTCGCGGGCGTATGAGAAGAAGATTCAAACTCCGACAACCTCAGAAGTTAGAAATCTACGCTACGCCTCAGTCAGAATAATAAATGACGCCCTGAAACTAGCCCGAAGTCCGTGTCTGACCTCGCCTCATCTTCTCACCTGAAGTAAAGACAGCATTCATTCATTCATTCATTCATTCATTCATTTATTTGCATGTCCCTTGCGGAACTTTGCCTCCCTAACAGCTCTCTCCTGTAGGCCTCTCGGTTGTAAGCAAGATGGCCTGCTGCTGGTGCGTCCATTTAAAGATCATCAACGATGTCTTGCAACCATGCCTGCTGCTGGTGCGTCCATTTAAAGATCATCAACGATGTCTTGCAACCATTTTCGCCTTGGTCTTCCTCTCTTTCTTTTTCCAACTATTTATCCATCCAAGACTGTCTTCTCTAGATTATCATGACGTTTAATATGTCCAAAATATTTAAGTTTTCTCTCCTTAATCCTCTTTACTAGCCAGCCTCCTTCAATATTAATTTCTTGTAGTATGGATATATTTGTTCTTTTCTTTATTTATGTCCATGATATTTGAAGAACTCTTCTGTAGCATTTACATTCAAAAGCATTTATGTGTTTCTCAGCTGTTTTGTTAAGTGTCCAGGTCTCACAGGCATATGTTGACAGCAGATAAGATTTATCTAAAATGTGTTTAGTTCATCGTGGGAAAAAAAAAACTACAGGATATGATCGGTGCCCCCAAGAGAAATTCTGTAAACGGTATAAGACTCCCGCCCATGTGGTTACCGAGGGCCAAGATCTGGGGAGAAAAGAATAGGACCACTGCCACCTTCTTCGCATGTCGTAAGAGGCGACTATGGAGTTTGGGGGACAGGCCAACCCGGAGCGTTCCAGAAACATGGAGAGGAAAACCAGGAAACTTTGTCCTGGAAAAGGAAGGGACTCTGATAACAGAGCGCATGACGTTAAGTCAAAGCTGAAAGGAAGCCGCAGAACCGACGCCCCAACTGAGTACCAGGACTTTTTAGATAGAAGGGGAGGAAGATCTAGACTTACTTGGAGAAGAGAAATCGTGACAGTGCTCAGAGACAAGGGATACACATGGAAGGAAGCGGAGAATAATTCCAAGAACAGGGTTGACTGGACAGCCTTTATCCGTGGCCTATGCTCTCAGTGGAGTGAAAGGCGATTATGACGATGATGATGATGATATAAGATTCAGCTCCCTACCTCCCCTCTTCTTTTCTTATGCGGTCCAGTCCCTTCCCCCAAAGCACCCCAGGCCCACCCTTGGGCCCTGGGTCAATGCACCACCTGGATTCCCCTCTCGGTGGCCCTGGACCATCTGAAGAAATTCGCTAATTAAGCTTGCAGTGTTATATAAATCCTTATAGTGATATGTAACCGTAATCCTTAACCCTATCCCATAGCTCTACCCCAACCCCCTATCCTAACCCTACCCCTAAACCCTACCACGAGTGATTACATGTCAGTGATTAAGTCTCGCATGATTCCGTTAACCGACATGTTCTCCTCCTTCCTTTCTCTCTCTCTTTCACTCTCTATCTTTCTCTTTCTCTCTTTCACTCTTTCTCTCTTTCACTCTTTCTCTCTCTCTTTCTCTATCTCTCTCTTTCTCTCTCTCTTTCTATCTCTCTTTCTGTCTCTCTTTCATTTTCTCTCTCTTTCTCTCTCTCTCTTTCTCTCTCTCTCTTTCTCTCTCTTTCTATCTCTTTTCTCTGTCTCTCTTTTTCTGTCTTTCTGTCTTTCTCTGTCTCTCACTTTCTCTTTCTCTCTGTCTCTTATTTTCTCTCTCTGTGTCTCTTTCTCTGTCTCTCTCTTTCTCTCTCTCTCTCTCACTTTCTCTCTCTGTCTCTTTCTCTCTCTCTCTCTATCTATCTATCTCTCTTCCTGTCGTGTCCATCTTAATGCTATTTAGTGTTCAACTATCCCTATAAAATACCTCACATGCTCAGAGAAATGTATGTGGGCGAATAAGTGGAGTCTTAAAACCTCTAGACTACTGACTTGCGGGTAAGACAAACCCCAAAAGGCGATCGAAAATACCTATGCAAACCTTCAGAAGGCAACGGGAATAACTCTTGTCTCAACTTCCAAGGAAACTCACGGAAATCTGCAGAAACAAAACGTCAAACCATCTGAGCTGATGGGACAGAATACCCAAGAACCTGGCATCTATGAGGAAACATGACCGTTACGGACATCTGCAAGACACCTGATGATGATGCTGATGCTCATGTTGACGATACCGTCTCGTAAATGTTGAGAACCGCTCATTAAACTTCAGACGGAAACCGGGCAATTCACTGTCGGAGATGGTAATTATTTCTTTAACAAACAAACAAAAAATAACCCCACACAGTCTCCTTCTCTAACCGGGTTATCTCCCCCAGCAAACACCACAGACAATAACAAACGAACAAAAATGTCAACAGACAGAAAACAGACAAACGAATAAAAAATCTGTTTATCTGTTTACGCCGATTATTTACGAGATATCAAGTGGGTAAAGAGAATAGCAGATGTGAACTGTTGAAGAAAGCATCGTGAATTGTAATATCCCCTTGGGGCAAAGTGTCGGACGACGTAAAGACGGCTACAAAGAGATTCTCAGAGATTATCGTTTTCCTCTTCATTTTTCTTTTCATTTTTCTCTAGAGCTCTGAAAGCTAGAAAGATGCAGAGTTGTTTTTTTTTTTTCGGTACTGTACGTTTTTAAGCCTTATATTTGTGGGATCATCATCATCATCATCATCATCATCTTCTTCTTCTTTTCTTCTTTCTCCTCCTCCTCTCTTCTTCTTCTTCTTCTTTCTCCTTCGAACTGCGAGCTGGTGCTCTTTCCAGCAGATGCTGTGAAGATCTTGAATGACACTATCGTGTCGGATTGAGAGAGGTGAATTACAGCCGCCATTTTATCAATCACTGAGTGAAAATGACGGGGCGTACCTCTTTACCAGACTCCACTGCCATAAGAACTATGAGGATCCCTGCCCCGTTAGACAGGTTAGACCTGTTAAGAGAAGAAGTGGGACAGGGTCTCGATTGGCTGTGGGTCACTGACTACCTAATGGGACAGTTCGTTGACCTGTAACTGGTCAGTCTGGTTCATGAAGCCACAAAAGCCACTGAGTTTCTCCTTCATAGACGCCATTTTGATACTGGTGACCGCAGCGCCACCTGTAGACAAAATATACTCTAAGAATCAGCCTATTTGACGCCCAAATATTCTTGTTTTTGTTCAGTATAGTTTTTAAAATACTTATTTTTTCTTAATCAGGAAAGGTCATTACGATCCTGTAGTGCTTATTGCATCCTTTTTATTTTTTAAAGTCAAAGTGCAACTGTCAAAGAATCATAGAAATCTAGGGAAAAAAGAAAGCTTAGGATTATAGATAATCTCGAAACACTACTAGACAAAATCATGGATAATTTGCAAACAATAGGAAACTTATAACCATGGATAATCTGAAAACAACAGGAAACTTATAATCGTGGATAATCTGGAAACAATAGGAAACGTATAACCATGGATAATATCGAAACAATAGGAAACTTATAATAATGGATAATCTCGAAGCAATATAACATAATAATCATGGATAATATGGAAAAAAAATAGAAACATATAATCATGGACAATATGGAAACAATAGAAAACTTATAATTATGGATAGTCTCGAAACAATAGGAAACTTAGAATCACAGAACTCTCGAAGCAATATGAAACGTATAATCATGGATTATATCATGGCGGGCTAGTGCTGAGTTCAGATGGTAAGTCTTCTGAGGAGTTTCCAGTTTAGGGTCAATTTTCAAGACTTTTTTTTTTAGAAGTGTCAATTTTAGAAGTCGGTCAGTTGGCCAGTCAGTCAGTAGGTCAGCCAGTCAGTTTTAAAACAGATTCCTGAAGTCAGTTAGTTTTTTTTTAATCTTAGATTTTAGCAGTCTCTCAGTTAGTTCTAAAAAGATTTAGACTTTAGAAGTTTGTCAGTCAGTTTTAAGAGAGATTTTAGAAGTGTGTCGGTCAGTTTTAAAAGAGTTAAATTTTAGAAGTTTGTCATTAAGTTAGTTTTAAGGGAGTTAGATTTTAGAAGTCTGTCAATCAGTTTTAAAATAGTAATTCAGAAGTCTATCAGTCAGTTTTAAAAGAGTTAGATTTTAGAAGTCTGTCAGTCAGTTTTAAAAGAGTTAGATTTTAGAAGTCTGTCAGTCAGTTTTAAAAGAGTTAAATTTTAGAAGTCTGTCAGTCAGTTTTAAAAGAGTTATATTTTAGAAGTCTGTCAGTCAGTTTTAAAAGAGTTCGATTTTAGAAGTCTGTCAGTCAGTTTTAAAAGAGTTAGATTTTAGAAGTCTGTCATTCAGGCTTTAAAGTTGTTAGATTTTAGAAGATCGTCTAGTTAATTAGTATTTCAGAGGAGGTTGATATTTAAAAATTCACTTGACCAGGACAGAGGAGCGATGAATCTTGCAAGTAAGTGGATATTTTAGGAAAAAAACAGACACGGTGGATCTTCTTCTTCTTCTTCTTCTCCCTGGAGCTGCGAGCTGGTGTTCTTTGCAGCCGATGCGTTGAAGATGTTGAGACACAACATGGAGTCGGCTTGGGAGCGGGACACGACAGCTAGTTTTTTTTTTCAATCCTTGAGTGGATCTAAAAAATAGGGGAGGGGGAGCTTGCAGTACTTCTTTAGCAGACTCCACCACCATGAGGACTATGGTGATCCCCGCCCAGAAAGCCAGTCTGAGCCTGGTTGCTAGTGATACCAACGGAGAGGTGGGGCCGGGGACTTGGTCACTTATGGTTCACCAACTCTGACGCCAGCATGTCAGATGTGGGTCGCTGATTAGCAAAAACAGACAGGGTTTTGGCCCTTTGTGCTCAGTTCAACCAATGGGCAAAGATCGTATCTGATTCCCTGCTAGAGACAGGGTACAGAAAACCTGCAAGCAGAGACTTGACTGAAGTCATAAGTCTTTCAATAAGACAACCATTCATGGTCATAAAAAGGTGGAATATAAAGCATTTATATGAGGTAAAGGTAAATTCCTCGTTTCTATACAGTTAAGACATACTATGGACACGGTGTTTGGGCCCGTATTTCAAAAACCTTCGACATATGAAAGTGTGATGTGGTCAGTATCACGCCTGGCCGCATATACCTTCCGAGATTTCTCTGGTACCCATTTTTAGAGGCTGCGTGGATTCCGGGGTCATTTTGGTGTGTACTCAAAAATAAAACAAAATCCCACTGTTGGGGCTTGAACCCTGTACCACCGGATTAGTAAACGGAGGGTCTAATCACTCGGCCAACTAGGCCGCCTGAAGAAGAGAGAGAAAGAGAAAACAATATTTAAGATATTAACTGTGAATTGAACCCTGGACTTTAAAAGACAGGAGCAACCGCCTAGATGGCAAAACACTATCATCTACGCCACCAAGTTTTCCCTGTTTTCTCAATTTTTCTCGTTCAATTGCCTACTGGATTCTTCTTCTTCTTCTTCTTCTTGTTCTTCTTCTTGTTCTTGTTCTTCTTCTTGTTCTTCTTGTTCTTCTTCTTCTTGTTCCTCTTGTTGTTCTTCTTCTTCTTGTTCTTGTTCTTTTTCTTCTTCTTCTTCTTCTTCTTGTTCTTCTTGTTCTTGTTCTTCTTGCTCTTGTTCTTCTTGTTCTTGTTCTTCTTATTCTTCTTATTATTCTTCCGCGTTCGAGGTTGTTGGTCTCTTCAGATCCTGATCTCTGTCGACGTGGCAAAGCCCGCAGTCCTCTCCAGATCCTGATATGAGCTCCCAAAGCTCTTGCCTCCAAGCTTGTGTCCTCTGACCATGTCTCACGCCTCAGGTCTGCAAGGTTTGGGACCTGCTGGATTGATTTTCAGGACACAGATAAGTTATTTATATCCCTCTCCTTCCCCTGTGCAGCTTATTTTGATTCATGTCCTCGGGAAATCTTAAATCCCTTACAATTCATTCATTCATTTGCATGTCTCTTGCGGAACTTTGCCTCCCTAACAGCACTCCTGTAGGCCTCTCGGTTGTGAGCACGATGGCCTGCTGCTGATGCATCCTTCCTTACAATAACATCTTAAAAACACACACACACACACACACGCACGTCCGCACGTACGCACATTACACATTCCAGGGCTTTTTTTGTTAAAGCACGTCCCAGACTAGTTGTCCGGACAATTGAGTGAGATAACGTTTTAACACGTCCTGCCATTATCTCCCTTTGTTTTCTCCGAGTAAAGCCGTCTGGGCAATCTAGACTGAGGTAACAAAATGTCATTTAGTGTCTTCTTGTGTTGTAGCAAATGTCATTTAGTGTCTTCCTGTGTTGTAGCAAATGCCATGTAAAATCAGTTTTGTGTCTGTGAGTGAAGGTGACAGGAGCGGTTTTAAAAAAAAAATCCTGGAGCAGATTACAGAATTTTGTTGATGTAGAACTAGCAGGGTATCTGAGGGGATTTTTGTGAATCTTTGATGTGTGATGTAAGCGATTAACAGTGCATCCTGGATGTGTGATACTGCAGACTAACAGACAGACAGCCTGACCAGCGGACAGACAGGCATCCAGACAGACAGACAGACAGGCAGGCAGACAGACAGACAGACAGCCAGACCAGCGGATAGATAGATAGATAGATAGATAGATAGATAGATAGATAGATAGATAGATAGATAGATTAGATAGATAGACAGACAGACAGACAGACAGATAGATAGATAGATAGATAGATAGATAGATAGATAGATAGATAGATAGATAGATAGATAGATAGATAGATAGATAGATAGATAGATAGATAGATAGATAGAAAGTCAAACAGATGGACAGACAGATTATTTTTAAAGGATTTTTAAACAATTACCTGTACAAACATAATAAACATTTCTCCAAGCACATAAAAGTGTGTTTTGCACTGGAGAATGAGGAAAATATATAAATCAGGGACATGTTTGTACCAGCAATTACAGAGAAAACAAACTGCAACTGAAAACAACATTCTAGGAAAGACTGGGAGACAGGATCTTTAAAAAGGCCACGAGCTTGGTTATAAAAAAAAAGAAGTACATTTGGACCAGAAAAGAAACGAAACAAAATCTCGGTAACTAAAATACAGTTTTTAAGATCCCCGCAGACGCGATGTGTTATTGCCACGTAGGAAATGCTCGCAGCCAAACGAGGAAGATTTGGCCGACGTTCTCGAGACAAACGCCAAACAAGATCCGGGTATAGTACACCGAAGAATGCGCCAGCAACTAGAGTTCTAAATTTAGAAAGTTGCATTCATTCGCAACCTCATATCTGGGGTTTTCTGTACATTTACCATCTTAAGCTGCTCGCTCGGGGATTTAAAAGAAAATTAATGCGCCTCTGTTCCGACATATTTGCCAGATCCTTTCACAACAGACAAGCCATATGGTCTTATAGAACGGGAACTAACAGCCAAACGAAGACGAATCATTTTCTTCATGGAAACTACGAGAGACCAAATTAGATTATCCAACAAATCCAGACACATTTTTTGTATGGATCTAGTCTGCTTGTTAGAATTCATTCCTGGCAAATGTAATAAATCTAATAGTAGGGGGAAAAACATATATACGTGTGACACTCTTGTATAAAAGTTATTTAATACAGTTAATATTTTCTTAACATTAATCTCCACAGACATTCAAGGTATCGTTTTCTCAGGCAGACAAACACAGACATTTGTCTGGTTCCGATGAAGTCATTTCAGCTGAAATTTGACTTGTTACTGGCCACAACGGGGGCGCACTCCAAGAACGAGAGCACAGTTGTGTTGTTGCCCTTGGAAACAGCTTAAAAAGAGGTATTTAGAGACTTTCCGGAACAAAATGGAAGAGGTGGAACAGGTTTGAATGGGTTGGCTGAAGCTGTAGCCAACGTTTTCTTTTATAAGAATGACCTTTGACAGGTGTGGGGTGGGGGGATGTTTGGGTTGGGGGAGTGTTGAAAATGTTTCGGAATCAGAGGGGGAAAAGTGAGACTTTGAGAAAAAAAAGGAATTTTCAAGAAAACAGAAATTGTGCAACTTTCCATCTTTTTTTTTCATTCTTTAGTAGTCATTAGCATAGGCATAATGCATTGATGGAAACTGGACTAGAGGAAGAGTAGAAGAGATGTTAAAGATAGAAGAAGTCAGCAGAGACACAGAATGGTGGGCAACATAAAAAAAAAGAAAGAAATGGAACTGGATTCAACGAAGCTGGGTACACTGTGAAATAGATAGATTCAGGAAGTTGAAAGACTTTTGCAAGCCTACCTTCACTGGGAAAGAAGGCAGATGATGATGATGATGATGATGACGAAATATTTATAGACCGCTCATAAAGAGTCATGATTTCAAGAAAAGGTAACTGCGTTCTGGTTTTATTTTAAAAAATGTGTGGTTTCTTAAAGAAAGTTGGCATCTTCTTACCAGATGATGATGGATTCCGGTATAACGACGAAGAATGGCAGTTTGTGAGGTATTTTTGTGTGATATGTGATATATGTGTGTGTGTGCGTGAATATGTGTGTGAAAATTAGCTGGTAGTGTGTAAATCTGTAGAAGATGTGAAATTGTGGGCCTTTGAAGAACTCGAGCGGTTTAATACGAGTGAGAATTGTGAATACTTTGATGATATCTAGAGAATTTATTTTTGAATACTTTGATGATATATGGAGAATTGTGCATGCTTTGATGATATATGGAGAATTGTGCACGATTTGATGATATATGGAGAATTGTGCAAGCTTTGATGATATATGGAGAATTGTGCATGCTTTGATGATATACGTAGAGTTGTGCATGATTTGATGATATATGGAGAATTGTGCATGCTTTGATGATATACGGAGAATTGTGCATGTTTTGATGATATATGGAGAATTGTGCATGCTTTGATGATATACGTAGAATTGTGCATACTTTGATGACATATGGAGAATTGTGCATACTTTGATGATATACGGAGAATTGTGCATGATTTGGAATTGTGCTCATGTGCTGTCAGCAAAGGTGAACGTATTCGTACTTTCAGGTACTGCCAACTTAAGGTAGACACTTTCACAGGTGCCATCAACAGAAGTTAAGGTAGACACTTTCACAGGTACCATCAACAGAAGTTAAGGTAGACACTTTCACAGGTACCATCAACAGAAGTTAAGGTAGACACTTTCACAGGTACCATCAACAGAAGTTAAGGTAGACACTTTCACAGGTACCATCAACAAATTAAGGTAGACACTTTCACAGGTACCATCACAGAAGTTAAGGTAGACACTTTCACAGGTACCATCAACAGAAGTTAAGGTAGACACTTTCACAGGTACCATCAACAGAAGTTAAGGTAGACACTTTTACAGTACCATCAACAGAAGTTAAGGTAGACACTTTTACAGGTACCATCAACAGAGTTAAGGTGACACTTTTACAGGTACCATCAACAGAAGTTAAGGTAGACACTTTTACAGGTACCATCAACAGAAGTTAAGGTAGACACTTTTACAGGTACCATCAACAGAAGTTAAGGTAGACACTTTCACAGGTACCATCAACAGAAGTTAAGGTAGACACTTTCACAGGTACCATCAACAGAAGTTAAGGTAGACACTTTCACAGGTACCATCAACAGAAGTTAAGGTAGACACTTTCACAGGTACCATCAACAGAAGTTAAGGTAGACACTTTCACAGGTACCATCAACAGAAGTTAAGGTAGACACTTTCACAGGTACCATCAACAGAAGTTAAGGTAGACACTTTCACAGGTACCATCAACAGAAGTTAAGGTAGACACTTTCACAGGTACCATCAACAGAAGTTAAGGTAGACACTTTCACAGGTACTATCAACAGAAGTTAAGGTAGACACTTTCACAGGTACCATCAACAGAAGTTAAGGTAGACACTTTCACAGGTACCATCAACAGAAGTTAAGGTAGACACTTTCACAGGTACCATCAACAGAAGTTAAGGTAGACACTTTCACAGGTACCATCAACAGAAGTTAAGGTAGACACTTTCACATGTACCATCAACAGAAGTTAAGGTAGATACTTTTACAGGTACCATCAACAGAAGTTAAGGTAGACACTTTCACAGGTACTGTCAACAGAAGTTAAGGTAGACACTTTCACAGGTACTGTCAACAGAAGTTAAGGTAGACACTTCACAGGTGCCATCAACAGAAGTTAAGGTAGACACTTTCACAGGTACGTATTTTTGGTTTGGAGCCCAGGTCAAAGCTAGGTTCTGAACTGAGAAAATAGGACGGGCGCATGCGTAAACACTTTTTTTTCTGGGGGGGGGGGATCTTTTTAATACACCCGCCAGGGCGCTGCTAGATAAGTGTCCCATCTCGCGTTGGTGAGGGCTTTTAGGTTAAAATCTTCTCAGCCTGGATGGAAGGACCACCTTGCTGATCATGGTCACCTTCCGTGCCAGGTAAGTAATAAATCTAATAGTAGAGGGGAGAAAACAACATATATACGTGTGACCTGGTCAGCTATGTAAGTCGTAGTATAAACAGAATTACGGGACACGCTGTGACTATACGTACAGCTTCAGCTGAATTATAAAATCAAGCACAAGGACTGACACCTTCTTGTAGCGTCATGGGAGTAGCTCTTCTATCGACTCACAAAACCAAATGAGGCAGATAAGATCGCGATTCATTGCTTTGATTGGGCGCCCACGAGCCAAGTCGTATACTACTGTACAGTCAAACGTGAGGCTCTCACTCCAGAGCCCCCCCCCCCTTTCCCAGGCAGATGATAAGGAAACTGGGCCCTACAGGGACCCTCCAGAACGGGGGAATTCTCCTTATATCAGTCAGTCAGTCATTTGCATGTCCCTTGTGGAACTTTGCCTCCCTAACAGCTCTCTCCTGTAGGCCTCTCGGTTGTGAGCAAGATGGCCTGCTGCTGATGCATCCATTTGCAGATCATCAACAATGTCTTGCAGCCATCTTCGCCTTGGTCTTCCTCTCTTTCTTTTCCCCATTATGTACCCTTCAAAGACAGTCTTCTCTAGATTATCATGACGTTTAATGTGTCCAAAATATTTAAGTTTTCTCTCTTTAATCTTCTTTACTAGCCAGCCTTCTTCAATATTAAGTTCTTGTAGTATGAATAAATTTATTCTTTTTTGTGTCCATGATATTTGAAGAACTCTTCTGTAGCATTTACATTCAAAGGCATTTATGTGTTTCTCAGCTGTTTTGTTATGTGTCCAGGTCTCACAGGCATATGTTGCGATGGGAAAGATGCATGCCCTTAAAAATCTTATTTTTGTGGTTCTGTCTGTTTCTCTCCACATATTCTTTAGTTGTTTTACTTAAGAGCAATAGATGTCCTCATTTTAATTTCCCTCATTGTATCTCCATTATTAGTTAGCAATGATCCAAGATATTCAAAACTCTCCACTTCTTCCAGTTTTTCCTCATTGATACATATTTAAGCTGCGTTATTTGTTTTGTCAGTTGTCATCAATTTAGTTTTCTTCGCATTAAGATAGAGGTTTTGCTCTTGACTGTTCTTACGTACTGGCATAATTAGTTTTGTGTTGTGG